>CM064971.1:7739217-7833302 GCA_032847665.1 Solanum chilense | reverse complement strand
TTGAAAGATGTTAATATACTCAATGTAATGAACCTAATTCCAAAATGAGTATGGTATAGAGGCTTGAGTCCTCATGGATGAACTTGGTGGTACTTATTGATGATTATAGTACTTGTTGTTGCTACATGTTGAGTATTGTAGTTGATTTATGATATTAATTGATATATACTATTTTCTATTTTGAGTTGGCCGATGATACCTACTCAGTACTTGTGTTTTGTACTGACCCCTACTTGTATGATTCTTTCTTTGTTATATGTGGAGTGCAGCAAACGCGCCGTCGTCTTCAACTCAACCGCAATTCTAGCCAGTCTTCATTATACCGTATTTCAGGGTGAGCTAATGTTTCTAGCTTGGACTGGATCTTCTTCTTCATGTCTTGATGCCTTGAAGTTCCGGCATGGACTAGCTTTTATTTATTTTAGCTTCTTAGGATACTCTTAGTTTAGTAATTTGATCATAGATGTTCTTGTGGTGATGACTTCCAGATTTTGGGGGAATAATAGATGTTTGAGTTTTTAGAAGTTTATTGAATTGATTTTTATTAATGAGTTTAAGTCTTCCGCATTACTTTCTGTTGATATTATATTGAAATGTTGGGTTTTGTATTGGTTGGTTCGCTCACATAGGAGGATAAGTGTGTGTGCCACTCGCGACTCGATTTGGGTCGTAACATTACGCTACAATGAAAATAACTTTTATCAATAATAAGTATATACATTGACAAAGAATAATAAATCTAACATCAACATAAGCTTTAGTGACATTTCAAAAAGAGAATGATAATTGTCACTAAACCATTTTGTAGAGGAGTAGTTATTCCCTAATTAAGAAAAGGTCTTACAAAAAGTAGTAAGTTGCAATCAATAATGGAATCCAATAAGACTTAATTAGAACCGGCAAATTATATAATGGTATCCTCTTTTTAAATTTTTTGGAGATTAATTAGTAGATCGTCTCATTCATCACTTTTTAAGGTTCTTATGATAAGGCTGTACTACTTTTTCTCCTATGGTTCAATTCGATTCTTATATTTAACTATTTGACTTATCTTTTTTATGTGTTAAAATGATACAATTGAATCGTAATGAACTCAAGGATACATATCTTAGTGTCTTTATAAATAGACTTTAGTTTGATAAAATTGACTAAAAAGACAGTTAGGATTTGTGAGAATGTTCGGCAATTATAAGAGCAATTTAAATTAAGTTTAAAGTGACTTAAAATAACTCAAAAGTTAAAAGAAGGGTGACTCATACTTGGTAAGGTAAGGTCTAGCCCCCCTTACTTGTACATATCTCTGTTAAGATTGTCTTTTAATTATATTAATAATAAAAGGTCGCTAGACATTCGTATATATATATAAAAAAAGAGTAACCCATACTTCTAAAAAAAAAATTATTAGTCATTCTACTTTGACAAAGTATAGAACTTTTTTATCCTTAATTCTTTTAAACAATTTTCAAATTCTTTCATGTGATCTATCCAAATTTTATATTTTTGAAATTTAAAATTAACTTAAATGTTAAGTTATTAAAATTGAATTAAAATATAAATTAATTTTGTTTTAATTTTTCTTAGAAATAAAAATCTTAGACTAATCATTTTTTTATTATGTTAACTATTTTAAGGGTATTTCAGACATTTTGATTTAAAAAAGTGTTTAACAATACTTATTTGCCAATGCTATCACCAACCTTTTTTTCAAGGCACAACATATAAATGTGCTCTTTAACTTGACCTCATTTCACATTTATACCGTTCAACTTTGGTTATGCACTAGTACTTACTTAAACTTATATAAACTTGAACAAGTAGACACATGAGTCCTACGTGGCACAACACACGTAGGACAAAAAATGCCATGTAGGATGCCTTGTATGACATGTGTGTCTAATTGTTCAACTTTATACAAGTTTAATCTACTTTTGTACACCAAAAGTTGAAGGAAATAAATGTGATTTGAAGCTAAGTTAAAGGGTATATTTATGTATTATGCCTTTTTTCAACTACAAACTTTTATCCGAGCATATAACTACTTATTTTTAAAATAACTTTCAACACTTTAAAAAGTTACTTTTTAAAAAAATATTATTTTTAATTCAATCCAAACGGGCTCTTAGGATAGTTTCAGTAAGTAAACTCTGCAATGTCAAGACTACGCAAAATATGAAAAATCTCGAGTACAAAGGGGTCGTTTGGTAGAGTGTGTAAACAAAAATAATATTTGCATTAGTTCTGTGTATTAGTAGTATCTTTTTTTCATGTTATGTATAACTTGTGGATTAGTAATACTTTTTTTTCACTCTATGTGTATTGTGGAGTGCATTACTAATACCATGAATTTCTAGGTATTAGTAATAATGCAAAGGGATTTAATGCATACATAAGACATAAATATCCCTCATAAGCACTTTTACATCTTTTTTACCATAATTGTGAAGGATATTTTTGTAAATAAATAATTTTGTACGATGCATGTTATTTTTAATAAATCAAACCAAACAATGAATAAGAAATAATGTATGTACAACTAATGCATACACAACTAATACAAACATTATTAATGCAAGTATAACTAATTCAAACATTATTAATGCGAGTATAACTAATACACTATATTTAGCATTATCTTTATACACTCTACCAAACGACTCTCTAAATAAGCTCTAATGCAACATGAATTTAAACGAATTATATTTCAAAGCAAATATCAAACATCAAATGAGAAAAAAAAATAAAGAAATGCCGCTTTACATAGATTGTAGAAACTCTCTCAATGTACTTTCTCGCTAAATAATCAAATATCATAAATTCTTCTTTGATTGTAGTTTGTAGAACCGTCCTACGTGATGTCCTACGGTATTATGTCACACAAGACTGATGAGTCTCTACTCATTCAACTTTATATAAGTTTAAGTGTCTACTTGTACACATCAAAAATTGAAAAATATAAATATGAAATGAGACCAATTTAAAATGTATATTTACGTATTATGTCATTATAAATTATAATATTGAAAATTATGAAGCTCAGTAATCAGTAAAGTTAATTGAGAATTATTATGTTATTAAATTCAAATCTCAATCGAATCCATAAATTCTAAATGATTTTTTAATATGTCCAAATTTTAGTTCACAAAATTATGTTGTACACGTGCCGGTGGGCTTCAAGATATATATATATCTCAAGAGGTATACACAATATACATTATTTTGTTTTAATTTTTTTTATAATTGCGGTAGGTACAATTGAATTATCAATCAACTTAAGGTTTCAGTTTGGTATATTCTTTAATAATACACATTATAATTGCAATAAAAGATAACTAGATAGCTAACACAAGTCGATAATTTATGCTTTCTTAATCTAATATTGGTATGATATGATATAATAGCTGTATATGTTCCACAAATATACACAACAAAATTTTATTGTATCTTATTGTTAAATTCATAGTTATATATTAAGGAAAATTTCCATTTCATATAATGATCGATGAAAAGTTTATTGTCTCCTTCTCGACCATCTAAGCCCTCAACCATCACCCTCGAACGCCCACTCTCCATCCTACCGTCTTTACAATGTTCTGTTAGAAAATATATAAATATTCTTGAAATAATATTTTCTGGCGTACTTATCGAACACTAAAAAATCAGTTAAAAAACTTTCTTGTTTTTCGAGAAAACTTTCTTTAGGAAATCAATTTTCATGGAAAACGATATCTTTCACACAAACACGCCAGATTATTTTACATATACACACAAGAGACAAATACATTCGATGACATACTAGTCTATATATTACTTTATGCTATGTGCGTCATGTTTTGTGTGTATGTCAATAATATATCACGCATATGTCAACTGTATACATTGATATACATATGACATATAGTAATATACAGTGAAATATAAGTGTAAATGGAGAATGAAGTTGTGGTGGGCGCCATGGGAGAGAACTCTATCAAATTAGAGAACTCCGGTGGATATAAATATAGGCCATGTTTTTGTATAAGCACATTATTCTATATACTATTGTATACTTTATACAAGACAGACACATTACGTGTAATATTTTCCCCAAATATAATATAGTATAATATTATATATCGAGCTATGTTATATAATGTTTTATATGAAAAACTACTTAATTATACAAACATTTCTATCATATTTACTATTTTTTCCTATAGTTTGAAATATTTACTTATTGTCTTATTAATATTTAATTTCATACTAGATTTCAAATCAGATACACCTAGATACGTGTATTTAACCATGAGATACACTGAAATAAGGAGAGACTCTTAGAACTGAGCGAGTAGGAGAGAGGCGAGCGAGTGATAGTCTATGTATTCTAAATACATACAAAACATACTAGAGACACATATCTAGAATACTAGATACATTATAAAATACAAATACATAAGGAGAGAGGCGAGTGCGATAAGAGAGAGAGAGAAAGAGAGTTGAACCCGTTTGGATATAGTGTATCTACAATAAATAACACCTAATTTTGACCTCATATAGAGTTACATGTATATGAACATGCCAAATACATGTATCCAAAATTCAAATTCTATTAAGATTCATAATATTGAAAACTCACACGAATAAACTAATTGAAAAAATTAGCAAAGTAGTCAAAATCAATAACTTAATTAGTAAAAAACTCACTACTTTAAAAATATTAGTTAAAATGCCAAAAATGTCATTATTTTGAAAAAGAATATGTATCCTAATTAAACCCCTATTTTATCTGAGTTCGAAACCTAAAGGGTACAAAATATTAACAAAAATTCCAAAACGGAATATAAAATTTTATATTAACCAAAAAGGTAAAATCGCTTCGTCAACATCGACTTACCCCACCAGAAAAAGCGATTTTGCAAAAGTTGATTTTTTTTTTTTAAAAATGAAATCGCTGCCTAAGCAACAATTTCAAAATTTTGCCAAGGCAGCTATTTTAATTATTTTTTTTAAAAAAATAAGGTACATCGCTGCTTATAAAGAATTTTTTTTTAAAAAAAAATATGTAAATCGCTGCCCAGGCAGCGATTTAAAAAAAACATTTTTTTTCAAAAAAAATATGTAAATCGCTGCCCAGGCAGCGATTTAAAAAAAAATTTAAAAAAATATGGAAATCGCTGTTGTGGCAGCGATTTAAAAAAAATTTGAAATCGCTGCCTCAGCAGCGATTTACATATTTTTATAACTTTTTTAAAAAATACGGAAATCGATGCAATGGCAGCGATTTCAAAAAAAAAATCTTTAAATCGCTGCCTTTGTAGCGATTTACATATTTTTAATTTTTTTTAAAAAAATATGTTAATAGCTCAGCGATTTTATTAAAAAATAAATAAAAATTTTAAAAATGTTAAATCGCTGCCTTGGCAACGATTTTATTAAAAATTTACATTTTTTTAAAAAAATCGCTGCCAAGGCAGCAATTAAACATTTTTTTTTTAAAAAAATATTTTTTCAAAATTCGCTCCCTTGGTAGCGATTTTCCTTATTTAAAACTTTTTTTAAAGAAAATTGAAAATCGTTGCCTAGGCAGCGCTTTTTAATTAAAAAAAATAATATAAAATCGCTGCCTAGATAGCGATTTTTTTTGTAGTATTTTTAAATATCGTTTTTCACGTAGCGATTTCATAAACTGTTATATATATATATATATACACTCATGATCATTACTTCAAGAGATCATTATTTCTAAGTGAAGTGTGGTATTATGGGAGAGTCTAGCCAAAATTTCAGTCATTTAAATTTTTTCTCATCGGATTCAACTAATAGGTAAATAAAGTAATATTTTCTTATTTCTTAAAAACTATTTTTCTTATATGTAATATATTTTTATTATTATTTTTATAGGTATGATCAAATTCAAAATGCAGTGAATTATTGTACACAAATTGTAAATAATAATGTTATGGGTGATGAACGAGTTGGTGAGTTGCACAATGATGAACCTTCCGAGCATGAATTAACAGACAGTGATGATATGTATGACAACGATGATGATAATATGGATAATGCACCTAATGCATCCGTTGAAGATCAAAGTATTAATTATCATTCTACAGTGATTCCATACTTAGATCACACTGAAGAAAATGCATAAGATTTTATCTACACGAGAGATGACGGTTCCATTAGAACGACACTTTGGAATTCAAACAATCCTAAACATATCTAGTCAGGTTCGATTGTTGAAAACTAAATATTTTATAGTTGTTTATTTATTTATTTATTTATTTATTTATTTCATGTTGATTAATTTTATTTGTATATGCAACTAGGTATGTTATTTATGAATAAGATGCAAATGAAATCTGCAGTAAGAGCATATAGTCTTGCTATTAAAAAAGAATTTCTTTGTGATCAATCCAAGAGTAAAAGTTGAAAAGTTATTTGCAAGCGTCATGAGTTAGGGTGTGATTGGATGATTCGGTTTAGAGAGATTTCAAGCGGTATGTGGAAGACAGGAAAAATGATTGAACCGTATACTTGTCTTACAGATAACTATAAGGAGGATCATTTCAATTTGAATGATAACATGATTGCCACTTCATTAATACCATATGTTATGCAAAATTCGGACATAAATATTAAGATGATCCGTGAAATTATCAAAGGAAAGCATCACTATACTCCTAGTTATAGAAAAGCACAAAAAGGTCGAAGAAAAGCATTTCGAATGGTTTATGGTGATTTTGAAAGTTCATTTAAGGCATTACCTCGATACATGGCTGCACTACAATTATTCAATCCAGGCACTATTATTGAGTGGGAGCATCATTCTACAACAATGCAAGGTGAGCAAATTTCTAAATTTCTTTTTTTGGGCTTTTAAACAGAGCATTGATGGTTTCAAAAGTTGTAGGTCTGTCAATTCTATCGACGGCACACATCTTTATGGTTTGTACGATATCAAATTTTTAATTGCGGTTGAAATTGATGCGAATGGAAATATTTTTCCACTTGCATATGCTTTAGTTGTGTTGACACCCAATTTCGACCCTCCTCGGTATAAATTAGTTCTCGAGCTTCGTAAATTTTCCAAATTATTTAAAATAATTAGTTTTATAAATTTTGCGAAAAAAATATAATAATAATAATATATGAATTTTGTGTTATTTTGATACTTTTGCCATTTTCTAGTAATTTTTAGATAATATATATATTTTACATAATTATGTATATTATTAGTATATTTTACGATTATTTCTAAAAATATTTTAATTTCTAGTAAAAAAAAAAAACTCTATTAAACTAGTTTAGTTTAAATTATGGTTATGTTTTGAATCACTATTTTACAATTAAAATAATTATATTACTAAAATAAAGAAGCTCGTTGATTAATTAATAAAAATTCGTTTGAGATTTGACCGAATTTATTATCTTAACTCAATTTGGCCATTTATTAAATTAACCCATTCTTAAACTTAACTTAAGTTAGTTTTGGGCCATTTACACAAATTTCCTTTAATTCCCAGGCCCACTTTATTTATTAGAATTTTCAGCCCACCTATCTTGAATTATTCCCAGCCCAATAATTCTCGGAAAAATTACTAAAATACACTAATTTAATTTATTTAATTTCATTAATTCCCTACTGATGTATTAAATTACAAAAATCCCTTTTTTTTTTATCCCAAATGATACTAATTAAATTTTCTACATTAAATATTAAAAACTTAGTTTACCGTACCAAGGTAAAGCAGAAATTACCTTCTCAATGCATGACTCCTTTCCCCCAAAAAATCACCTTCCCAAAATTACCTACTTCCCAAGATTTATTTTCGCCTCCCCCCAAAAACTTCTCCTAATTTTTTTCCACTAATTTCAGTTAAAAATTGTGAATCAAATTTGAAATTCGAATTATTCTAAAGATTATTATCAATACTCGTCAATACCCAACTCAGCCGCAATTGTTGAAATAAGATTAATGAACGAAATTTTTTCACCAACCACTATCCCATCACTTTTGTATCGCTCGTACATAACATCACTTTCCTATATTCCAGAATGTCGCGACAAGATCGAAATATTCATATTTGAAAAATCAGAATTGGCCTTTCAGTGTTTTTTTTAAGCAGAATAGTTTTTTTTTTTTCTGATTTTGAATGACTATTTTAAAATTTTAAAATTGAATGGTGATT
This sequence comes from Solanum chilense, assembly GCA_032847665.1. Taxonomy (NCBI): domain Eukaryota; kingdom Viridiplantae; phylum Streptophyta; class Magnoliopsida; order Solanales; family Solanaceae; genus Solanum; species Solanum chilense. Next base: position 7,825,134 of record CM064971.1, on the reverse strand, counting down.
TAATGAAGTAATTTGGAAGCAGTTTTCACGGTGATTTGGTTTCAAAATTAACATAAATAAAGGGAAGGAAAATCATTAAATTAAATGATGATGTAATGTAGTTATTTCTGAAGCAATTTTCACGGTCAATTAGTTACAAGATTAACATAAATCAATTGAAGGGAAATCAGTTACCCTTGATTTTAGCTATAACAGTTACAGGAAAAAAAATCGGTCATTTATATTTAAGTATCATTTGTGTTTTATAAAGTATTCAGAATTCTTAAAATAAGGGATTTTTGGTAAATATTGATATTATAGGGATAGAATGTAATTTATCATTTACAGTATGTCATTTGCCTAGTTTTTACAATTTTTAATTTCCAGCCCACTCCCTTCTATTCCCTTTAAGCAGCACACTTTAATTTCCAGCCTACCAATTCCCATTTCCAAGCCCATTTCGTTTTTAATTTCTAGCCCTATAATTCCAGTCCAACCACAATTAAGTCAACCCGGCCCTTTTTTTTCCTTCCTTCTTTACAAGGAAATTTCCAGCAATGGTTATAGGCATAAATTCCTCAGAGAATCGGCACCAAGACGAAGCAATGCAACGTGCGTCCATCCTCTGCAATCCCGTACGATTCCAATAAAAAAAGCATCTTTCGTTGGCCAGGTGTCTCAATCTCGCGGGCTCACTCGTCCTTGTTTGAGGATTGAAGGGTTTCAATTTTGGTTCCGTTAGAGGGCTGTAAGATGACAACTTTCATCCTTATCTCTTTGCAGGATTTCGAATTCGATAGGGGAGGGGAATCTCGAATATACCCCAGGTCTTTCTAGGATTTCCTCCGCCCTCCCTTCTCCAAAACCCAAAAAAAAAATCTCCTCTATATAAACCCCCCCGTCTTCTTCAGAAAAGGGGGTTGGAAAATTTTGGGATATACTTTTATCAGATAAAGATATACAGGGGAATTTTGGGAAAGCTCTGCGATTTTTTTTCTTACTAATACTTTAGCTGGAACTTCCTAGCAAGATCTATTCATATATAGGGGGAAGAATAGTCGAGCTACGAAAGCAGAGCACGTTAAGAAGCAAGGGTTTGTCGTTCAAGTTGTAGAAGCTCGTCCGTCTCTAGTTCGCTGCCCCAAAGGAGGTGAAAATCCCTAATTTCAACTCACTCATTATTTTATTCTGTTATGTTTCAGCGAATATGAAGTTCTTTATCGGTTTCTTCCTCCTCTTGCTTGATTATTTTCCATTTTCTGTGAGTTGTGTTTGATAGTGATGAGAGTTTTCGTTGGGTTCCGAATAGTTTATCCGCGTTTAAGGTATATATATATGTTTGATGATATGGACTGCTCTTCTTCGAATACCATGCAGATTGATGATAGAATGAAAGATTTATTGGTCTTGTTCCTAGGATTTGGATTTGGTCTATCATTGTTTGATTGATTTTTGTAATTTTTCGAGCATGTTCTCGTTCTTTTCATAGATGCTTCCCCTGTTTTAGCCTTTCTTTTCAGCCATCATGAGTAGAAGTTGCTTGGCATGTGATGTTAAGTCATCACTCTATTTCATTAGGTTGGATATCAATCGAATGCCAGCTCTTCCACACCCTCTTTCAAATGTTTACAGCCTTGAGAGACTGATTTTACTTCGTCATGGCTGTAGTATTTGCTTTTTTTTTTTTTTGTGTATATGCATTTGACCCTTGTGGTTAGCATCATTCTGTCACTTTGTTTCGATATATGAATTTGCATGCTAATGCCTTAGGTTGTATGTTGTTAGCTTTGACCTTTAGCCTCTTTTTCATTCCTTGATTATCCTTTGTCATGCATAGTTTATGTTGTTTACCATGACATTGCTGCCATATTTATTTCTTGGACATGAGAGGTTCATAAGTGCATACCCATGTTATTGTTTCTGCATGAAGTTTGCTATTGATTGTCTTATTCATAAGGCATATGTGAAGTTATAGAAGTAAAGGGAGGGAGTATTAACCCATATGTTGTCATTTGTTTTCCCTCATGACAACTTGCTGCTTGTGTGCCCAAGATTTGTATGATTCGATTTGAATGTGTTTACTTTTATGTGTGGTTTGTTCATTCGATCGAGTAACTATCATAATCTTTTAAAAAAATCTTTCTTTCTTCTCTTTAGATGCTGCCATTCAACCTTGCTAATGTTTTTTTTTTGTTATATTTTTTTTGTGTTACATCGATTCGAGTCCATTTTCGACTCCATTCTCGCATTCCTCCGAGTTGCAAATCCTCGAGTCATCCCTTTTCAAAAGTCTAGAAGGCTAAAGCTGATTTGCAGGTCGAAACAGGTGCAGTGCTGGAAATTAGTTACAGGTTCATCAGAACCTGGAAAAGTGGCTGGAAATTATTTTGCATGGATTTGAAGAAGATGTATACAGCAGTATACATATTTTATACACAGTTATATACTGATATACAGGTCTAAAATGCACAGGTGGATCCAAATTTAAAATCTAGATTTGTAGCAGCGAAGATATTCTACTAAAAGGGAACTTTCAACTTTCGAAAGTTGAAAAACAGGCTCATATACAGTCTGTACGCACTGATATACAGAGACGTTATATCTTAAATATGTGTAAAAAATATGAATTGCAGGTTAACGTACAGGGACGCTGATTTTAGATAAAATACGGGAATAGGCAAAGATACGTACATAGGGTACAACCCGTATACATTGGTATACATTTTTGGGCAGCGATATACGATTGTTAAACAGGTTAAAAAATGGTACATGTACAAATACACATAGTAATATGGAAATACAGGGGAAATGGCGAAAAACGCGTACTCGAACAAATGCAGGGCTCAAAAAGTCCAACACAATTTGGATATTTACAGTATACGTCATTCATATACTTTAATTATGTATCTTCAAGGAAATTGGGGCAGGGCCCAAAAGGCCACAAATGTTTGTTTTTGTAGGATTCTAAAATGGGAAAATTATATATAATAACAAACCAATAACCTAAAATAAATGGAGTAGCTAGGGGTTTGATTTAATTGTGCTCCAAAGCAAACCTTCGCAAAAAATTGTCAGGGCCTCTCTCTCAAATATCTCGCTCGCCACTCTCCTCTAATCTCTCGCTCACTTCCTCACTTTTTATACAAACACAAGTGTATAAAATTTATTTCTAATTGTATAAAACAGAGAAAATTGTATAAATACATATATTTTTGTTCCTTTCTCTCCCCTCTTCCAGATCTCGCTCGCCACTCTCCCAAGTCTCGCTCGCCACCCTCGCTTTTCTCATTTATACGAATAGAAGCGAAATGTATAATTGCAATTCTGTTTGTATAAAGCGTGAGAAAATTATATATACACATGCAATTACATATATTTTCATCCTATACACTTATAATTATACAATAAAAATACTCTCCTGCCCAGTTTCTTTTGCATTTCTCTCTTTTTCGTTTTATACAATTTTCAAATTCTATCTAATTTCTCTCTTTCTCGTTTTATACAATTCGATTCAATTGTATATTCCTTATCAAGTCTCTTTTGTCTTTCTCTCTTTCTCATTTTATATCAAATTGTATATAATCATTCTATAAACTTATAATAATATAATTCGTTTTATACATTTTGTTTTTATACAGTTCTCTGTCCAAGTGTCTTTCTCTTTCTTGTTTTATACACTTCGTTTTATACAATTTGCTTCAACTGTATATGTATAGCGATTATACAGTTTCTATGTTTGCTATGGAGCGCAATTATGCAAACTTTGCTATAACATATAAATATGAATTTTTTATTTGCTATAAGTGAAAGTTGCCCTTCTAAAATTGATTGAATAAATTTGGGCAATTAAACCCAAGTTCAAGTATTTCTCTCTCTTTATTTATCATTTGTTTGAATTAATTAGTGTTTTGGTAGAATTTTAATAATCTCCTGAAGGGTAGCCATTTTTCATTGTTTTAAATTTTACTATTTTATTTACTTATTTTGTTTTATTTACTTTCATCATTATTTAGTTTTTCTTAAGTTAATTTCTTTTAAAAGTTTTCCTTTAGAGATAATAAGGAATAAAATGGAATAAGTATATCAAAACAATTTCTTTACTAAGTTGAAAATAAAAAAAAATATATATTTAAAAGGGTCATTTTAGTCAAATCGCCGGTCAATCGCAAGTTAGCGGGTATCTCGAGGGCCTAACACCTTCTCGGGATGTACATTGAACTTTGAATCTTTTCAATCGATTTTTAATCTGTTTTTAAATCTTTTTAAAAAAATTTCTTGATTTTATCAAAAATCAAGTGGCGACTCCGTAATTTGGAAAGTTGATTTTTCTTAAGTAATAAGATTAATTGATTTTTCCTAAACCTAGTCATCTTCACTATTTTTAAAATAACAATATTTTTTTAAAATAAAACAAAAATGGCGACTCCGCTGGGGATTAATTAAGTTCTAACCATAAGATTTGACTGTTTGAATATTTGTTTTGATTGTTAAAATATTATTTGTGCTGAATGTGTTTAATTTTTGATAAACTGTTGCATTTCCATGGCATTCTTCCGACAAACGGCAAATAGTATGCATTATGAAAATGAAAGTTACATGGCTTTCCACGGCTTTATTCAGAAATACCCAAGAATTCATTTGGAAGTATCAAACAAATAGTTGGAATGCGGTCATCCGACGTTGTTTGGTAGCTTCACCCCGATGTTTGTCCGACTCGGGTAACCGTCAATTTGAAAACTATTCTAGTAAACCTAGGATAGAGCTAAACCAAATCCCAAAAATAGCGAACTAAGATGACTCAATACCCAAGGCGTGTTGGGCCCGTTAGAAGACCACCTTGAGTCCAAAAAGGCTCACGCCCTAAATGGACGTTCATACTTATGTGTTTAAATTTGAAGGATGTATAAGTTGTTTGAGAAAATCATTGTCTCATAGGGTAAGGATTCGATTATAGTTTATATATGTTAAAGAAAGTGCTTTAAAAGCTACTAGTCCATCCAAAGACGCTGGCACCCGAAGATTGCAAAAGTCAAAAAAGAAGAAGGATCTTTCGTGGAGGCATATTTTAGGGTCGTACCCCTGCGTGGGACTGATTATTTTGTATACCTTTCCCTATTATGTATCCCCATTAAGTTTTATTCATAAAATTTGTATAAATTTGAGTTTTGAGGCAATGAAATATTTCAAATGAAGTATACATCCCTCAACTCGCTAGGCCCACCTTTGGCACAAAAGGAAGGGTCACACATCTGTTTAGAACGCACAATATTTGTTTATGTGTTATAACTGCTTATGTGAATATGTTGCTTTATCAAGAGATACTCTAACTCACACTTCTTCAAATTGTTTTAAAGCCCTAGGCACAAATATCAAGTCACTATCAAAAGTGTGTCCAAATACTTTTCGAATCTTTAGTTTCCCAAAATAAAAAAATATAAAAAATTGAACTTCATTTTTCTTTAGCACTACTCTCATATCAGAAAAAGATTAATCATTTCAAACCAAAAGAATTTTAAGTGGGTCCAACTACGTAAGACCTGAATTCTCTTTTGTGAAATACGTAGGCAGTCTTTCAAGATTTGGCCCCTATTTTGAGAAATTTTATCTTTTCCAACTCTTACAAAGAAATTAGAGTTACATCTCAATTAAAAATCAAAGTACGGTAATGAAAGATACCGTCAACTTTGTCTCGACTCAAGTCGACATTTTTTTATTCACTGATTCCAAAGTCAAGTAGGCAAATTCCTGTCGATTTAACCATTTCTCTATATTGGTTTCTCTCTATTTGTGAGCCAGTTTATCTTCGAATAAATCAACTCTTATGTGTTTACACCTATATGTGATATCTTGTATTATTTACCACCTCCAGGCACTAACATACTAGTCTTTTGAGTTTTTTCATTTAAAACTGATCTGTGTTGATAAGTTGGTTGATCGTCCGTATTTCACAAGGTCTAAGGCCCCTAAAGATTCCTTCCCTAATCAAATTTGCAAAAAAAAAAAAAAGACAACAATGGGGGATAACAATGATGAGATTGACATGAATGATGTTGTCGTGGCTCAACCCGCCGCCGCTGATAAAAATGAATTGATTATGCAGTTGATGCAACAGATTACCGAAATGAGGGTCGAAATGCAAAGAATGCAAGATTTGTCTAATCCAATTTCATCCTTCAACCCTCCAAGAGATGGAAGACCTCCGCTCCACTTTCCTCTCTCAAGCACGAAACAAGTTCAGAACCTTCTCTCTAACCCCACTCAAAATCCTCCAACCATTGACTTAACTGCCCCCAATCCTCGTCATGCCACCACGTCGTGTCAAGCACCACATCATCCTCAAAATACTAACCTTCAAATCATCCATCTCCCTCAAAACCAAAATACGAACAATGCTCAAACCTTCCCCCATCTTCAAAATCAAAGTACCGATCCTCAAAGTTTCCCCTAAAATTATCAAGCCACTCAAAATATCCAGAATCCTCCATTGTTCCACCCATACCTCAAAAGATTACTTTCCAAATCCCAACTTCAAATGAACCTTTTGCCGACTATTTCGAGCTTGATCACTATAAGGAACAGGAGAGAGAGTGGAGGTCAAAAGAAGAGGTAGTCAAGCTGAATATGAAAGAAGAGATCAGGAAATCCATGAAGGAGTTGCACTATATTTCTGAAGTCGATGGATTGAGCTATAAGGATTTGTGCATCCATCCGAATCTCGACCTCCCAGAAGTGTTCGAAGTGCCAAAGTTTATCACTTTTAACGGAACTAGAAATCCTCTAGCACATCTGAAAGTTTATTTTGATCAACTTGTGGGAGTTGGCAAAAATGAAGCATTATTGATGCGTCCCTTCAGTCGAAGTCTAAGTGGAGAAGCTATGGAGTGGCTTACATCACAAAAGCTGAAACAATGGAAAAGTTGGAATGCACTCGCAAAGGATTTCATGGAAAGATTTGGACATAACATAGAAGATGCCCCAGATCGCTACTACTTGGAGAAGATCAAACAAAAGTCTACAGAAAATTATCGAGAGTACGCTCTTCATCAGAGAAAAGAGGACACAAGAGTTCAACCTCCCATGTCCGAACGTGAGATCACTGAAATGTTCATTTGTACTCAAGAGCCTGAGTACTATGAAAGAACATTGTGTATGATGGGACAAAAGTTTGTCGAGATTGTCAAAGTGGGAGAAGCTTTGGAAGACGGTTTCAAGACTAGAAAACTCACCAAATTTACCGCATTGCGATCTAATGGAAAATCTACTAGAATTAGTGATATGGATAAATCAAAAGGAAAAGTGGAGGAGGTAAGTATGGTCACGGCTACCCGTATGAGGCCAACTTCTCAAAGGGAATATCAAAACCATAATGCCAATCAGAAAAAATTTCCTCGCCCTAAATTTAGGAAGGCTCCTAAAGTATTTACACCATTAAGAGAATCTCAAACTCAACATTATGAAAGGTTGAAAGCAATGGGTATGCTCTATCCTATAGAAGGAAGACCAGCCAATCCTTTGGGAAAATTTTACAAAGCTAACCACAGATGTGCTTATCATTCAGGAGCCGTTGGACATGACACAGAGAATTGTTTTACTCTGAAGCACAAGATACAAAACATGATCAACAACAACTTGATCAATATTGAGGAAACCACCTGAATGGATGACATATTGGATGCTTAAGAGTGAGTACAAGACATTTCTGAACTGAGTCATTTGAAGATATTCATCATCAAAGAAGAATGTCCAACATTAGCCAAATTTTGCATATGAAGTTTTGTTACTTTTCTTTTGAAATGTATTTAACCCCTTTTCCCCCATTTTATCGCACATTTCTTGTTTGAAGTACGTTCGACGTGATTTCTCAAGAATGAGATACATAGGCGGCCTATGTCGGCCTCGGTCATTTCTTTATCAAAACTTTCTATTTTGGTTAATCCTTGAGAGGGGAACTACGTTTGACTTGATTCCTGCTCCATTGGGATACGTAGGCGCCACAATGGCTCGGTCATATACCCAGTAAGATTTCCATTTCTCTTCATAATGGAAACTGGGACAGAATTTTTGAGGGGATCTCAAAAATTCATTTGAAGTTGGACTTCTTTAACAAGTAAAAACAGAAGACGAAAATTCTACTGAGATTAGCCTTGGGTGGATCTCAAAAATTACGATAATCTAGTTTGCAACTGGGACAGAATTTTTGAGATGATCTAAAATATTCCACAAATGTCATTTGTTACTTATTGAGGTAAACTAGGACAAATTTTAAAGAGGGGCCTCAAAATTCCAGAATGAGCAACCTCAGAATTAACAGAGCAAGTTATGAGAGTTCTTATATATTTTAGACCGGGACAAATTTTTTAAGGAGGGTCCTCAAAAATAAATTCCATCAAATATATCATATAAAGAACGGGCGAGCGTGTAATACAACTGCAGGAAGGAGCATGGAGACAAGACCAACAAAAATCACTCTTTCAAACTAAGAATTTTTCTTTGGATACACGAACATTAAAGTCACAAAATGGCTATATAAAGCTGTCAAGAATAACAAAAGGCGTCACTTGCGCCCATCGTGGACTCATCAACAAAACTTAGAAAATCTTCAATCTCATTTTATCTCTAGTTCCTTATATTGCCTCAAGTGATTTATAAACAAGTTTATTTTTATCTTGCAGGAATATTAAGGCCACTGATAGATTCTTTCAAAGTTGCAAGAAGCAAAGTACGAGAGGATCGCTAGTTATGAGTCATGACCAAAGATTACAGTTGGACTTATCATAGACTAAGCTGGATAAGCCAAATGACTCAATCTAGTTCCTCAACTTTACTTTTATTCTTTACTTCATCATCAATACTAATGTTTGGTGTCGAGCTTTGCAGGAGATAGTATTGACAGAGTCAAAATTATATATGAAATCGACATCAAATTTGAAGATGATAAAAAATGACACTAACTTAGAAGTGTTGAAAGGGAAAATCACCGAATCTATCACATCAGAAAGATGGCGGTTCCTATTTTTGAATTATATTGGAATATTATCGAGCCATCCACCTTGTTACAACTGGAACATTATCAAGCCATCTACCTCGTTACAGTTGGAATATTATCGAGCCATCCACCTCGTTACAGATGGAACATTATCGAGCATCCATCTCGTTATAGTTGGAATATTATTGAGCTATCCACCTCGTTACAGTTGGACTATTATCGAGTCATCCACCTCGTTAACGTTGGACTATTATCGAGCCATCCATCTCATTATAGTTGGACTATTATCGAGCCATCCACCTCGTTATAGTTGGAATATTATCGAGCATCTACCTCGTTACAGTTGGAATATTATCGAGCCATCCACCTCATTACAGTTGGAATAATATCGGGCTATACGCCTCGTTACAGTTGGACTATTATCGAGCCATCCACCTCGTTACAGTTGGAATATTATCGAGCATCCAACTCGTTCAGTTGGAATATTATCGAGCCATCCACCTCGTTACAGTTGGAATGTTATCGAGTCATCCACCTCTTTACAGTTGGACTATTGTCGAGCCATCCACCTCGTTACAGTTGGAATTATATCGAGACATCCACCTCGTTGCAGATGGAATATTATCTAGCTATCCACCTCGTTACAGTTGGAATATTATCGACCATCCACCTCGTTACAGTTGGACTATTATCGAACCATCCACCTCAATAAAGCTGGAATATTATTGAGTCATTCACCTCGTTACAGTTGGAATATTATCGAGTATCCACCTCGTTACAACTGGAATATTATCGAGCATTCACCTCGTTACAGTTGGAATTTTACCGAGCTATCCACCTCGTTACCTTTGGAATATTATCGAGCATCCACCTCGTTACAGTTGGAATATTATCGAGCTATCTATCTCGTTACAGTTTGAATATTATCGAGCATCCACCTCGTTACAGCTGGATTATCGAGCCATCCACCTCGTTACAGTTGGAATATTATCGAGTTATCCACCTCGTTACAGTTGGAATATTATCGAGTATCCACCTCGTTATAGTTGGACTATTATCGAGTCATCCACCTCGTTACAGTTGGACTATTATCGAGCTATCCACCTCGTTACAGTTGAAATATTATCGAGCCATCCCCCTCGTTACAGTTGGACTATTATCGAGCATCTACCTCGTTACAATTGGATAATTATCGAGCTAGCTAGCTCGTTATAGTTGGACTATTATCTAGCCATCCACCTCGTTACAGTTGGAATATATCGAGTCATTCACCTCGTTACAGTTGGAATATTATCGAGTATCTACCTCGTTACAACTTGAATATTATCGAGCATCCACCTCGTTACAGTTGGAATATTGTCGAGCATCCACCTCGTTACAGCTGGATTATCGAGCCATCCACCTCGTTACAGTTGGAATATATTGAGTTATCCACCTCGTTACAGTTGGAATATTATCGAGTATCCACCTCGTTACAGCTGGACTATTATCGAGCCATCCACCTCGTTACAGTTGGACTATTATCGAGCCATCCACCTCGTTACAGTTGGACTATTATTGATCTATCCACCTCGTTACAGTTGAAATATTATCGAGCCATCCACTTCGTTACAGTTGGACTATTATCGAGTTTCTACCTCGTTACAGTTGGATAATTATCGAGCTAGCTAGCTCGTTATAGTTGGACTATGATCGAGCCATCCACCTCGTTACAGTTGGAATATTATCGAGTCATTCACCTGGTTACAGTTGGAATATTATCGAGTATCTACCTCGTTACAGCTTGAATATTATCGAGCATCCACCTCGTTACAGTTGGAATTTTATCGAACTATCCACCTCGTTACATTTGGAATATTATCGAGCATCCACCTCGTTACAGTTGGAATTTTATAGAGCTATCCATGTAGTTACAGTTGGAATATTATCGAGCATCCACCTCGTTACAGCTGAAATATTATTGAGCCATCCAACTCGTTATAGTTGGACTATTATCGAGCCATCCACTTCGTTACAATTGGAATATTATTGAGTTATCCACCTCGTTACAGTTGGAATATTATCGAGTGTCCACCTCGTTACAGCTGGACTACATTACAGTTGGACTATTATCGAGATATCCACCTCGTTACAGTTAGAATATTATCGAGTCATCCACCTCGTTACAATTGGAATTTTATTGAGCTATCCATCTCGTTACAGTTGGAATATTATCGAGCATCCACCTCGTTACAGCTGAAATATTATCGAGCCATCCACCTAGTTACAGTTGGAATATTATCGAGCCATCCACCTCGTTACAGTTGGAATATTATCGAGTTATCCAACTTTTTACAGTTGAAATATTATCGAGTATGCATCTCGTTACAGCTGGACTATTATCGAGTCATCCACCTCGTTACAGTTGGACTATTATCGAGCCATCCACCTCATTACAATTGGACTATTAGTGAGCTATCCACCTCGTTACAGTTGGAATATTATCGAGCCATCCACCTCGTTACAGTTGGACTATTATCGAGCCATCTACCTCATTACAGTTGGACTATTATCGAGCTATCCACCTCGTTACAGTTGGAATATTATCGAGCCATCCACCTCGTTACAGTTGGACTATTATCGAGCATCCACCTCGTTACAGTTGGATAATTATTGAGCTAGCTAGCTCGTTAGAGAGAACTCCAAAGAGGAGAAAATTATCCCAAAATCAAGGGTTTTCCTAGAAGCAAGAGGCATTTATATCACGTATGTCAAAGACTTGGGAATATGAATTTTTTATTTCAATCGAGTTCCAACAATATGAAATTTAGAAAGAGCGTCTAGCCAGATTCAAAGGTGAATCAAACATGAATCTCCAGGAAGAGTTTACGATTTTCGTAAAGGAAGCTATTTGCATTGCATTATCAAACAAGATAGTTATTGTCAATCAAGACAATGCATATTCCAGAGGGGATAATTATTTTATTATCGATCAAGGCGATATATTATCTGGAGGTCGTCTTGCCGTTATCATCAACAGAGACGATATGAATATTCATGCATTGCGGAAAATCATGCATCGCAGAAAGTCATGCATCGTGGAAAATCATGCATCACGAAAAATCATGCATCGTGGAAAATCATGCATCGCGAGTCAATAATTATGCGCCACGAGAAGATTTCATGTTTCGTCAAAATTTATACATCGCGAGAAGATTTCATACCTCGATGAAATTTAAACATCGCGAGAAGACTTCATACCTCGCTGAAATTTATGCATCACGAGAAGAATCCATGCCTCGTTGAAATTTGTGCATCGCCGGAAGATTTCATACCTTGCCGAAAGTTATGCATTGCGAGAAGATTTCATACCTCGCAAAATTTATGTATTGCGGAAAGATATTCATGCCCCGCAAGAAGGCATGCACGGATAAAGTAAGGGAAATTGTGTATCCCAAGAGGAATAGTTATTCATCGGCCTCAACTGCATTTTTTTTTTGATAAAAGCAAACATTAAGAAAAGTATTAAAGACGACGATAAAAGAAATACCAGCATCGCATTAGCATTTATTTATTTTATCATCAAATGAAGAGTAATTGAAGATTACATTGCAAACGCTAGATATAAGCTTTATTTGTTGTATGTCAGACAGATCGAGTCGACGTTGAATATTGAGGAGAACAATGAAGTGTCGACATGGTAAAAAAGACATTGTCTCCCATCCTAATTGCATTCTTAAGCTGACGAGTTTTATCTCAGTCTTTGTCGAGAGCTTCCAAAAGGATGAATTCTCATTAAACTACAGGTGCGGACGACATCAAAAGGGATGCAACACAACGTGGAATTTTTTCTTAGCAGCGAACTGGGACACAGTCCCAAGAGGAATATCAAACTCTTAGGACGCGAGCAGAGGAGCGACTTCCACCACAATCAAACTACACCCCTATCTTAAGGCATGTGGGTATTTCTTTAGGGCTGTCAGTTTCAATCTCGCTTCCGGAAATTTTGGTATATGTCGGAAGCAAGTTTTCAATCTGAGCGACAATGCGCCAAGAGCTTTGGAAATTATGTTCGTGTAAGCTCTTAATTATGGGTGTGAAGCGCGCTACATTCATGGATAAGAGGTTACAAGCCTCCTTTTCATACTCGTTTAATTTGTCACTTGTCCAAAACCGAAGGTTATGTAGCATAATAAATTTCCTTGTCAACCGATCGAGTCGAACTACAAACAGCCTGATTCCTGAGGTATAAGGATATGTAGGCGGGCTCAATGTTAAAACTCGGCTGTATTCCAACATTCGCTCTCCAACTCTATTCTCGAGCATTTCGATACTTTCATAATTCGATATCGAGGTGGCCTTTGATTTCTTTCAAAAATCGTGCATTAAATCAAGCTTATCGAACTACAAGTGACCTGAATTTTCATATAGCCTGAAATATGTCCTAAACCCTTTGTCAAATCCTTCCCTTAAAGATGAATGGGGTTGGTCAAAATTGGTTTGGTCAATTTCATTTTCCTCGAATTGCTTGCATCAATCCAAGTAAAATGAGGGACAGTTGTTGACACCCAATTTCGACCCTCCTCGGTATAAATTAGTTCTCGAGCTTTGTAAATTTTCTAAAAAATTTAAAATAATTAGTTTAATAAATTTTGCGAAAAAAATATATAGTAATAATAATATATCAATTTTGTGTTATTTTGGATACTTTTGTCATTTTCTTGTAATTTTTAGATAATATATATATATTTTACATAATTATGTATATAATTAGTATATTTTACGATTATTTCTCAAAATATTTTAATTTCTAGTAAAAAAACTCTATTAAACTAGTTTAGTATAAATTATGGTTATGTTTTGAATCACTATTTTACAATTAAAATAATTATATTACTAAAATAAAGAAGCTCGTTGATTAATTAATACAAATTCGTTTAAGATTTGACCAAATTTATTATCTTAACTCAATTTGGCCATTTATTAAATTAACCCATTCTTAAACTTAACTTAAGTTAGTTTTGGGCCACTTACACAAATTCCCTTTAATTCCCAGACCCACTTTATTTATTTTAATTTTCAGCACACCTATCTTGAATTATTCCCAGCCCAATAATTCTCAGCAGCCCCAAGCCCATTCCCTTTTATTTAATTTCCAGCCCACTCCCTTCTATTCCCTTTAAGCAGCCCACTTTAATTTTCAGCCTACCAATTCCCATTTTCAAGCCCATTTCGTTTTTAATTTCCAGCCCAATAATTCCAGTCCAACCACAATTAAGTCAACCCGGCCCTTTTTTTCCTTCCTTTTTCACAAGGAAATTTCCAGCAACGGTCATAGGCATAAATTTCTCAGAGAATCGGAACCCAGACGAAGCAATGCAACGCGCGTCCATCCTCTACAATCCCGTACGATTCCAACAAGAAAAGCATCTTTCGCAGGCCAGGTGTCTCAATCTCGCGGGCTCACTCGTCCTTGTTTGAGGATCTAAGGGTTGCAATTTTGGTTCCGTTAGAGGGCTATAAGATGAAAACTTTCATCCTAATCTCTTGCAGGATTTCGAATTCGATAGGGGGAGGGAAATCTCCAAATTTACCCCAGGTCTTTCTAGGATTTCCTCCGCCCTCCATCCTCGAAAACCCAAAAAAAAAGCTCCTCTATTTAAACCCCCCGTCTTCTTCAGAAAAGGGGGCTGGAAAATTTTGGGATATACTTTTATCACATAGAAATATACAGAGGAGTTTTGGGGAAGCTCTGCGATTTTTTTTCTAACTAATACTTTAGCTGGAACTTCCTAGCAAGATATATTCATATATAGGGGGAAGAATAGTCGAGCTACGAAAGAGAGCACGTTAAGAAGCAAGGGGTTGTCGTTCAAGTTGTCGAAGCTCGTCTTTGTCTAGCTCGCCCGCCTCTAGTTCGCTTCCCCGAAGGAGGTGAAATTCCCTAATTTCAACTCACTCATTATTTTATTCTGTTATGTTTAAGCGAATATGAAGTTCTTTATCGGTTTCTTCCTCCTCTTGCTCGATCATTTTCCATTTTCTGTGAGTTGTGTTTGATAGTGATTAGAGTTTTCGTTGGGTTCCGAATAGTTTATCCGCGTTTAAGATATATATATATGTTTGATGATATAAACTGCTCTTCTTCGAATACCATGTAGATTGATGATAGAATGAAAGATTTATTGGTCTTGTTCCTAGGATTTAGATTTGGTCTATCATTGTTTAATTGATTTTTGTAATTTTTTGAGCATGTTCTCGTTCTTTTCATTGATGCTTCCCCTGTTTTAGCCTTTCTTTTCAGCCATCATGAGTAGAAGTTGCTTGGCATGTGATGTTAAGTCATCACTCAATTTCATTAGGTTGGATATCAATCGAACGCCAGCTCTTCCACATCCTCTTTCGAATGTTTACAGTCTTGAGAGGCTGATTTTACTTCGTCATGGCTAAAGTATTTTTTATTTTTTTTGTGTATATGCATTTGACCCTTGTGTTAGCATCATTCCTTCACCTTGTTTCGATATATGAATTGGATGCTAATGCCTTAGGTTGTATGCTGTTAGCTTTGACCTTTAGCCTCTTTTTCATTCTTTGATTATCCTTTGTCATGTACTGTTTATGTTGTTTACCATGACATTTCTGCCATATTTATTTCTTGGACATGAGAGGTTCATAAGTGCGTACCCATGATATTGTTTCTGCATGAAGTTTGCTATCGATTGTCTTATTCATAAGGCATATGTGAAGTTATGGAAGTAAAGGGAGGGAGTATTAACCCATATGTTGTCATTTGTTTTTCGTCATGACAACTTGCTGCTTGTGTGCCCAAGATTTGTATGATTCGATTTGAGTGTGTTTACTTTTATGTGTGGTTTGTTTATTCGATTGAGTAAATATCATAATCTTTAAAAAAAAATTCTTTCTTTCTTCTCTTTAGATGCTGCCATTCAACCTTGCTAATGTTTTTTTTTGTTATTTTTTTTTTTTGTGTGTGACATCGACTCGAGTCCACTTTGGACTCCATTCTCGCATTCCTCCGAGTTGCAAATCCTCGAGTCAGCCCTTTTCAAAAGTCTAGAAGGCTAAAGCTGGTTTGCAGGTCGAAACAGCAGAAATGCAGTGCTGGAAATTAGTTACAGGTTCTTGGAAAAGTGGCTGCAAATTATTTTGCAGGGATTTGAAGAAGATGTATACAACAGTATACATATTTTATACACAATTATATACAGATATACAGGTCTAAAATGCACAGGTGGATCCAAATTCAAAATATGGATTTGTAACAACGAAGATATGCTGCTAAAAGGGAACTTTCAACTTTTGAAAGTTGTAAAACAGGCTGATATACAGCCTGTATACACTGATATACAGAGACGTTATATCTTAAATATGTGTAAAAAATATGATTTGCAGGTTAACGTAAAGGGACGCCGATTTCAGATAAAATACGGAAATAGGCAAAGGATACGTACATAGGGTACAGCCTGTAAACATTGGTATACATTTTTGGGCAGCGATATACGATTGTTAAACAAGTTAAAAAATGGTACAAGTACAAATACACAGAGTAATATGGAAATACAGGGGAAATGGCGAAAAACGCGTAGTTGAACAAATGCAGGGCTTAAAAAGTCCAATACGATTTGGATATATACAGTATACATCATTCGTATATTTTAATTATGTATCTTCAGGAAAATTGGGCCAGGGCCCTTCAGCAGATTTTTTTAATATAGGCCTAAAAGGCCACAAATGTTTGTTTTTTCATGATTCTAAAATTGAGTAATGAAAGGTCTAAAATGCACAGGTGGATCCAGATTCGAAATCTGAATTTGTAGCAGCGAAGATATGCTGCTAAAAGGGAACTTTCATATTTCGAAAGTTGAAAAACAGGCTGATATACAGCCTTTATACACTGATTTACAAAAACGTTATATCTTAAATATGTGTAAAAAATATGAATTGCAGGTTGACGTACAGGGACGCTGATTTCAGATAAAATACGGAAATAGGCAAAGGATACGTACATAGAGTACAACCGTATACATTGGTATACATTTTTGGGCAGCGATATACAATTGTTAAACAGGTTAAAAAATGGTACATGTACAAATACGCAGACTAATATGGAAATACAGGGGAAATAGCGAAAAACGCGTATTTGAACAAATGCAGGGCTCAAAAAGTACAATACAATTTGGATATATACAGTGTACATCGTTCGTATACTTTAGTTCTTTTTTTCAGGGAAATTGGGCCAGGTCCCTTCAGCAATTTTTTTTTTAATATAGGCCTAAAAGGCCACAAATTTTTGTTTTTGCACGATTCTAAAATTGATGAATGAATTTGGGCAATTAAGCTCAAGCTCAAATATTTTTCTCTCTTTATTTATCATTTGTTTGAATTAATTAGTATTTTGGTAGAATTTTAATAATCTCCTAAAGAGTAGCCATTTTTCATTATTTTAAATTTTACTATTTTATTTACTTATTTTGTTTTATTTACTTTCATCACTATTTAGTTTTCCTTAAGTTAATTTCTTTTAAATATTTTCCTTTAAAGATAATAAGGAATAAAATGGAATAAGTATATCAAAACGATTTCTTTACTAAGTTAAAAATAAAAAAAAATATTTAAAAGGGTCATTTTAGTCAAATCGCCGGTCAACCGCAAGTTAGCGGGCATCCCGAGAGCCTAACACCTTCTCGGGATGTACATTGAACTTCGAACCTTTTCAATCGATTTTTAATCTGTTTTTAAATCTTTTGAAATTTTTTTCTTGATTTTATCAAAAATCAAATGGCGACTCCGTAATTTGGAAAGTCGATTTTTCTTAAATAATAAGATTAATTGATTTTTCCTAAACCTAGTCATCTTCACTATTTTTAAAATAACAGTATTTTTTAAAATAAAACAAGTTGCACGTGAGAGTTTTGAGTCTTGGTCATGGTTTCTCAAGTTATTATGGACACATGTAGTTTGTGAACGACAAGGAATTGGTCTTAATTCTGACTGTCATCAAGGAATCTTGCAGTGTGTTCAATCTTATGATTGGTTAAATCCACCCAACACGTATCATAGATTTGTGTTCGACACTTAAAAGCAAATTTTAATAAAAAAATTGTAAATAGTGAACTCGAAAAACTAATGTGGTTGGCTGCTACTGAGCATCAGGAGAAAAAGTTTGTGCAACGGATGCAACAAATCAAAACATTGTCTCCTGCAGCATATGAATGGTTAAATGAATTTCCTTTGGAAAAATGGACAATGTATAAGGATGGTGGTCGTAGATGGGGTGCCATGACGACAAATGGGTCTGAGTCATATAATGGTTTATTGAAAAAAACTCGGGGGCTTCCTGTGACTGCCATGGTTCGAATGACGTTCAAAGCTCTCGTTGATTGTTTTGTCAAAAGAAACAATCTTGCAATTGCATTAGTTCAAAGTAATATGCCATGGCCTCTTGCGATAGATAAAAAATTTAATGATTATTATCAAAGAGCTCAAGGGCACACAAATATGATGACTTACAACACAGGTGATTGAGTTTTTGAAATTCTTACTTTTGCTCATGAAGGTAAAGGTGGAAATGTCCACAATGTTACTGCAAAAGGTAAGAAATGTTCTTGTGGAAAATGGAGAAACTATCATATGCCTTGTTCGCATGCCATCAAATTTTGTGGACTTCGCGGAATCAAGCCAAAATCTTATGTAAGTAAATTCTACAGTGCAAAATAGTACAAACGAACATACAGTGAGACATTTAACCCAGTGAGTGATGAAATGTATTGACCACCAGCTCCTTTTAATCTAATTGCCACTACTGAATATTTGCGGACAAGTGGTACGCAAGTAAAAAGCCGAC
This sequence comes from Solanum chilense, assembly GCA_032847665.1. Classification (NCBI taxonomy): domain Eukaryota; kingdom Viridiplantae; phylum Streptophyta; class Magnoliopsida; order Solanales; family Solanaceae; genus Solanum; species Solanum chilense. The sequence continues at coordinate 7,806,325 of CM064971.1, read as the reverse complement.
TTAAGAATGATATGGATATAGCTCCGGCTCTCATGACTAGAAAATGTAGTGTTTGTAAGGAGACAGGTCACACAAAGTCACGATGTCCTACTCGATTTTAAATATTTTGTCTATGTTTTTAAGGTTAATGTATTTTTATTATCTGATTATTAATATTATGATATATCTTTTATATTTATTTGTTGACATGAATTTAATTTATCTTGTGCATTTAAATATTGTACGTATAATATCTTTATATTATTATTATATTATTGATTTGAACTCTATTAAAAAATAATGATTTGACTTTACATAAAAAGTATTGATTTGACCTATGATATAAAGAAAATTAAATCCTACAAACTTGTTCAAACATAAAAAAAAAAGGGGGGGCGGGGGGAATCTCATTACTTTGTTCAAACTTGCACGAAACAACAAAATTTACATATTTCAAAATTCGAATCTTCAGCCTTTTAGAATAAAGGTGCAAAAAAATTATTCTTTTGAATCCGAATCTTCTACATCTTCATTTTCATCTTCATTTTCAAAATCTTCCTCATTTTGATAGTGACTTCCTGTTCCACATCTAATTGATTTGTGTAGCCTAGATGTTCTCCGAGGTGGATTTTGTCTATTAAGAACTAAATTTTGTGAAGCCCCAGCATTAAATCTTGAATCATCGGAGACAGTTACCTATAATACAATATAATATAATATAATCAAATAAACATGCAATAAAAATAAAAAAAAAAGTATATAAAAAGTTAAAAAAATTGTATGAAAATTATTATACTTACACTCGAAAAATTGAATCTTGCACTAAATGGAGAATTATGTATAGGAAATTCACGCATACCATGTTGAATACCAAATTGAGATCCACTAAATTGTGCAAAACCAGATATTGGAACCTGTGGAGTTACAAAACCAACTGTTTGCTGACTAGAAAAATTAACATTAGTGTTAGAGGGCCCTGTAGAAAAATCAAACGTGGGATAATAAGGCTCGGGAGTCGCCACATTAGTGTTAGAGGGCCCTGCAGAAAAATCAACTGTTTCACCAGCGGTCCTTCTACCTCGACGTGCACCCTCTCTCGGTGTTGTTTGTCGTGATCGGCAAGATACTTGTACTGGCGGTGGTTCATCGTATTGAGTGGGAGGATTGTAATCAGGATCAAAGCTCAATCGCGTTCTCTGGAAGGCCGCATTCATTGACTCCATTGATATACGAGCGACTTCCTCTGCATATTGTCTCATTTCATTAGATTGATTTTCATTATTTTCAATCATCCGAGCTCGACGATACTGCATTTCATGACCCCTAGCCTACAATGAATAAACAAATATTAATAACAAAAAAATTATTAAAGATTGACATAATAATTTAAAATTTACATAACATACATACTAATGTCTCATGTCTTCCTGCCATGTGTTGATACCCTTTTTGTACAACATGTTGTGGATTTCTAATGACCATGCGGGTATGCCTCATGTACCAACGAAAATAATCTGTTTGAGCACTTACAAATAGAGGTCAAAATATACGATTTTGACGTTGTTCCCATAAATATTGTGTGTAGTTAAATGCATCCATCTCTTCTTGTTTTATTTTGGATCGTTTATCACGCTTAAAATGATATTAGGAAAATGGGTACACGGTCCAGGAATATGTTGTAAATAACCGAACTGTCTCACAACAATATCAACCATGTGCCACTCACGATAAATTTCATAAATCAGTGGCACCTGTGCCATCTAGACACGTTGTCCTGACCGACTCCACTCAGGCAATCCATTAATAACATCTTCCGAATAAGGTTGCCAAATAAAGGGAAAATGCACAAGTACCCCCTCAACCTATGTCCGAAATCCCAGAGACACACTTATACTATACTAAGGTCCTATTACCCCCCTGAACTTATTTTATAAGTAATTTTCTACCCCTTTTTAGCTTACGTGGAACTAGTTTGAAAAAAAAAGTCAACCATCGTTGGGCCCACAAGATAGTGCCAGGTAGGCTAAAAAGGGGTAAAAAATTAATAATAAAATAAGTTCAGGGGGGGTAATAGGACCTTAGTATAGTATAAGTGTGTTTCTGAGATTTCGGGCATAGGTTGAGGGGGTACTTGGGCATTATCCCCCAAATAAACTATAGAAAAATAATTAAGTAAGATAAATATAAAAACAACATTAGCAGGAAAAAAAATATGTACGTGAAAATGAACAATTTTACAAAATAATTTTTTTGTACCATGTGTCATAACATATTTTACTTTTAAGGACCTAACAAGAATCTATGTATATGTCATTTTATTCACATAATTTTCTTGGATAGTGAAACATAAGTGTCTCATTTAAAGATCTACCAAATATATTTTTATTTAAAATAAAATAAAATATGAATAGTTTAAGATACTAATAATATTAAATACATGTTCATCAGTTAGATTATCTAGTACATCCCTAATCACACCGATTACAGTTCGTGCCTCATTTTGATGATTTCTACGTCATGTCCATTTACGTGCAAGCGCAGTTGAAGCCTCAAGTTGATTGGTCCTTAGAGGCTTTGGCAATGGTTGCAAGGGAATAATTCTTTCCCATGCCCAAATCTACAATAAATAAATTCACCACTACTTATAATGCACTTAAATTTAAAAATGCATATTACTAGTATAAAAAAAATATTTAATTAAAAAATATGTATACCTGCACTAAAGATCCACAAACTTCATTTGATTTTTTCATTGATGCACGACATAAACAATTATACAAATATGATAATGCGGCTGATCCCCATGCTTGAGTTGACATTAAATCTAAATTTCTCATGTCAATCGAAATGTCCAAATTAATCTTATTATTAGATTTATTCAGAAATATTGATCCACCACATAACCATAATAAACATAATCTAAATCTTTGTTGTACTTCATGCTCAGTTGAGTCATCATTAATACCATCCAAACCTTCGATATAATCAATCAATTTATATGTTAACAGTCTACTAACACCAGAAAAACAACTAGTATCGGGTACCTATCCTGTTAATTCAAATATCATTTCTTGTCTACCTATAATCCCTAAAGAATCAGCTCCATTTAAAATTATAGGACTACCATCTACTACCATTCCGAATAAAATTTCAATATCTTGTAAAGTAATGGTAGCCTCGCCAGTTCGCATGTGAAAAGTATGAGTTTCTGGACGCCAGCTTTCAATTAAAGTAGAAATTAATCCGGAGTCATACGACACACATCCTACATCAAGAATTCCGTTAAATCTACAATTTTTAAAATATTGACGGATGCGAGAATGTAATGGATGATATTTTATATGTTGCCAAAATTCAATATCACCAAGACGCGTATATAAACAAGACTTCTCTTCTTTTATGCTACCATTTCAAATTCCTTCGGAACGATGATGAACTTGAATTTTTAATATATCATGCTCTACTGGACCAGGATGTACATATACATTTGACGGATGCATATCTATACACAAAAAATAAAAAGAAATATCAACATTAATATAAGTATCAAACGATTGAATATATCAACAATATCATATAAAAGTATAAAATTAATTAAAATAAATAAAAATAAAATAAATTCAAACTCACCTTATAAAGAAAAGGCTTTTAAAAACTTTAGAAAATTAAAAAAATAGCAAGACTTTTATGATTGTTGGAAAATTGAAAAAGTAGAATGCAATATGAAAGATAATTCAGCAAGTTATAACATTGTAAAAATATTAATACTGTTTACACGTGAACTCTGTATTCAACAATTTATAATAAAACAAAATCTATACTATTTATATGTGAATCAATCAATTCATAATAAATTAAAAACTACATTATTTACATGTGATTATCTTTAATTTATATATATATATATTTATTTATATCAAGGAAATCGCTGTAGACATCTATTTCGTTTTTTAAAAAAAATTCAATAAAATTGCTGCCTTTAATTTTTTATTTAAAAAATTTAATTATTTGAATTTAAAATTCTATTTGAATTCAAATATATTTAAATTTAAATTTAATATAATACCATTTTTTTAGAAAGAAAATATATTATTACCTTACTTATTCTTAATTTTTTTAAAATAATGTATATTTTCTTATAAGTTATATATTTTAATTTAAAAAATATTATAATTTTTTTTTATATAAAATTGCTGCTTTAACATTTTTTTTAATTTTTTTTTTAAAATAGCTTCCCAAGTAGGGATTTTTAAAAAAATTAATAAAATCGCTGCCAAGGCAGCGATTTATAATTATTATTTTTTTACAAAATGTTAAATCGCTGCCAAGGCAGCGATTTATAAATTTTTTTTTTTTACAAAATGTTAAAACGCTGCCAAAAATTTATTTATTTTTAATGAAATCGCTGCCAAGGCAGCGATTTAACATTTTATTTTTTTTTTAATTTAAATCGCTGCCACAGCAGCGATTTATATATATATTTTTTAAAAATATATTTTAAAATCGCTGCCTAATTTTCTAATTTTTTTTTTATAATTCCTTATTAAAAAATCGACTTTTGCAAAATCTTTGCAGAGGCAGCGATTTTGCTTTTTCAGGTGAGGTAAGTCGCTGTTGATGCAGCTATTTTACTGTTTTGGTTAATATAAAATTTTATATACCGTTTTGGAATTTTTGTTAATATTTTATATCATTTAGACTCCGGACTCTATTTTATCTACTAAAAAAATAATTTTTTTGCGTTTCTATGTATATCCATAGTTCACTTTTCCCAAATTATTTTAATTTTAAAAAAAATCAAAATCTGCAAATTTTTACCATATCTCTCTCTTCTATATTTATCCCATAAGTAAAAAAAATAAATATTCTCTCTCCATATTTTCATGTTCATATTTCTATTCAACCTTCAAAATCCTCTAATTAAGGTATTTTCATCCTTATCTTCTTTTCTTTTAGATGTATTTTTTGATTTTATTGTTGTTTAAATCATTGGTGAAAGTAGGATTCTTCTCGTTTAGAACTATAAAACACTCTTCAAAGAATGATTTTAAGAGACACTATTCATGTTAGTAAAACTGTTTCTAGTGATTTTCATCATTTAATCTATGTATTACTCAAGAAATAGCAGATCTTGTAAGATCTGCTTCTAAAATTAGGGAAAAGAGACGACAAGAATAAAGTCTTCATCAAATTCACATTGAAAACGTAACTCGTAGGGTACAAGAAAATGACGGCGAAGATCAAATTGTTGATGAAGAGGTATTTAAATATTTTTTACATGTTTAGATTTTTGCATGTTGAGTTGAAGTTAAATAACAATTTATTCAACAATGTGTACTAAATATATTTGTAAATTTCTTGTTATCTACATTGTGCAATATTTATTAGTTTGTATTTTGTATTCAGTTGTTATTTTATTATTGTATTTTGGGGTCAGTTTTTGTTAATTTTGATAATGTATTTTTTTTCATTCCTTTATATTTTTTCATATTTGTAGTTATTCAATAATTTATGAATACATTTTACATGACTATGACATTTCAGATTTTATTAATGAACTTTTGTTGGATTTGTGTTGTATACTATGAAATTTTTATGTATTTATATTTGTAACTTTTTTCTTAGAATTTTATATCTTTTCTCAATTAATATTCAAATTAGTATGTATGCTATTAATATTTATATTCATTCAAAATCTCATGTTGTATAGTTATGAATCTTGTATTTGTTCATAATTGAATCCATCCCAAGTGTATACTAACTATATATATATATATATATATATATTATTTACATAAAGAACAAAATCCTATTAGTTTCTTTTTATATATAAAAGAAAATTCAGAATTTTGTATCCTTTCTCAATTTGTATTTAAAATTGTATGTATACAATTAATATTTGTATTCATTCAAAAATTATGTTGCATAATTTATGAATTTGACATTTTTTTCTAATTTATATTTATTCTAAAGGTATGTCAAGTAGTTATGTATTTTATTTAAGAATAATTACACCAAATATTCAATTATTTCTTTTCAATTTTATATTTCATTCTCACTTTTTCATAATACTAATTTTTTGTATTTTATATATTTTTATACAAAATTCTTAATAAAAGCTAGAACAAATAGAAATACAAATAAAATACATATTGAAATGAATACATACAAGAGTTTTTGAAATGACTATATAGATACATTTGGCATACCTATTGGAATGAATACAAACTAATAAAAAATTATAATGAATATAAATAGAATATATTGTGGAATTAATATAATTTTAAAAAGGTAAAAATTATGGAGAAAAAAAAAAGAACAAAGTTTAAATTTTATTTGAAAATATAACTGATGAGAAAATTAAGTAATCCTTACCTCCTCACTTGATTTTCTCCCTTTTGTTATTAAATAACTATATATTTTAAATAAAAATAAATAATAAAAACATAAATAAGATACATAACAAATTAAAATTTAACATTTCTATTAAATATTAAAAATATTGCTAATGAACCCTTAAATGTTAAAATATTGACATTTTGAAAAATTTCCTAAACTAATTTGCTCCTAAAGTGATGTATTTGTGTCGTTGGCCCATTTTATTTTTGGACTATATATTTTCAAAAAGAATTGATATATTTTTGGAAGTCTCCAACTTAAATTGATATTGGACTTGATAGGAAAGTAAATACAAGCCCAACAAGTTGTACACAATGTTATTTGAGTTGCAATAAACTTTAGCTTATTTGGGCACATAGCTAGTTCTTACATAATGTCACATTTTTATGTGTACATCTATACGAAACGTCCACATTTGTACTTCATTGTAAAACTTGCCAAACAACATTATTTGTTGTTATACTGTAATTTTCAATCCTCATATTAGTTTATTTGTCTTTTTGCTTCTTTATATATATTTGGAAATTATATTAAAGTAAATTATAACATGTATTATTTGAAGAAAATGTAAAAAGTACTATAAATTTCAATAACTGACAACTTGAAATATTTAAGGAAAATGCATAAGTACTCCCTAAATCTATGTCCGAAATCGCAGAGACGCACTTGTACTATACTAAGGTCCTATTACCCCCTGAACTTATTTTATAAGTAATTTTTACTCCTTTTCGGCCTACGTGGCACTAGCTTGAAAAAAAATATCAACAAGCGTTGGGCCCACAAGATAGTGTCACGTAGGCCGAAAAGGAGTAGAAAATTATTAATAAAATAAATTCAGGGGTAATAGGACCTTAGTATAATATAAGTATGTTTTTGAAACTTCGAGCATAGGTTGAGGGGGTACTTGTGCATTTTTCAAAATATTTATAAAAGCATACAAACATTTAAAAGAGTAATATATGTTATTTAAAAATTATATTAAAAGTGTGATAAATTACAATAGTTAGCAACTTAAAATATTTTAAGAAACATAAAAACTTCAATGAACTCTCGCAATTCTATTATTATCGCATAAATAGAAAAAGAGGAAGTAATATATATAATTAAAAAATTATGTAAAAGATATTATAAATTACAATTAACAACTTAAAAGGCATAAGACATTCAATTGACTCTTGAAATTATTTAAAATGTTGCATAAATTGGATATTTTGTCTATGCTAACACAAACTCCTTTGTAGGGATGTGCACTATTTTGATTAAATCAAAAAATCAAATCAAATTAAATCAAATTTTAATTTGGATTGAATTTTTGAAATACTTGATTTGATTTTGGATTTATAACTTACTTTGTGATTTTTTGGTTTGATTTCTATTTCAGAAAAATGAAAATCGAAAAATCAAATTATATATATATATATATATATATATATATATATATATATATATATATATATATATATATATATAAAAGTTGGAGTTAACCAACTTTGTCCCTTTTTAGTTATTTTCATTATGATTTAGTTTATTTTCTAATGTTTGAACATTTATAATCGATATACTTTTAAGTATTGTGTTTTACGTTTTACTTGTAATTTATATTTAAAAGTATATTTAAGAAATTCAATTTTATATATATATATATATATATATATATATATATATATTATTTTTTTTAAATTGCAAATAATTTTGTTATATTTTCTAATTATTGACATAACCGATTAACCAAATCAGAAAAACCCAAACCAAAAGAGAAAAAGCAAATCAAACCAAATTTATTTTGGTTTGAATTGGGTTATACTTTTTCAAAATCAAAAATCAAAAATCCAAATCAAATAGTATAAAACCAAATCGAAAAACCAAATGCATACCACTACTCGTATGTCTAGTATCCTAAGCTAAGGGGCAAGTGTCATGCTTAGGTTGTTGACCCTAATCTTCATAATTATATGTTTATCTAATTATATATGCATTTATAAAGAAAACAAAGCTTTTTGAATGTTAACTTCAAATACTATTTCAACTACAACTAAAATAGTATGCCAACATTTGTACTTTCAATTTGTACAATTGAAACTAAACAATGATAAATTTGAAAATTGAAATGATTTAGTTGGTGATTAATTAGCCGTAAACCTTCCCAACCCTACAATTAGTCAAAATCATACCAATTGTTTTATTTCTCTCATTTTATCGTCAAAGCTATCAAAATTAATTTGCGTCTTTAAGTTACTCTTAAATGTAAAATACTTCTTTCGTCTCTAATTACTTGTCCACTTTTAAATTAACACACCTATAAAGAAAATAATAATTGTAGTGAATTTACCATTTGACCTATTAATTATGAATTGGGTGAATTAGAAACTTAAGATTTTCGAGAAGTTCTATATTTTTCAAAGTAATTAATTGAGGGTATATATAACGGATAAAAAATTTTTTTTTCCTTGATTTGTCAAAATGGACAAATAATTAAAAACAACTAAAAAAAGAAAAAAATGAACAAGTAATTAGAGACTGAGGGAATACTATATTTATCAAAATTTAAAATATATGAGTTATAAGCATATTATAAATTCACGTCTCATGTTAATTATTGGGTTCACAACAAAATATTTATTGAATATTTTGAAGGAAAAAATGCACAAGTATTCTCTCAACCTATGCCCGAAATCTCAGAGACACATTTATACTATATTAAGGTTCTATTACCCCATAAACTTATTTTATAAGTAATTTTCTACCTCTTTTCAGCCTACGAGGCACTAGCTTGAAAAAACATCAACATCATTGACCTCACAAGATAGTGCCACGTAGGTCGAAAAGGGGTAGAAAGTTATTAATAAAATATATTCAGGGGTATTAGGATCTTAGTATAATATAGATGTGTTTTTGAGATTTCGGGCATAGATTGAAAGAGTACTTGTATATCATCTCTATTCTGAAATAAATATAAAATCTTAAATAAAAATTACTGAATTCGTCTGACCCTTTGTAGCTAAAATGATCTAGCTCCGCCTCTCATATTTATACATCCTTTTCTCTTGTATAACATTTTTTAAAATATAGCACTTCTAAAACAATTTATAAAGAGAAAACTTTAAAACAATTCAACAAAGATTTGATAAGACAACCGCTTAATTAGGTGAATGAAAGGGTAATCTTTCTCTATTGGTTTAATAGCCCTTAATTAAAACTGTCTTTGTTGGTTTAATTATCCTTAATTAAAACTGTTTTTGTTGGTTTAATTATCCTTAATTGAAACTGTCTCTATTGGTTTAATATATATATATATACCAAATTAGGAATATCCAAAACAAGACTTTTCCTAATTAATAAAAGAGTTCCATTCACTTGTTTTTTTTCTTATAAGTGCAAGTGTATGATCAATAACGGGAATGAGTGATGTACACTAGCAGAGTCAGAAATTTTATTTAAAATATTTTTAAATTTATATACATGCTTTTATAAAGATAATTTATAATATGTATACTTCATACAATTATTATAATAAAAATAACTTTTAGCGGCATTAAATATTGACATTACAAAGTGGGCTAAATTCTTTACCGACATTACTTAAGTGCCATTAGAACCAATGTCGCTAAAGGCTTTATGAACATATACAAAAAGTGACAATTGCAGCTAAAAATACATATTTAGCGACAATAAACTTTGCCACCATACAATTTGTTTGCCTAATATAAAATCAACCAAGCCTAGTGGTCTCATATGTTTGTTCGTACAACTTCTACCTATTAAATGGCTAACATAAAAGGGTGGCTTTTATTTCTTCCCACATCACTAGAGCTATTGTCAATTTTGAAAAATAATTTCACATAAGACAAATTAAAGAAAAAATAGCATAAATTAAGAAAAATATTAGAAATTTCTAACTATCAAAGCATTAATAGTCATTATTTTCACCCAAAACAAGAAATAGAAGCCGTCATCAAAGATTTTAACAACTTTGAATGCAATAATATTAACTGAATAATTAATTAGTTTATGTTTACTAAGTCACGTAATTTTACCTACTTAATACCTAAAAAAAATTGCTAGACTACAAATGCATGTTTTGGAATATCTTGAGGAACTTATATCTCAACTTCTCAAGTTTGAGATGATTTTGTGAAGATTTATAAGTTTTAAGTTTTTGATTGAATTTTGAGGTAGAGGAGGAACATTGCACTACACAATGTATGTTATTTATATATGAAGAATCTTTTACAATTATTAATAAATTTTATTTAGACACTTCAACATATTTAAGTGTACGTAGCTATTAGACATGAGTGTTGTCAAGCGTATATTAGGTCGTTAAGTTAACTACATATAATATGTCATCTCTTTTGGGTATATACATCAGTATCAATTGAATCAGGCCCGAAGTTTGTGGCTTATTGAGTCAAATACTTTATGATTAAAAAGAGTGACTTATTTTAATTTGTTAACTTATCTATATAAGTTTAATTGAGAACACACAATAAATATTCAAATTTGAAATAGAAGTGTCTAATAAGAATATTTGTTATAAAATGAAAATTAGACAATCCCGGTGATTAACAAAAACTAATTCCATAAAGTTGCTATAAAATGAAAATTAGTCTTGATATTTATTATTTGAAAATGTAAAACGTAATTAGAGCTCTTAAATCATAACATTTGTGAAATTAAAATAATGTACCTAAAACTTTGATCAAGTAGAGATATTTGACTCTGATATGTCCCACTTGAATTTTCAGGTAGCCTTCTCAGTTTAAATTGTTACTTAACGAGTTAATTCTGCTTAGTATATAAAGTCATCGAAATTTATTTTATATCAGTAAAATTATTTCATTTAAGATTTTTTTATCTTTAAAGATCACTTACTAATTGTAATTGTGTGTTAATATTCGTTGAAGAATAAGAAATCAATTTATTAATATCATAACATATCATAAAATTCTGGCTTTGCGATCGATCGAAACGAATTCACAAGTCTCAATAGTAACAACGATGCATGGTGCTATCGACTCGCTCAAGTTTATTTCTTGTCCGGTGGTCCATATTTACATAAGACCCTACTCAATTTAGTGTAATATATTTAAAAGTTGGACATGGTGTGGACATGTATTATTTTCTCAACAAAAATGAAATAAGAAAAAAAAAAGACTTAGCATGGGAAGTTTGAAAAAGATTTGGTGGTTGAGGTTGATATGTATCTGTTTTGAAATGTTGACAACAAGCATATACAATTAACTCAAGATTCGTGGCAACCAATAAAATCACAAATGAATTCTGAGGTTCTTTCTTCTATTGGGGTCTACCATGTAGTTAGTAAGTAGTGGAGCACTTTAAAAGTTTGTGCCATGAGGTTCAGTCAAGAGGTTTATCCCTTCGTTCTTAATCGAGAGGTCTTAGTTTGAGCTCCCCATGAATACAAAGTTATCTTTGTTAGGGAGTGCTTTATCCCTCAATATAGGACTTCCGGACACGAATATGAATTTAGTCGAATTCCAATATGAATACCGTTCGAGCTCCCCTTGAATACAAAGTTATCTTTGTTAGAGAGTGCTTTACCCCTCAATATAGGACTTTCAAATGCGAATTTGAATTTAGTCGGATTTCAATGTGGATACCGAACGAGTGGAAAACAAAAAATATGTCCGTTTGTGACACCCTTAATTTATTCCCCTGAATCATTTTAAACTTTAGAGCACTAAAATATCAATAAATACGAGTACACTACAACAAAAACAACCTTTAGCGGTAATAAATAGTCATATTGATAAAGAGTGTTAAAATTTTTATCGACGTTAGTTAAGTGTCATTAGATTTAATGTCAATAAATGCTTTAGGGACATATAGAAAGAGTGTTAATTGCCACTAATAATACATATATTTAGTGGCAATTAAGTTAATGTCGTTGAAGATCATTTTTGATGTAGTAATAGTATCGTAAAATAGTCATGTCAATCATTATTTTCTTAATTGGTGTGTTAAATTCAATTGTGGCAAATAAAAGTGAAGAGAGTATTTTTTCCCCCGTGTTTTACTTTAGATTTTAATTAAACTCATTAATAAAATATTTCAAATTATCTTCTAAGTCCTTCAAAACTCTATACCAATTAATATAGATATGATGCTAAAATAAAATGGGTAAACAACATAAATCTCACTAGTTTAGATTTTAATTACAAGTATTTATAGTTATTTTGAATATTACTTCCTCTACAAAATTTCGTTGGTTGGATACATGTATCTTAATTCGATGGATATATGTATCTCAGGAATTGACAAAGCATGATACATGTTTAGTTAAGGACTCCAATTAAAATGCTTAATTTAAGGAGAAAATCACTCCTTTAATAGATTTTCAATATATCTTGTCACAACTTCTTAAAAAAAAAATTTAAAAAAATTAATTTCTTCCATTTATTTTTTTTCAACAAAAAAGTGAAAAACAATGATTTACTTTCAGAAATTTGAATTTGTTTACTCAAATTTTGAGATTTTTTATTTTCAATTTTCATGATTTGAGAACAAAGTGTTTCTCATACTCTAGTTAATTGTTACTTTGTTGAATAATCTGATAAAAGTATATTGTTGTTTTTGAACTAAATACAGACCTAGGTTTGAAAATTTATATAAATCAAAATCATTAATTAACTGAATCCGGATACATGATTCATGCCTCTAATTTCTTTAGATACATTTCATTAGGTGTACTTGCTATATATATATGTATTAGGGGTGACAAATGGTTGGAATGGATTGACAAAAACTTATTTGAATTATAATCCATCTAAATAGAGTATAGGCAAATATGGACTTGGTTAAATATGGTTTGGATAAAATGGTTCTAACCCAATTTTTTTTTAAAAAACATGTTTTTCAAAAAAAAAAAAAAAAAACTACCCCTCCCCCCTCCCTCCGATCTTCTACCAATCTACCCCTAAAAAAATTTTGTTTTCCAAAAAAAAAATAATTAAAATTTCCCCCTCCTCCTAGACACTCCTCCCCCAACCTTCCACAAACCTACCCCTAGTTGTTTTTCAAAAAAGAGAAAATGGTCTAAAACCCGCTCAATCTATACCTAAAATCTCAACTACACACTCCAACTTTATAGGTGTCCCTTTACCCACCTAAACTATATTTTTATATATTTTCTAACCCACCTAAGTGCTGACCTGTCATAGGAGGTGTTGTCACCGCTTCTAGGCGCGTTAGAAGCATAATTTGACGAAAAATTCTTCCTTCTCCAACAGTCATCTTTCCCACTTTTAAATAACCATTACTTCTACTTCCCCCACCATTAATCCTTGTTTCTTTTGTAAAAAATTTACGATTTCTCTCAAAATTAAGTAAGGTTTAGTTGTTAATGTTCATTTTTACTTCAAATCTTGAATTTAGGGTTTGTAATCTGCTCTAATTTCTTATTTAAGTCTCTAATTAGAATTTTGAATTTCTCAAAATTCATCAAAAATGACAAATGAAAACTTGAATAGGCTTTGTATGGATGAATCAGACCCAATGCTCAACGCTTTAGTGCGATGCAAACACGAAATTTTGCTAAATTTGTAAACTTTCTTGGTCGAAATTAAATTCGGAAAGAAGATTTTGGTTTTGCCCATGCTATAGTGTATGTGTTTTTTCTCTTGTATTCTTGCTACATTTCTTTTGACGATGCTAATGTACTTATTTGAATCATTTTCAGTCTAAAAATTGGAGAAGGATATGAACATGAGAAAAGAGGATTTTTGGATTTTTTTTCTTTGTTCCTTTGTTCTGCTTTCAGTTTAGGAGGAAAATGGGGGGAAAACTAGAAAAGGGAGAAAACAAGAAATGAGAGTTTCAAGGTGGTGGTCCCCAATGCGTGTAACCATGCAAGACAACTTATTTGGTTTATGCGTTGAGGTCATGACTTAGCAAGTAGAAATATAAAAATATAATTTAGGTGGGTAATGAGACACCCGTGAAGTTGGAGTGTGTAGTTGAGATTTCGGGTATAGGTTGGAGGGGGGGGGCTAGGGGGGGGGGTTAGACCATTTTCTCAACAAACAAAAAAAGAAATAGTTATCCCCTATCCTTGGGCACCCCACACCCCCACCTTCAATCATCCTACCCCTAATTATTTTTTTTCAAAAACAAGAAAAAATCATGTATTAAAATGATGAAATTACTATCACATATTAAAAGAAAGATACAATAATCTCATTAAAAATTTTGAAATCAACTTTATGTTATGTTTGATTTGAAGTATTAGCTTATTTCAGGATTGTTGTATCACATCATTTTAGTAAAATGGTTGTATTACTATCACATATAAAATGTAAAATTATTTTATTATGTGTTGAATTAATGATAGTAGTTAGGGTTGTTAATGCTTATGGTTATAAAATTTAATCACATTGCAATTTAAATCAAATCGATTAAAAAAATAATATTTCATTTGATTTGGTTAGATTTTATTTTGAATTTTTAAAAATCGATATTATTTTGTTTGGTTTTGATTCGACTAAAAACTAACCTAAAAAATAAACAAAACAAACCGACAAGTTATATATAAAAATTTTATAATTATTTATAAATAAAATATAAATACTTTAATAAATTTTAACTAACTTAAGTCTTTAACTTTACTAGTTTCTGAAATCCAACAGTTAAACTTTAGCTCAACTATTAAAACTTCAAGTCTAAATCCCTCAATATTCATCACTTTAAAGATCACACTTTTTCTGTTCTTTATAAAATTTTCTAGCGCAACATTGAATAATTTAAAGCTCAAGCTAAAAAAGATGGAATTTAATTAGTTTTGACTATGAAATGTTGGTTGTTTTTTTAGAAGTAATTTCTCAATATTTTAAGGTGTAATTTTATTGAAAACTCTATTGATAAGATGTTTAGATCTCTAGAATATTAAATCAACTGTATGTTATTGACAATGAGTTTTTTTTGTTTCTAAAACTTGGTACTTTGAATGAATCACTTTGTTCGTGTAGTAGCTTATTTGTGAATTATTCATATACTAACTTATTACTTTCGAACCGAAAAAATCAAAAAAATTTAACCAACCAAACAGACATTAATCAAACCGATGATTTCTTTTATTTGATTTGATTTGATTTTAGAAATTTAAAAAACAATTTAAGTTGTTTTGATTTTAATTTTGTCTAATAATCGATCTAAATCGAACCATGAACTCCCCTAATAGTAGTTAGTCCCAAAATTATTTGTTCTGTCTATTATATTATTATAATAAATAAATTCATCATATATACAATAAAGTAATTAATTGTATAAAATATCCTTATTCCTAAAATAACTTCATTTATCTCTTCCGCGTACCAAACGAACCCTTGATATCCTTATCATATTTGTTGCTTTCATTAGTATTATAGTTAAAGTGCAGTAATGGTTTGTTATACTTTCGGTTAGATGACTAACTTTTTGTGTTATAGACTTAATTTTTGTGTTATTATATTAAAGTTATTAATATTTTTAGGAAAAATGCACAAGTACCACCTCAACCTATGCCTGAAATCTCAGAGATACATTTATACTATACTAAGGTCCTATCACCTCCCTTGACTTATTAATATATATACCCTACCGCCGTGAAAGTTTACTCACGGGGTGTTACCACGAAATATTGATTTCTCTCTTTCTCTCTCTAGATCTCTCATCTCTTTCTCTTGAAAGTTCTTATGTTCTTTATTCATCAAGTGTAGGGGGATTCGATCCTAACAACTGGTATCAGAGCTAAGAAGATTCAACACGATCACTGAAGATGGATAGTTCGAAGCTTGGAATCGAGAAGTTTGATGAATCCGATTTTAGTTTCTGGAAGATACAGATCAAAGATTATCTGTACCAGAAAGATCTTCACGAACCGTTGACCGGGGTGAAGCCAAAATCCATGACGGAAGAGAAGTGGAAGCTCAAGGATCTCCAGACTATAGGGTTGATCCGGTTGACTTTGTCAAGAAACGTGGCGTTCAACATCGTGAAGGAGAAAACTATGTCCGATCTATTGAAGGCACTGTCAAACATATATGAAAAACCATCGACGATGAACAAGGTATATTTGATGCGTAGATTGTTCAATTTACAGATGTCTGAGAATGGATCTGTTTCTGATCATATAAATGAGTTCAATATGATTGTGAGTAAACTCAATTATGTGGATATTAATTTCGAAGATGAAATTAAGGCGTTGATTTTGATGTCATCTCTACCCGAGTTTTAGGATACTGTTGTTGCTGCGGTTAGCAGTTCTCGTGGATCTGAGAAACTAAAGTTTGATGATCCGTGATGTTGTTCTTAGCGAAAGTATTCGCAAATGAGAAGTGGGAGATTCACCGGGCAGTGCTCTCAGCGTTGACCGAAGGGGCAAAAGTAAGACCAAAGGCCAAAATCAACATGGTCGATCAAAATCAAAGAATCGAGGAAAATCCCCGAACATATCAAACGTGACTTGTTGGAACTGTGGATAAAAAGGTCACTTTCAGACGAGCTGTACAAAGCCAAAGAAGAAACAAAATCAGAAATCTGGAGATGACAATGATTCTTTAAATTCAGCAGAGGACATTGAGGATGCTCTAATCCTTAGTGTGAACAGCCCGGTTGAACCATGGATTTTGGATTCCGGTGCATCTTTACATTCGTCTCCATGCAAGGAGTATTTCCAAAATTTTTAATTTGGAAATTTTGGAAAGGTGTATCTTGCTGACAATAAAGCCTTATAGATTGAAGGAAAGGGGGATGTTTGCATAAAGACCACTTCGGGAAACCAGTGGACATTGGAGGATGTCAGATATATTCCTGGGCTCAAGAAAAATCTAATCTATGTTGGTCATTAGGATAGCACGGGATATGCAGCAGAGTTTGGAAAAAGTTCGTGGAAGATTGTGAAAGGTGCTATGGTAGTAGCTCGTGGCACCAAATTTGGAATCTTTTACACCACTGCAGGGTGTATTAACATATGTATTAACATGGCCGTTGTTGCTGAAGGTGCTTCCGGTTCATGTCTGTGGCACAACAGACTTGGACACATGAGTGCTAAAGGAATGAAGATGCTGGTTGCAAAAGAAGCATTAGAGGGCCTGAATTCTGTTGATATGGGTCTTCGAGAGCTGTGTCATGGGCAAACAGAAAAGAGTAAGCTTTACAAAGACTCCTAGAGAGCCAAAGAAAGTGAGGTTGGAAATGGTCCATACAGATGTTTGGGGACCATCTCCAGTATCATCACTTGGAGGATCCGAATTCTATGTTACCTTCATTGATGATTCCAGCAGGAACATATGAGTTTACTTTTTGAAGCATAAGTAAGATGTGTTTGCAACTTTTAAGAAGTGAAAAGCTGAAGTTGAGAATCAGACCGATTTGAAAGTCAAATGCCTAAGGTCTAATAATGGAGGAGAGTATGACAAATAAGAGTTCAAGGCATTCTGTGCAGCTGAGGGAATCAGATTGATGAGAACAGTTCCTGATGAGGCAAGGCAGAATGGAATTGCTGAGAGGATGAACAGAACATTGAATGAGTGTGCAAGGAGTATGAGGATACACTGTGGGCTGCCCAAAACATTTTGGGCGGATGCTGTGAGCACAGCTGTATACTTGATCAACAGGGGACCATTAGTTCCTTTAGGGTTCAAGATTCCAGAAGAGGTGTGGACAGGAAAAGTACTCAAGTACTCACACTTGAGGACTTTTGGTTGCACTTCTTATGTTCATGTTGATCCAGAAAAGAGAGACAAGCTTGATGCCAAGGCTGTGAAGTGTTACTTCATAGGTTATGGTTCTAATTTGTTTGGTTACAGGTTTTGGGATGACAAGAACAGAAAGATCCTGAGACATTGTGACGTGACATTTGATGAATTTGTCTTGTACAAGGACAGTGAGCAGAAGGTTCTAGAGATTACAAAGCAAGTGGGAGTTGAGGTTGAGTTGGAGAAGAGTAACCCCAGAGATGTCAAAGAAGATACTCAACCAACTCCTACTGAATAATCTGAAGTGGAACAAGTTACACCTGAGCAGGTGTTAATGAGATCATCCAGAACCATCAGGGCACCAGATAGGTATTCACCTTCATTACACTATCTATTGCTGACTGATGAGGGGGAATCAGAGTCTTTTGATGAGGCCCTACAGGTGGAAGATTCGATCAAGTGGGAGCAAGCCATGGATAATGAGATGAGGTCACTTGAGAAGAACGACACATGGGTGTTTACTGAGTTACCTGCAGGGAATAGAGCTTTGTTGAACAAGTGGGTGTTAAGAATCAAGACTGAACCAGATGACAAAAGAAGGTTCAAGGCTCGTTTAGTGGTTAAAGGATATTCACAAAGGAAAGGTATTGATTATGTTGAAATATTTTCTCCTGTTGTGAAATTAACCTCTATTTGGATTCTATTGAGTATTGTTGCATCGGAGAATTTACATCTAGAGCAAATGGATGTAAAAACAACGTTTTTAATGGAGATATGGACAAAGAGATCTATATGCAACAACCGAAAGAATTTGTGGTTCCAGGAAAGGAACACATGGTGTGCAAGCTCACCAGGAGCTTGTATGGACTAAAGCAAGAACCAAGGTAGTGGTACAAGAAGTTTGAATCCTTCATGACCAAGAGTGGATTCTGCAAAGCTGAAAAGGATTCGTGTTGTTACTTCAAGAAATACACTGATTCATATGTCTTTCTACTCTTGTATATGGATGATATGTTGATTGAAAGATCTAGTATGAGGGAGATTAATAATCTGAAGGCAAGGTTGTCTGCAGCGTTTGGGATGAAAGATTTGGGTCCAGCGAAGCAAATTTTGGGGATGAGGATTTCTCAAAATAGATCTGCTAGCACTTTAAATCTATCTCATGAGTTGTACATTGAGAAGGTGTTGAGCAGATTCAGGGTTAATGATGCCAGACCCAGGACTACTCCATTGGCAAATCACTTTAAATTGTCAAATGAGCAGTCACCCAAGACAGCCGAGAAGCGTGAGCATATGGCACTTGTTCTATATGCTTCAGCAGTTGGGAGTTTGATGTATGCTATGGTCTGCACTAAACCTGATATAGCACATGCAGTTGGAGTTGTTAGTAGGTACATGGCAAATCCGGGGAAAAAGCATTGGGAAGCGGTGAAGTGGCTTTGAAGATATATGAGAGGTACATCCAGTACTTTATTTTTTTTTGGCAAAGGCAAGGTGACTCTACAGGGTTTTGTGGATACTGATCTTGGTGGGGATGTGGACTCGAGCAAGAGTACATCCGGGTACATTTACACCATAGGTGGAACAGCAGTGAGTTGGATGTCCAGGCTTCAGAAGTGTGTTTCTCTTTCATCTACTGAAGCTGAGTATGTGGTAATAGCTAAAGCTGGGGAAGAGATGATATGGCTGGCAGATTATCTGGAGGAATTAGGCAAGAAGCAGAGCGAGAAGATTCTTTACTCAGATAGCCAGAGTGTCATACAGTTGCTGAAAATTCCAGTCTATCATTCGAAGACAAAGCATATCAGAAGGCGGTACCATTTCACTCGCAGGGCAGTGGAGGATGGTGAGATGTGCTTGGAGAAGATACAGGGTGCAAAGAACCCAGCAGACGTGTTGACGAAATGTGTTGATGTTGGAAAATTAGGGTTATGCAAAACCTCAGTTGGTCTTCTGTAGTTGTTGCTACAGATGATGCGGTACGGTAAAGATGTTGATGATGAAAAGATTTTTTTTTTGAGAATGTATTTTTTTGGATGACTGAATCAGTCTTCAAGTGGGTGAATTGTCATATATTTATTCTCCATTTATTCTCTGTAACAAAAAATACTCTGATTTATTAATATATATATATATCCCACCGCCGTGGAAGTTTACTCACGGGGTGTTACCACTAAATATTGGTTTCTCTCTTTCTCACTCTAGATCTCTCATCTCTTTCTCTCGAAAGTTTTTGTGTTCTTTATTCATCAAGTGTGTATGTGTGGATTCAATCCTAACATTTTCTACCCCTTTTCGGCCTATGTGACACTAGCTTGAATAAAAATTTAACCAGCGTTGGGCCCACAAGATAGTACCACGTAGGTCAAAAAGGGGTAAAAATAAGTTCAGGGGGTAGTAGAACCTTAGTATAGTATAAGTGTGTCTCTGAGATTTTGGGCATAGGTTGAGGGGTACTTGTGCATTATCCCCTATTTTTACAAACAAAAAGAGTTGGTCAATTTATTGAACTATTATTAAACTCAATATACTACTTTTCTATAAAATAATAAAGGTCATTTATGGGCAACTTTCACATATATCAAACAAAAAATTCATATTTGTATGATATAGCAAAGTTTGCATAATTGCGCTCCATAGCAAACATATAACTGTATAATTCGTTGTATATATCTAACTATATAATTCGTTGACCTAAATTGTATAATTCGCTGGCCTCACTATACATATACAATTGTATGATTTGTTGGCCTAAATTGTATAATTTGCTGGCCTATTTCACTGCAATTGTATAATTCGCTTGCCTATTTTACTACAATTGTATAATGCGCAATTGTATAATTGACTGGCCTATTTCGTTGCTGTCACGACCCAAAACGAGTCATGAGTGGCATCCACAATTGACTACCTAGGTGGACGAACCAAGAAATTCAAATCCCAACATGTACCAATAATTCAACTGCGAATAACAAAATATTGCGGAAGCTCCAAAATTTATTAATTATCGTTTCCCAAAACCTGAAATTCATCACAACAAGGACATCTAATCTCTAATTACTAAGTCTAAAAGTATCAAAGACACAAAATAAATGAATAAAATAGTATGTGTCCGAAAGTATAGGACATCATGTCATGACAGAAAGAATCCACCACGAGCTTGAATGAATAGCTCACCCTGGAACTTGATATGCGGGAGGCTGGCTAGAGCTGAGGGAAATCTGAAGTCATAGGTACACTCGCTGCATTTCATAAAAGGAAAAAAAAACACAAGTAGGACTCAGTACGGGGGCAACTTGTACTGAGTAGATATCATCGGCCAACCCAAAATAGGAACAAATATACAATAAATAATAGTATGAACTCAACTATAGCACTTAACAGGTGATAAACAACAAACAACATGAGCAAGTATCAACAACATTAAAGTAAGCTCGTAATAAGTCAATGATATCAGGATCACACATGAGGACTCATGTCTCTAAACCAAACCATTTTGGGAGTTGAGTTCTTTGAGATTGAGTATCTTCCATTAATTCAACATGTTTTTCCTTTATTATTATCGTGTCGGAACGTGACACTCCGATCCAAGAATAACGTGTCGGAACGTAACACTCCGATCCAAGAATACCGTGTCGGAACGTGACACTCCGATCCAAGAATACCGTGTCGGAACGTGACACTCCGATCCAAGAATATTATGTCGGAACGTGACACTCCAATCCTATAATATCATTAGTTTTTCATTTAGTATCACCACTTTTCCATTCGTTAATAATATTTCATCTAGCCTTCTTTATTCAAGGCATTACTTTGATAGAGATGGTTTAAGATTATACATTCTACGGTCTCGGGATTACAAACCAATCACAAAACACACGACCAAGCCACACAATCACACAATCAAGTACATAGAAAACTTCACAATATCATTCAAGGCATATCAATCACTATTAAGAGTTTACTATCAAATAGCATAAACCATAACCTACCTCCACCGAAGAACCAAAGTCAAGCAACTAATTCTTCAATGCTTTTCCTTTCCTCAATGCTTTGAACCTTTCAATCTATCAAATATATATGCATAATTTGTAAGTTAACAAGCCTATAACCATCCATATTATTCTACTTCTAGCCTAGACCCAAAAACTCCCTAAGTAAACCTTAATTCCTTCCATTAGCATAATTTTAATGTAATTCAAATATTATACTACACCTTATATTTAATTACCTATCACAATATGTTAAATTTAATTTATAATATGATAGAAAAATATTTTTATTCAAGTTTTAAGCCACATGAACCAGTGACGGCAAAAACATGATAAATGAAATTGATGGCTACCATTTTAATTCTAAAGTATCTTATGATTTTCAAATCATAACTCCTAATTATTGAATAATTAATGACCACTAATTACCTAACAATTTTCCATTCCACAATTTCACAAGACAAATACACATTGCAGTAACAACATGCAACCTCAACAATATCAACTTTAACTACTTCTTATCCAACTCAAATAATATTAAAACAATAATATGATTTCCAGCTATTCAAATATATATATATATATATATATATCTGCTACTCTTTCTCCACTATAACAAAAGAAACAATCTTATATGCACTGCAACTATATGCACACAATCTGCCCATATAAAATATAATAATAATAAATTCTATATCTACATTATTCATTAAATTTACATATGCATATGCGTTTTTACCTCGACAATTATGTCGTCCCTTTACATTGTGCCTCCTTTTCGTTGTTCTTCTCTTTTGTTATTTTTTTCTTTGTTTAACAAACTATTTCTTTGCCCTAATTATTATAAATAACCAATTATAAAAATAATAAAAGTGATCCACCTTACTTCTAATGTTACTTTTCTTTACCCCCAACTAAATAAATTATTCAAAACTACCCCCACTAATTTCATAATTATAATTATGAATAGTTCAAAACACCCACTTAAATCTATCGGAAGGCATTTTCTAACATAAAAAGTTCTAGTGATCAAAACGACAAAAAATGATCGTTACAATAGATACCAATTTACCCATCGTTCGTCCTCGAACGATCAAAGGAAGGCAAGGCAAGAAAGGATGGTTGTCTCAAAAATTCAATTGAAATAGTAGTACCCTTGGCCTTATATCAAAAGTATTAAACCAATCAACTGAAGATCTACACCTCCTCACATACAATGTCTTAAAAGGGTCAATCTCACTACTCTAGGGATAATTATTGTTGTATGTAAACTCAACTAACAACAAAACTATTTCTAATAATGGATTTTTCAACTGATCTACTCTCCAACTAGACCTTGACACAACCATCTGAACAAATATTATCTAAAATAACCACGATAAAATTTTGAAGCAAAAGTGGCTACAACCAGAAGTGGACTTTAACCAACTACCACACACTCATAATGCACAAACCATCACAGATCTTATCAGGATTTTCTTTTCACAACACAATCTCATCACAAGCTTAAGTGATGAAAATATTAGCTTTAGACATCGATTAATCATCAAGGGAGAATCAACATATCTAACCCAGGGAAGAATAATATCAAGTAAACACCAACAAGGGATACACTTCAAAATGCAGAACCTCTAACATTACTCTTAGGCAATTGTAACTCTTCATAGCAGCTCTTATATAGATTCTCATAAGCAAGTTTGTGCGTATAGAACTACTGATATACTTTAGCTATTCCAAATAACACTAATTCTATCATAACTAAAATACCAAGTTTGCCCAAGGATCCTACCCTATCAAAAGGAGATAAGAGGATCTTTACATCCGATTCACCACTAGAAATCAACCCATAGATGTGAAAACACGCGTGGACGTATAAAATGAATCATACTCTAAATCACACTCGAAATGAAGTAGTTGTTCACGTAAGAGTGTATATAACCAAGGTCGAATAACTTCAAATATATTTTTTTTTCTCTCAATAGTTTCCATATCAAACATATTCATTCATCTGACTCTATCTCTTTGATTTTCTAGCTACCCGCAATCACCAATTAAGTCCCTATTATAATTGCACACATACTTACTTTATCGAACCCTACATCCACTGAAGTCGACACTTTTAGTACTAACAAAACATCATAACCACATCGATCATCTACCTTACTCCCAAACCACCATTAGTATCAAAGTATTCTTACAAAATATATGTTCAAACTATGGCTATCTCTCTTTCTATTTAAGCATTTCATGATAATTACGAGTTCCAAACAAGGCTACTAACATCATTTAAAATTTGATAGTACCTTTCCATCATGATAAACTATTAAATCAAACCCCAAGTCAACCTCACACCACTTCCACATATCATGCTTTAGCTACCCTTCTAAACCATCACATACCTCATGCCAACTCTTAGGAAGTTTCTTGGTCATTCAAATTATAATGTATCCTATTAGCTCATAACCTCTATTCACCATTAAATATCTATGTAACACATCATAATATTCTATGTAATCCCATCAATAGAGTAGTATTATTCCAACTCTAAATTCTTAATAACCATGTAGAATTATATTACACCTTATGCATCATTCTTAAGTCATCTATCCAAATTTGAGCAATCTAACCCCATGTAAAATACTAAATTCTTCATGCCTCATTGTTTGCAATCCAAATCAAAATTCAATCTTTATAAAAGTCGATGATAAATTCTAGTAAGTCTTTATCGAACTACTTCACATCTCACAGTCATATCTAAACTCATAGGCAAAATCAATACCACCATCAACTACAACAAAACTTATCATCTCACTCAAGTTGAACGTATGTACACTCCTTTCTTAAGTTCTATTCAATAGCTTTTAACCAAGCTGATTAACCTGTTATGCTATTACCTTAACCAAAACAAAATAGATAAAATCACGCAATTTTGAACCCAATCTCAATCCCTTCGAAGATACATTTTTAGTTCTTACAATCAGAGAAAATATTCCTGCTCTCACTTATTTTCTTTAGGCTACACATCCCACAAGTTTTATCTTATTTTAGTTATGATTCCAACTCCTTTAAATTATATTCGAGCGTTGACCCAACATCTCTTAAAATTTGTTATACACCCACATTACTCATTAAATAGTAGAAAATCACAACCTTAGATACTCACAAGTCTTTATTACATACAAAATTTATTTAACCAACAAATCCTAATCAAATATTTTCATCCCAATTACAATTTCTCACGATTTTTTTCCATCATGCTCAGTTAACCCTTTTATCACCATGAATGAATCTTTTCCTCGATCTGACACCTTAAACTTTGGTATACCAATCAAATTCAAGAGACTAACCCAATTTATATGCACTTTCTTGCTAAATCTTCAATTTACTTCACCCAAGTATATCCACTAGGACTTTCTTTCCCAATAAATTTGTCATTTTAGTATCAATCTACCTTTTGAAGCTTAAGATAAAATCTTCAGTACTCATTCAGAACCCTCAAGATACATTTCACAACTTAAGTGTATTAATATTGTCCCAAAGATCCACCACTAAAATTTTCCTTTAAAATAATGCTCAATCTAAGTTCCTGTAGTAATAAACTAGTTGGTTTCTCAAATGTGAATGCAACACTAAATCTTATTATCTGACCATGTCATACAACTGGTAACTCCGTTAGTAATTAGTATTCATACTTGACAATAGACGTACATGTTTCCACATAACCCTAGTATTGCCACAACGTGAAAGTTCGTTAGATACCTCACTAGAACACATCATACCTATCCATAATATTGTACCCAAATATCCCATATATTTCTACCCATTGAATAATTGCAAAACATTATTGCATATGTTCTCTCTCTAGACCAAACAATTTGTTTTACTTCTTAGATCAATTCAATGACAAAAATAACACACTTCCTAACTATAACCAAGTAAGCATCGATGACTTTCTCTAATATACCCTCACTCTATGAAGTCATAGTAGTGTGTTTATTAATTGACACTCGACATGAGACTACCACAATATTTTGTAATCGAGAAAATATATCTATTTCTAAGGACACATTTTTTTTTCTTTTTGTTGTTTCTATTTCAACTTCAAATACTCTAGTAGATGCCATATTTAAAATCGAGTGAAGAAGTTCAGATACCAATTTGTATCACCTAGATACCAATTGGATTCAAGTAGTAGCACGAAAGAAAGAAAGAAATGAGCTTTCCTAAAGTCTTATAGCTTTTCGAAGAAAAGTAAAGGCGTCCCCTTACTGTTCCGCAAGACTCTACTAGACTTGTCCTTGTGTGATGAGATCAACGAACCTAACGCTCTGATACCAAGTTTGTCACGATCCAAAACGAGTCATGAGTGGCATCCACATTTAACTACCTAGGTGGACGAACCAAGAAATTCAAATCCCAACGTGTACCAATAATTCAACTGCGAATAACAAAATATTGCGGAAGCTCCAAAATTTATTAACTATCGTTTCCCAAAACCTGAAAGTCATCACAACAAGGACATCTAATCTCTAATTACTAAGTCTAAAAGTATCAAAGACACAAAATAAATGAATAAAATAGTATGTGTCCGAAAGTATAGGACATCATGTCATGACAGAAAGAATCCACCACGAGCTTGAATGAATAGCTCACCTTGGGAACTTGATATGCGGGAGGCTGGCTAGAGCTGAGGGAAATCTGAAGTCATAGGTACACTCGCTGCATTTCATAAAAGGAAAATAAAGAAAAACACAAGTAGGACTCAGTACGGGGGCAACATGTACTGAGTAGATATCATCGGCCAACCCAAAATAGGAACTAATATACAATAAATATAGTATGAACTCAACTATAGCACTTAAAAGGTGATAAACAACAAACAACATGAACAAGTATCAACAATATTAAAGTAAGCTCGTAATAAGTCAATGATATCAGGATCACACATGAGGACTCATGCCTCTAAACCAAACCATTTTGGGAGTTGAGTTCTTTGAGATTGAGTATCTTCCATTAATTAAATATGTTTTTCCTTTATAATTATCGTGTCGGAACGTGACACTCCAATCCAAGAATACCATGTCGGAACGTGACACTCCGATCCAAGAATACCGTGTCGGAACGTGACACTCCGATACAAGAATACCGTGTCGGAACGTGACACTCCGATACAAGAATATTATGTTGGAACGTGACACTCCGATCCTATAATATCATTAGTTTATCATTTAGTATCACCTCTTTTCCGTTCGTTAATAATATTTCATCTAACCTTCTTTATTCAAGGCATTACTTTGATAGAGATGGTTTAAGATTATACATTCTACGGTCTCGGGATTTCAGACCAATCACAAAACACACGACCAAGCCACACAATCACACAATCAAGTACATAGAAAACTTCACAATATCATTCAAGGCATATCAATCATTATTAAGAGTTTACTATCAAATAGCATAAACCATAACCTACCTCCACCGAAGAACCAAAGTCAAGCAACTAATTCTTCAATGCTTTTCCTTTCCTCAATACTTTGAACTTTTCAATCTATCAAATATATATGCATAATTTGTAAGTTAACAAGCCTATAACCATCCATATTATTCTACTTCTAGCCTAGACCCAGAAAACTCCCTAAGTAAACCTTAATTCCTTCCATTAGCATAATTTTAATGTAATTCATATAATATACTACACCTTATATTTAATTACCTATTACAATATGTTAAATTTAATTTATAATATGATATAAAAATATTTTTATTCAAGTTTTAAGCCACGGTAACCAGTGAGAGCAAACACATGATAAATGAAATTGATGGCTACCATTTTAATTCTAAAGTATCTTATGATTTTCAAATCATAACTCCTAATTATTGAATAATTAATGACCACTAATTACCTAACAATTTTCCATTCCACAATTTCACAAGACAAATACACATTGCAGTAACAACATGCAACATCAACAATATTGACTTTAACTACTTCTTATCCAACTCAAATAATATTAAAACAATAATATGATTTCCAGCTATTCAATATATATATATATATATATATATATATATATATATATATATATATATATATATATATATATATATATATATATATATATATATCCACTACTCTTTCTCCACTATAACAAAAGAAACAATTTTATATGCACTGCAACTATATGCACACAATTTGCCCATATTAAATATAATAATAATAAATTCTATATCTACATTATTCATCGAATTTACATATGCATATGCGTTTTTACCTCGACAATTATGTCGTCCTTTTACATTGTGCCTCCTTTTCGTTGTTCTTCTCTTCCGTTTATTTTTTTTCTTTGTTTAGCAAACTATTTCTTTGCCCTAATTATTATAAATAACCAATTATAAAAATAATAAAAGTGATCCACCTTACTTCTAATGTTACTTTTCTTAACCCCCAACTAAATAAATTATTCAAAACTACCCCCACTAATTTCATAATTATAATTATGAATAGTTCAAAACACCCACTTAAATCTATAGGAAGACATTTTCTAACATAAAAAGTTCTAGTGATCAAAACGACTGAAAATGGTCGTTACAGTTGCAATATGTATAAAATTTTCTTTGCATACAATTGAATTGAAGTAAAATGTTTGTATATTGTATAATTATAAGTTTTTCTCTCGCTCTATACAAAAACAGAAACACAATTTATACACTTATGTTGTATAAAGCGAGAGAAAAATGTATTTCACTATAATTGTATAATACGCTGGCCTTTTTCGCTGCAATACTTATATAAATTTGCATTTGTATACAACTGAATCGAAGTAAATTGTTTGTAAATTGTATAATTAAGTGTAT
The DNA here is from genome assembly GCA_032847665.1 of Solanum chilense. Lineage (NCBI taxonomy): Eukaryota > Viridiplantae > Streptophyta > Magnoliopsida > Solanales > Solanaceae > Solanum > Solanum chilense. The sequence goes on along the minus strand of CM064971.1, from coordinate 7,777,410 downwards.
AGCACGAAGATATATGTTTTTGCATGTGTATATATAATTTTCTCTCGCTTTATACAAAACAGAAACACAATTTATACACTTCTGTTGTATAAAGTGAGAGAAGCGAGCAGAGGGAGAGTGGTGAGCGAGAATAGGAGAGTGGCGAGCGAGATATACAAACTTTGGCAAACGTTTGTTATGGGGCACAATTAAATCAAACAGTAGTTACTCCATTTATTTTAAGTTATTAGTTTGCTATTATATACAATTATACCTTTATTTTTTTGGTAAAACTTACTCATATCGGGTGTTCTCACCAAGCAATACATGCATGTCATGTGGTGAAACTTATTGTTCATTTTACTTCATTAAATCACATGATAATGAAAATTGCATTGACTTGAGATAAGCACTCGATGTGGATAAGTTTTTTCCTTATTTTTTCTAAGCAGAGGAATAAGTCGTAAGAGGAAACAAAGGAGATATACAACTAGAGTTGAATGACTTTTTTGTTAAAATATTGTTTAGTGAATATTTTTTTATTTGTTTTTATTTTTTCATTATTTTAAAATAAAATTCAATTATTATTTGTTATTTTAAAATGTCAAAAAAAATTATATCCTGCCTTTAGCATTGATTATTTATTCTCAAATTAGTTCTAAAATCTAATTCTAAACATCAATTAATATGCGTATTATGTAAAATCTTCATATAAGTATTGTTTCTTTAAGACATGTGAAAATGAAATGTAACGACCTGATTCCGTCGTTATGAAAAAGTTAGTGAAGAAAGAATTGGGGCCAGAAACTTTTTCATAGTAACTTGGAATTATCCAACCTAGTTCAGATTTGGAAGAAATTGGAGTCATTGAGGTGTAGGAAAAATATAGCGATGAATAAGAGATATAATGTGAATTTTATTACATGAATGGTTAGATAAGATGATAAGGAACCTGCTATATGGTATCGAATTTGGACGAGTAGAATTCCCAGAATTGATCATTTCGTGAATGAGTACAAACTGTCGATGTTGAGGCCATTGTAGAAGGACTTAGGCCGCTACTGTGGCGCCGCTGCAGCGGGATGGGTCCGCGGGAGTGCGACAGACGCATTTTAAAGTCGCTTATAAACCCTAAAACGACCCTATTTGGTATTTTTTGACTTTTAGGACTAAGCAGGCGATCCCGACAAGTTCTTAACAGGTTTTTCACTATTTTTTAGGCTAAATGTAAGATTTTGACTCCCCAAATCCGTTTTTCTATCCGTAAAACCTATGTTCTTTGGTTATTATCGATTGAGAAAGGTTTTGACCTAAGAATTATTGTGAAAAAGCCCTAATTTGGGTATTATGATCTTGGGTGCGGTCAAGGGTTATTGAGTTTGTTATAATCCGAATTTGTGTATATTAATTTTTTAAGACATAGAACAAGCGGAAAGAATCCGGAAAGGGAAGACTCAAGTACCTTAGGGGATTCAAACTTGAATTCGAGGTAGGTTATGCATGTAATTTCATGTTAGTGTGATATATGTTTGTAATTGTTGAATTATAATGCATGTATGTATGATAATGTTGCATTATTGATCACACACTATTTAAATGTGTATGAACGAATAATTGTAAGTCATCAATCACTTCTTGTTGTATGATCTTGATGATGTGATTGTGTATGTAATTGTAATGTGTGATTTGGATCGGATTGCTACATTCTGGCATACTAAATGAGCGGTTGCCACGTTCCGACATAAACTTGGATTGAATTGCCATGTTCCAACATGCTAATTGAGATCAATTGCCACGTTTCGGCATAAAATTGGATCGAATTATCGCGTTCCGCCATGCTAACAGTTTGACTTTGTGTTCCGTGAGATAAACAACTACTTGTGATAATTGTACTCATTGTCTACGGACTATGTCTTATGGCTTCTTAAAGACTTTTAGTTAGTGTGAATGATGCAATGGGACGTCATTCATGCATTGCGCAAGTAGACTTTAAGAGTGGTTGTAGTTTGGTTCTCTTATGCTATGAAGATTGTGTAAATTAATGTTGTTGATTCCCGGTATGTTACGTGCTTATATTATTGTAATTACTTATATATGTTTCACTTACTGGGATAGTCGTGTGATCCTATCAGTACACGGTGATTGTGTACTGATTTTGCACTTGCTCTTATTTTTGTTGAGTATAGAGTATCTTCAGGCAACTATTGACAAACCTCGCTTAGGAGGTCGGTGATCGTTTCGAATTCAAGGTGAGCTAGTTCTTTCGGGCTATCTTGAGTTCTCCTCGTTTAACTCCACTCTCTCCGGACTCAAATTATTATTTAAGGTGTTGTTTAGTTTTGGGGTTGTACTCCTTGTTCATAGACTTGTTGTCGTTAGAGTTTTGGTAAATTGACTTTCAGGTTCTAGGCATATTTTTACGCATTGTTTTAGTTTATTTAACTTGCTTTCGTAACTTAAATACTTTAATTTTAGATTATTTACTTAGTTGGATGATCGTAGTGATTCTCCCACCGGAGAATTAAAATGAGTGCCAATCATGACGAGTTAAATTGTGAAATGAAAGTAACTAGTTTATTTTTGCAATTGACTAGTAAAAGTTAAATGACTTTTTAAAATTAAAGTGATATCCATAAAACTAACACTAATTGTTTCTCTGAGGAAACATTTTAATTTAAATACACAAATAAACCCGCTTTTATGGAATAACTCATAAAAACTACGTACCTTTTATATTCTTAAATTATTCGCATTTGCTTTCCTTCTTTTCTTTTATACAATTGTTTTTTTTAATCTTAGCCTTTTAAATTTGGGTAGGTTGTAGGTAGCATTTACAACAAACTTTTTTACTTTTTACCTACTAATTTAGCTTTAGGAAAAAATCTAGTTACGTCAATTTATTTTTACTAATTTAATTTAAATTTTGCAAGCATTTAAATAATAATTTATTATAATATTCATATTGCTAATATTTAAATATTAGCTTTTAAAAAGTAATTAATGAAATAAGGAATTTGTATCAAGGATAAAATTAAATATAGAAAAATTCTTGATATGTTTGAGTAAAAAAATAAATTATAAATATAAATTTTATTTTTGAAATAATAAACATATAATCGTGAATGGAAAAAACAACTTTAAATAATTGTAATGCTGACGGAGACCCCTCTATTTAGTTTTCGTCCTATTTTACTCAATAGGGTGTTAAAGTAGGAGCGGAGCTAGCTATGATCGAGGAGGTTTATCTGAATTTTTTTTTGATAAAAAATTAAAATTATTTATATATGATTTAAAAAAAAAAATCAAGTATGTAACATATGTTAAACCCCTTTTATCCTATTTGTATATTTATTTTTATATCTCAAACCCACTTTACAAAAATTTTAATTCTACCACTAAGAGCACAATTTACTTTATCCTAAGCGTTGAAATCCTCCTATTCTTAATTAGTAATTCTGAATTTAATAATCCAACTCATATATAAATATTGAACCAAAAACTAAATAAAATAAAAGAAATGACGTTGAAATAGCTGTATAATTTAACTAAGCCTTAAATTACAAGTCGTAATTCAACTAGGCCTAAATTATATAACTTGCCAGAAGCCATAATTGAACACTATTTTAGGGCCAGGAGTGAATTGAAGTAAAAAATATATAATTTATATTCCTTTCGATTTATACTAGATGATATTTTAGGGATATACATTCGATTTTTCGATTTGTTTTGGTTTTTTATTTTAAAGAAGTGTAATTCAATTCAAACCAAAAATAAATTTGGTTTGGTTTGATTTTTCTCTTTTACATTTGACTTTTTTGATTTGGTTAATCGTTTATGTCAATAATTACAAACAAAACAACGTTATATTGACAACTTTTAAAATTTATATGTATATATCACAAGTAAAACGTAAAACACACACACACCAAGAATCCAAAATCAATTCAAATTAGAATTTGATTTGATTTAATTTAATTTGATATTTTCATTTAATCCAAATATTACACATCCCTAATGATATTTATAGCTTAAGCATATAAATTTAAGAAACTATCCAGCCTTGGAAAATAAAAACAGACTCCATTAAATTGTATCAATTTAAATATAATTTCTTAATTATGTAAATTTCACTTACTTAAATAAGAATAAAATTGTAAATATTTTTTTGTCAACAACTATTTATTTTGGAACTAAATGTAAAAGCTAAAAACATATAACATGGACTAGAGGAAGTAGAATAGAATGGGTCATTATAAAACGTTGAAAACAAAATAAAGCCATATGGATTATCACCTAGTTATTAGCTCATTTCAGTAATTTTTGAACAGGTCAATAACCCTTCGTCCAGCGTATATATTACCTTAATCTATTTTTGACGTGTTCAAATTCAATTCCACTCATTCATTTGATCAGTGGCGATCCATCTTTACCAAACGGGTGTCAAATAATATCTTTTTGTCAAAAAATTACATTGTCTACATATTAAATTTTGATTTAATATATGCAAGCATTAACACCTTTTGACCTAAGTTAAATATGTAGTTTGGTGGTTAAAGTGTTGTGAAAATCCCTTAAAGTTATGGGTTCTAGTCATACTATCCTCACAGCGGCGTAGCCAGAAATTTTATGATGAGTGTCCAAAAATTTAATAGCTAATAAAAATAATTGAATGAATAGGTGCACTTAAATATTGTAAATCAAATTATGTAGCATTAATGATTAATTATTTTAATTAAAAAATATATTAAAAAAATTAAAATCAAAGTACATAATATTTAGCTTTAATGTTCATGTTTATTTGTGATAAAAAAAAGAAGAGAAAATTCAGTTTAGAATAACATCACTTTTATGCTTCAAAATTTTACGAACTTCTGATGACTAACAACCAGAAATGAAAAATAAAGAGTAAAATCAAGCAATTTAATTATATTAAAAGAAATTCTATATGGAGCACTTTCACTTTTACTAGCTTTATGGAATATATAAATAGGATTTTCTTATTAACTTTAAATTAAATAATTACTTTTAAATTTTATTTAACTTTTTATTGAAAAGAAAAAAAAATAAAAAGTCAAATAACATATTTAGGGGATTTGAACCTGCTCACATCTGATTGCAAAGGACTTAGTTTAAGCTAAACGACTAAAATCACTGAGTTAAAGAAACTTTATTGTTTTTTAAAAATGTCTAAAATGTGTTATTTAATCATTTAAAGTATCATTTTATTTATAAATATAGTGTAATTTTCCCAAATCGGACGCCCTTGACAAAGGATAGCTATGCCCCTATATCCTCAAAATTATATTTTTTACTACAATTATTGACACCCCTTAATAACGATCCTGGGTCCGGTACTGCATTTGACAATCCTTGAGTAAAAGTTATTTTTACAGCTAGATATGTATTATGTACTTCCATGGTTAGTTTGCATCAATCTCACAAGAAATCTAGTTATTCAATGAACTAATTAACACCTTTAGTGTTTGGTGACCTAACATCTCTTCATTAGGGTTTCCTCCTCATGGCTTAATTAAGTTTGTGAAGATTGAGTTTCCTCTTTTCTAACCAAAATGCAGAAACTTGTAGTCTTCACTAATGTTTTTGCTTTGAATAAAAGAGGCAAATAAGACCAACATATTAAACCATAAAAAAAAATATTTTTTTACAAATTTATAAAAAGAAAAGTCTTCACATTTATGTTGTCTTTCCATATTTTATTTGAATAAGGATCAATATTGTCAACAGGAAATCCCGGAGGCTAGATTTGTTATTTATCCGAATATTTTGATAACCTCTTAAATTTAGTGATGTATAAATTTTATTTAAATAATTAAATTAAGATATTTAAATCGAGCACCTAATAAACATGTGATAAAGTATTTTATTTAGATATGTTCATTTTATATTTTTAAACGTTCATTATGTAGATAAGTTGATCATATAAAATATGTTTCTTCGATCATTTAATTGTATACATCAACATCAATTGAAATATGCTTGAGGTTTAACCGCTTATTGAAGTTAATGTATATGATTTAAAAAAATAACAAATTTTAAGTGGTAAACAACTCTATATAATAGATGCTTGAAAACATGTGAAAAAAAGGATAACCAAAATCTTGGCTTTGGAAGTGGTTAGTAAGATATTGCTCAATCGAAACAGATTATAGTTTAAGACTGTCTAAATAAAATCTATCAATAAATTTAAAGAGTTATCGATGTATTTTGTAACCTCTTCTTTGTATTATGAAAATGTTTGTAAGGAATCTAACTTTTTAGATTTGGCGCACAATAATTTAATCAAACAACTTGCCAAACAAAATTCTCTTATTAATTCTCAAGTTGACTATTTCTCTCACCGCAATAGTTGTTTATTAGTTGAGAGTTTATATCAAAAGAAAACAAAATTCTTTTGTATGTCACATCTAACTATATTAGCTAATATTATTTGTTCTTTAGTCTTATTTCTTTTTTCGTCAAAATTTTTATATTTTTTTTTCTTTCGTATATGCAATGAAGTCATAGTGCTAAAACAATTGCCAACATTTTTGGTGAAAAGGAAGTTAAAAGTTCAATATATTACAAGTACTTGGTACACCTAATTTAGTTGCTGGGGAGATTATAATATATGCTTTCTTTATTTTATGAAGCAAAATATAACCTTTAAATATTCTCTAATAAATATAATATTATGTGGGAGTGTTAAATGAGAGGATCGAACTCGAAATGAGTTAAGTAATTTGGGCTAAAATTGATTAAAAGTGAATCACATTTCAATTTGCTAGATTTCATAGAATTATAAATATTTCTTCACAAGATTGTTTAACATATTAAATTTTAAAAATGACTTTTTGATAATGTTTCTATAGATAGACTCAATTTCAGATCTACAGGACGAATCTGATTAAAATAAATTGAGTTAATAAATAGTTTATCTGAACTTGAACGAATTAAATAAGTTATATTTTTACAATTTAATTTGTCAAACCCCCTCCACCCCCCACCCCCCTTCCAAATGGTACGTGTATAGATAATAATTCAAATACTAATAGGCTTATGAAATAATTGAAGATATATTAAGTGAGGAAAGTGCTTTAAGGGGAGAGAAAATGTATAATTGAACGGCAAGAACGGCGTCTAAGAACTAAAAAGTAGGCTAATTGAATGTTAACATAGAATTGTTATGGGCTTTCAATTACTTGGACTTGGACACCATGTTCTACAACTTTACAAAGCTATTATAATGGCTCCCCCCACCCCCCTTCACCCCCACTCCACCCCACCCCCACCCCCAAGAAAAGAAAAAAAAATACCTTTTTTTTGAATTCTCGATTTCATAATAAAGAGTTTAAGTTCTTTGCACAGATGACACTAGAAGTCTTATAAATATCAGTTAGTTTGTAATTTTTTTTCTTAATAAAAAATGAGATATTTCGAACTATATTTGTTGTTGTAATAATAAGATAATGAATTTAAATTTGTACTTGCTAAAGTTTTAGTTTTAATGCATTTTCACATATAATTAATGTTCGGAGTAAAATAATATAAATTTTGTTATCAAAGAATTGCATTCGTCCTTATGCATAGTTTTGTTTTATAATATCAAGTTAAGTTGATCTATAATTAGTATTTTTCTTGAAAGTTTATTATGTGAAGGTGTTTGACTATGATACATAATTTATGAATGATTTTTTTTTTTTGAATTTATCAGCTAAAATAAGTCGCACTTATTTGTGTGATTATAAAATCATTTCAAATAAAAAGAAAAGTTCAAAGTTAAATTAGTTTTTATATATCGAAATGTGTTCTTCTCTTTTGAACAACTAAAAAGAAAGACCAAAAAAGTGTTATATTAATTGAGACAAAAAATATAACACGTAACTTCATCTTCGCAACAAGTCTAGTCTGAACTCTAAACTATTCAAAATTCTTTACACTGTCAATGTATATATATACACGCACAACTCAATTAAACCCTTAAATAAAATAAACACTTATTTTCAACCACATGACATATTCATGGTTAGACTTCAACAACAAAATTGTAACATGACCATCTTTTTTCATGTCTTTTTAAACCCCTCTCTTCTCTTAACTTCTCACACATATCTCATACAACAAACACACAATCTCTAGCTCATTCAATTCCTCCCCCCACCCAACAAAACCAACAAACAATCATACAATTCTCTCTAATGGGTGCTCATCCCCATATTGAACCAATCTCAAAATATAACAAAGAAATTAATAGATCAAATCAAACAATTGCATCTGATTTAGATGGAACACTCTTAATATCAACAAGTTCATTTCCATATTTCTTTCTTATTGCCTTAGAAGGTGGTAGTCTCATAAGAGCATTACTACTACTATTATTTGTTCCAATTATTTACTTCATTTACATATTCGTCTCAGAATCTATTGCAATTGAAACCCTAATCTTCATATCCTTTGCTGGATTAAAGATTAAAGACATCGAAATCGTCTCTAGGGCTGTTTTACCTAAGTTTTATTCTGAAGATGTACATCCACATACTTGGAAAGTGTTCAATTCTTTTGGTAAGAGATATATTGTTACAGCGAATCCAACAATTATGGTTGAACATTTTGCAAAGAATTTCTTAGGTGTTGATAAAGTTCTTGGAACTGAATTACATGTTACAAAATCTGGACGTGCAACTGGATTTGTAACAAAACCTGGTGTTCTTATTGGACAATATAAAAGGGATGCTCTTATTAAAGAATTTGGAACAAATGTACCTCATGTAGGTCTTGGAGATAGAGAGACTGATCGCGATTTCATCTCCATATGCAAGGTAAATTTTTTCATATTTTTAACTTATATATACTGACTAGCACTATCTATTTATTTGTCATAACAAGATGGATTATCATAGAATTTATGTTCATCTTTTTTCTTTCGTAGTTTAATGAACTGTTACATGTAATTATCTTTACAATTTGATAGGGTAAGAATTATTCTACTTTTGTTAATTTTACTAGATTTCTCAAGTCTTTTTCACTCAAAGTTGTCTAAATAATATAGGTAGTACAATATCTATAATAGTTATTGATGGGGTTGGTAAGAAGTTATAACAATGTTTTTGATTTTAGTTCACGTGGTTGCTTTAATTTTGTGTTTTCGTTAAATCATTTTCCTATCTTTATTAGCATTAAGTATAACCACACATGTGCATTAACACACGAAGAAGCGGAACAAAGTACAAAAATTATCTACTATATCTACATAAAAAAAAATAACCTCCTAGACTCTTTCTGGCTCGTCTCTATATATTGATATCATAAGTAGACTAACTATAGACTAAATAATTGTTGCTAAAATTGTCTTTTGTTTTGTATCATGTTTATTAGATTAATGATCTCAATTTAGTCGTTCACTAAAGTGTTTGTAATAAATTAAAGCACCAAATTTGTATTACAAAAACTAGAAGAAGAGGTTGATCTTTTGACCTAAGTTATTTGTTTGGTTGTAGTGTTCCTTTAAAGAACATATACAAAAAAAAAAACAATTGTTTGTCACTTTATTAGTTCATTGGGTCATATTTTTCGATTTTTAAAAGTTAATTGAATGTATTTTTTATTGAATATTTTTGTTTGTCTTTAAAATATTTTAAATTATTAATTAGTATAATTTATACTAGTATATTTTACGTAATTTCTAAATATTTTATGTCAGAATAAGAAGCTTTACTCTCATATGTTACATACAGAAAGGCGTAAAGAATTAAAATTAGGTCACATAAAGTAAAATATAAAGAGTATTATATTCTTAGTTATATTGATGACATTTATTTCAAAAAAATAAAATGGATAAGTCATCATACATCTTTTACGTTCCAACTCATTTTTCATTTAAGATATACCTCTAAAAGATTATAATTACACACCAAACCCATGAGTACTCTTTCTACCAACTATCTACATGGAGGGGACCAAATAATTTTACTACCTACGTCTACATTATTAAATAATAGTGTAAAATAATTTTCACATGATTGATTAGATCATGCTATAATTTATGCTATAATAAAACACAACTACTCATATATATTTAGCGTAAAAAGAATCATTTTTACATGATTAAGTTAGTTATATTGTTATAACATGCTTAAGATCATCAGAGTCTTAAAAATTTATTTATTTTTCACATAAATTGAACCAGAATAAGTGCGTAGTTATTTTGGTACGTTATATTATTATTTAATTAACTCAAATATTATTATTGCAGGAGGGTTACATGGTTCCAAGATCAAAAATAGAACCTTTACCAAGAAATAAACTTCTAAGTCCAGTAATTTTTCATGAAGGTCGTTTTGTACAAAGACCTACACCAATTATGGCACTTTTAACATTTTTATGGATGCCAATAGGAATAATTCTATCAATTCTTAGAGTATATCTTAATATTCCTTTGCCAGAAAAAATTGTTAGGTATAATTATATTATCCTTGGTATTAAACTTATTGTAAAAGGTACACCCCCACCACCCCCTAAAAATGGCCAACGTGGTGTACTTTTTGTGTGCAACCATAGAACTATACTAGACCCCGTTGTTACTGCTGTTGCACTAGGTAGAAAAATAAGTTGTGTTACATATAGTATTAGTAAATTTTCTGAGATGATATCGCCGATTAAAGCGGTCGCGTTATCGAGAGAGAGGGAGAAAGATGCAGCACATATTAAACAATTACTTGAAGAAGGTGATTTGGTTATATGTCCTGAAGGTACAACATGTAGGGAACCGTTTCTATTGAGATTTAGCGCACTTTTTGCTGAATTGACCGATAGGATTGTACCTGTGGCAATTAACACTAAGCAAAGTGTGTTTAATGGGACAACTGTTAGAGGGTACAAATTATTGGATCCTTATTTTGTTTTCATGAATCCAAGACCGACTTATGAGATTACGTTCCTGAATCAACTCCCTCCTGAACTTAATTGTACTAACGGAGGGAAATCCGCAATTGAAGTTGCTAATTATATTCAAAAGGTACTTGGTGGTACATTGGGATTCGAGTGTACTAATTTGACAAGAAGAGATAAGTACGCAATACTTGCTGGAACTGACGGTCGCGTTGCAATAAAGGAGAAGGAGAAGGAGAAGGAGAAGGAGAAGGAGAAGGAGAAGGAGAAGAAATAAATATTGATTAGACTATGTAATGGATTGTTATTTTTTAATGTGTAATGTTTAATTATTAATCTTCATCAAGAGAATTGAAAAGGAAAACATAGAAAAAGTAACAAGGGAATTGCTTATATTGTATTATTATTCATATGATGATGATGATGATTTTTATCAATAATATGGTTAATATATGTATATTATTTTGATTGGGATTTATACATGATGTACAAGTATTCTTAAATGCATTTTTATTGATGGTGTGAATTAATTACTTATATAATAAGTAACATTTGTTATACAGAAAACTCAGAATATTATATAAGAAGAAGAAGACAAGAAGTATAAGATAGAGGAGAGTACTTTTCTTATTCAAGTTTATGTAAGTTTCATATGTATATCATACAATAGTGAATGAACAACCCCTATTTATAGAGTGAAAAATTACTCCAAAAGTCACCATATTAATTATCATAATAAATAGATACATTCTTATCCAAAAAGGTTCATGAAACCTAGTGAATATAAATGGTTGTTCATGTACTAACTTTATGGACTATCCACTTATTCAGTGGATTTATAACACTTCCCCTTGGATTTTCATAGATATTGTGCCTCGTTAAAACCTTACTAGAAAAAACCCTATGGGAAAAAATTCTAATGAAGGAAAAAGAGAACACATATCTTTTGATACGCATTATTTGCTGCCTCATTAAAAACCTTTCTAGGAAAATCCAGTGGGACAAAACCTAGACTAAGGAAAAAAGAGTACAATGCGTATTTTACTCCCCCTGATAAAAATCACGATTCAGATGGTTAAGTTTCCGTATTCCAATTTTGTGAACCATCTTCTCAAGAATTGAGGCCGATACAGATTTGGTAAATGAATCTATTGGATTATCACTCGAACGAATTTGTCGCACATCAATATCGCCATTCTTCTAGAGATCATGTGTGAAGAATAATTTTGGTGAAATGTGTTTCATTCTATCTCCTTTTATAAAGCCTCATTTTAATTGAACTATGCATGCAACATTGTCTTCAAAGAGTATTGTGGGTATCTTGACGTCACACTTCAAACCACATCTTTCTTTGATAAAATATATTACTGATCTTAACCATACACATTCTCTACTTGCTTCATGAATGACTATTATTTCAGCATGATTTGAAGAAGTAAAGACAATAGACTGCTTCGTAAATCGCCACGATATAGAAGTACCTCTGTATGTGAACAGATAGCCTGTTTGTGATCGAGTTTTATGTGGATTAGATAAATAACCTGCATCTGCATGAACAACAAGATCTGCACTATCTTTGTTAGTATAAAACAGACCCATATCACTAGTTCCCCTTAGATATCGCAATATATGTTTAACTCCATTCCAATGTCTTCGTGTAGGGGAAGAACTATATCTTGCTAACAAATTAACAGAAAATGCTATGTCAGGTCTCCTAGCATTAGCAAGATACATAAGTGCCCCAATTGCACTAAGACAAGGTATTTCTGGACCAAGAGGTTCCTCATTCTCTTCTTGAGGTTGGAATGGATCCTTACTCACTTCAAGTGATCGGACAACCATCGGAGTACTAAATGGATGTGCTTTGTCCATGTAAAATCGTTTGAAGATTTTATCAGTATAGGCAGATTGATGGATGAAGACCCCGTCTACTAAATATTCTATTTGTAGTCCAATACAAATTTTTGTCTTTCCAAGGTCTTTCATCTCAAATTTTTTCTTTAGATATTCAATTGCCTTTTGAACCTCTTCTGTAGTTCCAATGAGATTAATGTCATGAACATAAACAGTAAGAATAACAAACCCCAATGTTGTTTTCTTAATAAATATACAAGGACAAATAGCATCGTTTATATAACCTTGTTTTATCAAGTACTCACTGAGGCGATTATACTACATGCGCCCTGATTGTTTTAAGTCATATAATGACTTTTGTAATCTGATTGAATACATTTTTCGAGATTTTGAACTACATGCTTCAGGAATTTTAAGTCCTTCCAGAACTTTCATATAAATTTCATTATCAAGTGAACCGTAAAGGTAAGCTGTAACCACATCCATTAGATGAATTTCAAGATTTTCATGTACACCTAAACCGATGAGATATTGAAAAGTTATTGCATCCATAACAGGTAAATATGTTTTTTCATAGTCGACACCGGGTCGTTGAGAAAATCCTTGTGCAACAAGGTGTGACTTGTATCTTACAATCTCATTTCTCTCAAAAAAAAATTCGTACAAAGACTCATTTATAGCCAATAGATTTAACATCACTAGGCGTATGGACTACTAGTCCAAAAACCTTACGCTTAGCAAGTGAATTTAATTCTGATTGAATTGCGTCTTGCCATTTTGGCCAATGACATCTTTGTCGACATTCTTCGACAGATAGAGGTTCAAGATCCTCATTTCCTTGCATAATGTTAAGTGCAACATCATATGCGAAAACATTATCCACTATGATTTTTGATCGATCTAGACTTATCCCATCACCTGTAGAACTTATTGAGAGTTCTTTATTTACTTGAGTCTGGGGTTCACTGATCTCTTCAGGAATATCAGGGATTAATCAAATCTTGAATTTCTTCGTGAGATTCTTTTGTAGAGTCATTTTTTGTGCTTCTTTTTCTAGGATTTTTATCTTTTTAACCCAATGATTACCACGCTTCAGGCGTATTTGTGATTCAGAAGCTATGACACTTGTAGATGGTCCTTTTGGGACGTTGATTCAGATATGCACATTTACTGCAGGAATATGTGACTTTTTTATCCTTTTTGAATCAGTAAATGCGTCTGGCATTTGATTTGCTATGTTTTGCAAATGGATGATATTCTGGACCTCTTGTTCACACACAGGGGAGTGTGCATCAAAATGAGATAATTATGAAATTTTTCACGCAATTTCACTCTTAAGTTTCTTTTTCTCTCCCCCTAATTGCGAAAAATTTGTTTCATCAAATCGACAATCTGCAAATTTTGCAGTGAATAAATCTCCCGTCAATGGCTCAAGGTAGCGAATTATGGAGGGTGAATCAAACCCAACATATATGCCTAACCTTGTTTGAGGTCCCATCTTGGTGCGCATATACATCACATCCAAAAATTTGAAGATGAATAATATTTGGTTCATGACCAAATACCAATTGTGATGGGGAGTATTTATTATAATGAGTCGGTCTGAGACGAACAAGTGATGTTGCATGTAAAATAGCAGGACCCCAAACAGTAGTAGGCAACTCACTTTTCATAAGTAGACGTTTTTCTATCAATTGTAAGCGCTTAATAAATGACTCATCAAGGCCATTTTTAGTATGAACATGAGCTACGGGATGTTCAACTTTTATCCCTACCGATACACAATAAGCATCAAAAGCTTGTGATGTGAATTCGCCAACATTATCCAGGCAATTTGTCTTACTGGGATAATCTAGAAATTGCGCTCTTAATCATATCATTTGTGCCAATAATTTTGCAAACACCAGGTTGCGAGATGATAAGAGGCACACATGAAACAATCTTGAAGATGCGTCTATTAGGATCATAAAATATCTAAACGACCCACTAGATGGGTGAACAGGTCCACAAATATTCCCATGTATTCGTTCTAAAAATTGAGGGGATTCAATGTTAACCCTCATTGGTGATGGCCTAGTAATCAATTTGCCTTGGCAACAAACAACACACGAAAATTCATCATTTGTAAGAATCTTCAGGTTCTTTAATGGATGTCCATTTGAGTTTTCAATGATTCGTCTCATCATTATTGATTCAGGATGATCTATTCGGTCATGCCAAAGCACAAAAGTCTTTAAGTCAGTAAACTTCTGGTTTACGATAGAGTGTGCTTCAATCGTACTTATTTTTGCATAATACAGGCCAGAAGATAAAGTTGATAATTTCTCCAACACATATTTCTGGTCTGAGACAATCTTGGTAATACCAAGGTATTCAACATTCATTTCATTTATTGTCTCAACATGATATCTATTTCGGCGAATATCTTTAAAACTTAACAATTTTCTTGGGGATTTAGAAGAGAACAAAGCATCTTCTATCACTAGTTTTGTCCCCTTAGGCAGAAATATAGTAGCTCTTCCGGAGCCTTCTATTAAGTTTGAATTACCAGAAATTGTAGTAACATTTGCTTTTCTTCTAAGCAAATAGGAGAAGTATTTCTCATATTTGAATATGGCGTGCGTTGTTCCACTATCAATTACACAAATATCTTTATGATTGATCATTGAAGTATCCATATACTCTTCAAGATAAAAGATATAAAAGAAATAAACATTATAATATTATTACAAAACAAAAACATTACACAACCTTTTAGTTATTTACAAGTCTAGGAAAACATATTTATACTAGTTCATATAAACAACGAAAATGAAATATATTTACATTATCACAGACCCATCACCTATCAGGTGATCTATCTTTCCTTTGGAATTCTCAAAGAAATCCGCTACATCTAGATGCATGGGTTCAACAGTATCTTCCGTGATAAAGTTAGCTTCTGCATTATTTTTCACCTCCTTCAGGAAAGCTTGATATAGCTCAATCAGGTGCCTTGGCGTGCGACAGGTATGTGACCAATGTCCTTTTCCTCCACATCGATAACATTTGTTCTCTGAATTTTTCTTCTGCACTACGTCATGTTTTTCATTCTTCTTTTTACACTGCTGGTGTTGAAGGTTATTATTTAGTGCAAGACGATCACCATGATTGAAATTTCTTTTTCGACCACGACCACGGTCACGACTCGGGCCACGACCTTTTTCACGCCTAGATTGGTGAAAATTTGTCGTATTTACTTCAGGAAATGGCATAGAACCAGTTGGTCGACTTTCATGGTTTTTCATCAGTAAGTCATTATGTTGTTCAGCAACAAGGAGATGTGAAATTAATTCGGAATACTTTTTAAATCCCATTTCTCGATATTGATGCTGCAGAAGCATACTCGAGGCAGGAAAAGTGGAAAATGTTTTTTCCAGCATATCATGGTCAGTGATATTTTCTTCACATAATTTTAGTTGTGAGATGATTTTAAACATGAAAGAGTTATACTCACTGATAGATTTAAAATCTTGAAGTCTCAAGTGGATCCAGCCATAACGTGCCTGTGGAAGGAGGACCAACTTCAGGTGGTCATATCTATCTTTTATATTATTCCACAACACCAGAGGATCCTTAACAGTGAGATATTTCATTTTTAAACCTTCATCAAGGTGATGACGGAGAAATATCATCGCCTTAGCACGATTTTGATTCGATGCTTGATTATTTTCTTGGATGGTGTCTTTTAGACCCATCGCATCAAGATGAATTTCTGCATCGAGTACCCATGATAGATAGCTTTTTCCCGATGTTTCTAGAGCAAGAAATTCAAGTTTAGAAAGATTAGACATTATTTAAGAACTCTAAGGCTTTTAAAATCTTTACTTGAACTGACAGAGACTTGTGCTGATAACGTGTTATAAAGAAAGCTCAGAATATTATATAAGAAGAAGAAGACAAGAAATATAAGATAGAGGAGAGTTCTTTTCTTATTCAAGTTTATGTAAGCTTCATATGTATATCATACAATAGTGAATGAACAACCCTATTTATAGAGTGAGAAATCACTCCAAAAGTCACCATATTAAGTATCATAATAAATATATACATTCTTATCCAAAAAAGTTCATGAAACCTAGTAAATATGAATGATTGTTCATGTACTAACTTTATGGACTATCCATTTATTTAATGGATTTATAACAACATTTCATTATAAAATAAATATTTGTTTTGTGAAATTATAAAGAAGTTATTTTCAATGTCCCATGCAGATTAAATGTAGTCATTTTCAATGCTTTTACTAGAGGCATGGCACTGATGATGAGTACTTGTGGCAGCTGTTTAATTTCAAAACTTAAATGACATGGCACATTCAATTATTTTCAATGTAATTATTATTTTCAGTGGTACAAATTTAATGAAACTAGAAAAAAAAATTCACTATTGGCTGAAATTATATTTCTTTTGAAAAAGACATCACCTTAATTAAATGACAGTTGTACAAGAATCACCAATAATTTTACTATTCGAACGAATATATTCCTACTTAATTTATTACGTTTACTATATAGTTGGTACTCAAATTGTTCTTTTATATGTCTTTTTCATTGTTTTTCAACTATGTGACAGAGTGTATAAAAATTAAGGATGAATTTAGGAGTGGATGAGGATATCTGAATTATTCGTATTTTATTTTTTTGATAAAAAGTTACATTGTAAATAAGATATATTCTTAACTTTCATTGTGTATATATAGATTTTAAATGTTCTGAATACGAGACTAGATCACAAGCACTATTTTATATGCATAGTTTTATTTTATATATTAAGACAATTATGTCAAAGATAATAATAACTCATATATTATTGATTTTTAAGCTTATTATTTGTCAAAAGTATCTATAATATGCCAAGAAATTACTACTATAAGATATGATAGGTACGTAGTTTATCTTCAATGTCACTACACTAGATCGATCGATGGACATGTAGTCATAGTAGTCGACCCAAAATGCCTCTCATCTTTACGGTCGTAAGGCATTTGCTTTCGTTATCATCATTTATGTGAACTATATACTAGTAGAAAAAGTAATGCTCAACTATATACTAGTAGAAAAAGTTTTTAACAATATTAATAAGTCACCTTATTAGCTAAGAGATGGTGATGGCCATCTCCCTAACTATATATGGTTGTAATTAATATTTTCTCTTTTTTTTCCTCCTACCTAGCTAATGTACGTCTTCTTTAGGTCATGTTATTGCGTTTATGAAAACTTTAAAAATATATTGATTGAATTAATTTTGTTTAGTTGCTATGGAAATTAATAATGGAGACACTAATATGAAAACTTTAATTAAAAATATATGGCTTTCTATGCAAATCACAATGTGTCACTTGTGGTTGACAATACACTTACTTATAAATTATGATTACTATAGGTAAATATATAATGTTGATTATAATTTTAACCTAATGGTGTAAAATCTAGGAGTTGAACTTGGAACCTCATGAAAATTTTGAGTGAAGTATTGAAAACATTCATGAATTTGCTGCAATTTATTCATTTCGTCTTTAAACTATTAATAACTTTAAAAACACTCATCTACTTGACTAACTATTTGTCACATGCCATAACAAGTGGTATCAAATTCTTGTATAAGTATAAGACTATTAATGAAAAATCGAAAAAAGTGTTGAATACACTACTAAAGTTGGCAAGAATTTAAGAGTGTATTTCACTCATAAAGATCAAGATGTTTTTAGATTCGGTGAGTCATGTAAATGAGTATTTTTAAGGCTATCACTAATTCAAAGATGAAACTTATAAATCATACCTAGTTTAGCGATACTTTCAACATTTTTTATAGCCTTAAGTATTGAGTCAATTTCTAATTTTGTATTCGAGAAACTCAAAAGATATTTAATAAAAATTATTAATGATTGGTGGTTAGTGCATGGGTGGGAGGTTTCAAACAAAAGCTAGTTATTATTATAGTTGATTTATTTGACCATGAATCTTTCTAAAATTATGTGTGTTGAAAAGTTTGTGATAACATGTAATCCCAAATGTTTATTTATAAAGGAATATGGATACATATAATTTATTAATTTGATGCTTTAAAATATTTCGACAACTTGTTTATGAATTAAACATTGTTCATCATTTGGTAAAATTATATAAAAGTTGAAAATATTTGATAATTTTTACAAATTACAAGATTTTCATATTTGTAAGAAAAATACAATTTACGAATCAAAACTACATGTTTATATAAATTTTCAACATCAAATTATTGATTTCAAATTATATAATTTAAAATCATATCCAAATAGGTCCAAAATTTTTTTTTTCCATTTTTCCATTTTTGATTCTTTTTTGGGTGAAATGAAGTAAAAGAAGCTGGCCCAAGCCCACGTGATTGAAGGTCCATTAAATGTTTAAATGGTCTTTAGTGTTTATTTTTCAAAGAGCAACTTTCACATATAACAAACAAAAAGAATCATATTTGTATGTTATAGCAAAGCTTGTATAATTGTGCTCCATATCAAACATATGTATGTATAACTCGATATGCATATACAAAAAAAAAACAGTTGTATAATTTGTTATACATATACAAAAGAAAGCAGTTGTATAATTCGCTACACATATACAACAGAAAGCAGTTGTATACAAAAGATCTATTGTATAATTTGTGTATGTACAAAACGAGAGAGAGAGAAAGACTAAAGAAAACTGGCTAAGGGAATATTGTATTTATAACTATAAGTGTATAAGACAAAAATATATGTATTTGCATGTGTATATACAATTTTCTCTCGCTTTATATAAACAGAAGCGAGAGAGGCGAGGGTGGCGAGCGAGATTTGGGAGAGTGGTGAGCGAGATTCGGGAGAGGGAACGAAAATATATATGTATATATACAATTTCTTCTCGCTTTATACAAACACAAACACATTTTATACATTTGTGTTTGTATAAAAAGCGAGAGAGGCAAGTGAGACTGCCACCAACGGAGAGTGGCGAGCGAGATTCCACCAGGGAGATTGACGAGAATAACAATAGTTTGTTATAGGGTACAATTAAATCAATGTATATTTACAGCATTGACTTAATTTAATTTTTACTCTATTAGTAACTTGGAAAATATTATGATTGAAAACTCAAAAGTATATATTATGTTGACCCAATTATTTTGTTACAAGAGATATAATTCAAAACTCAACACAAAATAAATTGTAAGTGATAGTGTTGCCTCGGAATGGTTTATAGACCAAGAGATCTCCCACTGGCACATATGGGATGATATGGCTCAAGATTTTGTTAGACAATTTTATTACAATGTCGACATTATGCCAGATTGTAATACACTGTCCAATACAAGAAAAAAAAACAAGTGAAAGTTTTAGAGAATATGCTATCAAATGAAGGGAACAAGCAGCCCGAGTCAAGTCCACTACCTCACAATCGCAATGGGAAGACCGTTTCACACAACAATCAAAATTGGGGAAATGGTCGAAAGTGGTCTCGAAACAGGAAGGATCGTGAGCCAGACAGCAATCAAAGCTACCACACAGGCCATTCAAGGTGGTTAAACAAGTTTTGGAAATCGTAAAAGAAAAGAGGAAGTTATTTCACTGGCATAAGGGTCAAGGGGAGCTCAGAGAAACTCTAATTGTCCTTACACATTAGTTGAGGGACAACTTAGCTATCCTCAGCATTACTACCCTTATGCCCCTCAATATCCAGTATCTCCATCTCCGTACACGGTCTTAAATGCTCAGTCATATGTGCATCCTCCCAATCACCCACATTTTTGGTCCCCATCTAAAGGAAACTTTCGCCCGCAACGGCCACCCTATCAGGTCCCTTACAACTCTCCTCTTATGCAGAATTATGCTCAAGATCAAGCACAGAAAAAGAAATTCACTCCATTGGGAGAGTCGTACTCCAGCTTGTTTCAAAAGCTAAGAAAGATAGGAGCGATTGAGTGTATCCCACCACATCGTCTGAATCCAAATGCTCTAGGTTTCCAAGACAATGAAAGATGTGAATACCATTCAGGACCCCCAGGATACAACACTGATAATTATTGGACCTTGAAGGGAGCAATAGAGAAGCTGATCGAGCATGGAGTTGTTGTTGTGATAGATGATCAAAGCACTCCCAATGTTACCAATAACCCACTTCCAGCTCAAAACAACTTAGTGGTATGGTTTGTGATGATCAAGAGTACAAATTCCTCAGCAAAATGGGATAGTTGTTTCGGAAGATCGGAGAAGAAGACAAGTCAATGAAGAGTTTAGAACCAGTTGCATCTATGAGTGTGGAAGGTGTCAATCTTGACACCAAAGTCTTGTGCCTCCCGGGGGTTTCAAAGAGGATTGAAGTTCGAACAGTTATGCCAATGCACGAAACATATCTATCATAATCATAGGAATAATAGTTGGACTTTCCATTGTGGTCAACGCCTTCACCACAGCAGCCAAACGAATGTCAATATGTTTGTCCCTTTTGGGGAAAATAATGAGCCCCAAAAATGCGACCATAAAAGCAAAACATCCATTTGTCTTCCAAGCCTCTTCACCCCTTTGATTACTCAACTGGTTTCGATAGTTCTTGAATCCATCCCTTTAGTCCTATCTCTGGTATAGAAAGTCCAATGAGACCCACCCATTTTTCAAACTCTCTTTCTCTATTTGATTAATTTTGAGCAGTTCCAGAAATTTTTTGGCATCAACATGTTTCGGAATTATGGGTCTTTTATTGCGTAGATCAGCACCTCGAACATTAGACCCCTTCCTCATGAAGCCGGCAATTTCTTCCAAAGTTAATGTAATCTCATAGTTAGAAAAACAAAATACATTATTTTTGGGATCCCAAAAAGGAATCAATGCCTCGACCACATCCCTTCTAGGGTCAATCTCCATAAGATGCACTAAATGCCCCAAGTGTTCCTTTACTCTTTTTTTCTCATGACTTTCCATATTTGTCCAACATTGCCATAAATCTTTTGGTATAGTATTCCTTCGCTTCTAGGCCTTTTTGAACCTTGTCATTTGTCGATGGTGCCATTTGTACCTTTAAATAGAATCCAATAAAGGTTTTTATGACAAACTCTAACAGAGTGAAGAAAGTAAAGTAAAAAAAAAAGTTTTTTTTTAAAAAAATAAAATAAAATAAAACACCAATTTTTACAAACACTAAACCCGAGAAGGGATGCCTACGTATCTCTTTTTAGTGAGAATCGGGTGTGCGTAGTTCATAAAAGAAAAACTTCTCTTGGGAAGACTACCCCTTTTATTTGACCTTTTTTTAAAAAAAAAAATTAAACTCACAAAGCTATTTTGAAGATGGTCAACAATGTCAAGGCCTTCTGAACCAACTATTTTTACATAGCATATAAAATGAACATTTTGGTCTAGCATGGATACATATCTTAAATTGCGCTAGGTCAAAGTACATGATGAAAGAAAAAAACAGCATACCTGAGACATTTTATCTAGGTTTAACATTTATGAAGGTGTCTAGACTGGCTTACTCAAGCGGACAACTCGAGTCGGGGAGGGTCAGCGTACCGGTAGCAGAGCTATTCCGGCTTAACTAGTTGTCCAACCCCGCCCAACATGTGTGACAACCTAGAATCAGGAGCGTAATCGCACACTGACTCATCCTAGACAGAAGTCCTGTGGAGCGTAATCGCACACGCAGTGTATGATAAAATTACAGAGACTCAGAGGGTGTGAGAGAGAAATACTTTATATACAATATAATATCAAAACAATGAATTGTTGAAGTAACACAATTAGAATCCACACACAAAATCTATCCAAATAAACAAAATAGCCAAAAAAAAATAATGTACAAAGCTCGAATTCTAAAAGAAGTGGTCCCCAACGGAGTCGCCAAATTTGTCACATTTTATTTTTTTCAATTGTTGAGGATATGACGGGTTTTAAAAAATATTTTTTTTTTGTAGTGTCGCCACTTTGAATTGAGTTTTTTAGGTTTTCCAAGTCACCAGATAGTTCTTAGTTTAAAATATCAAAAAAACTCTTTTTTTTGTTTTGGTCTACGAAAAACAGAAATTGGGTAAGGAATTCTATTGACCGGAGGGAAGGTATGAGGCACTCCACGAGTCCCGTGGTTCTTGCACGGTCGCTTTATTAACTTATATTTGGCTAAAATAATTTATTTTTTTATTTTGGATAAAAGTGGAAAATTGTATTAATTACTATTTAAAAAAAATGATTGGCCTAAGAGCATAGCCGCACATAAGACCCTTCTTTTTAGAAAAGAATACACACCAAGGATCGTAACCGAACACATGATTGTATTTGAAGTTTTGTTTTATTTTTTAAAGAAAAAAACACAATAATTAATTACTCAATTTATTTATTTTTAAAATAATGATAACAATGCATGAAAAAAAATGGTGCAACATATAGACCAAATAATGATTACTATTTATTTATTTATTATTATTAAAAAATTTCTAGCATTTATATTTATTGTTTTACCAAAAGAAAAAAAACAAATAAGTTTTACTACTAGACAATGACAATAAAAGAAGAAGAAAAAAACCTTTTACAAAATTACAATTAAACACTCTTTTAAACTAAAGATATGCTAGTTTTAACTATTTTTTTAATATTGATAAAAATTTAAGAAATGACCAATTTGGTAAAAAAAAATTATATAAAATGACTACCTTGACTTATTTGATAGAAAATTGCAAAATAGCAAATTTTCTACTTGTTAGATTATTAAGTCAAATTAGTCAAATTTATATTTTTACATTGATAGTCAATTCAAATATTTATTTAAGAGAATTTTTTTATTTTTTTTAAAAGATCATATTTATATTTATTTATTTATTTGCAAAAATAACCAGATTTACATTTTTCTTTTATTGCAAAAATGACCAGATTAAATCCTTTTGCAAAAATGACTAGTTTTACATTTTTTTTATTTTCATTATTTTTCTTAAGTTCGTTTTTCAAAAAGAAAGTTACCAAAAACCTAAAAAATTGCGATTGTCATATTTTATTTTATTTTATTTTTACCCTTTTTTTTTACTTACTAAAGCTAACATTTAAACTAAATATGATTAATAATATGTATGTACATCATAATAAACACAATCATATGAGAAACGCAATAGAATAAACTAATAAAAATATACAAACTAAATAACATAAGGATAAACATAATCATACGAGAATCATAATAAACTTAACAAAAAAATCAACAATTTTTTTTTAGAAAAAAAAAAACATAAAAAGAACCTAAATATTAATTCAAGATTATATTGAAATGTAAAAAGAAATACCTAGAATTGATGACAAGCAAATAATAGAAGCAAATTCAATTGAATTTCTAAGACAACCCAAGAGAAATATCTTTTTTTTTTTTTAAGATGAAGAAATTTTTTTTAAAGTTTTTTTTTCTTGCAATTTTCTTTCTATCTTTTTCTCTTTTCTTCCTCCTTTTTTCTTTTGGAAAAAGAAGGGGGTTTAAATAGGTGTTCAACATTAAGCCTCCCACTTTTCTTGAAAACTTAAGAGCCAATGCATGCATTGGACTCTTTGTTTTCCCAAGGTGTCACCCAAGATGGCCAATGGATGTTTTTTTTTATTTTTTTGTTTTAAGAAAAATTAGATTAATTGAATGATTCATTTGACCTTTTAAATGACCCATTTATCTTATTCATTAATTGAATATAATTATATGGGTCATCAGAAAATAATAGGCCCAAATATCATTTAGATGATCCATTTCTTTTATTCATTGTTTGAACAATAGTTAATGGGTCATCTGAAAATAAAAGGCCCAAATGTCATGTAGATGACCAATTTCTTAGGGAAATTTGTATATAATAGCAAACTAATAACCTAAATTAAATAAAGTAGCTAGGGTTTGATTTAATTGTGCTCCAAAAAAAATTGGCAGGCGCCTCTCTCCCGAAATATCTCGCTCGCCACTCTCCCAAAATCTCTCGCTCGCTTCCTCACTTTTTATCCAAACATAAGTGTATAAAAATTGTTCCTAATTGTATAAAGCAGAGAAAATTATATAAATACATATATTTTTGTTCCCCTCTCTCCCCTCTTCCAGAACTCGCTCGCCACTCTCCCAAATCTAGCTCACCACCCTCGCCTTTCTCACTTATACAAACAGAAGCAAAATGTATAAATTGCGTTTCTGTTTGTATAAAGTATGAGAAAATTGTATATACACATTCAAGTACAGATATTTTCGTCTTATAACTTATAATTATACAATAAAAATACTCTCTTACCCAGTTTCTTTTGCCTTTCTCTCTTTCTCATTTTATACAATTTTCAAATTGTATCTAATTTCTCTCTTTCTCGTCTTATACAATTCGATTCAAGTGTATATATTCCTTGTCAAGTCTCTTTTGTCTTTCTCTCTTTCTCATTTTATACAAATTCAAATTGTATATAATCATTCTATACACATATAATAATACAATTTGTTTTATACACTTTATTTTTATACAGTTCTCTGCTCCAAGTGTCTTTCTCAATCTTGTTTTATACACTTCGTTTTATACAATTTGATTCAACTGTATATGTATAGCGAATTATACAATTTCTATATTTGCTATGGAGCGCAATTGTGCAAACTTTGTTATAGCATACAAATATGAATTTTTTATTTGCTATATGTGAAAGTCACCCTTCTTTTATGAAAAATTTAGCTAACTAGTCCAAAAAATCAACTTATTTAGAGATAATGTCCATACTTTAATAATATTAGTAAACATGTCAAAAATGTCATTATTTTAAAAATATATAATTATTATTATATTATTAATATTTTCTCTCTCTTTATTTACACCATTTTTTTCTATCTCATAAATTATATATATTCCTATATTTAAGTAATTAGATATATACTAATTATATTTTAAAATTTCTCTCTCTTATATTATATGAATTGATTCCCGAATTTTCCTTTTATATTTATTAATATTAAATTTATCACATTCCCAGATTTTAGTTAGGATTTTAACGTTATATCTCTTACACTCTCTTTTCAGATTTTTAATGGGATTGCGTTGTCACGTTTTCCTATATCTTAACCCACTTTAATAGATAATTCAACAACTTCAATTGCATTATATTCACTTTTAATAATAAAATATTTTTTTCTCTCTAAAAACCTTTCTAATTCTTCAGAATATCTTTTGTAACGACCTGTTTAGTCGTTTTGAGCAGCAGAGTTTATTTCTGGAAATCACTGTCTGGGTCGACGGATCTCACGACGGACCGTCATGGGCACGACGGACCATCGAGGGGGTCTCGTTCCAAAACACTTAGAATTCTGAAATTTGGGTACTGAAATCGACTTTCTGAACTTCGTGACGGAATGGCAGGACGAACCGTCGCAGGCACGACGGACCGTCACAAATCTTTCCACAGAACTAACTCTCTGAACTTTGTGACGTACCTGCAGGAGGGACCGTCACAGTCATGACGGACCGTCACAGGCTGCGTAACCCTGACTGGGTCGGATTTCTATTTAAAAGTTTTAAGGGGCGTTTTGGACTATTCATGCTTATAATTATAAATTTAGTGGATTAATGTTAATAATTGAATTTCTTGGGGGTTAAAGGAGATAACCTTGGAATAATTAGTGGGTTATTTTTATCATCTTTTATACTTAATTATATGACAATTAGGGTAAAAGAAAAAGGGGTTTTGAATAAGAAAAATAGAAAGAACAGAGAGAGACAGGGAGAAACGATCGATCGAGAGAGAGAGGAACGAAGAGGACAACAGAGCTTTGGGGAATTAGTTTGTTTGATCGCAATTCTTCGGTGGAGGTAGGTTATGGTTTATACTATCTTATAGTAAACTCTTAATAGCGAATGATATGTATTGGGTAGTATTATAAAGTCTTATATATGCTTAATTGTGTGCTTGCATGATGTGATTATATAATTTTGATGAATTAGCATGATGAGGCTATTGAATCTTAAATCCTAAATTTACTTTGTTAATGATGATGCATTGGTATAAAAGAAGGCTTGATGAACTAAAGTAATGAGATTAGAGGATCGGGTGTCACGTTCCGACACCAGGATAGTAAAAGAGGATCGGGTGTCACGTTCCGACACCAGGATAGTAAATGGATCGGGTGTCACGTTCCGGCACCAGGATAGTATATGGATCGAAGTGTCACGTTCCGACACCAGGATAGTATATGGATCGGAGTGTCACGTTCCGACACCAGGATAGTATATGGATCAGAGTGTCACGTTCCGACACCAGGATAGTAGTAGTGGAGCGGAGTGTCACGTACCAACACAAGAGGAATAAAGATAATGAATCTTGAATTTTGATAATATACTAAATTTTAAAGAACTAATTCCCAAATGAGTATGATGGGGAGGCTTGAGTCCTCATTGATGTGCTTGGTGTTGTGACCAAGGGTTATGGTAATTGTTGTTGTCACCTGTTAAGAATACTAGTTGATTTTATGTTATTATCTGATATATACTGTTTTCTATTTTGAGTTGGCCGATGATACCTACTCAGTACTTGTGCCTTGTACTGACCCCTACTTGTATTTGTTTTTCTTGTTAATTGTGGAGTGCAGCAAACGTGCCATCGTCTTCAACTCAACCGCAACTCTAGCCAGTCTTCATCAAGCCAGATTTCAGGGTGAGCTATTGCTTCTAGCTTGGACTGGATCTTCCTCTTCATGTCTTGATGCCTTGGAATTCCGGCATGGACTAGCTTTTTTTTACTTATGTTAGCTTCTTAGATACGCTTAGATTTAGTAATTTGAGGATAGATGTTCTTGTGGTGATGACTTCCAGTTTGTGGGAATAATAAGTATTGAGTTTTAGAAGTATTTAATCGATTTTCATTAATGAGTTTTAAGTCTTCCACAATATATTTTGTTCATTATGTTTGAAATGTTGGGGTTTAGATTGGTTGGTTCGCTCACCTAGTAGGATAAGTGTGGGTGCCACTCGCGGCTCGTTTTGGGTCGTGACAAACTTGGTACCAGAGCATTAGGTTCGTTGGTCTCATCACACAAGAACTAGTCTAGTAGAGTCTTAAGGAACGGTAGGGGGACGCCTTTACTTTTCTTTGAGAGGCTATAAGAATTTAGGAAAATTCCATTCTTTCTTTCTTTCTTTCGTGCTATTACTTGGATCCAATTGATATCTAGGTGATACAAATTGGTATATGACCATCTTCACTCTATTTCACAGATGGTTAGAACTAGAGCAACAGCGGCGCCAACACCAACACCGAAAAGACAAGATGCAACTGAGCCAGCCACTGGGGCTGTAGCTCGAAGAGGAGTAGTGGCGAGAGGCCGTGGTAGAGGTCGCGGGAGTACGTCCTCTAGAGGAAGAGGACAAGCACCTGGCCCATCTAGTACTAGGGCGGTGACTCCTCCACCGACTGAGGAAGTAGTAAGAGAGGGTGAGGAAGGGGAAAGTGAGCAAGTGCAGAATGAGAAATTACCACCCCAACCTACCCCAGAGATGATTAATCAGGTTCTTGCCTATCTTAGTGGGTTATCTGATCAAGGCCAGACACCTCCAGTGTTTTCTGCACCAGCACCTCAGGTTCCGAAAGTACGACAGGCCGCTGCTGAGGCTCCCCGCATGGATGCCTCATTGGAAATAGGCATGTTTCCTTGTTTGACTACGGGGCCCATAATGACAAGTGATCAGCATGAACTTTTCAGTAAGTTCTTGAAATTGAAACCTCCAGTCTTCAAGGGTGCTGAATCTGAAGATGCTTACGATTTTCTGGTTGATTGTCATGAGTTACTACATAAAATGGGCATAGTGGAACGATTTGGCGTTGAGTTTGTAACCTATCAGTTTCAGGGAAATGCCAAAATGTGGTGGCGATCACATGTTGAGTGTCAACCCGCACAGGCACCACCTATGACTTGGGCGTCATTCTCTAGCTTATTTATGGAGAAGTATATCCCCCGAACCTTGAGGGATAGAAGGAGAGATGAGTTCTTGAGCCTAGAGCAAGGCAAGATGTCGGTGACTGCGTATGAGTCTAAGTTTCGTGCATTATCCAGGTATGCCACCCTACTTTGTTTCAGTCCACAAGAGCGGATTCGCCGTTTTGTGAAGGGGTTGAGGTCAGATTTGCGGATTTCAGCCTTACAGGTAGCGGCTACAGCAAAATCCTTTCAGGAAGAGGTAGACTTCGTGATAGAGGTTGAGGGAGTGAAGCCAGATGACTTCACCATGGCATCGACATCTAAAAGGTTTCATAAGGGAGGTGAGTTTAATGGTTCTTACTCCAGAGGGCAAGGTTTAGGAGGTTATCCAGCCCGACCTATTCAGTCTTCACTGCAGACTGTAGTTGGGGGTCCACCGCAGACCGGTCAACACTTCTCTGAGTTTGGAGGTTATCCCCAGACTTCGTCATTCTCACAGAGACCTATGCATGAATCCAGAGAGTGTTATGGATGTGGGGAGACTGGACACATTAAGAGGTATTGTCCAAAACAGAGTTACAGACCTCAAATAGTCAGAGGTAGAGGTGGTCATGGAAGAGGCCGTCATTCTGGAGGACGTGGTGGTCGAAGTAATGGTGGTCACCAAAACGGCCGGGGTGACGGGCAAACTGGAGCTACTACAACACCACATGGTAGGGGCAACGGGCAGACAGGTGATAGGGCCCATTGTTACGCTTTCCCCGGGCGGTCTGAAGCGGAGACATATGATACTGTTATCACAGGTAATCTTTTGGTTTGTGATTGCATGGCTTCTGTATTATTTGATCCTGGCTCCACATTTTCATATGTATCTTCCTCATTTGCTACTGGTCTTAATTTACATTGTGAATTGCTTGACATGCCTATTCGTGTTTCTACTCCGGTGGGTGAGTCTGTGATAGTTGAAAAGGTATATAGGTCTTGTCTGGTGACTTTTGTGGGGAGCAATACTCATGTAGACTTGGTTATTTTAGAGATGGTTGATTTCGATGTAATTCTGGGTATGACTTGGCTTTCTCCAAATTTTGCAATCTTAGATTGTAATGCTAAAACTGTAACGTTGGTCAAGCCTGGGACAGATTCGTTAGTGTGGGAGGGTGACTACACTTCCACTCCAGTTCGTATCATCTCCTTTCTTCGTGCTAAGAGAATGGTTAGTAAAGGGTGTTTAGCGTTCTTGGCACACCTCAGGGATGATACTACCCAAGTACCTTCAATTGAGTCGGTTTCGATAGTCCGTGAGTTTCTGGATGTGTTCCCTGCAGACCTTCCTGGTATGCCACCGGATAGGGATATCGACTTTTGCATTGATCTGGAGCCGGGTACTCGACCCATTTCCATACCCCCTTATAGGATGGCTCCAGCGGAGTTAAGGGAACTAAAGGCCCAACTTCAAGAGTTGTTAGGTAAAGGCTTCATTAGACCAAGCGCTTCCCCTTGAGGTGCTCCGGTGTTATTTGTGAAAAAGAAGGATAGGAGTTTTCGGATGTGCATAGACTACCGGCAGTTGAACAAGGTAACTATTAAGAACAAGTACCCCATTCCTCGCATTGACGACTTGTTCGATCAGTTACAAGGTGCTTGTGTCTTCTCTAAGATTGACTTGAGATCCGGTTATCATCAACTGAAAATACAGGCAACAGATGTGCCAAAGACTGCTTTTCGAACCAGGTATGGGCATTACGAATTTATAGTAATGTCTTTTGGTCTTACGAATGCCTCTGCTGCTTTCATGAGCTTGATGAATGGGATTTTTAAGCCATATCTGGATCTCTTTGTGATCGTATTTATTGATGATATACTGATATACTCCAAGAGTAAGAAGGAACATGAGGAGCATTTGAGAATTGTATTGGAAATATTAAGGGAGAAAAGGCTTTATGCCAAATTCTCCAAGTGTGAGTTTTGGCTAGATTCAGTGTCCTTCTTGGGGCACGTGGTTTCTAAGGATGGAGTGATGGTGGATCCTTCTAAGATTGAAACAGTGAAGAATTGGGTAAGACCTACTAATGTGTCAGAAGTAAGGAGCTTTGTTGGTTTAGCCAGCTACTACCGTCGATTTGTCAAAGGATTCTCTTCTATTGCTTCCCAATTGACGAACTTGACTAAGCAGAATGTTCCATTTGTATGGTCGGATGAATGTGAGGAAAGCTTTCAGAAACTCAAGACCTTGCTAACTACGGCACCTATCCTTACCTTGCCAGTAGAGGGTAAAAATTTCATTGTTTGTTGCGATGCATCTTATTCTAGGTTGGGTGCAGTGCTAATGCAAGAGAGGAATGTAATCGCCTATGCTTCAAGGCAACTAAAGGTGCACGAACGTAACTATCCGACCCATGATTTGGAATTGGCTGCAGTGGTGTTTGCATTAAAGCAATGGAGACACTATCTATATGGGGTCAAGTGTGAAGTCTACACAGATCATCGTAGTCTACAGTATGTCTTTACCCAGAAAGACTTTAATTTGAGACAGAGGAGGTGGATGGAACTACTGAAGGACTATGATGTTACTATCTTGTATCACCTAGGAAAGGCTAATGTTGTGGAAGACGCCTTAAGTAGAAAAGCAGGGAGCATGGGAAGCCTAGCTCACTTACAGGTTTCCAGACGCCCATTGGCTAGAGAGGTTCAGACCCTGGCTAATGACTTTATGAGGCTAGAAGTAAATGAGAAGGGAGGATTTTTGGCCTGTGTGGAGGCAAGATCTTCTTTTCTTGACAAGATCAAGGGAAAACAGTTTGATGATGAGAAACTAAGCTGAATTCGGGATATGGTGTTGCGAGGAGAGGCTAAAGAAGCAATAATTGATGAGGAAGGTGTTTTGAGAATTAAGGGAAGGGTATGTGTGCCCCGTGTTGATGATTTGATCCACACTATTCTTACAGAGGCTCATAGTTCCGGATATTCTATACAACCGGGTGCAACCAAGATGTACCGTGACCTAAAGCAACACTTTTGGTGGAGTGGAATGAAGCGTGACATTGTTGATTTTGTTGCCAAATGTCCAAATTGTCAGCAAGTAAAGTATGAACACCAGAGGCCCGGAGGAACACTTCAGAGAATGCCCATTCCTGAATGGAAGTAGGAGAGAATTGCAATGGACTTCGTGGTTGGTCTTCCAAGGACCTTGGGTAAGTTTGATTCTATTTGGGTAATTGTGGACAGATTAACTAAGTCTGCTCACTTCATTCCGGTCAAGGTAACTTACAATGCAGAGAAGTTAGCCAAAATCTATATCTCGGAAATTGTTCGATTGCATGGAGTTCCACTCTCCATCATATCAGATAGAGGTACGAAGTTTACTTATAAGTTTTGGAGAACATTGCATGCGGAATTAGGTACTAGGTTGGACCTTAGTACTGTATTTCACCCTCAGACCGATGGACAGTCTGAGCGAACGATTCAGGTATTGGAGGATATGCTTCGTGCATGTGTGATAGAATTTGGTGGTCATTGGGATAACTTCTTACCCTTAGCGGAGTTTTCATACAATAATAGCTATCACTCAAGTATTGATATGGCTCCATTTGAGGCACTGTATGGGAGGAGATGTAGGTCTCCCATTGGTTGGTTTGATGCATTTGAGGTTAGACCTTGGGGTACTGATCTTTTGAGGGATTCATTAGAGAAGGTGAAATCTATTCGAGAAAAGCTTTTAGCGGCTCAAAGTAGGCAAAAGGAATATGCAGATCGAAAGGTTAGAGACTTGGAGTTCATGGAGGGTGAACAAGTCTTGCTGAAGGTTTCACCCATGAAAGGGGTGATGCGGTTTGGTAAAAGGGGCAAGCTAAGCCCAAGGTATATTGGACCTTTTGAAGTACTTAAGCGAGTAGGGGAGGTGGCTTATCAATTAGCCTTGCCTCCAGGAATGTCAGGAGTGCATCCGGTATTTCATGTGTCTATGTTGAAAAGATACCATGGGAATGGAAACTACATCATTCGTTGGGATTCAGTTCTGCTTGATGAGAATTTGTCTTATGAGGAGGAGCATGTTGCCATCCTAGATAGAGAAATCCGCAAGTTGAGATCAAGGGAGATTGCATCCATCAAAGTTCAATGGAAGAATCGACCAGTTGAAGAGTCCACTTGGGAGAAGGAGGCTGATATGCAAGAAAGATACCCACACCTGTTTACAGATTCAGGTACTCCTTTTCGCCCTTGTTTTTCTTCTTGTGATCGTTCGGGGACGAACGATGGGTAAATTGGTATCTATTGTAACGACCTGTTTAGTCGTTTTGAGCAGCAGAGTTTATTTCTGGAAATCACTGTCTGGGTCGACGGATCCCACGACGGACCGTCATGGGCACGACAGACCGTTGAGGGGGTCTCATTCCAAAACACTTAGAATTCTGAAATTTGGGTATTGAAATCGACTCTCTGAACTTCGTGACGGAATGGCAGGACAGACCGTCACAGGCACGACGGACCGTCACAAGCACGACGGACCGTCACAAATCTTTCCACAGAACTAACTCTCTGAACTTTGTGACGGACCTGCAGGAGGGACCGTCACAGTCATGACGGACCGTCACAGGCTGCGTAACCCTGACTGGGTCGGATTTCTATTTAAAAGTTTTAAGGGGCGTTTTGGACTATTCATGCTTATAATTATAAAGTTAGTGGATTAATGTTAATAATTCAATTTCTTGGGGGTTAAAGGAGATAACCTTGGAATAATTAGTGGGTTATTTTTATCATCTTTTATACTTAATTATATGACAATTAGGGTAAAAGAAAAAAGGGGTTTTGAATAAGAAAAATAGAAAGAACAGAGAGAGACAGGGAGAAACGATCGATCGAGAGAGAGAGAGGAACGAAGAGGACAACAGAGCTTTGGGGAATTAGCTTGTTTGATCGCAATTCTTCAATGGAAGTAGGTTATGGTTTATACTATCTTATAGTAAACTCTTAATAGCGAATGATATGTATTGGGTAGTATTATAAAGTCTTCTATATGCTTAATTGTGTGCTTGCATGATGTGATTATATAATATTGATGAATTAGCATGATGAGGCTATTGAATCTTAAATCCTAAATTTACTTTGTTAATGATGATGCCTTGGTATAAAAGAAGGCGATCGGGTGTCACGTTCCGACACCAGGATAGTAATAGAGGATCGGGTGTCACGTTCCGACACCAGGATAGTATATGGATCGGAGTGTCACGTTCCGGCACCAGGATAGTATATGGATCGGAGTGTCACGTTCCGACACCAGGATAGTATATGGATCAGAGTGTCACGTTCCGACACCAGGATAGTATATGGATCGGAGTGTCACGTTCCGACACCAGGATAGTAGTAGTGGAGCGGAGTGTCACGTACCAACACAAGAGGAATAAAGATAATGAATCTTGAATTTTGATAATATACTAAATTTTAAAGAACTAATTCCCAAATGAGTATGATGGGGAGGCTTGAGTCCTCATTGATGTGCTTGGTGTTGTGACCAAGGGTTATGGTAATTGTTGTTGTCACCTGTTAAGAATATTAATTGATTTTATGTTATTATCTGATATATACTGTTTTCTATTTTGAGTTGGCCGATGATACCTACTCAGTACTTGTGCCTTGTACTGACCCCTACTTGTATTTGTTTTTCTTGTTAATTGTGGAGTGCAGCAAACGTGCCATCGTCTTCAACTCAACCGCAACTCTAGCCAGTCTTCATCAAGCCAGATTTCAGGGTGAGCTATTGCTTCTAGCTTGGACTGGATCTTCCTCTTCATGTCTTGATGCCTTGAAATTCCGGCATGGACTAGCTTTTTTTTTACTTATGTTAGCTTCTTAGATACTCTTAGATTTAGTAATTTGAGGATAGATGTTCTTGTGGTGATGACTTCCTGTTTGTGGGAATAATAAGTATTGAGTTTTAGAAGTATTTAATCGATTTTCATTAATGAGTTTTAAGTCTTCCGCAATATATTTTGTTCATTATGTTTGAAATGTTGGGGTTTAGATTGGTTGGTTTGCTCACCTAGTAGGATAAGTGTGGGTGCCACTCGCGGCTCGTTTTGGGTCGTGACATCTTTTTAGTTGGGATTGTCACATTATCTCTCTTACACTCTCTTTCTAGATTTTTAATTGTGTTGTCACGTTATATCTTAACCATCTTTAATAGATAATTCATTAACTTCCAATGCATTATTTTCAATTTTATTAATAAAATTATTTCTCTCTTTCTAAAACCCCCTTTCCAAAACTAATTATTCAGAATATCTTTTTTAATTTTCAACTCTTAATCTTCCATGATTTTTGTTTGAATTGCAGGTTATCTCTCTAACATTCTTCAACAGACACAACATCTTCAAAATCAATATATTCATATATCATCAAATCCCCAGATTCACGCTTCAATTTCTTCAAACCCGAATTTTCCAATTTTACATCATTCTCAAGTAATTCCGTTTGAAAGTTTGATTTGGAGATTCACATTGTGTTGGTTATTATGTTCTTCATTTTACTTTTTGATTACTTACTTATTTTATTTTATTTTTTAATTTTGGATATTTTGTTGTTGTTCTTAAATTATTTTTTAGGGTTTCATAATACCAAATTCACTCTTCAATGGATGCATTCAAAAGAGTGACTAGAGGTATTGTAAAAAAAAAATCACAGTTATTCCGTGTTTCATAGTTTAATTTTTTTTCACTCAATAAATAAACAACAATGTAGGTTCATCTTCTAAGTCTAAGGAGTGTGGAAAAATGGCTGAAGAGGTGCAACATCCCACATAAATTCATGAAGTTGAAGAAGAACAATTTTTTGGAGAAGAGGTAAAAATTTTTTTGCATGTGTTGTGTATTGCATGTTTAGCTTATTTTGTTTAGTAATTTTTAAGATTGAAAAAAATACATTTTACAATGAATTTGAAAGTGTATTTGAAATGTTTAGTCTGTTATAGTCCTTATGTATTTTTGTATTAGAAATTTTTTGACTATTTATGTATTGTATTTTGTATTCTGTTCATCTTTTTTGTATTAGTTGTCAATGTAATATCGTATACATTTGTAAGTGTGTTCGGAATTTTCATCTTGTTATAGTTATTTTTTTTTCATAGTTCTAATGTTTTTTGTATTCACTATTATAGTTGGCATGTATTTCTGTATTTAATATGCTTATTGTATTTATTTTTGTCAATGTAACAAATTTTATAAGTTTGATTGTGTATTTACTATTATATTGAGTTCTGTCGATGTTTTAGTCAAGTATGTATTTTTGTAGTTCATAATTTTATTGTATTTTTGGTATACATAGAATTAAAATTGTATATTGTATTCTGTATTCCATCTGTATATACTCATAAATTCATTTTGTATTCTGATTTTTTTTTGTGTTAGTTATGTCAATGTACCACATATTTGTAACCATATGTGTTTTTTTGTATGTTGTTGTAACTGTGTTGATTTTTTATTTATTATCATGTTTATTTGTTCTGTTATTTTAATATTATTTCATTTTTTGGAATTCAATATGCCAGGGGACTTCTTATGCTTGCAAAAAGCTACCAAAAAATGCACCCCACATTCAGTGTATAGTAAATCATGACATTAAATCCAAGTTGACTGACAAGCTTACACCGGAGCGGTATAATTATTTTTGTGAGAGTACGTGTTTTGGTCAGTATATGAAAATCAGAAAATGTATTGGGCAAGGTCAAATTCACAGGTGTTGTATGTCACTAGAAGTAGAAGCTAGTAGTAAGCAGGCTCTTTTAATCAAAGTAAATGGAGTTATTTTAAAGTTCACAATTAGGACGTTTGCGCTTATTACTGGATTAAAATGTGTTAGTGTTGTAGAGGATTTCAAGTTTAACACAGAAGAACCTAACCGACTTATTGTTCAGTACTTTGGTGGTAATGAGATCATACGTAGATCTGATTTGTTCGATAGGTTCAATGGTAAAGTTTGGGTTGACAATGATGATGATGCCATTAAGTTTGCAATATTATATTTCATTCATATGTTTGTGTATTCTGGCGAGAAGAGATCATTGCGAATTCCCAGAATTCATTTTGATTTGGTTGAAAGTGGTCGGTATATGCATTATCCTTGGGGCAGAAAAACATTTGAGTGGTTGCTACAGAGTATCAACAAGGTTTTGACTACTGATGGTCAATATTATAGAATATGTGGTATGCCTGTTGTCCTTCAAATATGGATATACGAGTGCATGGGTAAGCGTCAGACGAATTTTGCACAGAAAATTAGTGATCGTATCCCCTGTATTCTAAACTGGCAAACAGTAGGAGCAAAACCCCGATTCAAAACCTTGATGAAAGACACATTCAATTATGGTAATAGAGAGGTATTGTATGTAATTCATGAATTTGTACCTTTGTAATTGTATTAATTCGATGTATATTATGTTAATTATTATGTTTACTATCGTTTTCAGATTAAATGGAAGAATGTTGTCTCTTCTCTGATGGAAATCGTTGTTCTGCAATTGCCTCCTGAAGGTCTTGAAAAATCAACTGAAGGTGTTCAAACAGAGCCACATCGTGATATTGATGAATAAGTACTTTCTGGACAGAATTCAGATGATGATTTTGTCAACCCACCTCCACCTTCAATGAAGGTTACAGGTAAAAGAAAAAAGGGGCAATCAGTATCACCTGCTAAAAGGGTACGGAAAAAGGAATCAAATATCACAGATCAAATAAAACGGAATGAACAGATCGATCCAGTAGTGAACCAGAATGTGGAAAAAGCTGCAATTAGAAAAGTTGTGCGGAAGAAAAAAAAATTGTGTTTTAAAAAGAAAACCACTCGCACTTGTGTGCCAACAAAGGATTCCCAAATACCATCTGTAAGTGTGTCTCATGAACAATTAATGAGGAATGAACTCTCTGAGTTACGAAAGGAGGTATATACTTTTTATACTTATGTTTTTTCAATATATTTATTCAAATTATTGCAATCTGTAAAATTTAATCATATTGTAACTGTTTCAGGTTAGAGAAGAGTTTAAACACATACGAAAATTGATAAATGATAATTTTTAATATCATTATGTCTACTTTGAAGGTTATACAATATGCTAAATTTTTATGTTTAAATTTTTTTTAATTCTTTTTATTTTTTTGAATTCTATGTTGTAATTTAATATTTAGAGGACAAAAAAAACAATGACAATGCTGGTCAAGGATCACAACCTTTTACAAGTCCAATTTTATCAGAAAATTAAAATCAGGTACACACAACTCATTTTGAAACTAATAGTTTATTCTGTTTGTATTCTGTATTATGTATTCTGTATACTGTAATATATATGTCTAATATTAATTTTTTTCCTATATTTGTAAGTACTTTATTTCTTTATCCATAGTGATTAAATGTATGTTGATTATTTTTATATCAAATATATTTTCAGGACAACACAAACAATCACAATGTTGTTCAAGGACGACAACATTTTACAAAACCAGTTGCATCAGAAAATCAAAATCAGGTAGAGACA
Source organism: Solanum chilense (assembly GCA_032847665.1). Classification (NCBI taxonomy): domain Eukaryota; kingdom Viridiplantae; phylum Streptophyta; class Magnoliopsida; order Solanales; family Solanaceae; genus Solanum; species Solanum chilense. The sequence continues at coordinate 7,739,229 of CM064971.1, read as the reverse complement.
TCTTATTTTTAA
>CM064971.1:7606822-7739117 GCA_032847665.1 Solanum chilense | reverse complement strand
GTGTCGGTTCGTGACACCAGATCCCCTAATACTATGTGTCTGTACGTGACACTCCGATCCCCTAATTCTACGTGTCGGTTCGTGACACCCGATCCCTTAATACTATGTGTCGGAACGTGACACTCCGATCCACTAATCTCATTCTATCAATTTATCAAGCCTTCTCTTATACCAAGGCATCATCAATCTCATCACTTTAGTTCATCAAGCCTTCTTTTATACCAAGGCATCATCATTAACAAAGTGAATTAGGGTTTCTTCAAGATTTAGGATTCAATAGCTTCATCATGCTTATTTTATCACAATCACATAATCATATTCATGCAAGCATACAATTTAGCATATAGAAGGGTTTACAATACTACCAATACATATCATTCGCTATTAAGAGTTTACTACGAATAACGTAAAAACCATAACCTACCTCCACCAAAGAATTGTGATCAACAAGCTATCTTCCCAAAGCAACGTTTTCTTCTTCTCTCTCGTTCGATCCTCTCTCTCTCTCTCTCTTTGTTCTTTTTATTTTCTTTTATTCAAACCCTCTTTCTTTTACCCTAATTAACATATAATTAAGTATAAAAGATGACAATAGTAACCCACTAATTAACTCAAGGTTACCTCTTTTATCCCCCAAGAATTTGGGTTATTAATATTAACCCACGAAATATATAATTATAGCAGGAATAGTCCAAAACGCCCCTTTAAAACTTTAACAGAAATCCGACCCAGCCTGGGATTACGCAACCTGTGACTGCCCGTCGTGCCTGCGACGGTCCGTCCTGCAGGTCCGTCGCAACGATCAGAGACTCAATTTCCTTGAAGAGTCTGTGACGGTCTGTCGTACCTACGATGGTCCGTCCTGCACTTCCGTCACGAAGTTCAGAGAATTGTTCCCAGTACCCAATTCTCAAGAGTTGAAGTGTTTTGAAACGGAACCTCACAATGGTCCGTCGTGTCTGTGACGGTCCGTCCTGCAGGTCCGTCACAGAGTTCAGAGAGTCGATTTCAGCACTCAAATTTCAGAATTCTTAAGTGTTTTGGAACGAGACACCCTCGACGGTCCGTCGTGCCCATGACGGTCCGTCGTAGTATCCGTTGTCTCAGCCAGTTTTTCCAGAAATAAAATCTGCTGCTCAAAACGACTAAACAGGTCGTTACACTAACAAACGACTTTTGTTAGTATACAAGTAAATACGCGCAAACGAACATATTTTGATAAAATATTATTCATTGAAAATTATGAAAACATCAATTACAAGAATAAACGATTTGTACGAACACATGTAAATTTATTTTTCAAAACAAATTCAAACATATCTAACTATTCAGTTCGTGGTCCATTTCTGCATGATCGCCTATTATGTCCCTTTTGACCACAAGTACTACAAGAATTCTTGTTCTTCTTTCCATATAGCTCACTATACGTCTTATCACGAAGCTTTTTTGGAGGCCTACCAGGTAGTTTTTTGAACTTTGGAGGCTTAACTATTTCATTCTCTACATATGAAGGCACATTCCAATCTTTTCGATCGGGTAATCGATTTATTGAATTAGCATATGTAACAAGTAATGTATTGGGCTTGTAAAGGTCAGAACAATACGGTCCAGGATCAAGAAATTTCTTCTTCAAAACAGCCCAAACGTGCGAACATGGTATTTCATCCTCTTGAAATCTCCTACATGTGCAAGTTTTCTTTTCAAGACAAACAATAAATGTTTCCCCTTCATGATGAACACTGTGCACATAATTACTTGTCGCAACTACCTATTACACAAAGTTAAAAAGAAGTTAAATCATACCAGTTATATAATCTTTAATTTTTACTGAATTAAATACAAAATACAACAATTTTAAGGAAGCATAAACATACCGTCATACGCAGTGAAAGTTCTTCATTTTCAGCGAGCATTTCTTGTGCTTTACCACAAAGTGTCGTGAATGTATTAGAAGCAGATGTATGATTTTTGAAATTCCATCGACCAAACATTTTTCTAATTTCCTCAAGAAAATTATATATAGGTAATTCTCTTGCTTCCACAAGGCATGCATTTATGCATTCAGCTATGTTTGATGTCATCACAGTGCCTCGATCAACTGGTGCACTCTTGCCCATTTGTCATAACCAGCCAATTCCAAATAATTCTTCACCCTAATATCAACATGTTCTACTTTTTTCATCAGTTCATTAAATTCAGAAAGTTTGTATGCCTTTGCCATTGCATAAAACACTTCTGAAAGACTGTCATGTGACTTTTTGTAAAGTGTCTTCACGTTCTTCCAAAGATGAAACGTGCAAGCATAATGTGGTATATTGTATATCCTCGAAATTGCTTTTATAATACTCTCATTTCTGTCGGATACAATACATATTTTATCCTTTAAACCATTAGCTTCTCTAAGCTGTTCAAAAAAACAAGTCCAAGATGCATCATTTTCCGAATCAATAACAACGTATGCTAGGGGCAATATATTTCCTGAACATATACAATGCAAACATTAGTATACATATCGTCAAATACAACAAATGTGCATAATTCTTTAAAAAAATATAAATATATAATAGTTACCTGCTCCATCCAATGTGCTTGTAGACACAAATGTGCCATTATAAGTCCCTCTGAGATGACTGCCGTCTACTACAACTATTGGCTTACAACTTTCAAAACCTTTTATGAAAGGAAACAATGCTATAAAGACATATAGAAATTCATTTTCTTCCGTCTTCTTCAATCTTATATGCGATCCAGGAAAGTGGTGTCCAATATGTATAAATAACTGGGCAATTTACTATATGAATCATATGGTGTCCCCCTTTATGTATTTATTGCCTTTTCCCTAGCATTCCATGCCACAGAGTAAGATACGTCTACACCAAGTTCGAGTCTAACATCAACTTGTATGTCTTTCGGTGTCAACTTTCTTTTATGATCAACTAGCTTGGGCTTTATTATACCTCCAACAAGACTGTTTGTTGCTTGTCTCTGACTATACACCTTATCTTTTAATGAACATGTATGCTTATCTACAAACTTTCTAATTCTAAACATTCCCGAATTATTGATGTTGGAAGCCTTCATTATTCATCCACAATTTTCAGATACACAAACATGTGTATAACTGCTCGAATTACAAAAGAAAATAAACAAAATAAATTAAGACATGATATTATATGGAATAATTAATATAACAACAAAAGCTAAAATATATTTTAATACAAAATACCTTACTAAACTTGATCTTTTTGTCTTCCACTGAAATCTATTATTAATGGCATATTTCATCATCACAGCTTCCAAAGTACGTTTATTCTTATAAACTTGATCCTCAATGGCTTCTTTATGATTCATATTGCAGATAATAGAATTACTTAACTCATCACTGATTAATGGTGCACTAATAACTATTGCTTGGTTATCAGTTGTACTTCTTCCATTTATCATACACAAGCCAATATCTACTTCATAATGATTTCTACAATTTATGTCACGATCATTCAAAAATACAGTTACACAAATGGGATACTTTGCGAATTCTCGAACTTCTTTCTTCAATGAGACATATACCCTCATTCCCATATCGTTGTGTATCTCCAAAGGTGCAATGCTAACTTCTATTTTATACTTAAGTTTCAATCTGTTATACCTCAAATCTACGCCAATCTGATTAGCAACTTCATCAACTAAATGTTTATACGATGCATACTCTTTAATCATAATTGCCTCAGTTGTGTAATCAACATAGCAATTATCTTCAGTCCAATGTCCAGAATGCTTTGTTATAAAAGCAATGCTCCCCATATATGCTTTATAGTAAAAAAAAAAAGTCAATACTAAATACCAAAATAATGACATTATCATTAACTTGTATAAAGAATGCAAAACAATAAAGTTACAATCGTAATTCAAATAAAAGATTTGAACATTATTATTTGTCTAAACAATTGATGCATCATATAAGTATTCTGTTGGATATACGGTTTCGTATACTATAGTTGAAAAAACGACATCAAATCAGAATACTATTATATAAAAAAACGCAACAAATCACAATCAAATACAAAACATATAACGATTAATTAATTAAAACATACCTGAATTTTGACTTTTCGTTTTTGTTTATTTTCCAAAAATCATTTACCCAATTTATATGACAAAACAATAAAATCGAAATAATTTTTTTTCCGGATGAACATCGTGAATAATGGCTACATATATCATCAAGATTTGAAAAAATTGTAACTGATGTAGAGAGTTTTAAGCATCTGTTACTTTTTATAATTTTTCTCTCCCCTAAATAGTTCTAGTTTGTTATATAAATTAGGTATTCTTTTTAATTAAACAAAATAATTAAAATATATTTAAAATACATAATAATGTAACATTTTGACATTATCACTAAACATTGAAAGTGTTGACACTATACCATATTAAATACTAAAATAATGACATTTTAAAAAATTTCCCTTCTTTTATTCATTGTTTGAATAATAGCTAATGGGTCATCTGAAAAAAAATCTAAAATAGGCCCAAATGTTATCCATTTCATCAAGACCCAAACAAATTGACCCACTAACACAAAATCTAAACATTTAAACAATTTCAAAGATCAAACACAACAAAATAGTGCAGAAAAAAATAAAAAATAATAATAATAAACAAAATAATAATAAAATAATACTTCAAGCAAATCATCAACACGATAAATTTAAAGAACATTAATAACACAAATCCGACATCAAACGACTTATATGGTTAAACGAAAAAAGATAATGATGAATTTGAATAAAGATTGAGAGGGGAGAAAGATTGACATAACTTCCGGGTAAATGAAGATCGCCGGAAAACTTTGCCGGAAATTTTTTGACGGATTTTGAACTTAAAATTTATATCAAATGATAGCTCTTGAAGAGCTCTACACATTTATGTAAATGGTTTGGGATGGGAATGACCGGAACTTTATAAATCTAAAAAAAGTAAAAATTCATATTTGGTTTTCTTTAGATCTATGGAGTTTGGCTATAGACATGGATGAAATGTTTGTAGATTTAGGTAGAGGAGGGTAAAAGGAAACGATGATAAAATTTTAAAGATTTTTTTGGCCAAAAAAGTGGTGGCGGGTCGACGGCATGGTAGTAAGGGGAAGAAGAAAAATATTTAAAAAAATCTAAAATAAAAAAATGCTATTTTTTTGGAGTTTTGTATTTTTGTTTGGGTCCAATAATAGCCATTGGGTCAAATATCATGAATGGTTGAGATTCAATCTTGAACATTTCTATTAACCGGGTCAAAATCAATTGGGCCATCAGAATTGATCTAAATTAGCCCAATTTAAATAAAATTGGATCATTTGAGCCAATAAAATAATAAAAATAAACACCCAAAATATAAATAAAAATAAAAAAAATTACTAAAATATTATAGGAGTAAAATAAACATGTCAAAAATTAGGTTTTCACATCGATATCTTCGGGGGACCATGGACGTGGGTTTATTCTATTTCAATGAATCCAAGTCAGAACTGATTGGTTACGCAGATGCAGGGTATTTATCTGATCCGCATAAAGCTCAATAAAAAATAGGTTATTTGTTTACATGTGGAGACACGACAATATCTTGGCGATCAATGAAGCAAACGTTGGTAGCCACTTCTTCAACTCATGCAGAAATAATAGTCATCCATGAAGCAAGTCGAGAGTGCGTCTGGTTGAGATCAATGACCCATCATATTCAGGAAATGTGTGGTTTTTCTTTGAAGAAGAATATACCAACCACAATGTACGAAGATAATGTTGCATGTATAGCTCAATTGAAAGGAGGATACATCAAAGGAGACCGGACAAATCATATTTCACCAAAGTTCTTTTTCACGCATGATCTTCAACAAAATGGTGAGATAGAAGTTCAACAAATTCGTTCAAGTGATAATCTTGCTGATTTATTCACTAAGGCATTGCCAACATCAACGTTTGAGAAGTTGAGATACATGATTGGGATGCGTCGTTTCCGAGATATCAAGTAAAGTTTTCATTAGGGGGAGCGAAATAAGCGTTGTACTCTTTTCCTTAACTATGGTGTTGTCCCAAGTTGGATTTTCCTGGTAAGATTTTTAACGAGGCAACATTTAAAGCGTATTATGAGATATGTGTACTCTTTTCCTTTCACTAGGCTTTTTCGCATTGTGTTTTTTCTAGTAAGGTTTTAATGAGACACATAATCTATGGATATCCAAGGGGGAGTGTTGTAAATCCATTGTATATTATATGTGAATTATCCATTAGATTTATCCACTATTAAATAAGTTCATGTATAGGTGTTTCCAAGGTGATAAGAACTTCCAAGATAACTATGTATCTATTAATTAGATAACTTTTGGAGTGATATCTCAACACTATAAATAGAGAATCACTCACCATTTTGAAGATATACTTGAATAAGAAAAATTCTCTCTTCTATCTTATACTTCTTGTCTTTTTCTTCTTATATTCTGAGTTTTGTTTACAATATAATGCATATTCTCACAACATTTTCACTTGACCGTGTGAGTGAAAGAGTCACATATTCATATCATGGACCTCCATTGTACTTGTAAGTTTTCAGCTTTACAAATCATTCGGAGCCTAGAGTTACAAATCAATTCAATGTTTTAGAGAGACACAAAATTAAACTCGCGATACGATGAATATTGTGAGGAAATGATACCTAGAAACTCCAGATACAAGAGGGTGTTAAGACAGAGAATAATTATCAGATAAATCCACCTACATCTTAATGAACTTATGGTCCAATTTCACATTTATACTATATGAGCTTAGTGCCCTTACGACAATGTAATAATATTCATATCATTACATTATCATACCATTAAATAATTATTATGATAAGTAGAGAATCGAAAAAAGGAAAAATTAGTAGATCTAAAAGCAGTTGTATAGTGTATAATATTTTCGAATTCAGATTTTAGTAAAATATCATCACTGTTACCAACAGAATTTGTCTAGAATGAGAACATCACGAGAAAACAACTAATTTTTCAAAGGAAAGAAAGAGACAAAACAGATAACTTCCTTCGAACTATTTACAAGCTGAAAAGACCGCGAAGGCGGTGAATGGTGGAATGTAAGCGACGTAGCTTTAGCCTATACATTATTGTATAGGTACAATTACTAAATTGTCCTTTATTTTAATTCTATAGACAAAGAATAGCAATTCTAATATACTTTCTCCGTTCGGTATTATTTGTCATGATTTCTATTTTTAGAGTTGAAATTTAAAAAATTTGACTAACATTTTAAGATGTATTTTTTCATTATATTAATATACAAAAAGGTTATGATTTATAAAACTTTTTATATAATATTATAATATCTAATTTTTTAATTTAAAATATCAAAATAATATAATCTAATTTACCTTAAAAATTAATCAAATTAATTTTTGATAAGCGCAGTATGAGACTACTACAAATAACAAAGATGGATACAAAAATAACTGTGCATCAAAAAAGATGGAGTATTAGCCGCCAAAGAAAATTACGTAAATGTCCTCAGTGCCCTAAGCTTCTCACAGTCTTTGTCTTCCTCTGTTTGAGCGAAAGAATAAGTGATTTTTTTCTTTTGACTTAACCCAGAGTTTGCACATAAACTGTTCGACGAAATTCCTAAGAGACCTTCAGGTATTAAAATCACTCATATTTCATATATTTAGAGTTATGGGTATCAGGAAAAAGAGTATTGTTGGTTGATAATGACCTCAAGTGAATTTGTAATAATTTTTTCAAGAACTTGACAGTATCACATTAATGTTCTTAAAGGTTACAAATGACTTAATTTTAATTCAAAGTTGGTATTCTGCAGGAATCATTTGCAACCCCATTCAATTATTCCATTCATATTGAAGGAATTTGGACTTAATCTGATGGGAAAAGCATCTAGGGATAAGAGGGTATGTACTTTATGCAGTTGTTGTATAACCAAGTGCTTCTTCCTTTAATAAGGTTTCAATTTTTTGTAGGATATTTACTACCGGAAAGCAAAGGAAGAAGGGTGGCGTGCCCGAAGTGCCTTCAAGCTCCTTCAGATAGATGAGGAGTTTAATATCTTTGAAGGTTCTCTTTCTAGCTAGAAATTTCCTAGTTTTTGGATTCCCTACGTATGGAAAGAGATTAATATTATAAATATGTATAGCCTGTAATGTCTCCACAGAAAACATCTTATAAAAATTGCTGCATTTTATCTTTTCCAAGAAAAAAAAATGGCTTTGCTATCAAAGGGATGTTGATGAGTAACAACTTTTATTACTGTTAAGGTCTCTTTGAAGGTCTGGAAAAGTTGGCAGCTCTTCATTAGTTCATTACAGTGCAGTTCCTGATGTAGGGTTTAGTCTCTTAATGGAAATTAACAAAGTTGTGGACAAACTACATCCCTGAATGCTGAAACAATATGTTGTTTGGACTACGGAGAACAAGATATCAAGTTGAAATATGTTTGGTTAGAGCTTGAAATAATTGTATGTTGAATGAGTATATATATGCTATGAACTCTCTTTCAGCAAAGTGCTGCACATTAGGAGTTCAGAAATTCCATTTTTCATTGCTTTTTTGGTCAGAGTTGCTTGTTTCTATTGATAACCCTTTCTATATGTAGGTGTGAAGCGCGTTGTGGATTTATGTGCTGCTCCAGGCAGCTGGAGTCAGGTGCTTACAATTGGATCTAGACTATTGTTGTTTCCATGTCTTATATAGCTTTTTAACCAAAATAAACACTCGCTATAAAGATTTGGCTTTCTGATTTTGTTGTATTATCTCAGAATAACATGCTGATATTTTTAGTCTTGTGCTTACTCATGATTATTTGAAAGGATTGCTATAGTTTATACTCATTATGAGAGTGTGATACAAATTTTGGAGGTAGGATAGGATTCTAACCATAGTTCTGCACATCTACATATTTATACTTGTGATGCCATTGGATGTGTTGTCATAGTAGAGATTTCTCTCTCTCTCTCTCTCTCTTTAAATAAGGTTATCACTATTATGCCCATCCTATTTCAAAGAACTATTTCTTTTGATTTTTTGTTGTATGATTTAGCTTCTAAAGTTGGTAGTTTTTCCCTTGTGCTTACGCTTAGCTCTATTGGATCAGACCTACACAGAACATAAGAACGGGAAGTATCTTAAGCAATAAAAAGAGTGAGGCAGTCTAAATTTAGCCCAGAAAGTACTGTCTTAGAGTGTGTCTTGAACCTTACTAGGGAAATAATAGGAAAGACTTTCCATTTTCTGATATTTAGAGGCACTTATTTAAGAAGGATGCATGTGCTGTTAGATTTGGCATGATGTTTTGGGATGCACCACTGATTGGCTTGTTTCTGATAGAACCATTACTATCCATTACTTTTCAAAAAGAAATACATGAAAAAGCAAAGAAATATTATTAATGCGCTAAATGTCTTTCTCCTTGTTGTGATCTCCATTTCGAAGTCCCTTGATGGTTTTCTTCTTTATAGGTTTTAAGCCGGAAGTTATATCTCCCAGCAAAGCTGTCACCGGGTACCAAGTATGTGTACTTTCCTTTTGTAGTATGGCAATTGCTTGTACCTCTTGTGTTTTCTAGCTACAAGAAAGTGAAAAGAGGCCCATTATAATGATATTCTAAAGTTTTATTTCTGATCTAGTGATTGAGGCCTTCTTGTGTAGTTGATGCCTCTGTGAATTGTTTTCCCTTTGTCTTATTTCGTTCTAATTTTATCTTTTAATCTCTTGGAATGAGAGTGGACAATATTATTCATCCTAAGTAGTAACAATAATAAATAAAGAACCAAAAAGCTGCATCCATTTTTAATACCACACCAATCTGCATCATTGCGGACGATGTGCAATGCTTTAAGTTAGCATGCCACCATATTCAATAGGTAATAATATAAAAGAACAGTTAGTCATGAACCAAAGCTTTAGCTTGCTGCATCAATTACATAGACCTTGCCTCACATTGAATGGATCTTTTTTTCATCTCTCCATGTTATCAAACTTTTTTCTGATGGTGGTTGAACTAAGTTGTTGCAAAGTTTCCTACCTTAGAGGGTTGCTTCTGTAGCTACAATATGTTTGTGGCGGATGAAGTTTTAACAACACTGGTCAATCAACTTTAAAATTGTATAAGTCCAATTGCTTCCACGTTTATCATTTCTGTTTCCTAGCCATGTCACATCTTTCTTATTCATGCGATTTTCAGGGATGATGATCTACCACTTATCGTGGCTATTGACTTACAGCCTATGGCTCCAATTGAAGGTGTTATTCAAGTACAGGGTGATATAACAAATGCTAAAACAGCTGAAGTGGTATGGATTCGTATGCTATTCCATTTCTTTATTATAGAAATTTCGATTGCGATGGTTGGTGTGTAACTCACAAATGCACATTGGAATATAATTAGCTTTGTATTGATTCACTTTCTCCTTCAGAGCCTGAGTGTGAGCAAAAACATCCCAATGTGCATTTGTGAGTTTTTCTTTTGGCCCTAGTTGTAGGAGATTCTCTTATTCTTCCTGCATTTTTGATATTTTGCTTGCTTCCTGATTGGTAAATCCTTTTTAATGACAGTAGCCTCATTGTGCTCCTGATTTGTGTGATTATCTATTCTTATACCCCCAAATGCTTGACATTAGTTCTCAGTCTCTTCATCTGTGGACTCTTCCTCTGTAAAACCCCGAGGTGTTTCCTTTTCTTCTGGGCTAGCGGCATCTGCCCATTCATTAAGGGTTCTTTGGTGTTGTGAGTGTCATCAATGTGTTCTCCGTTGTTATAGTCATCTTCCTTTCTGAGAGCTTCAAAGGCGTTTTGGACTTTGGTCTCCTTAATAGATTATTTTTTTTTTAATGTCATCCATGCCTGCTTAGGAGTTGCTTTTTTCTTTTTTTATTGTCACCCATTGCCTGCCATCTTCTTTTTGTTTTTCCTCATCCTGGAAAAGAAAAATCTGAAGAGCTTTGGGATCCTCTATTGATGTTACAGTTCTGCTATCATTTGGATTCAAGGTTCTTTGGTTGGAGTGGTCAGGCATATTAATGTTTTGTGCTGCTAAAAGCAATATTGGTGGTCAGAGTCCTGTTTTACTGCCCTGTATTAGCCTTCACCTGTTGTATGCTTTGTTCACCATTGTTTGTAGCTTTGGTGTACTGGTTTTTCCACAACATTATCAGGCAATGATTTATCAACACCAAAAATTGTCCATCGGTTTGTAAGCCTGTTTAGCAGGGGCCCCTTTCCCCCCTTTTTGAAACAATTTTTTGTGTTCTTGTTGTGTTGAATTTCCCTTCTGATTCAGCTCTTGCACAGGATGCTTATCCTTCTTCCTATGGTGCAGTCACGATCTGATTTCTTTTAGAGCTTTGTGTTGCTTAGTAACATTTGTCTAATTATGAGTTTCCATGCCTTATTTGTGTTCCCTCAGTTGCTTCTTCGTTGTCCCCAAAGCTCCGACACTGGTTGACAGATTATCCTTGTAATCTACAATAAGAACAATATTTGGGGACTCCTCGTACTCAATTTTTTCTTCAAAATCTTGCAGTGATTGGTAGAATTTCTCTGTCCAACAAAAACATGAGAAAGTCTTGGCTTTGTCGAATTGATTTCAACCTGCACTTTCTCTATGCTTGGCCTTGTTCTTGCTTTAGTGGCCGCATCCATTTCCATGGATACACGAACTGGACTCATTATTTGTCTAAGAAAGTGCCATGTATGGAGATGAAAGGGGAGTTTTAGTAAGAGTACCCACCGTAGTTAGAAGACTGTCTTCCTCTAGAGTGAAATCCGGCGTCCATCAGCTTAGCCACATAGGCGTACCTTTAATCTTAATAACATGTTTGAAGTATACCACTCTGAAATCTCTTCATTATAGACATCAATAAACATATTTTTGTTTCCGTAGACCCCTATTTTGATCGATCCCTTAATAGGAATAGCTTCTTTCACAGAAGCTCAAATCGTCTGAATTTGGGGTTGCATGTTTAGAAATCTTCCATTGATAGTATATTTGCACTGGCCATAATACCATAGTAGTCCTCAGCTTCGAGTATGATTGCTGGCATGCCTTTGTGGTTTCAGTTTTCACTGATTATCTTTTGCGTTCAAGGTCAATTTGGGAACCTGCTACTGCCTGCATATAGTTGCTTTTTGGTGAAATATATTCATGGGTTACCATCAGAATTCCTGTGGGATCGGGACATCGGTTGCCTCGGATGCGCAAATTGAGGTCTGGACACCCTTCCATCGGGTGGTGCATGAGTTTGTGGCACGGTGGAAAGGGTATTTGTTACCTTTGGTGCTTCAGAAGTTAGAGCGAGTATTTTTTCTTGTAAATCAGGATAAGTGGGTTTAATGTAATCTAAATTCCCGATTTCAGCACAGATGAGATGAGTTATGAAATCTGGTAGATGTTTCAGGACATGATTAATGGAGTGAATGAAAGCAACATGCACTTTATATCTGCAATTTTGAGGACATTGTCCGTTTCCATTTTACTATTAGACACTGCTCAGAGAAAACTGAGGTTAAAATTTGGAAAGAATGTGGCTATGGTGTCCAACTATATCATTCATAATTCTCGTGTGATTTAGAATTGGATGTGAAATTCTACTTGGTTTTGTCTGCCGTTAAGAACCCAAAAACTCTACAACCTTATGCTGTAAATATCCGGACAGACACAAAGATAACACCACACTACACTGTTATATATTTCCACCAACAAATAGAACAATTTACAAATAAACTGCATGTCTTCCTCTAATAACCATCTTAACTTCTATTTAACTGCTAAAAATACATATACATAGTAATAATTAATTACAGCAAGAAAAAATACTCGCTCTATTTTGGTATTGGCTGGACCCGTAGACAAATTACTATTATAACACAAGGCATGAACCATGACTTGTAGCAAATGAAAACATTTAGTTCAATTTTACTTATATAACACAAGGCATGAGCCATGGCTTATAGCTAATGAAAGGATGGTTTCTGCAATATGCTCAAAAAAACCTCATAATGCTACTCAATATGTTGTAAGATATCTTAATGTGCTAGTTTGTTCTATTATCTTTCTTTGTACATGTTCACTTATTTGTTCTTCTCATATTTCAAGGAGTATACAAGAAGATACTGGTACGATGTTATTTCCCCTCATACTTGTGGTTAACAGTTTTTCAACATCATTGTCAAAAATTTAACAGGTTATTAGACATTTTGATGGATGCAAGGCTGACCTTGTTGTCTGTGATGGTGCACCTGATGGTGAGAAACTCAACTACCCTGATACATTACGTTGGTATTAGCTGTATTTGATGAAACTAATCCGTGCTTGTGTTCTTATGTTGCAGTAACAGGACTTCATGACATGGATGAATTTGTTCAATCCCAACTGATATTGGCGGTTAGTTTCTTAAAGAAATGGTTGGAATTGATTAAGTATTCACCTATATCTATATGTATATGTATGTAGTGATGTCGTAATAACATGGGAAGGCACACTCATTGATCTGTAGTTTTCATGCGGTGCTGCATGCCTGCATCTGTTAAAATATCAGTGTCGTGCCAAATTTAGTTGATGCAAAGTGTTGTCTAGGAATACTTGAAAGCTCATTTAGGAGTTAATGGCTGTATTTTTGGAAGAAATGCCTTTATGGTGATCTCCACCGTGAAACCCGCTTTTCTTTGGAGAAAAACAACGAAGTATTCTTCTATCTGGTGATGTTATTTCTCTATTCCTAATATGTTGCGTATATGGATTACCGTAAAAGGAAAATAATTGTTTCTTGTTATCTTGCTTGTTTTTTTTTTTCTATTTGGGTATCCTGCTTATATTTTTTAGTTTTTCCTTGAACGATCAGTTACATGTGCTTAAGGAAAATTTTCTCTTATAAATCTACCAAGTTGTTTACAGTTTCTGTTTGGAGATATCTCTGTTGTCACATGTGTGGTTGGAACTTGCAGGGCCTAACCATAGTCACTCACATACTAAAAGAAGGTGGGAAGTTCATAGCAAAAATTTTTCGAGGAAAAGACACAAGTCTCCTTTACTGTCAAGTTAGTTGCACGTCTACTCATTATTTCTGGATTTAGTTTCTTAAGTAGGTCAAAATCTTGTTTAATCTTCAGAGGAGACCTCAGTTTAATGTTTTCTTCTGTCAGATGTTCTACATTCTTGCATTTGTTTGATTGGTGAATTTGTTGATTTTTTACTTTCATACTGCAGCTAAAACTATTTTTCACGGAAGTGACTTTTGCTAAGCCAAAAAGTAGTCGCAATTCTAGCATAGGTGAGTATATAATGTTTTCTACCTTGTTTATGTAGCAAATTTTCCTGTGAATGCATTTCATTCATTTGACAGCTCTTGAAAATGTTATTAATGTTTGTCAATTGTCATATTTCGTCAAAACTTAATGTTGTCAGTTGTGATATTTTCGTCAAAGGTTGATTCTGTAATATTTCAAGGATTTCAGTCTTTGGTTTATGTCCTTGCAATCTTGAAAAAAGGTTCCCCAATTTCCACAGAAAAATTTTAAAATATTTACGGCTTTCTATTGCCATAAAAATATTTCTATGAATTAATGGAAGGTGTTTAGGAATTATTAAGAGTCAATGAGGCATATCAAATGCAAATCGGAATAAATTTGTGTAGTTCTGGTCGAGAAAGATCCATTAAAGCAAGACTAGAATGGCTATATAACATAAATCTAATTCCATCTTTCCGCTGTGCAGAGGCATTTGCTGTTTGTGAAAACTACTCTCCACCTGAAGGATTCAATGAGAAAGACCTTTATCGCCTTCTTGAACAAGTTGGAAGTCCATCAGGCGCTGAGGACCTAGGTAACTTCGATGTGCAGATGCTTGTTCTCTAAATTGCATTGTACTTCACTCTGAACTCTGAATACTTCCTCGTATCATTGGAGTTACGATTTCTAGCTGCTGTTTTTTATGCTAGAAGTAACATGGCTTCCATTTTCCAAATGCTAGACTAGATGCAATTCCGACTATATAGTTGTACTTAAACATTATCTTCCGAACATCTGTGACATGACAGATTGCAGTAGTGGATGGCTTGAAGGTCGTAACAAGGTGTATATCCCATTTCTGGCTTGCGGAGACCTGAGTGGATATGATTCAGATCGTTCATATCCGCTTCCTAAATCTGCAGATGGAACCTATCAATGTTTAGATCCTGTACAACCTCCGATTGCACCACCGTATAAACGAGCTCTTGAAATGAAAAAAGCTTCAAGTCAAGGAATTCATAATCTAGACAAACTTTCTCTTGACCCCTGAGCATTGAGCAAGAACAGTTCTCTTCTGCGACGTCTCACGAGTTGCAGGTATACGTCACCAAATGTAAGGGCACCTTGTTAGCTGCTCTTGCAATTTGATAAATTGAATGTTTTTTAGTAGACTTTCTAGTTAAGAGCCAAATGAAAGACACATACTTGTGTCCGCACTGCGGGATGCACGGTACGAGTCTTGCCCGTAAACTATTTAAGTGGAGAAGGGTAGATGAGCGAGCCCATTGTTACCAAGTTTCAAAGTTGAAAACAACTGATTTTTTGGTTATCAAAGAAAGATGACAGTGACATGTTTGTGTAATAGCAAATTTATTTATACTTTGGGTATTTAAATCTTGAATTAACTGACTATGATCAACGGTTATGATTTATGATGTTAATTTATGCTAATGATGACTTAAAATAATGATATCGTAATTGTGTAACTAGTTATCCCATGATTTTATCAAACATAGAATAAACTCATTCCGAAATTAGTTATATCTTATCTGAGGTTGTAGTGTTATTATTCCTTTAATAGTATTTATGTAAAAATTTAAATTAGGTCATTTGTTATATATGAAGATAAATTTAAAATGAATTTAAGTTAGGTGCACATATTGTGTAAAGAATGGTCATATTATATTATCATTGAACTACCATGTTTAATTTTCTGCATCGAACTTGATATTATTATCCAAAAAATAGAATTAAAAATATAACAGTTATTTCCGATATATCCTCGATTTGACGCTACAACTTGGAACCCCACAACATGTCTCTTCATCAAATTAAGGGAAACACAAGTTTGGTATGAAAGGAAGAAAATAATATGATATGTTGACATTTCATAAAGCCAATACTTTTATAGCTTTTACTATATATTTCAAAAATCCATCAAATTAATTTCACTTACTGTTTTATATCAAATTATTAACTCTTTTAACTTTTATTTCCACTATATATTTTTTTATTTATTCTATACAATGTACAACTTAAATTAAAATTTTAAAGATCCCCATAACTTGGAGTGGTGAGGTAATATTTTTCTAAAACTTTTAAGAAGATTTTTCCGTTTTAGACAAATAAAAATTTATAAATCTTGTCTGTCTGCCACTAACTAATGAGAAACTCCCTGTTTTAAAATATTTTTTTTGTTGATTATTATTTTAAATATATATTTTTCATCAAATTAATATAAAAATAATAATTTATAATACTTCTCATATAATTATAAAATATTATATTATAAATTTAAAAAACTTAATTAAATTAACTTTTGAAAATTTATTACATAAATGTATAGATGATAGAGTATCATCAATCTAACATTTGCCTAGTAAATAAAGTACAACATGAAAAAAGGAGTTAAGAATTTTTTTTTAATATAACAATAATAATTTTAAAAAATAACTTCTTGAAGGAAAAAAAAGGCTTACAATATGAGGTTTTTTTTTCTACTTCTATGCTACTCTAGTGCTAGAAATAGCTAATTCCAAACGTAACTAAAATCTTTTCTTGTGTGCTAACTTAATTCTTATGAAAACGAGTCTCGATACAACAATAAAGTTATAATCTTCATATAATTTCACAAGTCATGAACTCAAATCTCGTAAAAATAATAGACAGTCTACCTCACACTTCTTGATGCTTTTGATGTGTTACATAAATAAACAACTAAAATGTCTATAAATTTCCTTTTTCATCTACATAATTACAATAACATTAAAAAAAAACTAATAGCAAGTAGTGCTAGAAACAGAACTAGATCTAGGTAAAGAAGAAGAAGAAGAATTTAAGAATTCAATACAATCTTCAATAGCTTGAGCTCTTTGTGAATCATAAATTGATGTTTGTGCATAAGAACTTGACCTTGTTAAACTTGTTGTTGTTGATGATGATGATACTTTACATGATGACCTTTTTTTTCTACTTGTATTTGAAAGGAAGTTTAGTGCACTAGCCACTTTTATTCCAATATTCTTTAAAAAACTAGCCACATAGGATGAAGAAGAATAACTCTTTTGAAGCCTAGAATTCCAATTAGATGAACATAATGGCTTCTTTTTAAAGTAAAAATTTGAAGGATTGTTGTTTTGCTCATGGAAATTATCAGGGCTAAAATTTACTCTTCTACTCATTTTTTTATAAAATTTCTTGGGAGAGTTTGTTGTGTGATATGAAGAAGAGAGGCAGTTGGAAAAAATGATGTGAGGTATTTATTGATAGTTGAAGAGAGAGAAAAGGATACTCCCTCTGCTTCGATATAATTTATGTGACACAATTTAAATTTCACGAATTACATTTTTCATTTTGTATAGCGTCTTTATTTTTTCTAGTCAATTCCTAAAAAACTTCATTTTACTTTTAACGAAATGATTTACAGTCATACAACAATCTAAGAATTGTTGTAGACCATAAATTTCGAAAGACCTTTTTTTTTTAATCAGATACAAGTGGAAAATCAAATCCTAATTAACAATTAAAAATTCAAATAATCAATCAATTATAAATTCAGATAGGATCTTTAAGTTTTTTTCTCTCTAGAAATTGATATATTTTAGATATAAGAAACACTATAAGTCACAAAATTAATTATTTAAAATATTTTTAAAAATATTAAAAAGTTCATTTAATTTTTTTTTAAATATCATATAAATTGATACGGAATAATAATCACTCCATTGCCATTCATTTTTCAGTTTTAATTGTAGTACGTAATAAATAAAAGGGGAAGATTCAAACCTATAACAAGACCTATTTAATTTATTTATTATTGTAATAAGACTAGAGAAAAGACAAACTTTGACTGATATTCTGCAAAATTTCATGGCCCATATTCATATCATTGTTTGACTATTGACCAAACTAGTGTTTCATTTATTTATTTCAAAATTCCATTTATGTATATTTCGTATTTAAAAAATAATAATTAATATAAATGTTTTATCATAATATCTATTCTGTATCAATTGGTATATGGTTTTAGGACTTGTAGATGGTATAAATAATTAATGTTGAGGATAAAATTAAAAAAAGGAATAATGCATAAGTACTTCTCAATTTATGCTCGAAATTTTAGAGACACATTTATATTATATTAAGGTTTTATTATCTCCTCAACTTATTTTATTAATAATTTTCTACCCCTTTCGGCCTACGTGACACTATCTTGTGGGTCCAATGCTGGTTTATTTTTTTAAAGTTAGTGCCACGTAGGTCGAAAAGGAGTAGAAAATTATTTATAAAATAAGTTCAGGGGGTAATAGGACCTTAGTAAAGAATAAGTTGTCTCTGAAATTTCGAGCATAGGTTGAGAGGGTACTTGTGCATTTTCCCTAAAAAAAATTAATCTATTAATATGTTAAAAGTAAAGAGTCATTTTTAAAATAATAAATACATCTAATCATAACAGGGAGGGTGAGAAATTAGACCCAATATTATTTAAGTCAGAAAGTTCTATATACAAATAAATGTCATGTATCTTTTGGTTTCTTTCGTATCATGTGAAATAAATAAATATTTTTAATATAACTCAATCTCAAAAACTCATCATGATGTGGAGATTATTATCCAATGTCATATAAGAAGGAAAAATATCGTTCCACACTAATATAAGATTACACCCACCCTTCACATAACAGAAATGAATATATAGAGCATTAACAATATAATACAAAGGTCTAATATCGAATAAAAGATCTCTATCCTTGTATAAGTTTAGTTTAACAAAATATAGAAAGGAAGCTTAGCCAAGTTAAACTAAAAGATGCAAAAGCAAACATGTAGTACAAGAAACCAAATATATATAAATATATATATATAGGATATGATGACTTTGATTTACTCAAAGATTGATAAAACGTGCATGGAGGGCAATCATGGAGTTAGTGTGGGATATATATCCACACAACTACTTACTTTTAACAAAAGTTGAAGAAATATCATTTTCAAATAATTAATCTTGGATATTGCAATCAAGAACCTCTAATTAATTTTTTTTTAATGATTTTAGAATTTGGCTGCTGAAATCTTAGTTTCTAGAGAATTAGTAATAGTTAATAAGCTAAACTTGGAGAACTTTATGAATGTTAATTATTATATATTAGAGATTTAGAGAATCGAGAAAAGATAAAAATATGGTCAAAAAAGGAGAAGAAAGTGTAGTGGGGGATTTTGGGCCCCTACTAGGAATGGTATAAAGTAAAATAAATGAAACATTTGGGGATGAAGAAGAGATCATGAAAAGGGATTTATAACTTTTACAATTTTCAAAAAATTTTACAAACATAAATTTGTTACATTTTTTTTTTGGTTGTTGTTGTTGTTGTATATTTGATTAGTAAAGGTTATTGTTTTATTAGTGTGATGATGTCACTTAAATAGTATTTATGACGTTTGAAATTATTGTTCGTGTATTTATTCTGAATGAGTGATCTACTCATGATTTTACCACTCGATTCGACTAGTAAACTGTGTAACTTACCAAAATATAAGACCATGATAAAATCCTCAGTTAAATATCAATTCAAGGCTTCTTATCATTACTCTAACATTAAAATACTTTTGATATCGTCTCCTCATAAATTAGAAGATCGATAACAAACTTATAAGTGAGATCTGGAAAAAAAAAATAGTATATACACAGATTTCTATATATCTTGAAAGGTGAAAAAATATTATTTTAATTAAACCATCCGCTCAAGATTAAAAACTAAAATTTATAATCAATAATTCAATATTACGTAAATGGTTCATTAATGGTTGCTCTCTTCCTTCTCATTGTGATAAGTAGTTATTGGATTACAAGTTGGATAATATTTTTCCTTTCCTTTTTTGGGAATTTAAGGAAATTAATAAGATCATTATTATCCAAAAACGTAAAGGGGTGTAGGGAAAAAAAAATTGTGATACCCTCCTAAGCTTTAACTTTAATAGGTGTTCTCAATCCAATGTTTGGACTTGCCCAATGACTCCCTTCTCTCTTTTGTTTGCCACTTTGATTCTCCATTTCCCCTTTTTTATTGTTACATAGTTAAGTTGAATAAATATTGGAAGATGATTATATAAAATATGGGTATTTATAGCTTATTAAGAATATAATTTTAGATAGAAGAATACGAAGGATGAAAATTGGGTAAAAGATTTGTAGGTAATCGAGCATTGTCTAATTTGTCTTATTAGTACTGTGATTATTATGCTCCTATTATTTTATTTATCGATTCAATTATCAGATGTTGTTTCTGTTGCTTTAATTATCATATTATTTGACGTTGTTAATACTGCTCGATCTTCTCTTCATTATTTCCAATGTGACTTCTTCAATATTATTTTTTATTTTCATATTTAATTTTGACATGTTGTATTTGAGCCAGAATTTTTTTTAGAAACAACTTTTCTACCTCTCCAAGGTAAGGATATGAGGGGCATACTGCATACACTCTATCCTCCTCATATATAACTGATTAAATTACACTGAGTATATTATTGATGTATTTAATTTTTGATATACTTACTTGAACTAAGAATTTATATTGAAAACAATATTTTTACCTTTACAAGATAGAAATATGAATATGTTATTTTACAAATAATTATAAATATAGAGTAGATTAATTATGTAAGATCAAAAAAATAAAATAGATTAAGTCCTCTCATGTTTTTCATTGTTTGAGGTATCATAAATTCCAGGATGGCCCTCTTTGAATTGAATGTGTGAAAATAGAGAGAGACAAATTAAAAGAATTTTGAGTTTTGAAATGTGGTGGTGGGGGCATGGCGTGGATATTTGGGAATCACTCTTTACCCTTTTCTTCTTACCTTCTTTGACTAAAAAGAATAATCTTATTCTTATATCTTGCATTAAACAATACTTTGGTCATCTCTTCTTTTATGTCCAACAAAAAGACCAAACTATTAAAGATTTTTTTGGTATTTTGATAAGATAAAATGGGGAACTTCATCATATCAAATGGACTAGATTGATCTTTGACTTAATTAACTTCGTCGTAGCAAGCTTGTTTATGTTATCGATCTCAAATCTAAATAAAGAAGAAGGGTTGCTAATATAGTGTCTATACTTCATAAAGATGGAATAAAACTATGTACATATTAGTTACCATAAATTTTATTATTTGGAACTAAATATGAAAACAATTACCACAACACAAAGCTATAGAAATAGCTATGAAATTTAAGTTTGCATGGCAAGTAAATAAAATATTGTGCTACAATACAATGTTTTGGTGGCTAAATCTATGAGGATAGCTACAAATCCTCTTTATTGTGGCAAAAGAATAAAGCAATAGACAGGAGTTCTTAGCCACCGACTATGTAAAGTTTGTAGTAGTATGGGACTCATGATTCTCACGAAAGGATGTCAATGGTTCTAACTTCTAAGTTCTTAAGTAAAAAAATTAAAAAAGTTATGAGGCCAACATAAATTGATAAGATAAAAGAGGTGTCTATTCCTTTTATATATATATTTAGTAAATCAAAATTTGATTTATATATAAAATATAATTTTTTAACGAAGGAATGTCCCTCGACTTAGGGTGGGTTTATAGTTAACTTTTAATTACGCTAGCTATATCTTGCTACAAATGCTACGGAGATAGATGTTATAGTTACTTTAGTTGGATGTAAACATATCAAATGAATTAGGGCAACTTTCACATATAGCAAACAAAAAATTCATATTTGTATGCTATAGCAAAATTTGCATAATTGCGTTCCATAGCAAATATATAACTGTATAATTCACTATACATATACAACCGCATAATTCGCTGACCTAAATTATATAATTCGCAGGCCTCGCTATACATATACAATTATATGATTCGCTGGCCTATTTCGCTACAATTACATAATTCGCTGGCCTATTTCGCTGCAATATGGGTATAAAATTTGCTTTGCATACAATTGAATCGAAGTAAAATGTTTGTATATTGTATAATTATAAATGTATGAAGAAGATATATGTTTTTCTCTCAATTTATACTAAAACACAGACACAATTTATACATTTTTGTTGTATAAAAACGAGAAAAAATTATATTTCACTGCAATTGTATAATTCGCAATTGCATAATTCACTGGCCTTTTTCGTTGCAATATTTGTACAAAATTTGCATTTGTATACAATTGAATCGAATAAAATATTTGTCAATTGTATAATTAAATGTATAGCACGAAGATATACGTTTTTGCATTAGTACATACAATTTTCTCTCGCTTTATACAAAACAGAAACACAATTTATATACTTTTGTTGTATAAAGCGAGAGAGGCGAGTAGAGGGAGAGTGACGAGCGAGAATGGGAGAGTGGTGAGCGAGAGTTTTGGGAGCGAGGCGACTGGCAAACTTTGGCAAACATTTGCTATGGGCACAATTACATCAAACAGTAGCTACTCTATTTATTTTATAATATTAATTTGCTATTATATACAATTATTCCAATAAATTACGTGAAGAGAGTAATTATATGGTCCAAATTAAATAGACAATATGGTTAACCTACGATGCTTAGGAGAAGAAAACGATACTTCAAACAAATAGTTAATGCCGCCATTGAAAGTGTTACAAAGTCCATCTCTTGTTATTCATTGTGGAAAATGATGCTAAACAAATAGTAGAAATTAGTTT
Organism: Solanum chilense; assembly: GCA_032847665.1. Lineage (NCBI taxonomy): Eukaryota > Viridiplantae > Streptophyta > Magnoliopsida > Solanales > Solanaceae > Solanum > Solanum chilense. The sequence continues at coordinate 7,716,156 of CM064971.1, read as the reverse complement.
ATAAACTCAATAATCTCTTCCTTTATGTGACACTTTTTGAATTTTGAAATTCAAATAAATTTATTTGACAGTAATTTTTTTTTATAGATCTTGTAAACATTTTGAATTATCAGTTATTGTGACTTCTAGTACTTTCTACGTAGTTTACAAACATATAAAATTTATTTCGAAAAGAATAAAGATTTCATGCACAAATTCCCGATCAAACTTAAATTGTTTGACTATTAGAAAATGAAATATATCACTTGAAACAGAACAAGTACTATTTATGGGCTCGTTTGGAGATTAATTATGTGTTACCCGTGTTATCCTTCCATCTACGGGTAAAGTACTACACCAACCCAAAAGATGTCGAGGACGGGCAAAGGCCTTTACAGCCACACCCCCATACTGTTACTCAACCATCTTCACTCGTCTAATCGAATCATTAACTCTGATATTATTTCGTTGAGAAAAAAAAATAAAACAATAACAAGTTGCATAACGGAAGAATACCTACGGAAAATAGTGTTGGGCCAACCACAACTCTAAATAAAAATAACACCATATGCATATTTAAGGTTATATATATCGGGTTTATAAACATACTTTTAAAAAATTCTTACTTATAACAGATTATTTTCGAGTTATATCATACCAATTAAAATTAAATTTAGTTGAAAATTAATTATAATTTAATTTAAATACTAATTAATTTGTTTAAATTATTAATTTTATTATTACAGTTACCTTTTTAAAAAAACCACATCTTTAAATTTTTAGTTTATTAATTATATATTTTTACAGATATCTTTTTAAAACTAAATATTCAGTTTACATATTTTTAGGGATTTAAATTTATCATGTTCCTTGTTTACCGTTACCCAATCACCCATACCCCAATCACAACCCACCCCAATCACAAGCCAATCAGAGGTTACACGCTCTTCTCACGCCTCACACCATCCCACTTCAATCTTCCTCAAAAGTGAATGAAGTTGTTGATAAACTTGCAATAATGTTACTTTGACGAGCACATAATTTTATGGTAAAAGGGCTTGATCTGTATGTCAACAATCTCCCTGAATATCAACACAAATCTCAATCCAAACCACTTGATATCAAGCATATGATGGATGTTCCTCAACAAGAAGATAGTTTCAAGTTTGTGTTTTCTATACTCTACTGATTTCATAAAAAATAACAACATTATTTAGTTATTAAAATATTTCTTCTTTTAAATTTTTACAGCGATTCTGGTATGTACACATCTCTTTTTGCAGTAATGGTGTTTTTGATATGTCTGTTGTTGATATCGATGCAATATACCATCGATAAAGGTATGTCACAATACTGTGGCATTATGAAAAATCAAAGAATGAAGAGGACGCAATAAGTGATAGTGAAGTTACTGGTGCGGTTGCTAGCAAATATGGTGGACCTCGCACACCATAAGAACATGTTCCAGGCACAACCAATTATCCTACACCAAGATCAAGGAAAAAAAATTAGAAATAGTTTATTGCACTTTCTTCCTTTTTTTGGACTACATGTTTTTTTTTTTTAACTCTTGAACTATTTGTTTATGTTTAAGTATTTCATTATTTTTTTAATATCATATGTTTTTTTTCAGTTATTCCATCTTCATATAAATTACATATTGGTTTATATAATTTTTGGATACTAGTAATATATAGATAAATCATACCATCTGCATTCAATATTTCAGAGTAGCACTTTCATTTCAAAATGCACCATTTAATGGATAAATATGTATCAAATATGATTAAAATATGTATAAATCTTTCTTCAATTATTGATTATTTTAATTTCATGATACTATATATCAATGGGTTGTCAATGTACCCTTATTTGGATGAATATGTATGAAGTCTGATTTCTACTTGAATCAACATGACATCACATTTTTGATTTATTATTTTTTTTAGTATGAAAAATATCACACTCAATTTATACTTTTTTGAAATATATGTATGAATATGTATTTTCAGTTGTTGATTATTTTATTTTCAGGATACCTTCAACATACATAGTTCATACCATATGAATTCACTATTTTTAACATACTTTAACTAGGGATTCATTGTACCATTGATATGTTAAAAATAGTGATACATTCATATGTATGAACTTTGTGTGAACTATGTATGAACTATATATGATTTTTGTATGAACTATGTATGGATTTTGATTAATACTTGTATTAAAATAGTTGACATAAATAAAGTTAGTATGGAATAAAACTTGCATAAAATTAGTATAAAATGTGTTTCAGTGTTATTTATAGTTGGACAATATCCAGAAATCACAATTACTCAATATTAATGATACCAAATGCACTCCATAAAACAAAACATGTGTCTAACAGACAAAACAACATAAAAATTGTGTAGCAAAAAGTAAAAAACAAGAATTTTTTTTTTTTTTTTTTTGCATAGGATAATTTGAAAATGTCTTCTGGTTGTGTCCAACTTGACGACATCTACTACAAGTAATCTTTGACCTTTTGAATTTCACATCAGCAAAACCCTTCTAGCGTTCAAGTTGCGGTCTTCCAACTGATCTTTTTGGATCCGGTGGCATCAATTTAGTCTTTGAAATATAACTTGGTATATCTCATGTACTCTCGCAGGGATAGATTCAACAGGGATGACATATGCATCTTTGAAATTCTTCAGACTATAAAAAGTACAACAAAAATCTGCTTCATGCAATTTCTTGTATCTAAGAACTATAATTACATGAGCAACAAAAATACAAAACAATTAACACATATCAGAATTTCATACAAACAATTCATAATTTCATACAAACAAAATGATATGTGACATTTCATACCCAATTATTACACATTTCATACCCAATGAATACACATTTCATACAACGAATTCCAAAGACATTACAAATAATCCTTTTCAAATTATAATTCACACAACAAAATAACATTTCATATTTCATAGCCTATTAATACGCAATTCATACAACAATCATCAAGTTTACCAACTTCATTCTATTTTTTCATACCAAAAAGTCTATTACTATCATACATATTCACAAATAACAAAATCTAAATTTCAAACAAATAAACAAATATCATACAATCTTACAACACTTTACATACAATTCGCCAAAATTATAAATAATTTTTTCTTGCACGTTATTTAAGATGTTGTAATATCAAGTTCGTTGGCTTTTTTTACTAGTAAATTAACTCAACATTATTCATTTATTTTATTTTTTCAAAAAACAAATATTACTCGAATTTTCACTTTTAATAAAACTGAAACGTCTATAATGTACTATGTTGTTGCAAGTATGGTGAACAAAATTATCAAAAACAAATGGGATAATACCCAATTACACCCCTAGCCTATACCCAAAATCCCTGCGACACACCTTATTTTTGATGAGGTCCTATTACCCCCTCCAACTTTTTTTTAAGTAATTAATTACCACTTTCGTGCCTACGTGGCAATAATAATCTGAAAGGTCGATGTGTTTGTTCAACACGCGCCGGGACCCACTTTTTCAGCTTTCGAAAAAGTAACTTTTACACTTCCCAAGTTTGAAAAGCTGGCGTTTTATGTTTTTCAAATTAATTTTACCAAAAAAAATTAAGTAACAAGGAAAGAAAGAGGAAAGTGATGCATGTGTGGATCGATTTCAAAGGTTAGAAATTTGATTTTCGATGTTGAATTTTGATAGATAATTTTCGATGTTGGATTTTGATGGTTAATAATGGATGGAGCTTCTTCAAAAATGAAGAACCATGAAAATGGGGTTATTTCTTCAAAAGAGGAAGAAAAATTGCTTTCGAGAGAAACAATAAAATTTATTTTTGATTTTTTTTCAAATTGCTTTGACACGTGGCTAACTTTTATTGGTCATTGTTAGCCAAAATCTGCACTCACGCGCCCTACATGGGTGAAATCACGATTATTGCCACGTAGGCACGAAAATGGTAATTAATTACTTAAAAAAAAGTTGGAGGGGGTAATAGGACCTCATCAAAGATAAGGTGTGTCGCAGGGATTTTGGGTATAGGCTAGGGGGTAATTGGGTATTATCCCAAAACAAATCAGTAAACTATAATAAATATCAACCTGACGGATCCCATCTTCTACCATGTTTAATTAATATGGATATGTTGTTGTCCATCACAATAAATCACGATTTTTCGCAGCAAAATAACTTCAATCACTCAAAGAAAAAAACGAGATTACTTTCTGCAAACAATTGAAGAGAGAGAGACGTGATAGAGAAAAAAAAGAAATAAAATCAAAATTTAATTTGATTTCAACCTATTTGATCATTTTAAAAAAACTGAATAATCTTATTTTTTTTAATTCCTTAATATGTGCTAATTTGTTAATTATCTATTATTAATTGAAATTAATTTAAACACCATAAATCGTGCTACTTTTCAATTAAATGCAGAATCATTTTTTTCTTTTTTTTAAAAAAACAAATATTTTCAATCATTAAAATCAACCTTTATTTTCTAATAATATTTTCTAACTTGGGATATTAAATGTTATATATTAAAAGTCAAACTTTAATGCTATAACTTAAAAATATTACTATAATATACCTAATTTTCACTGTCTACGATTTGAGATTTTTGGACTTTGAGTCCATTTCAGCAAATTCTTATGGGCTTTTTGGCCCATTTTCTGCTTGCTTAGATCTTGCACTTAAACTTCTTTCGTAGTATGTGAGTCGATGTTTCGATTAAATTTGAATTGGCGTTAGAAATTTCCCACATTGAGGAGTAAAATGCTTACTGACAAATGTGATTCTGTACTCAGGGAAATTAAATTTGAACTTAAGACATCGTTAAGGATAAAAGAATACGTACTCGTTACCACTCCACTACAACCCTTGTTGATAACTAAGAATTCTTATACTAATATACTCCATCTATTCTAATTTATGTGATACATTTTCTTTTTAGAAAGTCAAAAAGTTTATGTTTGACCAAGAATTTGGTCATGCAAGCTTTAAATTTTTAAAATGAAATTCATATATTTGTAAACTATGTAAAAAGTATTATTAGTCATAATAATTGATAATTCAAAATATTTACAAGATATATGAAAAATTTACCGTCGCAGATAGACTTGTTTATATCTCGAAATTCGAAATGTATCACATAAATTAGACGGAAAGAGTATGTGAATAAGTGGTCTCATATATATATATATATATATATATATATATATATATATATATATATATATATATATATATATGGAAAAAAAAAGGAACTATTCAAATAATTGCTAATCCTATTATGAACACACAAAGCATATAGGTATTAACTTGTCATTTTGTAAGGAAAATGGTACAACAAGGCATTATTCAGACACATCATGTGAAGACTACTAAACAACCAACAGATTTATTCACAAAATGACTTAACTAAAGACAACATCAATATATATGTTGAGCAAGCTGTGGTAAAAGACTTATAGCAATAGATTTTTAATTTTAGTGATAATATTTATAAACGTAAAAATACTTTTAAGCAGGAATTGAGTTAATGTTATTACATACATAGTCGCTAAAAGTCCTTTGTGATATTTATATAAAGTATTAGTCGACATATGACATTCAACATTGAGCACGTTAGAAAAACTTATTTATTCTTAAATATGTAATTCTTTACTCAAATCTTTTTATTTAATAATATTGATATTATCTTACAAACCATATACAATATATATGAGTCGATATACATTCAAGAAATTAATTATTATATTTTTCTGAGGAAATCTCTTGCAATTTTCCCATTAGCCCCATTGGGATAGAATCCACCAGGTATATGTTCATCGCCTGTTGTATACACGATCCTGAGAATTTGTGGTGGAGTTCTGGAGTACGCAAGGGAATAATAATTAGCAGATATTACGTTAGTTTTCGTTCGATTTTCAGCTCCGAGTTCACGTGGAACTATAATGCCTTCATCTTTGATACCGCACATTCCCAATTGATTTCTTAAATTTGAGATTCGAGACGTAAAATCAGCCACAGTATATCCATAAGGATATACTACTTCATTAGCTCTCTCATAAAGGTACATACGAATAATTGCATCTTGTTGTCCTTCTGTTCCCAATAGTCCTGCCACAAGCTGTGATTTTAAAAAAATAAAAAAAAGTCACTACATGTATTGAGTCAATAAGGGTACTTCTTCCGTCTCAATTTATGAAATTTTTAACGGGATAAGAAGGTAAGAGAAAAACTACTTTTGATCTAAATTATGTCATAGAAATTTTCACTAAGGATAAAATTGAAAGTTTAAAGTTAAATTATTATAACTACTAAATATATATGAAAATATATCATTGTTATTTTGATTAACCTTTCCTTGAATCGGTCACAGAGCTCTCAGTTGAGTTGTTTAAATTTTGAAATGGTTGGGGGTTTTCATTAAAAAAAAAAAAAACAGTGCAAATTTTATCTCTCTCGACTAGTTCAGGTTCAAAAAAAGATGAGCTATCTTTATGAAAATTCAATATACATAAATTTGAAATCTTGATTTCGTTTCTAAACGTCGTTTACTTACACGTTTTGAGGCATAGCCTTTGAGGATGGGATTCATACCAACATAGCCATTCATTCCAATATATGGTATAATATAAGAAGATAGCATGTAATGCAAGCTATCCCTATAAGGATCAAACGGGGGCTCCAATTTGTATCCAAATGCTTCATCAAATATTTGTTCAAAGTTTTCAGAGGTAAGATTAAGTAAAGGTCTAGTAATGCTGCCCATTACTGAGTCAATTGCCCTAAAAACAAACAAAACAAATTAGTATAGGAAAAATGTTAATAACATCCACACTATGAATATATATATTATTGTATATCGGTAGAAATTATATAAAAATTATTGTAAGTCAGAATAGTTAATTATTCAAAATATTTTAAACTTAGCTAATTGTCAAAACTTTATTTTTCCTAACTAATTATCACTCATTTTGTTTTAAAACACACCTCGCGATGCGTAGTTGGTCAAATATTTGTTCGCAGTCGGTGAAAATTCAGTTAACCATCCAAATAAATTACTGTATATGATTGACTCATTTTGCACTATCAAAACAATTGGTTCAATCTAGTGAAATCATTTCATAGAAGTTCATTGATATCTCCTTTTTCTTAAAGAACATGAACTTCGATTTATGAATAATTCACGTCACTTTTACTTCTATTGAAACACAAAATTCCCCTTTTTCGATTGAAAATAAATTACTTTTAAAATTGAAGGAGTACCTTAGATGACCAATTTCTTCATTGCCAAATTCCTTGATAATACTGAGTGTGAATGGATCAAGATTTGCTTTTTGGGCACCAATTGGAGGGGGTCCTCCCTTAGTTAACCATGGTTCCATTACATCAAGACCATATCCATAGGAAGACCATAGAAAATATTCTGCTTCCAAAAACTCCAAATTTTGTGCAAAATGCACATAGTATCTATCTTCTTTGTACACTGGGATTTCACCTATTGGGTATTCTAATTTACAAGTTGGATTGCAATGACACACAAAAACTAGTTGACTAAATAACATTGAAATGACAAAGGTTGAAATAAAAGCCATTTCTTTGAGTATTGATATGATACTCCAATTTTGATTCCACAAAGTATTTATAAAAGCCTTTTTCCTAGGGTTGGTAGAAAGAGTTATTTGATACGTGTTACAGATAAAAAGTGATAGATTTTTCGTAAAATTAGTCAAGGCGTGTGAAAAGCTGGTCTAAACATTAAAATAATTTAAAAAATCTATTAAAAAGCTTATTATTTTTACAGGTCAAATTTGTTACGTAACACCCATATAAAATATTAACTGTTCAATTGATTCCAATTGAAAAAGATTGTATTTTCACTAATTTTGTGGTCTCATAGTTGTACATTTTTTCAAATTACAAGTTGGAAATTAGGTTTCCTTTCCCTTTTTGGGTATATAAGGAATTTAATAAGATCAATACTATCCAAAACGTAAAGGGGGTAGAAAATTCATTTAAGAATCCATCAACTTTTATTTAGACTTTATATTTGTATGTATTAAAAATTTTATTTAATATGCATAAATATTTAACTAAGAATTTAATAACTAAAATCAGCTATAATTTTAATAGCAAATTCAGAACTCATAAACTTAAATGTTACTACTCTCATTCAATCCTATTGTTTTTTGAGGCTCAAGTTTGGGTTTAAAAAAAAAAGAGGGAGGGAGGGAGGGGGGGGGGGATTTTAAAGGGATGTCGGAATTTTTATTAAAAAGTTATAAAATATGAAGTAATATTTTTTATACGTATAAAAAATAATTTTTTAATCTATACTGTAATTTTTTTTATTAATCAGACTCAAAAAATTCCGCTCGATCCTACGTGAGTCCGCACTAATGTTTTGGAGTGTACCAACATGTGTCATGTCTTTTAGACCAATTCGAAGTAATTACTCTTTTTTGTAGGAGTTTTTTTTTCTCTCTATTTTTGCAATATGTGTGTTCTTGATCACATTATAAAATATTTAAAATGATAAATTCATAAATGGTAAAAGAAAAAAGATTTAACACCTAATTTCATCTTGAAGATGAATAAAGACACCCCATTTTCCCATTAAGATGATGCATTTGTCCCATGACCATTTATAGAAGAGGAAGAAAAGTTTGCAAAAATAAGGCTATGAAAGTTCAACTAACCCACCAAATCCCTTGAATTTAACTATAGAAAATACTTTCATTTTAAGTTAATGAGTCGTACTATGAAAGTTTGGGAGAAGTTGGTGGAGATGAGAATGTCTATTTTCGAGAATCAGTTTGGTTTCATGTTTGGACGATTGATTATGAAATTCATTCTTATAAAGAGATAAGTCAAGCAGTATAAAAAAGAAAGAGGGATATGCATGTGATGTTCATTAACTTGAAAAAAAAAGTTAACGACAAAGTTTCGAAAGAGGTTCTAGATGATCTTTGGAGACTAGAGATGTTTCAATCATTTATGTATTAAGACAATTAAATACATGTATGGTGGAGCTAAGACCTAGTAAGAGAGTTGTCACTTTTCATTTGTGATGGGCTTGTACTAGAGATAAACTTTTTAGCCCCTTTTTAATTGCTTTGACGATGGATGTATTTGAAGTGATATATTGAAAGAGAGGTGCCTTGGTGCATGCTATTTTTTTAGGACAACTTTCACATATAGCGAACAAAAAATTCATATTTGTATGCTATAGCAAAGTTTGCATAATTGCGCTCCATAGCAAACATAAAATTGTATAATTCGCTATACATATATAATTGTATAATTCGCTGGCCTAAATTGTATAATTCGCTGGCCTATTTCGCTGCAATTGTATAATTCGCTATCCTATTTCACTGCAATTGTATAATGCACAGTTGTATAATTCGCTGCCTATTTCGCTGTAATATTTGTATAAAATTTGCTTTGCATACATTTGAATCAAAGTAAAATGTATGTATATTACATAATTATAAGTGTATAGGAAGAAGATATATGTTTTTCTCTCGCTTTATACAAAAACAGAAACACAATACATACACTTCTGTTGTACAAAGCGAGAGAAAATTGTATTTCACTGCAATTGTATAATTCGTTGGCCTTTTTTCGCTGCAATATTTGTATAAAATTTGCATATGTCTACAATTGAATTGAAGTAAAATGTTTGTAAATTGTATAATTAAGTGTATAGCACGAAGATATATGTTTTTGCATGTGTATATATAATTTTCTCTCACTTTATACAAAATAGAAACACAATTTATACACTTCTGTATATAAAGCGGGAGAGGTGAGCAGAGGGAGAGTGGCGAGCGAGATTTTTGGGAGAGAGGCGACTGACAAACTTTGGGTAACGTTTGCTATGGAGGACAATTAAATCAAACCATAACTACTTATTTATTTTAAATTATTAATTTGCTATTATATATAATTATTCCATTTATTTATGATACCGTTATTTGAAATATAAGTTTCATATACCATAGAGAAAAAAACTCAATCGTCAATTTTTCTAATGAAAGCTAATATTATGGGCCAGAAGTCCAAACAGGAGCCAAAATAGACTAAAAGCCCAAAGAAATCCACAGAAGAATTAGGCCGAAACATGTAATATTTAGGAAAAATTTACATAAATCAATATATTTTAATAAATAATCACTGATTTTAGCAATACTTTTAATTTATTACCATTTATAGCAATACTATGTTAAATCTGTAATATGAATTAAAAGTGAATTATGTATGCAATATATATGAATTATAATTGTTTTTTGAAATATATTATGTTTGTTTGGTAAAAATTTGACATATTATATTATAAGTGTATTAAAATATGTGATAAATATATTATCCATCGTTAAATCTTGTATTATATGGGAATAATAAATTGTTCTTTATAATATGTATTAAACTTGTATTATAAATGAATTAAAAGTAATTATGTGAAAAAAATATTATTGCTATAAATAGAAATATTTTTTTATTATGGTATATTTATGTAAGTTTCACTAATATTTATTTATTATTCTTACTACAATCAATATATTTTAGTTTCACGTATAAATTCAACTATACCTTTTTGGGGTAGACAGTACAATTTTGTTGTCCCTTCCATTCAAAGAAATACAGAACATATATTCCAAAAAGAAGGCAAACAACACATGAGAGGGTTTGGTTCTATAAGACCAATAATTATTCTAGAGACCGACTTTTACGTAGCGAATATGAAAATTATATTTGTATGTTATAGCTATAGTTTGTATAATTGTACTTTATAGTAAATATAAATATGTATATTTTGCTATACATATACAAAAGAAAGTAGTTGTATAATTTGTTTATGTCTTGGTATACATATACAAAGATCAATGTATAATCTGTGTTTGTATAAAGCGAGAAAGAGAGAAAGACAAAAAAAATTGGGCAAGGAAAGATCGTATTTGTATAATTATACGTGTATAGGATACAAATATATGTATTTGTATTTGTATATACAATTTTCTCTCGAGTTATACAAACACAAACACAATGTATACATTTGTGTTTGTATAAAGTGAGAGAGACGAGTGAGAGTGACGAGCGAGATCTGGGAGAGGGGAGAGAGGGGAATGATAATATATATAGTATATATATAATTTTACCTCACTTTATACAAACACAAGCACATTTTATACACTTCTATTTATATAAAAGTGAGAGAAGCGAAGGAGACTGCCAGCGAGAACGAGAGTGGCGAGTGAGATTCACCAGGAGAGAGACGAAATAACAACAGTTTACCTATGTGGTACAATTAAATCAAACTATATAATTGCATTTATCACCTTGTAAACGAAAGACAAAATCTGTAAACCCTAAATTACACAAACTGATTATGAATAGCTAAATATGATTAATGATGTCACACTAATTTCCAGCTTATAAATTGCTTACGAGAATGACATGTTCCAAACTAATTAAATATCTAAAGGATATAGTATGGAATATTTTACTCAATGTAAAGTTAAGATTATTGTATTTTAAAGTTATTTAGAGCCTGTTTGGCTCAGCTTAAAAGATGGTCAAACTGACTTAAAAGCTGGTTTTTGACTTATTTAGCTGTTTGGCAATACTCAAAATAACTTATTTTAAGTTAAAAAAAACTTATTTTAAGCCAAAAGTTAAAAGCTGGGGTAGGGGTGCTTTTTTTTTAGCTTATAAGCTATTTTAAGTTGACCACATTTTTATCTTTTTGCCCTTAATATTTTATACAATCTCCAAAATATCCACATAACCCTAACATCTCTTTCTTCCATTTTTCTCTTTTCACGTTTGACATAGCAATTTCAGCACTTTTATCCAAACGCTAACTGCTTATTTTAAAAATAAGTTTCAGCACTTTTAAAAGTACTTTTCAAGCTGCTTTTATTAAGCCCATCCAAACGGGCCCTTAGTATTATTCCCTTTGGTTCATTTCACGTGTTCTTGTTATTAAAAAAATAGATGGTTTAAATTAATTGTCATTTTAGAAAATTATGATATATTGAATATATTTTTCTCATTTGCCCTTGATCTTAAATTATTCTTGAAAGTAATAAATTTTGATTAATACATAGAAAACCTAGGTGAAGTATATACATAAATAAAGAGAATATTTATTGAAAGAATATTTAACATTCTAATAATTAAAAATAAATAAAGTATAATAATTAAAATATTTTAATTTCTCAAGGAACCTATAGAAAAGTGATAAGTAAGATGAATTCGTGGGAATATTACATAAGCTAAGTCATGATTATTCTAAAGCTTCATTGTCACACGATTTCTTTCTTAAGAAAAGTATTTTTCTAATTAGACGTTATCATTATAATGTAAAAAGTACAATAAATCACAATAAAAATAACTTTAAAATATAAAAGAATTAGCTTGAGAAAAGAAAATTATTAAGTTCGTGTTAACTGAAGCACTCCCGTATTTAATACAAATGATAGGTAAAAGTTGTAATTTAATCAACTTAAAGATTGAAAGTGAAAAGCAGACAAATGGAGAAGCAAACATTGAACAAGATTATAATTAGTTACTTACCTCCTATGTATGCAAGATAAAATCACAAAAAATTGTTTTGACTGATGATAAATATAAATGTAAATACATATTATTTAACTATGGTTAATAGTCAATTCAAAATGTGTATATAAAATATAGATATATGATACATTCATTTGTTGGGGTAAACAATATTGAACGAAGTATTTATATAACATATTTAAGTAATTTTACGATTTATACAAATTTAGAGATAGAAGTATGAATATTACACACTCAATGTATATTTGGCATTAGATTCATAATTTTAAGAGTATTGTAAATTCGATATTGAAATTTCTAAAATTTAGAAATATGCTTAAATTTTAAATTCGCGTCTAATATGATATATCTTCTTTAAGCGTATGATATATCTTCTTCAAGCAGAGAGGGAAGAAGGGGAGGACCATTATTTTAGAAAGAAAGATATTTTTTTTTAGTGAATCCCGCTTGTTTTTATATAGACCATAATGAGACTAGAAGTCAATAATTAAAGTAGATGTACATACAATTGTAGGTGTCTATACAATTTGTATTTGTTAGGAAACAAATATACAATTTAGGCTTAATATATTTGTTTTTATTAAGATTTAAACACTTAATTGATTTTAAATAGATTTTTTCTTCTTCGTTCTTTTATATAGAAATTGACATTTTATTCATTTTAGTTCAATATATTTTGATATGAAGAAACTTGAAAAAAGTTACTTTACTCCCTAGTCCATAAGTAACAAGAAGTAAATGCATTAGGGGCTGAATACAAGAGTCTCTCGAGTTCAAGTCCTAGATATAAAAAAAAATTATATGAAAAAGTGCTTTTTCTCAAATAAAGTCTTGCACAACAAATTTAAATAAGTTGGGATCCAAATTAGATATCGAACACCGAGTGAAAGACAAAAACAAAACAAAACAAAAGTCCCTAAATTATCTTAATTTTATTAATTGAAAATAAAATTTAAAACATCTTAATTGCAATTATGAAGAAAAAAAAAGTCATAAATGTGTGCGCTTTAACAATAATATATAACCTAAAACGTTGACAAGAAAAAACAAACATAAAATACAAGGCATCTCCTTTAAGAATCATCTACCAAAGTCTCAAATATATAAATTGCAAATATCTTAATATAAACAAGTGTTATATAGAGAGTATGTATTTAAAATTTATTTTTATCACGAAATAATTTCTTAAATTAAAAAAAATATTTTACTCAAAAAATAATTAAACTTTTTATCAGTCAAACATAAAAAGAAACATGTTCCTACATATTAAAAATACCCTCAGAATAGGGAAATTTTTTTACTATAGCCTAAACTAGATACTCTTGATGTGTGTCTCTCTAACACATATGATATTTTGAAGAAAGAAATATCAAAACAAAAACTAAATAATATACATAAAAAGACATTCGAAGTTTCCAATTTCCTTTTCTTCTATTATACAAATACAAAATACATTTATAACGTGAGAAAACAGACTCTGAGGTGGAAAACAATTGCTTTTGTACCCTTAAAAAATTCATTTTAAATAATATTTTATACAATTTTTTTGTCGATAGAATCCTATATAGCATATAGCATATGCTTTCAATATCTCCAATATTGAAACTCAAAAGCACACAACCATACATAGGAAATAATCCAGGGATGATTGTAGAGAATAATAAATTAATAATTTAAATTAAATACAATTTTATTATTTCAGTTATTTTTATTAATAAGCAAATCTCAATTTCTTTTCTCTTTATTTTATACTATCTCTTTTCCTCATTCCTTCATTTTCTCCTTAATCTTCACAAATTTAGTTTCAAATTTTAAAATTCTCCAACACGTCCTCATCGTTTTCTAAATAGGCAGAACATATATTTACACAAATTCTAACAACTTCAGTTTTTCACTTATACTCATTTTCAAGTTATATACTCATATACACCTTTATATACACAAATTAAAGTTTTACACAAATATACAATTTACAAACCTAAAATAATTTACACATACATATTCTTATTACAAATAAATACACAGAATAACCTGTACTATATAAATATACAAATTCGTATAAACATTCAATAGTTTCACATACTTGTAAAATTCACAGAAAACAATAAATAGGTATATGCATATAACTTACAAATCTCAATAAATAGTCAACAGTTTCATATACTTATACATGTAACAACAACATCAATATAAATATGTATATGACGTACATGTACTTTATCTTTTCATTTATATACATATTTTGAATATACAATTATATAAAAGATCATATATACAAATTAAAGCTATATACACAATTTTATAATTGAGAAAATTTCACAATGCACGAATATACAGAAAGCAACATATGTAGCAAAGTAAAATTTTGCTACGGAATATAATTTTAAAAAATTTGCTATAGCATAAAATTAGAAATTTTATATTTGCTATACAATAATCTATCATGATCAACAATTTAAATTGAAATAAAAGAAAAATGGGAGTTGTAAATTTCCTATTTAGAGAAATAAAAATATTTCTTATGTAAGAAAATAATATCTTCTTATACGAAAGATATAAAATTAAAATCAAATTTGTAAAGAATTATAAATTAAATTTCTCAGCCACACAAAAATATAAAATTTCTATTAAATGCCAGATATTCAATTTCACAAGCTTCAACATTTTTATAATATAAGAAATAAAATCAAACCCCACATTGAAAATTACATTTAATGAATTAAGATCATATTTGTGGTTCTAAATAAGCATATGCTATTCATAGTTTGCAATTATTCCACATTTCCACCCTTCTCTAAAAAAAGAATATTCCCTTAGAGTCTCCTTTTCATTGGCTCCTCAATTTTATTAGGTGAATTCAAATTTAGTTAAGTATACACTTTAATATAAATATTTATATAAATTTATTTTTATTGAAAAATATTTTATTTTTTAATATGATTGTTTATAGTGTGAATTTGACCTTTTCTATAGAGTCGATTTATTACGAAGTGTTTTATCTCCTTATCATACTACTTTTCGATGTAGATTTTATTTTAGTTAAATCACAACGTAGATATCAAAATATCACATGAAAAACAAGACCCCACAACCTCACTCGATCGAAAAAAAAAAAAAAATCTCCCACCTTAAGTATATTATAAAACATCATTTAGACAACTCTCAACATGTCCACCTTTACTTCTTCTCTCTTTATACCCTCTGATTCCTTACAACCATTTTTCTCTTGTTCCTTTTTCACCTATAAAGTTTCTTGCTTTTCTACTTCAAGAACAAACCCCATTAGATTAATTTCCAAAAAGATCACTTTTTTACCCTGTGAAAAGAGTTTTAGAAGAGAACCCATCAAGAAAAGAGCCTTAATTAGTAGTAAGATGACAATTACTGAGTACAGAGATGAAGAGGAAGAAGAGTATCCTCCTCTTTTACTTGAATCTGAGATGAAAGAGCCTAGGCGTATTGCTCTCTTTGTTGAGCCTTCTCCTTTTTCGTGAGTAAATACTAAAATTTGTTATATCCCAATTCTTGATTATATTATTGTGTGTGTGTAAGATTTTCTTGTATAATTTTTAATTATTACTCAAATAGGAAAGTTGTTGGCTTTAGATGTATTTGCTAGTAAACTTTAGTTTCTTGATTCTTTATGTTTGACTTCAGTTTTTTTTGATCCACTAGATCCCTTTCTTTTGAATTGTTTATGAGCTCTATGACTATGAATTAAAGGAACTTTTGGATGTGGGGTGTTATATATATATATACTTATATTATGATTAGGCATAATACTTAAATGGACAGTCAAACTTGGTCAGACCTCAGTTCGGTCTCAACTAACAACTAAATACTCCAACTCGTCCCCATTGTGTCTCGTGGACACTGATACTGACATGACATATAAATTTTTGAGATGTCTTAGGTGATGATTTAGTAAGTTGGAGTGTTCAACTAATGAAGTTGAGGAGTCTAGATGAGCAAACTAAAAGTTGGAGTTGTTACTTGTCACCTGAGATCAAGTTTTGAGTGTCTGTTTATGTATAATACCTTATTATTATTGTTATTTCATTTCTCTGCGGTTATGTGGAAGTGTATTCATACTTGCTGACCATATATTTTTAATACATATGTGGGTATTCATGTGTGCTACCAGATATTGCAGCTTAGGAGTTGATGACTAACCATCTGTTCCTTCTACAATGAGTAGCTTTGTTAGTTATCTTATGTGAGTCGCATTTTAAGGAAATGCCACTACTCTGCTTTGCATTTTGCATCCAACTCTTCTTACTTGGTGGTATTTTGTATCATATGCTCATCGTATTGGAATTCCTGTGTTATTTTAGCTAAGTTGATTGCCATTATGTGTTGACAAGTATCAATTTTACTCTGCAATGTGGTGTTGATGGATCATAATGTGGTGTTTTCTTTCTCATTTCTTCTTATGAACAAATACTTCTTAGGTACAAATACTATTCTAGTACTCATCATGCTCATTACGGCTAAACTACATGAAGCTAATTGCTTTTCGCCACATTTTGTCTCTTCACTGTCCCTGCATGGTTCCTTAAGCTTACACAACTTAGAGGGATCCTCATGAGATTTGCAAAATATCAAACGTCATCTTGATGTCATATTCTGGAATGATTTTTTGTTCAAAATAGATGACCTTCAACCTTGGATAGACTTAAGTGTATTCCTCCTTCTAGTTCATATTCCTTATAAGCGATACCTATTTCATCTTCCTTTTTTTTTTTTTTTTCATTTAGGTGGGGTTGGGGTTGGGGAGAGATCCTTCTCTGAGAGTCTCCACTGTCCTCTCCAGTACTAAAATTTTACCTTTACATTGACATTTGCATATGCAAATATGCCTTTAGACAAGAAAGATTCTAGTTTTAGAAAATTAATTCTATACTGAATTTTTCATATTTTATGATCAAGATTTATGCATGATTGTGTTTATTCTTGAATTTTCTTATTATTGATGATAACCATCGTTTTCCTTTTGTGTGATACAGGTATGTTTCTGGATATAAGAACAGGTTCCAAAATTTTATAAAGTACCTCCGAGAAATGGGGGATGAGGTACTTTCTGTGTCTGACAATGATGTTGTTAGTTTATGATGTCTGCTTGTGTTCTTTTGGTAGGGCCTGAATGACATGATAATAACGTAATGATCTGCTTGTGTAATTGCCATGTTCATATTATTAAATCCAATGAATATTTTATGGTATTATATCAATAAAGAATTTAATATTCGTAGACCGTTTCTAGCAAGTTCACAACAACATTCCCAGTATAGTCCCACAAGTGTTGTCGGGGGTGGGGAGGGTAGAGTGTACACAAACCTTACCCTAGCTTGGCAGGTAGATTCCCAGTAATGTCAAGCAATTTTGATATGCTTTTTCTATACATATTGAAGCTAATGTTTATTTAAATTGTAATATCTCAGAAATATACATTGTCATAAATATACCCCTAGGCATAGTTCATATAGTCTATTAAGTGGAGCAGTATGTATGGTATAAGCAAAGGTGATTTACTCCTTATGATCAACTGCTGAACAGATCTTGTGCTTTTGATGCAGGTTATGGTTGTGACAACACATGAAGGAGTACCTGAAGAATTTTATGGGGCAAAGTTGATAGGATCACGAAGGTTGCAACTGTTACCATTACTAGTTTTCCCTTTCCTTGTTTAAATAATTAAAATCACTCATTTTTCTATGTTACCATCAAACAGTTGAGGTTGAGGACTCCATGATTATGAAAAGATTGTCAATATATGGTGCTTTTCTTATCCCCTAAGAAAGCTTCTTCTTGATGTTTTTCCTTTATTTGCAGTTTTCCCTGCCCCTGCTACGCGAAAGTACCTCTCTCACTTGCTCTCAGCCCTAGAATAATCTCAGAGGTAGCACAGTTCAAGCCTGATATCATACATGCATCATCTCCTGGTATAATGGTAAGTTTTCAGCTGCTCTTTTCCTTTTCAGTTATGTTCTTGTTGCTGTCCTTCAATTTCTGTAACTATATGTTGTTTCTTGTACCTCAATTATAGTATGTTACTATCTGCTATTTTTGTTATTATCTATTGTTTCTTGTACTTCCGTTACTTCTTTTCCTGAGTTGGTGATCTATCGGAAACAATCTGAGTATGTTGTTGTTGTTTGTAGCTTTCTTCCTGTCTTGTATAACCTTATTTTTCCTTGTTTTAGGTATTTGGTGCTCTTATCATTGCAAAGCTTCTGTCTGTGCCGATTGTAATGTCTTACCACACACATGTGCCAGTGTAAGTTTGCTCCTCCTTAAGTTCTTAGCTCAAATCCACGTAGGAAAATTTGATATCTTAAATACCATGAAACATAAGTTCTATCTGACATTGATCTTCCTGGTGGAGAATACTAAGCAATAAGTCTCGGAAGTTTCTTCAAGAACAATTACACAATATTATCGGAGGGCTTTACTTTGATCCTATTCACATTTCTTTTCTCTTTGGATAAGTACTTAGATTCTCATTCTTATTCTTTAGGTACATACCGAGATACACCTTTAGTTGGCTGGTTCAACCAATGTGGATGGTTATAAGTATGTCAGTTGAGAAATATCTTATCAATTAGCTATTCTCTTACTTCTCTGCTTCTTGATACTAATTAAGATACATTTACTGCTCACCAGAGTTTCTACATAGAGCGGCTGATCTTACATTGGTGCCATCTGCTGCTATTGCAAAGGATCTGGAAGCTTATAAGGTAACATCAGGTAATAGGAAGAACTCGAACTAGTCAATGGCTCTCATTTTGTTAATAGTGATCGGATAGAAAAGTCTTCTTTATTCTGTCAAAGCAGCTGTTTTGCTGGATTCAGATGCTTTACCTATACAAGTTGGTCACTCTTTTTCTTTCATTCTCAGCAAATAAAATACGTTTGTGGAATAAGGGTGTCGATTCAGTGAGCTTCCACCCCCAATATCGGTCTCATGAAATGCGAGTGAGACTTAGGTAGGATCTTTTATCTGAAAATTTGATCCAGTATGAAGCAATCATTAGTATGTGCTGATTATTCTTTCTTCTTTTCTCCTGCTGTTATTCACAATAAGTGGTGGAGAACCTGATAAACCATTGATAGTTCATGTTGGACGAATTGGAGTTGAGAAGAGTTTGGATTTCCTCAAAAGGTACAACTCTTCCTTCAATAGTATACAATAACAATTATTATGCCTCAGTCTCAAACAATCGTCTATCGTCTATATGATTCCTCACTGTTCATGTTCACCATTTAAATTCATCTCAGGGCAGTATTACAAAATAATCTTCCTTCATCAATGTGGGGGAAATGTACTTGCAATTTCTGGGCAATATATTGTATGAAGCACATTATGTGCTTGTCAAATTAATATGTCGATAACTTGCACATGACATTTGAGAATGACTTTGAAACAGGGTAATGGATAGACTTCCAGGTGCTCGGATAGCTTTTATTGGAGATGGGCCATACAGGTGAGTTACAATGATTGTTTTGCTTCTTTATTTCTGGAACATCAGCCTGTTTTCTGTTCTTTGCTAAGAAAGTCACCAAATCTTGTTTCTTGTGCCATAATCAATGTTCAGTCTACGAATTTTTGTGGATGGCAGTTTTAGAGCATGCCAAGACGTGATTGGATCCTTCAGGGGTTATTTACCTGTTCTTAATAGTATCACGAGAATGGTTACTTAGGTCGTGCGGTAAAAAATTCAAAGGAAGTCGTTTGTTAAGGATTACATGTGTTAATTAATTGGATGTCATAGATAACACAAGTAAGAAGTAGACTTTAGCACATTATTCAGTCACTTTGACTGGTCCTCTATAGATACTTGATGTATGATCATTATATAGGTGAATTCATTTTCTGGTATTTTCCTTGTCAAAAGTGAATAATCTACCTTCTTGGCAGAAATAATAGTTAAATATTGCTGAGACTCTTACGATGCGACGCCAGCATTTTTCTGTTAAGGCATGGCTGTTTGCTTGCAAGAATCTATTCTCAAATGTCCCCCTGGCTCTGGTTTGACGATAAAGGTAGCACAACTCTGAACTTGTGGTAGGTGCATGCCGCGAATTTGAATTAAGTATAGAAGGGGAAGGAGCGGGGGGGCTGAATTGACTAAGGATGTTATTATGTATACCTTGAAGATGTTGTTTATAATATGAATTTCCTCGATTTTTAAAAGAAATGATCTCGAGAAAAATGCTTCTCAACATTATAATGAGATGCAATAGGTTTGATTTGCTTTACTCGTGAGGATTTCTACCAATTCTTCTTTTGTTCGTCAAAGGTTGTAAATTATCGTTCTGTTCATGCTTGTAGGGAGGAATTGGAGAAAATGTTCCAGGGCATGCCAGCCGTGTTCACAGGTACGTTACTAGGGGAGGAGCTTTCCCAAGCATATGCCAGTGGAGATGTTTTTCTTATGCCTTCAGAGTCAGAGACATTGGGACTCGTCGTTTTGGAGGCCATGTCATCAGGGCTTCCTGTAGTGGCTGCCCGTGCCGGGGGAGTTCCAGACATCATTCCTGATGATCAGCAGGGCAAGATTGGATATCTGTTTACTCCTGGGGACCTTGACGACTGCATGAGTAAACTAGTGCCTCTTTTGCGCGATACAGAATTGAGAGAAACCATGGGAAAAGCTGCACGCATAGAAATGGAGAAATATGACTGGAAGGCTGCAACAAGAACAATTCGTAACGAACAGTACAGTGCAGCCATTTGGTTCTGTCGGAAGCAAAAAGCACAATTCCTGAGACCATTTCAATGGTTGTTTCAGCGTATATTCGCAGCTCCAGAAGTCGACTGTAGGTAATAGATCCTTTTCTCTGAAAGCATAAAGCTTGTTTTTTATGCTTTTTTGTAAGGTGTATCCTTCATAGCTTTGCATCAAGATATGTTTGTAGAATGTTGCCTTGAAAATATACTATGGTGTTTGCTATCAATTGATTGTACAATGTAGACCTCAAAACTAGGTCTGTTGTGCTGTTATGTATTTAAATTAAACTCATGTACATGTAAGTTTGTTTGAATTTAGTGAGCTGCATATTCTACTCTCAAGATGAATCAAATCATGTACTTATTTTTTTGAGATGAAGCTATTTTCTTGAGGGTCTCAAAGAATGACTCTGGTTATCCAATGATTTGATAATTGAGAGCAATTTACTTACGATACTTGGTTGACATTTCTTCGTTTTGTCTATCTCACCACCATTTTATTCATGTGATTTTCGACGATATCACCATTTATAGATTCAAGACCTATAATTATGCATTAAATAGTTCTCTCATCTCTTCATGTGTGATTCCTGTTGAAGCAAATACTTTTTTTGTTATTTTGTATGAGTAATCTCTATCCAAATTATTCAGAATAAGTGCCCTTGTAAGAGTAGTAATTTTGATCAAAAGCCCAAAAGGTGGATAAAAATAGGAAAAATTAGTAAACTAGTCAAAATAAATAACATATTTAGTAAAAATATCCATACTTTATAAATATTAGCAATAATATCAAAAATGTCATTATTTTAGAAAATTTATGTGTCCCAATTTTCTTCTTATTTTATCTCTCTTTTTCAATTAATTCTATATATCCTTTTTTTTTTAAAAAAAATATTATTCTCTCTCATATTTATCTTTTCAAATTGTTAATTCTCTCTCCCATTTAATTTTTTTTCTCTCTCATGGTTATCTTTTTTGATCTTCCTTCAACATTCAAGTTGCAAATATTTTTTTGCCATATATTTTGGTTGTTTTTTAATCCAAAATTGAATCAACCAGAATCCCTTTGATTAAGGTATCTCTAATCTTTATCCTATTTTCAGATTTCTTTTCTAATTTTATTTTTATTTAAATCTTAAAAAAATGTTGTTTGTATTTTTCAATTTCCGTTATGATTTACTCTCCAATGGATGAATCCAAGAGGCTTACTAGAGGTATTCATCTTAATCAACCAATTTCTGGTGATTTTTCATTATTTAATTTATTTATTACTTAACAAATAGTGTATAATGTATGATCCGCTGCTAAAATGAGGGAAGAAAGAGGGTAAGAACATTTACAAGACTCATTGGTGTGCAAAACCTTCCTCAAATTCAGAACGCAAATATAGAATCTTTGTCTACTCGTGAGGATCTTGAAAAAAGACGACGAAGATCGGATAGTTGTCGAACAATTTTCTATTAGTTTGTTTTGTATTTATAGTTCTTTTTTAGAATTTGGTATGCTTTCTTAATTTGTATTCAAATCACTACGTATACTATCAATATTTGTATTTATTAAAAATTTCATGTTGCATGGTTTATGAATCTTGTATTTGTCCCTAATTTGTATTCATCCAAATGTATGTCAACTAGTTATGTATTTTATTTATAAGAAGAACAACTTTCTATTAGTTTATTTGTATTCGAATACAAATACAAATAATAGACATATTGGAATGAATACGACTTAGAAAAGGAAACAAGATTTTGAAAAGAAAAATAAATACACAGTGAAAAATATATACGAATACAAATGTATTTCTTAAATAACTACATTTTATTTGACATACATATTGAAATGAATACAAACTAATAAAGGTATGTCAACTGAATTTGACATTTCTTTCTAATTTGTATTTATTCTAAAGGATGAGTACACCAAATATTCAATTTTATATTTCATTCACTTTTTCATCATACTAATTTTTTGTATTTTATATATTATTATACAAAATTCTAAATAAAAACTAGAATAAATAGAAATACAAATAAAATACATATTGAAATGAATACATACAGGATTTTTGAAGAAAAAAATAGCTATATAGGGAAAAAATATTTGAAAATACAAATATATTTATTAAATGACTATATAGATAAATTCGGCATACCTATTGAAATGAATACAAACTAATAAAAAAATATAACAAATATAAATAAGATATATTGTGGAATGAATATAATTTTAAAAAGGTTAAAATTCTGGAGAAAAAAAAACAAAATTTAAATTTTATTTGAAAATGTAACTGATGAGAAAATTAAGGATGCTTGCCTTTTTTTGAAATATTCTCCCCTTAATTTTCTCCTTTTTGTTATTAAATAATTATATTCTTTAAATAAAAATAAATAATAAAAAAATAAATAAGATACATAACAAACTAAAATGACATTTTTACTAAATATTGAAATTGTTGCTAATGGGTCCTCTTAAATGCAAAAATATTGACATTTTGAAAAATTTCCCATAAAAATATGACATGAAACTTGTATTTCTATGCATCAATTGCCTACTAAAATTCTCAGTTTGTAATGCTTCAAATATGGAGGAATTGCTTGAGGTGGTCAATTTTTTCAAAACATTTGATATTTAACTTGAAACATTTTCTTCTTGGCATAGTACATAAACAAATATGGTCACGACTCTTCGTTGATGAGTAAGCACTCTATCACGATCCAAAACAAGTCATGAGTGGTATTCACACTTAACCTCCTAGGTGGGCGAAACAAGGAATCGAACCCCAACATATATTAATTGTTAAACTTACGAAACACAACCATAAAGCGGAATCTCAATCTTATTAAGGTAAGAAACACAAATCCCTTAAAGTCTACTATATGTCATTGTCAAAACCTGAAAGTCGTCAAGGACATCTAATCTCCAAATACTAAGTCTAAGAGTATCAAAGGCACCAAATTAAATGAAATAAAGTATTTTGTGTCCGAAAACTAAGGACATCTGGTCATGATCGAGAGAATCCAACACAAGCTCGAATGAATAGCTCATCTTTGAAGCTGATATGTTGAGACTGGTTAGAGCTGAGGGCGAGTCAAAGACGTTAGTACACTCGCTGCACTCCATAACAGGAAAATAAAGAAAAACACAAGTAGGGCTCAGTACAGAGCAACATGTACTGAGTAGATATCATCGGCTAACTCAAAATAGTAACTAATATGCAATGAATAATAGTATAAAATCAACTATAACACTTAACAGGTGATAAACAACAAATAACATGAACAAGTGACATTTGAAGCAAGTACGTATTCAATCACAATATCAAACACACACACGAGGACTCATGCCTCCACACCACACTCGTTTAGGGAATGGGTTCATTGAGATTGATTACATTAAGTTAATTCAATATCTTTTACCTTTAATGTTACCGTGTCAGAAAGTGACACTCCGATTCAATCATACCGTGTCGAAACGTGACACTCCGATCCAATAATAACCTGTCGGAACGTGACACTCCAATCCAATTATACCGTGTCTAAACGTGACACTCTGATCCATTATATCGTGTAGAAACGTGACATTCCGATCCAATAATATTGTAAATTTATCATTTATTATCACCATTTTTAACTGCATTAACAATATTTTATCGAGCCTTCTTTATTCAAGGCATAACTTTGATAGAGAGACTCAAGATTATAAATTTCACGGTCTCAGAATTTTAGACCAATCACAAATCGCACAATCAAGTACATAGAGGACTTCACAATATCATTCAACGCATATCAATCACTACTAAAAGTCTATCTATAAAAAAAACTAAATCATAACCTACCTCAACTGAAGAACCAAGGTCAAGCAAGCCACATATTCTTTTCCTTCCTTGGATGTCTTGGAATGCTCCCAATCTATCAAGTATGCATTATTTGTAAGTAAATGAGTCCATAAACACTCATATTGCTATAATTATACCAACCCTAGATTCAATAACCCATCCCATAAGTCCAAAAATAAATCTCAATTTCTCCAATTATAATAACTTTAATGGTGCTAAAATTAAATAATAGATCTAATATTTAATTATCTATCTCAATAAATTAAAACTTGAATTATAATTTGATAACATACACACAAAAACTCGAACGTCAAAGGTCATTGGCATTAATACCAGTAACTAGGAAGTATAATTTCTTGCCTGAATTGAATTTGGTCTATTCTATAATAATCGCATCCTTTCTTTTTTTATTATTATTATCTCATCATTGCAAAACATTATGACAATTATTATCAACTACTATTTGTCTCCCCTAACTATTACACTGTGTTTGGATCATTGATACTCATTCTATTGTATTGTATTGTATCATTATTATACCTACAATGTTTGTTTTGATTGTTACTTAAAATGTATTGTATTGTATTGTCAAATTTCATTGTTACGAAACAATGAAAACTTTCATTTTATGGAACAACCAATTGTGTTGTATTGTATTATCAAATTTAAGAGGGGTGAAAGTGGTCCACTACTAGGTTTAATGTTATCTTCTTTAAACACCAACTAAATTAATTATTAAATCTATCCCACTAATTTTATAATTTAATAACAAATAGTTCAAGATACCTATTTAGAACCTATTGAAAGAGTCTTTTATGAAATAAAAGATCTAATACTCAAAACGACCAAAGGATCGTTACACACTCCAACTTGGAGCATAAACATTTATGTATCCGAACTTGTCTTATTGTGTCGGTTGAACACTTCGACCCAATTTATAAAATGATTATTTAGATACTTCAAAAAATTTATATTCCAATGTCCATGACACACAATAAAGAAGATTTGGAGTGTTCAATTGCTAGTTGAGAATCTTGAGACAAAATTAAGGTGTATAGATGTATACTCTCAAAATAAAAATGTATATTTCTTCCACAATTCTTTCAAAAATGATGGCTACACTCTCCATTTTATTGATTCTCTATTTTTATATCCTCTTTTGATCCTCGTGATAAAAAAGACAAGGTTGGACTTGCTAAAATTTAAATCCATCTTATTAATATTTTCGAGATTTCACTTAATTGAAATTCACTGAATATATTATTGTTGTTACGAGCATATCCTCTATTTCCTTTTTCCTACTTTTAAGTATTTCACCTTTTTCTCTTATATCATTCATATTAATTGTTTTTGTTGCTTCTTTGAGTATTTCGCGTTGCACATTAAATTCTATAAAATACGTTTGTTATGAAAGGTAAGACTTAAGTAATATTCAAAATTAAATCTTATATAACTAATTCCTATATAAAACGGAGGAAACTATACAACATAGCAAACATGTGCTAAATATACATGATATGCAACTATAATTTAAACATATTACAATTCACAGTTAATCTTTTAATTATATAGTAAATTTACCATTAATATGTTTAATTCGAAAAATATGACATATTTCATGTCACTCTCTATTCTCACGCTCTTATATCTCTTTCTTTTTCTCTTATTCATTTTTTGTATTTTAGCCTTCATTGTGAATTTATACAAATAAATTGAATTTATTTGTGTATTTTTCTTTTTTAAATGTGATTGTATTTGAATTTTTGAAAGGTACATTTGTATTTAATCACATTATATATATATATTACTATCTAACTACTATATGCTCTTTATTAAAAAAAACTGCTACATACTGTCTCTTCTTCATCCAATTAAAAAATGGAAAAAAACTTGCTATGTGCTACCTCTTCTTCATCCAATGAAAAAATGTGGAATCCATTTAAAATTTCAATTGTAAACTTTCTTAAGATTCTTCCAAAGATGGGTCATGAAAATATTTTATGGGCTTCATTTATATTTTATATTTATCATGTTTATTTTTATTATTTATTTTTAATTATATTATAATTAATTTTTTAAATTCTATCGGTGAAATATATCACAAATAAATATGATAAAATTATGCAGTTAAGTAAATTTATACTACTTAATTACTCATCATAGTTATAGTTTGCTATAATTACCATTCGCGACTAACATTATACATTAATTTCGTGGGCTGACTTCGAATAAGTTTAAGGAAAAATTACATAAATTAATACATTTTAAAAAATAATTACTGATTTTAGCGATACTTTTTGTTTATTACCATTTATAGCAATATTGTAATAAATCTGTAATATGTATTAAAAGGAAATTATGTATTCAATATATTTGAATCATAATTGTTTTTGAAACATATTATGTTTGTTTGGTAAAAAATTGTCACATGTATTATAAGGGTATTAAAATGTGTGATAAATGTATTATCCATCATTAAAACTTGTATTATATGTGAATAATAAATTGATTTTTGTAATATGCATTAAACTTGTATTATAAATGAATTAAAAGTGGTCAAGTGAAAAAAAATGTTATTGCTATAAATGGTAAATATTTTTTTATTATAGTATATTTATGTAAGTTTCCCTAAGTTTAATTAGTCACTTTTGTATATGTATAATTCATCAAAATATACAAATACATATGTGTAATATACAATTATCTCATTGATATACATATACAATTCACCTCTCTCCCACTCTACCCAATCTTGCTCACCTCTCTCATCCCTCTCCCAATCTCGCTCGCCTTCTATTCCCTCTCTCAATCTTGCTTGTCTCTCCCTCCCTCTTCCTATCTAGTTTGCTATATATACATTATCTAACTGATATACATATACATCTTCCAATCTAGCTTGCTATATATACATTATCTAACTGATATACATATACAATTCACCTCTCTCCCACTTTTTGCCCTCTCTCGCTGGCCTCTCTCCTCTCTCTCCAATCTCGCTTGCCTCTCTCCTCCCAATTACATGTAGCTACGATTTGTAATTATCTAACTATAACTATGAAGAATAATTAGACTATTTTTGAGTGACGACATGTGAAATTTCCTCAATTAACATTACGAATTTCAAATAATGATTGGGCCTGTGCAAAGCACGGGCTTCCCCTTTCTACTATATATATATAAAAGAAAATATGTATATGATATGTATTTATATGCATGTTGCAAATGTCTTGAAACCTTTTTTATTATGTATTTTGTCACAAGGAAATAGCTTCATCAGGAGCGATTTTGCTCTTTTGATTTAAAAAAATTAATGTGCGCTTTTTAAATTTTTAACAATTTCTTTCGCCATTTTAACTCCAAACTCTCTTTGTTACTATTATATGTGTTGGTAATGCCAACATCATACCTTTAGTTAAGAAATAAAGTAACATCTTTACTATCAGATGTAACGTTTGACGAGATAATTAATATTTGATCCTAACAATATATATTACTAATAATTGCATAGCTCTAACCAACTATTAAATGACGTTTAAGGCATCAAGCACCATTAATTGTAGCCTAACCCCATATTTTTATCCTTAACAGTAAAGGGCCCAAATATTCTATTTTGGACCATTCAATATTTTTTTCTTTTGTTTGTAGCTTTGTTCATGAAAATGAAAAACAAACACAAAGGAGCCTTAAAAGATTAAATAAATTCACCTTATGATTCATTTTATCTTTAAATAGGTCAATTACCACATGAATAAATCCACTAAAAATAGAAGGGGAGCATTTTTTTTTAAAAAAAAAACTTTTTGCCCTTCATGATTTCAAACGTTCTATGGTTGATTTTCGTGATTCATTTCGATCCTTTTTTCCGTTACTTAGAAAAGTATTGTTCAATATAAATCTTCACACATTTTGTTACATAAAACACAATTGCGAAATGACCATTTAAACTTGCATTGTATATAAACTTACAAATTTTCCATTTAAACACTTCGATTCGATTTTTTTGCACATTAATAAACACCATTAAGAAACATATTGCATAAATTCCATGTCCTCTTCAAGTCCCGCCATTGTCTCGGGTGCCAAAACAACTTCAAGATCAACGGTTCCATTTCCTTCTCGTCCGGGGAAGGCGGAAATCTTACCGTCAAATTTATTAGCCATGCCACTTCGGACTGCAATCGGTCGACCCCACCCAAAATCATTATCGTACATTGGAAACCTAGGTGAACTTCCCATAGTAATCATAGCTCCATCAAAATTTCCTAAAGGAAATAACCTAGGGTTACTTTCCCAATCCTTTACACCTTGGCGCACGGTGATATCACCATGCGCCACTACATTTTGATGTAGCTGATTTGCACTCCAATATAAGTCGTTAGATAACAACTCCTTAACCGAAGCAACGGTTGGGATGCTTTGGATCGCGTTCCCAAAATAGAGCGGCTCCATCCGTTGCTCCAACCGATGTCGGCAATTGACCGCCATCCTAAACGTTGTCGTTTTGTTCCCATCCAACTTCCTAGCCCGCGTCACGGATCTCCACAGCTGAGCACTTAACGACTGAAACGACGAAATCTCCGAAGCCGAATTCTTCATAGCCGCGCCGTTTTTCAAACCCGTCTCATCATTAACTGGCGTTATCTTTCCGTTAGTTTTACCGTTAACTCCTGTTTTGTTAGCTCTGAGCTTGAGCTTCAAAATAGCTTCTCGGCTAAAATGGAAGATCTTCTCACGCAACGGCTCGTCGCCGGAGAAAGTCGCCGACGGTCCACCTTCCGGGAACTTAAGCACCGCCGGTGAATCAAATACCGTTTTACGCCCAAAACACGGCTGCCTAGTAATCTTCATCTCCCCTTTTGAAAACTCTGCAAAAGTATTGAAGAAATTCCAGAAAGATGTTCCATCAACGACGGCGTGATTCATGGTACATCCGATGAAAACGGCGTCGTTTAGCTCTGTAACCTGAATCGCCATTAAGGGTTTATTATGTCCAGCATAACTAAGTGTTTTATCAAATTGGAAGAATTTTCTGAAATAAATGGGAATATCAGATTGATTTTGTGGAACAAGAGTTGAAATCATGAGATGGGGTGCTTTGGTATGTACAAAATCAATTCCGGCATCGTTACATAGGATGTAAACATATCCATCAGAATCCGTAATTAACCGTCCGGCGAGTGGTGGGAAATGAGAAAGGGTCTTCGAAAGTGCAGTTTTGAGATGGGAAATAAGGGAATTTGAAGATTCAAAAGGAGATTGAGTTAACAAAACACCCTTTTGAATGTATTGGCAAGAAAGCATAGGAAGATCAGAAACAGAGAGTTTTAAGGTATTATTAAGCGATTGATGATGATCAGGGTAAATTGTGCATTTTGAAACTACAAAAAGTGAAGAAGTAGGCATATTTGCAGGATTTTTTTTAGAGGAATGGAAGAAATGGGGATGGAGATGGGGAAAGAAGTAAGACAGTTGGAAGGTATATATAGAGATTTTTTAGGACTCAAGTCTGGGTTCATGCACTTTGGTTGTTACTGACTTTTTAATTTGAATCATTTCGAACTTTTTTTTTTTTTTAATAATCTGGTATTCAAAATCGATGGTAATAAGTATATGTTTAGAAGAGTAATTTGTTTTTATAGTGTCGTCATATGAGAAGTTGAGCGTATCGAAGTTATTTTTTAATTAAGTGTAAAAAATACAAATATAAACAGATAACACATGTTAGAGATGATCAATTTGGATTTCAACGAGTAGAGCTCAATAAAGGAAGAAGCCTTTCCTATATAAGTTTCTTTATATCTTGAAACTCAAACTCAAAATTTTCTGATTAAGTTTATGGCTTCATACGAGTAGAATAATTTTTGATATTCTTTAGGTAAATAATAAAGTCCTCTAAATAACTTAGCGACATATTAGCAAGGAAGTTCATAACTTTCTTTTGCTTTATAGTGCATTATTTCCTCAATTTAAGGCAAAATGACCTATTTTGACTTGCGTAATTTAAAAAAATAAAAAAAAAAAGTTTTTATTTTTGTGATTCTAAATTAAAATCATGTCAAATATATCACACTATTTTTTAATTTATGACCTTAAACATGTTACGTGAAAAACTAAAATTAACTGTTCAAAAAATAAATAAATAAGAGGAAATGGTCATCTTTTTTAAAGATAAAAAAAATTAAATAGATCATTTTTTAAAAAAATAAATAAAGAATTATTTTAGTGACTTGAGTTTGATATAAAAAATTCATAAATTTTAAATTTTGTATAAGGAGAAATCTCATCTAACCTCCACACTCTTTGATTGTCCTTGTTTGTCTACTTTCTACCACACATGTATTGAATCATTGATGATGAGTAGAGAGTACATGAGTGAATGATGAGGAGTGTAGTGGAGATAGCTGTGGTGTTTACTGAGTTTGTACAATCATACAGGTTGGGAAATTAGTGATGAAGTAACAAGTCACAAG
The DNA here is from genome assembly GCA_032847665.1 of Solanum chilense. Classification (NCBI taxonomy): domain Eukaryota; kingdom Viridiplantae; phylum Streptophyta; class Magnoliopsida; order Solanales; family Solanaceae; genus Solanum; species Solanum chilense. Next base: position 7,684,529 of record CM064971.1, on the reverse strand, counting down.
TGCCAGACACTTTTGTACATGGAATGGGTTTTTTTCTATTACACTAACCCATTCCATATTAGGTGGACAAGGTTGTTCAAGACTCTAGTTCCATGTAGTTTCATCATGTGATCTATGGCTGACACAAATTTGCTCTTTTACCTCAACTGTTTATTCAAAGTTTTAATCCTGAGTAGAGTGTGATGGATGTAGACGTTATAGACATATGTCAGATTATGAATTCGGATGAACTTAGTAATTTTTGTTTAAATAGGTTATGTGTTACTAGAAGATTATTGTTTTGAATATATAAGAATATTAGATTAGGAATCTAGACCTAAACACTTATAATCATTATTCTTAAATTCATGAAATTTAAAAATTTTGACTTCGATTATGAATTTATATACTTCCATAGGATGTATTATAACAATGATGACCCTTTAATCTTGCTTGTAGATTTTATTTAAATATTTGAGTTACAATCGGGAATTTTTTCACTTCCCAAACATATTTTATTTAGGTATCCGAAAAGTGGAGGACTATTTGTATAGGGTGAAATCTGCTTTGTTAGGGATTGCAGTCCTCGGCATGACATTAATCATTATCGCATTGATACAACCAAAGATCGCTTTGTAATCGTTAACTTACAAGAATCCTCTAAAAAAAACAAATCACTTTTAAGTTGGATCACCTGCATAATTGCACTCAGACAGATCGAATTCAACCTCAAATCTATTTAGTCTGCCTCCAACAGGCCTCGAGCTCTCAGCCAGAAGTGAATCGCATGTTATCAATTAGCTTTTTCAAAACTAACATGTAGTCTTTTCACATTATGAGTTAGACATGACCTTTTGGACTATGAAAGAGCCCTACCAAAAAAAAAAAGGAAAAGAGAAGGGTTTCAAAGGCTCTCCCTAAAAAGATGACAAGATACATTTTATGGTTCTAATGAAAGAAGGCCCTTCATCTTTTCCCCTTACTTATTTTCCTTTTCTTTGAACAATCTGGCTATATTTTGATACTCGATCTCTACTTTGTTGGTTTAACTTATTTAAAAGATTTAATCAACTTTGATTCACTTACTTTTAATCCCATTTTATAATATTCTATTGTTATTCAAAATGACAATCTTTTCGTTAATTAGTAAGAGATCATAATTATATTATGCCATGAAATATTTGGTACCATGATCATTAGGGAAATAATACCTAATCGCAAAAATATTTTAGAATCTTTTTGAATACTTGTTTGAGAAAACTTGTATTATTTCTTAAACTTCATGGAATCTAAACATTGCCATTAAAAAATGATTTGGCCAATGCTTGCACAAAGCCCCCAACACTTATTTAATTCATGTTAGCCCTTAAATGTGTATGTTTAGCCTTAATTGAACTTTTAACATTGACTAGACATAAAGATGATTTAACTTGTTGCCAACCTTAGCCTACTAAACCTTACATGTGATACATGGTCCTCTATTTCTCAAATTGATTGTTGGGACAAAATATTCGCACAGAATAATCACAAATTTCGAGTTCAAATTTTAATAGACATGATAAAATCACTTTTGTTAGAGAGCGTTCATCTTAGATTTTTCAATAAAATCTAAATCTAATCTAATTTGAATTAAAAAATCGAACACCTAACTGAAAAATCATAAAAATTAATAATAACATTTGCACATTTTGGTGTTTTTAACCAATTTCCAAGAAGGTTAATAGTCTTGTTCCTTATTGGTGGTCGGAAACTCCTTCGAAGCCATACATTTTATTTGTCCATTAAGGAAAACGTGCTTAAAATGATACTCTACTAACTTTTTTTTTTTCTTTTTCTAAAAGTTGCTTTTGCAAAGTCAAAAATAAGTTCGTTATTTTTTTTTTAACATATATTGAGAATAAGGATTACGATAGCTAAACTTTTCTTAGGTTTATATCAACCATATGTGTTCATATCTCTCATTTACTATTGCGATAAACAATCAAATTATTGCATACTCTCTTTGTTTCATTATATCTGCTATCTTAGTTCATTTCACGTTCATTTAGAAAAGTTGTAAATACAAAGTATGTTTTATTTAGTTACTTCTATTTATTAGGATACAATTGAAAATAATTTTTAATTTTAATTTTTAAATTTCTAATATGATTGTAAATTTTATTTATCTTTTCTATAATGAAATATATAATATAAATTATAACATAATTGACTTGATTGTTGTTATGAAATGTTAATTATTATAATTTATAGAATGGTGGGTGTATGTTGCTCCATAATATAATTAATATTTTTTAATTTACCCATTGTAATAAAGTAATTAGAGGATCTTATAGTACCTATTTTACCCCACGTGTTTGTGACCCATCACTATTAATCAATTTTATTTTTTTAATTAAAAGACAAAAAGGGTACATTCATTGTGGGATTGGTCAAAATATAGAAATAGCAACCTGGTTATATGGTCGGCCACAAATTATTATTATCCATAATTATCTCAACACTAACAACTTTTCATGAGAATTTTTTAAATTTTTTTTCGAAAAAAAAAACTCTTTCTTATTTGAAAATTAGTGTTTGATCATATCACATTTAATTAACTTCCCTCCAAATATATCAGATTATATACTTTATATTAAAACGTATACTCTCCATTATTACACATTTGAACTTTCAAATTTGTTAGTAAAATAATATTTAAATTATTCCCAAATTCAAAAAATATTGTATATTAATTTTTATCAGTAAAAGGTATTGTTTTTTTTTGTGTGTGAGAAAATAATGCCATGTTAGATAATATTAAAGAATCATTAATTATAAAACCTTATGATTTGTAGTATTAATTTCATAATACTTAAATTTGGAACTATATGAAAAGTATAAATAAAGATTAACTTTAAACTTTATGATTTGTAGTATTTAGTTTTATAACATTTAAATTTATAACTCTATGAAAAAATAAGTACTAAAAGTATATGATTCGTAGTATTTAGTTTTATGATATCCAATTGCTTAGCAAAGAGTAGAACAAACTTAGATAATGAATATAAAATATAAAGATGCAGATATTAAGGTGACACTTGATATTTATATTAGTTTGGATTGAACATTAATCAAATTCATTTGATTGCAAGAGAATTGCTCAATAAGCTTTTAAATTTATTTTAGAGTATAGTGAAAGTGTATCTCACTGTATACACCATCAGTCCCTGTGATTTAGTAACAATTGATTTTATCACTCACCAACCTTTTTTTTTCTCCTCTCTATTGAATAAATTGTTATTCAACAATTTAACTAGTAGAATAAAGACTTGAGAGTGGTTGGATAGGATGTATATGTTGTTCATCTTGTATTCCTTGCATATTTAAAATAAAACTTTGAAGAGCTTTGTAAGATAACAAAGTTAAAGAACATTTTCACAACTAGAAAATTAAAACTAGTAGCGAAACTAGAATAAAAAACAGATTAGAAAAAATATACGAAATATTTTTCTCAAAAAGAAGAATTATTGTTAATATGTGTCTACAGAATCTTACTGATTCCAACAAACTTTGTAGAAATACAAAGTTATCAAAGTTTAATGAACAAGTGAAAAACAAAAGAATAGAAGAACTGAAATTTATTCACAAATCTAAAATTTGTAACATATACCAGAATATGGAAAAAATAGAAAGAAAATCAAACCCACTGAATGCATAGTGTCCCCTTAAGAAAATTATTCCCCTCTAGTATCCGAGGTTTGATTTGGAATATGTCCTCTCAGAGTAGAATGATCTCAATCACTAGTGTATTGATACCCAAAACGCTGGTGTCAGCGAGTTACTCAATGGCAGTAAAATACACTTAGAATACTAGATTTAGTGGTAGAAGAAAAATGCCATAAATTCTATTTTTAAAATGAGAGGAAATCCCTTAATTTATAGAAAACAAAGGGTAGTGACAAAATGTTCTTATTGTGCCTTACCGGAAAGGTCACAAACCTTTGGAAAAGGCACAATTTTTCGGAAAGGTCTTCACCTTTTAATAAAGTCACAATCTTCCATAAAAGTAACAACTTTTCACAAAAGTCGCAACCTTTCATAAAAGTCACAACTCTTCATAAAAGTCGCAACTCTTCATTTCCATTCAACCTTTTAAAATCCAACAATCCCCCTCATGAATGGGTAATGACTCCAAGACAAAGAAACGGACAAGTATGTATACTTTACAAGCAAGAACTAATTGCATCTGGATAAGTAGGTCTCCCTATGGACTTTCCGTAGTGAACATATGTCGGATATACCCGGCCAATCGGTAGATGCGATATCTTTGAACCGTCGAACTTTGATATATACCTAGACAACTTTTATGGTTCTTACGGTTGTGTTTGTTTCAGCCATGAATACCTCCTGGTTTCATGAGTGTATAGAGAGATGGACTTTTGACAATCATCTTCTTTGAAGTGGCTTACACTTCATACTCACAGAGGTGATTTCTAACCGTGATATCGTGTAAATACTATTTGATCAAATCTGCCAAACTTAGCAAATCATTAAAATGATTAAGCTTTATTAACTCATTAACAAGTCTTAATGTTGTATCCTTGTCCCTGAGCATTGTCTTCATCATGAGAATGGATAGAGTTTGTTTATAATGTCGAACCGTCATTCACAACTTTGTTTTTCTCCTTAAATCTAACTCTTAGGATCCCTAGTCTGCTAGATAGAGTTAGCTCCATGATGATTTGTCCTAAGCCGTAAATCCATTCCCTTAGATGATCTTTCAACTTTCTCTCTACTTAGGCATTTTTTGTAAGTGGATCTGACACATTATCCTTTGACTTTATATAGTCAATTTTGATAATTTCACGAGAGAGTAGTTTTCTAACGGTATCATGTTTATGTTATATATGATGAGATTTTCCATTATACGTTATGATCCATGCCCTACCTATTGCATCTTGACTATCAAAGTGTATGCATACTAATGTCAATGGTTTGGGCCAAAAAAGAATATCTATCAAGAAATTCTTGAGTCTTTCAACTTATTCACCAACCTTATCTAGAGCACCTAGCTCGGAGATCATTGTAGAGCTAGCGATACATGTCTCTTTTGAAATATTTTAAGAGACTGCTCCTCTACCAAGAGTAAATACATATACACTCGTGGATTTTACTTCATTTGTCCGATGATTCAATTTGCATCACTATATCCTTTCAATACTGTTGGATATTGTTGTAATGCAAGGCAAAGTTCTAAGTATTATATTAAATACTCCAAAACTCTATCCATTGGCATCGAATGAGTTTATTTGGGGTCACTTGTGAATCGACTCAATTTATAATAGCAAATGTTATATCTGATCACACCCCCTTCATGATATACATCATATTTCCTAATACTTTAGAACAATTCAATTGTAAGTCACGTTTGCTTTCATTTTTTTTTTTAAAATGCAAAGCTCACAATTATTTGAGACTTGAAAATATTGACATCCAAATATTTGAACTAGTCAAGTACCTTTTCAATGCAATTAGATCGTGAAAATGCTAAACATTATGGAGTTCTAAGGATTTTTTTATCTAAGATCGCATAAGCAACTCCAATATTTTTCATTTCAAATTTGCTTTCTAGCATATGTTAAATAGCATTTATGTCATTAGTGTCTCTATCAATGATCAACATATCACCAATATGCAAACAAACAATGATCTTATGATTTTAATGTGAACACATCTTAAATTCATTTGCCAACATGGTTTGGTCAAATTTCTTATGTCATGGTTTGGGTGCTTGTTTTAGTCCATAATATGACTTAACAAGTTCTCATACTTTCTTTTATTTACCAGGAACCATAAAATCCTCGGATTGTTTCATGTAATTTCTTCCTCCAATTCTACATTTAAGAAAGTTCTTTTCACATTCATTTGATGAATTGAGAGGTCATATACCACAACTAATAATTTTAGCATCCGAATGGATGCAATTCTAGCTACTAACGAGTATATATATCGACAAGTAAATCAAAACCTTGTTTTTATCTAAAGCCTTTGACACAAAGTCTTGTTTTATATTTCTCAACAGTTCCATCAAGTATTATTTTCCTTCTAAAGATTCACTCTGAACTCAGAGGTTTATTTTCTGGAAGAAGATCAATTTACTTCCAATATGGTTGTTCAAGATTGCATCAATCTCACTATTGATACCATCTTTCCATGGATTAGTCTACAGAAGACTAAAGAAATGTTACAAAATCATATTTGAAAGAAGTAAATGTACTTTGACATTTATTACGCCTCTGAATCTCTTTATTAAGTACATTATCCTTTTTCCTTTCCTAGGCCTTTTAGACCCTTCTCTAGACTACTCAAGTCTAATTTTACAGTTCACAGTCATAGGTCCTATTTTAATTCTTTAATAATAGGAACTTGGACATTGGCTAGACACCTTCACACTTTGAAATATTTCAAGTTGAATTTCCTTCCTTTTCATTTCTCATATGGAAAAGATTGTATCATGAACAAACAAAAAAACTTTCTTTCTAAAAAGACAATTTTTTTTGTTGTTCCCTTTTGCAGTAAGAATAGTTCCTCCACACAAGTTTTGCGTAAACACGAACTTATAAATAATGCATCCATCATTTCTTTCAACGTTCAGTTTATAATTAGATTGAGGTGAATAAGGCAGTAGTTTGAGGCATAATTTGACTTTTCAAACATAATTCTGCACAAGGAGATTTATACTCTTCATTCTTATCACTTCTTATCTTTTTTCAAACTGATTTTCAACTTTGGTACATTATCTAGACATTTCTATTGCTTCATCCTTACTATTCAGCCAATAGACATAGTCATTTCTAATGCAATTGTCAGTACAAGTAATGAGATACTTTTTCCCACCATGAGATGGTGTTGACTTTATATTTCAAATATCAGTGTAAATCAATTCTAATGGATTAGAATTTCTTTCAACAGATTTATAAGAATGTTCCGCATACTTGGATCCACACAAATTTGACATTCTTAAATATTGCACTCAAAGTTAGACAAAACTTTTAACTTGATTAGTTTTTCTTACAACGTTTCGTAATTGACATGCCCCAAGTGTTCATGTCACAAACATTGACTCAAGCAAGTAAGAACAAATAAAAATTTTGAGTTTAAAAAGCTCTTCGCGAGGTAGCTTTTTCCTTACTAATATTTTGTTCCTATTTCTTACAATTTTGTGTGATACAAACATTGTTTAGAGTGTCAAATGTCCTTTAAGAAGGACCTTTCCATAACTTTTCATTTTATTGTTATAGAGCTACTCATGAATCAAGTTTCATCGGGTCCAATAAAGGCAATATAGTCCATATGTTTCTTTTACAAAAATATAACAAATGACTATTCACCAATATTCATGTCTATGCAAATACTTTTATTATAATAGACATATATTTTCATGAAAAATCACAACATTTTATGTGACACTTTTTCATAAAAGAACACAATTATTTTGAAGTATATATATAATTTGATAGTTTCATACTAGTCATACTATGTATTAGTAATAGAGAAACTCAACAACCACAATACCAAATATACTCCAAGAATTTTGTGGGTCTAACATAATACAAAAGTATCATTGAATTTCATATATTTTGCTCCAAAGCTAAATTAGACACCAAGTCTAATCATAAGCAAAAAACCTTCACTTTTAAATGTGATCTCAAAAGTATTTTTCAAATATTTAAAAATAGTTTTCCACATACTTTCCTATACTTTCAAAATGTCAATGACAATATGAAACCTCTTTTGGAAATATTATTCTACAAAAGAATTATATTCCTTCAATTCTTTTTGACAATGTTTACACAATGTCAAAGTTTATTCCATAGATGCACAAAATCACAAACTCTAAGTCACTGGTATTTTTCCTCTATCACAAATAGACATACCACTTAGTATTCTAAATACTAACAATAATGACAAAAAAAATTATATAATTTATTTCAATATAACATTGAAGTTTATAGAAAATCAAAAGTACAACACTGACTTAATATGTGAAGTTTTCATACTCTTCAAACCAATTGCATAGTCTAATTTATCCAGAGTATAAAATCACAAAAAAATTTAGTTTACAAAAATCAGACACATTAACATTTCACATGGAGTAAAAAACTACGAAAGTCTTTTTTTTTTCTCTCCAAACAAAATAACACATATTCTTAAATCACATATAAATGTTTTTCTTTTCAAATAGTCTTCCAAATATAACATTTTAACATACTATTTATCAAACAAAAATATGGATATTTCATTCTGCAAACTAGTAAATTTTAAAGGCAACACTATTAGAAAAAAAAATTATTTAAAAAATATATGATTTGCAGAACTTTTTCCGAATACACACATGATAAATGTCAATATTGTTAACCTTTAGAAACTATTTTTCTCCTTAGATAGACAACAAGAAGGTTACCGGGTGTAATCTTTAATCGGAATACCACCTATTATTTCTGGTACATTCTCACTTCGACCTTGCTAAACAAAACAAAAACTAATTGAGAAGTAATGCATTTATCTTTAATTTTCATTATCAAATTCTCTCAATCAGTAGAATACAAAAAATACTAAAAGTATAATAATTTTCTTAAGATTATCGTTAATCTTGTATTCCTAACATACTTAGAACAAAACTTTGAAGAACTTTGTAAGACAACAAAGTTTAAGAACATTTTCACAACTAGAAAATTAAAATTAGTAGCGAAACTAGAATCAGAAACAAATTAGAAAAAATATAGAAAAATTTTCTTAAAGAAAAATTGATTCCAACAAACTTTGTAGAAACACAAAGTTACCAAAGTTTAATGAAGTATAACTTACAAAATTAGCTATAGTTTTAGGGTTATTAGATTGAAATAGCTATAAGTATCATATTTTTAAAAAAATAGCTACATTTTGGGTTAAAATGGATGAATTCCGTACGTACTTCATTTTTTTCAATACAAAAATACATCCAAAATAATTTCCCACTAAATGAGGTCAATTAATTATTGTAACAAAAAATGTTATTTTTTAGCCCTTAAAATTCACTAATTTAGCATTTTAAAAAATGTTAATGCCTTATACCTTTTAGGATTTTGATCAGTTTTATGTTTCTTTTTTTTCTCATTTAATGCGTAAAACAAAATACAATCTCATGGCTACTATCACACTTTTGTTTCCTCATTTCGAAAAATGGAGCATAGAGAATTGTTATGTGAATATAGCATTGATAGGATAGTGTTGAAGAAATATACTTCGTATATTGATTTAGTTGATTGGATTTCGATACACTTAAACATCAATATTACAAAAAAGTGCATAAAAATTAAATACATTGTCGAAGGTAAAGATACACCTATGAAAATACGTAAGTGGGGTGTGCGATATATGTTTAGTTGAAAATTATCAACAGTCAATTGGAGTATATCCCTTGTTTGTAAGTATTTTTTATATTGACATAATATATTATGATTCTCGAGATACTTTTGTAGAAGGTGATGTGTTGCAACTTGAATATAGTAAAGAATTAATTGTTGCCGATGATACATTGCCAATTGTTTCAACATTTGGCGATCAACCACTGATGATAAAAATTATTAAATAATTACGAACCAATCGCAAAAGGAGATAACAATGGATCAAATACACATGGATAAGTTTACATTTAAAGGATGTTATACAAAAATATTCAATCAAAAAATAAAATATGAAACTGCATTTTTTTACATTAGTAGCTGCTTAGTAATCTACTTCTATGCATACATACAATACAACACATTCAAATAGAATATGCATTGACACAAAACAAAATTGATGCAAGTACTAATTTGAAAACAGAATGACAACGTATTTTTAAATACACTAGAAGGTACTTAAAAATGTACAAGTATATACAAAGTCTAATGATATGTCACACTATAAATATTCAATGATTACATGTATGTCACAATAAACTAATTTGAAAGGTATAACCTCTACAAAGACTTATTTGTTCAAGTTACACTACACTCATATGACTACACGTACTACAGTCATTTTCAGAAAACATAATAACAACATAACTCTAAATAAACTAGAAAGTATTCAAAATGTATTCAAATACAAATAAAAGTATTCAAAATATAATTGTATACTATAAGTATTCAATAGTATCTGATGGGCAAAAATATTGATTTTGTGGATACTTTAAAAAAGTCAAGTTGATTTAAAAGTAATTGAATGATTTGGGTAAAGAATTTGATTTGATATAATGAAAGAAAAACTGAAAAACCGGGACTATTGGAAAAGAGAAGCGTGAAAAGAGGGGGGAAAAAGAAATTAGGCATGTGAAATTATATAAAAAGAATTTAGGCGTTTCGTTTTAAATCAAATTTGTTATTTATTCATTAAATATAATCCTAAATTATAAATAAAGTATAATATAGTTATATTATTTTAATATAGAAGGTAGTTTGCCATTTTTTGTAGTTTTTTCTTTAATGAACCAGTGAAAAAATAAAAGAGTAGAAGAACTGAAATTAATTCATAAATCTAAAATTTGTACACATACCAGAATCTGGAAAGAAAGAAGATCAAGCCCACTGAATGCACAGTGTCCCCTTAAGGAAATTAATCCCCTCTAATATCCGAGGTTTGATTTGGAATATGTCAGCTCAGGGTAGAATGATCTCAATCACCAGTGTATTGATACCCGAAACGCTGGTGCAAGCAAGCCACTCAACGGCAGTAAAGTACACTTAGAATACTAGATTTATTAGAAGAAGAAAAATCCATAAATTCTATTTTTAAAATGAGAGGAAATCTCTCGTTATTTTTTTTTATAGAAAACAAAGGGTAGTGAGAAAATGTTCTTATTGTGGCTTACCGGAAAGGTCACAAACCATTGAAAAAGTCACAATCTTTCGAAAAGGTCTTCACCTTTTATGAAAGTCACAACTTTCCATAAAGTCATAACTTTTCACAAAAATCGCAATCTTTCATAAAATTCACAACTCTTCATAAAAGTCGCAACTCTTCATTTTTCATTACCTTTTAAAATCCAACAGTATATATATATATATACATATATATATATATATATATATATATATATATATATATATATTGGAGTGATATCTGAGCCAACCATATATGGATATTCTATATTCAAGACAACCAATAGAGTGTGGTATCAGAGTCAATTAAGGATTAATATCATATATCAGACGTGGTATCCGAGCCAATCGTTAGTTAGTATTAGTGTGATATCCAAGTCAATCATACATGGATACTTTGTGTTAGACGTGTGACTCATGTCAGTCATTAGTATGTAGCAGGAGCGGTACATGAGCTAACAAAGGGATATCATGTACCTGTCATGATACTCGAGTCAACCAACAATCATGAATCACAACCACGATGAAAACAAATCATATTTGTAGCCAAGTAATACATTATATGTCATTTGATAACAACATGACATTTCAGTTTATACTCCTTTCATTCTCCTAGCCATGCGTTATACAAGTAATACTAATCCAAATTTAGATATTTTATCAGAATATTCCTTGAATTGTCCTATACCTCACATTACTCATGCTTTATTCGAGTCAAACCTAGTCTAAAGATGTTGACTCACTACCTAAGTTTTTCTCATTCAATTTCTTTCATAATTAATTCACTCGTCACGACATGAAAGATTGTCACACCTTGTGTCTTTAAAACTAGATGAACCTTATCATCAAGATACTAGTGATTGTAATCTCAACTTTAAAGTTTTTTCAAACTGAATTACATTTACCAATCATATCCCAAAAGTATTATTCAATATTTTTCTAAATCAAACTATTGTGATATATTATTTTTGTCACATATCGTTGTATCATTCGTCCACCTTATTAAAATTCTTTTTACCCTTATACTATTACAAAAGTGGTGTATCAAGTTCAAACCACAACTTTGTTAGTTTTGCAAGATCTAACATTTCATAACTCAACCTAACGAGTATTTGGAAAAAATAGGGACAAATATATAGTAATTTTAAATTAATTTTCAATTAAAAAATAAATATAAATTAATTTTCAAAAAATAACCATTTAGAGTGTGTTTGGTATGAAGGAAAACATTTTCTGGAAAATGTTTTCCAATTTTCTCATGTTTGGTTGGGACAAAAGTTTTGGAAAATGTTTTCCAAATCAACTCATTTTCCTCAAAATTAAGGAAAATGACTTCCCTTCAAAAATTAAGGAAAACATTTTCCAAAGTTCTCCTCCAATTTCAAATTATATTTTTTTTTGGGAAAACAAACATTAATTTTTTTTGGGAAAACAAACATAAATTTTTTTTAAAAATATTTTCAATTTCAAAATTTTATTTTTTCACTCGATCTCTGACCACCTCGCCTACCCCCCCCGGTCCCCTCCCAACACCACCCCTCCCCAAAAAAGTTAATTTTGCTTTTTAAAAATATTTTCAACTCCAAATTTTTATTTTAAGCTCCTACCTCCCCCCCTCCCCGGCCAGCCCCCCTACCCACCCCTATTAGCCCCCTCACCCTCTCCCCCAACCCCCCAAAAAATTAATTTTAATTTTTAAAAATACTATCAACTTCAAATTTTTATTTTTCACTCCTACCCCCTCCCTCTGCCCCCCCTACTACCCCCCACCCCCTATCATCACCACCCAAAAAAAATTATTTTTAAAAAATATTTTCAATTTCATAAATTATTTTTTATTCTAGTAAAAATAAAAGATATTCCTCAAAAATATTTTTCATTCATAAATTAAACATAAAATCATTTCCGGAAAATATTTTCTACTCACCACCAACCAAACATGAGAAAATAAGTCCAAAATCTACTTGTTTTCCAAGAAAACATTTTCTAGGAAAACATTTTCCATGGAAAACATTTTCCTTCATACCAAACACACCCTTAATGTAACCTATCAACCTCACCACGTGTCGCTGCATCATCATCCACTTACTAATTTTTTTTCCCTCAAAAAGTGGTGTATCTAACCACAACTTTGCTAGTTTGGCAATATCTAATATTCCGAATAGAGATGAATATACAATTTTGAATCGAATTTTTCAGTTTCTATAAATTACTATTAATTCAAAAAATAAATAAATTTGGGATTTGAATTCTCCACGTCAAAGTGATTTTAATTTTAGACTCATTAATTTAACCTTTTGTTTTTGGATATTTAAAATCTATATACATATTCATACACTAAAAAAAAAAATATCTCAATATAAAGTATAATTTATTTTTATTAAAAGGATCGGATGAACACCTTCCCTCTTCCTAGATACACCGCTCGGGGAAATAATAATAATACTAATAATAATAATAACATATATATATATATATACAGTGGCGAACTCAGGATTTTCGTTTAGGAGGTTCAAAAAATAAAAATATAAATGTGTAAATAAGTCTTTCGAAATGAACCCTTTAAACTTTTTTGGGTTAAGACCACACTTTTAACACGTTTTTAAAATAAAAATGCTTGAAAAACAGAACTGGTTTTTTTAAACTAAAATAAACTGAAACTATAAAGAAAAATAAATAAATAAAACTATAAAGAATAAAGAATAATAAATAAATAGTGTTGTATGAATTCAAACTTGGGACATGCAACTTAATATTCAAGGGTCTTACCATTGAGCCATCTATTTTTATTTGTTACTGAGGGGGTTTAAAATATATCTATCTACATAAATATAGAAAATTTACCTTTTATATATATATATATATATATATATATATATATATATATATATATATATATATATATATATATATATATATATATATATATATCGTGTATTTTTTTACCGAGAATGTTCAGGTGAACACCCTGGACCCAACATGGGTCCGCCCATATATATATATATATATATATATATATATATATATATATATATATATATCAAATTTTATGTGCTGGATTGTGTGACGAAATCAAGTGAAAAAGATTATAAATTAACTTAAATAAAATAGAACCTGGTTCATGCATCTGAGGATAGAGTTGGGGTGTTTTGTTATTAATTTAATTGACTAATTAACCCTTTTGTAATGACATATTAGGCCCAAACAAAAGCTTAATCTTTGGAAATTAGTTGTTAATCAATTAGCACAAAAATGACACAATCATATCTTCTCATCAACTTTTGCTAATTGTGTCTGGTATTAGACTAATCAACTAATTAATAATATACGTACAAAATCATCACTAATTAATCTTTCATTAATTAGGTGTATTATCAACCTTATCATTGTCATCATTATTGTTGATAATTATTGAAATTTACACCTCTTAACCCACCCACCCATCCACCCACCACCCAAATAAATAAATAAAGGAAAACAAAATTACGTTGTCCCAAGAGATTGAGTAACTTTGTATTATATTAGTAAAAGTTAAACTAAAGTTTAGAGTGAATTTCTTTAGATAAGATTTTCATCTGACTAATTTACTATTTAAAAACAAACAGAAATATATGATTAGGTGGGATTTGTTTTCTATGTTAAGAAAATCTAAAAAAAATTAGTATAGTAAGGTAAATATTACCAATATAGTTGATAGTTGTGTTCAAGTATATTTTATATATTTATTGGTTAGACGTAAATATTTAGTATAAAAATATATTTTATTTATTTATTTATTTATTTTGCTTTTTCTATGATTTCAGACGATATTTATTAAATTTTATTTGTGATTGATTTATTTTTTATATATTTAAAATTTGTTACAAGCAGTATAGTAGAATTGACTTGCAAGTATGTATATATATGCCTTTTTCATTAATGGATGATTGTTCTTACGTTTTATGTTAACTTCACCAATCGTTGTAATTTATGTCTTCTTCAATCTAATTTATTTAACTTCCTTTGTTTTATATAATCTATTTTCCCTTTCAAAAGAAAATGACAGAATTTCAGAAATTGACGAATCTGAAATAGAAAAATTTTACGTAAAAGGTTAACGTCAAGGGTATATATATGAAAGCTAAAAAGTGGATGAAGGATAATTTTATATCAATTTAAATAGTTGAGGGGCATTTTAAGTTCTTTCTCAATTAAAAAAAATATTCTTTTAATTGTGAAAAACAGTTTCTTCAAACACACAATTTTTCTATTAAAAACTTGACCAAACATCTTTTTTTTTTTAAAAAAAAAAAAACACTTAGAAAAAAACTTCGACCAAAAAAAAAAGGGAGTATTTAGTCTTTTCTTGTCCTCCCAAACCACTAAAGGTCACTTAATGCTAATCACTTATTATAATGTCTTTAATAAATCTTTTTTAAAAAAATTCTTGTTAGATATTTATCTTTAAATCTTATATATTTTCCTTTGCATTATTTCTAACTAAATTATGTGAATCCCAGTAATAGTAAGTATATTTACGAGAGATTAGATGACTGATCAAATTGCATTGTGTGAAAACCAAATTAGTCGGTGAAAATCGAGTAAATTTTAAGTTTGATAAACATAACAATCATATTTGTATGCTATAATTATAATTTATAAATCGATGGCAACCTCTCATTTGTATGAATCCTTGGTAACCTCTTGTTTGCATAAATCATTGATAGTCTCTTACAAAATAATTTTATATGTTTGTATATCGTATAAAATTTGAATATGTATACAATTGAATCGAAATAATACATTTGTATATCAAATATCTCTTTCGTTTTATACAACAGAAATTATATATTGTAATTTGTGTTTATATAAAGCGAGAAAAAGAGAAAGACAAAAGAGAACTGGGAAAGGAAGATCTTTATTTGTATAATTTTATAAGTGCAATATGATGAAAATATATATTTGTATTTGTATTTTTATTTGTATATAAAAAAATTTCTCACTTTATACAAACGCAAACGTGTTTTATACATTTTTGTTTGTATAAAATGAGAGAGGTGAAAGACAGACTGGCAGCGAAAATGCCGGGGAGAGAGGCCAATAACAACTATTTGTTACGGGTTACAATGAAATCAAACTGCGATTATAGCATTTAATTTGAATTTATAATTTGTTATTTAAAACAATTTTCTCGAGAAAACTGACTGGTCTATTTGTTAGATTATCTATTTTGGTCCGTCAAAATCAATTCATAATTATAATAAAAGTTTTGTTAGTTTTTCTTCATGGCTAAATAAGGAAAAACATATTTTACTACCATATATATTATTACTATCTATAATTTTAAATATTATATATCTTATCTCTAACTAAGAACATCTTATTATTTATTAAGAAAAATACACCTACATAAATGCATTTTTACTACCAGGTATACTAAAACAAGAAAAGAGGTAAACATGATGGTGAGAGAGGCGAGTGAGAAACGTTTTGTATCCATATACATGTGAACCACACATCTAATACATACAGACAAGATGGGAAAAAAACTAGGAATGCGAGCGAAATTTGTTACATATCCCAAATACATGCAGATCTACTTAGATAAAATATTTCTAGGACAAATTCCATCTAATTTTGACCCCATTAATTAACTCAATAATATATGAGTCTCGATGTATGTCAACATATTCAAACGCACCAAAATATGATAAGATACTCTAATACTGGAAATTAAAATATATCTAACCAATTAACTCCTAAATTAGTGATATTTAGGTAAACCCCCATTAAACAATAATAAAAAAAATCAAACAAAAAAAAAGTTAAAAACTAAAATTTTTTGATTTGCTAGGTATTGCCCATTATTTATCCTATATCTTGACCCAACTCAGTTTATTTTATCTCGATATTCAACGCCCTAGGCTTAATTACAGGTGTAAGAATAATGTTATGAAAATCATTTTTAAAAGTTAAGAGTACAAAAAAACTATATAATAGAAGGAGGACTAATAATATTTGATTCCTGGGATCATGTGCTTAATTAAATCCCCCTAATCATTATTTCATTGATGACTAATTAGGAGTAGTTTGGCACATATGACTAACTAAAAATCATTATTGAAAGACCAAATATTCTTTTGTTGAACATAAATATATATTAACTACCATCTATTAAAAATAAAAAAAATACATTCAATTTTTTGATTGATGGATACTTCTTTCATGTCAGAAAAAAAAGAAGGAAAATACATTTTTTTGACTCTTTACAATGTATATATATCTACTTTGGAATGTTAACTGAACCAACAATTTCATGTCTATTTGGGGAGCTTGATGTAGGTGAAACTTTGTCAGAATTTGGAATTTGAAAATCAGAAATAAATAATTATGTGATTAATTATTGATATGCCAGCTATTAGCTATTATAGAAGAAAAAATTGGCCACCTAAGACTAGGGTACTGACTATATGTTATATAAATTAGTTGCCAACATCTACATGGTTAAAAACCAACATAATTTCTCTACATGCATGCATGTTAAAATTTAACAAGTTGTACAAAATTTGGTGACTTCAATTTTTAATGGTAGTATTTGAGATAGTTGGTTCGCGTTTTAATTATTTCGTTAAATACTTGCTATCTTTGATGAACCACATATCTCATGTAATTACCTGCTTTCAACGAAAGTTATCTAATGTATGTATGCAACTGTTGGATTTGAAAATTATTTACATTTATTTTATCGATCACTAAGCTACATCTTAATTGATTACAGAATTCACTATCTACTACGATATTTTTTTTCCATATATTTAGGTAGGGGCATATTTTTTTCCATATATATGGGTAAGGGCGGAGCCAACATGATGTTAGAGGGTTCATTCTAATTCTTTTTGACAAAAAATATACTTTTATTATATATATAGTTAAAATTATTTTTTAGGTGTATATAATTGTTAAAAAATGATAAAAAGTCTCACATCGGTGGTTAATGAGATGGGTGAACTCCTTATAAGGCTTGGGCAATCTTCCTCCCTATGAGCTAGCTTTTGGGGTGTGAGTTAGACCTAAAACCTAATTTCATATGGTATTAGAGCTGGGCCCGTCTCACCCGATGTTAGGGCCCCCAAAATCAAAATTGCCCACGTACCAGATGCTAAGCACTAGGCGTGAGGTGGGGTGTTAAAGAATGACAAAAGTCTCACATCGATGGTTAATGAGATGGGTGGGACTCCCTTTAACAATAATAGATGTTGAACCTTCTCGGCTAATTCATGGATTTACTTCTTCATATTTTGAACCCTCTTAATGAAAATTTTAACCGTACCATTATACATATATTAATTTTTGATAAGAAAAATTTAAAGAACCCCCTTACTCTTATATGTTCAAAAATTGGCCACGTCTAGGACTAACTAATGTGCAACGAAGTGCACCTGCCTAATATCAAAGTTCAAAACAAATTATTTGGCCCATCCACTTGAGGCAAGCCTGGCAAACAAATCAATTATTGTGAAAAAAAAATCCTTTTTTTTTTTTGGAAAAATATAAAAAATCATTTAAGGTGTTGTTTCATGTATATATATTTTTCGCAACCAATATAAATTTCACTAATTTAAAATTTGATGACGTATGTTTTTTTTTTTTGAGCTTTTGAAATTACAATTCGTGTCAGATTTTGCTCCAAAGATATATAAATGTATATATATGAGGTCAAAATTAAATGTAATTTCTTATAGATTCATTATATCCAACTAGATTCGCATGTGTCTGAGATACAATGACTCTCTCTACTCTACTCTCCCGCTAGCCTCTCTCCCCTTCTCTCACTCGCCCTTCTTTGTTTTTCAAAATATATTTGATATCTCTGGTATGATTTACATATATATGAGATACACTGAGTGATTAAACTCTCTCGCTACCTCCCTTCCTAAGTATAGTATATTTTATAGCAAAAATATATACATCATACGTATCAAATTTAAAGTTTGATATGAAATTAATATTAATTACTTAATATGATAAGAATCTTTGTACAATTAAGTAATTTATTTTTCTAAATATAGATTCCCTACATTTAATTAGAATAAAAACAAAGAACATTGATATTTTAGTAAAAAAAAGATATCATAATAAAAATTTGGATATGAGCTATATTCCAGAAGGAGGCAAACAAATGCATGGCCTAGTCTTACCAATCAGCATACAACTTTTACAAAATTCATGTACACCTCCTAATACAAGCAAATATGCATTATAAAAAGAAGTAACCATATTAGTAATCGATATCTATAAAATTAAAATTCTGAATTCGTTATTTTTAGATAAAAACTAAATAATTGCACATTATATTGTTGAGAATCCGACAATTCCAGATAAGATAGGCAACAAAAATCCATGTTAACATAGATGTTTGTTTCTAGTTGGTAGAAGACAATGGGGCAGTCATTTCCACACTATTTTGCTAAAAGATAATAAAGCAAATTACACATCATAGACATGGATAAGTTCTAATTTATAATGAGCACCCACTACTTGATTATTATTTTTTATTTTTTAAATGTCATTGTTATATATATATATATATATAAGTTGTCAATTGATATATAATTGTAACATTTTTCTATTCTTTGGCATGCTAGGATAGATAAATATAGTCAATGCTAGTGATTATTCTTGGATAATTTTCATGAACTATTGGAGTATTGACTTTTATTTAATCACGTTTGTTACACAACTTGCACTTTTTTATAATTTTTTTTTTCTTAAAATATATTTTTTGTAAAACAAGTTATTTTTTGGATAGGGATGTGAGAAAAGTGCAAGAAGATAGTGGAGGTTGGCTATTTTTAATTGGTGCAATGTTGTTCATATTATTGTCATTTTACTCTCAATACTTGAGAGTCTTCAAGACTTCAAGGGGACTATATAGTCCACATAAGGTCACAACACTCCACAATGTTACTAGTCTTCTTAGATATTTCTCACACTTGGTTAATTATGCACTCATTATTGAGTTATACTAATGATCATCTAAAAGTTTAAGTTATTAACTAGAGAATAGTATATTTTTGTTATTTAGTTATGTACTTTTAATAATATTTCTGTATAACAAGTTTGACTTGGCACACCTTTTCCTCTATTTCAATTTATTTATCTAAATTTCTTTTTAAATTCGCTTAAAGAAGAACGTCTTTTTCCTATTTTCCATCTCAACTCATTTTCTGCATCTTATTTTTTACGGGTGTCACCCCTGTCCTTCTTTTGAACTTGATGTGTAATTTTATTTGTACTGGTATGTCCACTCATCTACCTCAAGATCCTCACACCGCCTCCACCCATACACAAGTATCTTCAAGAATTGAGAGTTCTTAACCGGTCAACATTCCATCTCATATAGCATAATTGATCTGACCACCACTCAGTACATAAAAACTCACCTTTAGATTTAGGTGACACATTTTTATCACATAGAATAACATATGCTAATCTCCATTTCATCTATCCACCTCAATGATGAGTGACATCCTTATCAATATTCAGAACTATGTTAGTATATAAGATAACATTTTTACTATATCACCCCTAGTTATTATAAATCATTTAAATATCGTAAAATGATAATTCTTAACAATAAGGGTTAGATAATTTTCAAAAATATTGATAATTTGAGTCTTAATAGTCAAAAATACATAGTTTGGATAATTACCAGGCCTATATGTCGAGAGTCTTTAAATTTTATTTTGTATCAATGATATAATAATTATTAAAATTTTCTTTCTATATATCATTGTATAAATAATTTTGAAAACTCTCGCTCAATTTGATAAATTAAAATATTTAAATTTATGTGATTTGATAATTATCCCTTACATGTCTATATATATTCAGAAGCTTTGTTCAATTTTGATACCTATTAAAAGAGAAAAGCTCCAAAAATCTTAGACCATACTATTCAAAATTGTTCATTTTTTTCTTTGCATACATTTCTAGTGCGTTTATATTTTTATCATTAGCAAAATTTTCTAATGTTTATTATTACATTAACAAAGCTTCAACATGAAATAAGCAAATTTCATGTGTCCATAATACCCTTTTATTTGTGGCCATAATTTAAATAATGCACGTCAAGGAAAAAAAGTTAAATTGTTTCCTAAAAGAGGGGTATTATTAGACGAAAAGTTTAGTAAATGACAAAACATTTCAATTTCTAATAATGTAAAAGGAAAAATTTGAACTTTTTCCTCTCCAAAAAGTGGTAGTACTATTGTGTACCAAGAGAACAAAAGTAGATACCCCTTCGTTACAATGTGATATTTTTTTTTAGTCTGTTTAAAAAGATATCACTCTATTGTAATTGAAAATAATTTTATTTTAAAATTCATTTGATACCTAAACCTTGTTTTAAATAACGAATTTAAAAGTTTATTTTTTTTTGAATATCATATCAAACATGGAGCGCGATATAAAATGGGAAGGAGAAAAGTATTTGCATTTGTAGCAATTTTATAAAGTTTGTGGTCAAAGAAGAGGAGGACAAAATTAGTATAAATGCAGTGTATGTAGTGACAAGTGACTAGATTATTTAATAGAGTCAGATAATCCATTGAAGGATTTTTATATTTTCTTAATGTCACATCTTTGGTGAAAATAATACTAAAGTTTTTTTTTTTTTTTTTTTTTGTATTGGATTTACATGCCCCATACATTGCATGTGGATTCAAAAGAAATTGACAAAGTTTTGGAGTCTTAAAATATTCTATTTTGTAACACATCTACATGGTTTGTTCTATTATGCAATTTTTTTAATTTCATTTGAATAACAATATATTATAGTTTAATTTATGATTAGGTAAGTATTAGATATTATAATATTCTTTTAGACATATATGTCAATCATAGCGGTTATTGACACTAAAATTTAATTAAAATTAGACATGACAATAGTGACCTAAAAAAATTGGCATATATTAGCCAACTCTTCCAAAAATCCAGTACTAATTAATTCATTCAAGCCAACAATTCCATTGTCATCTCGATCAAGCTTGACGGTTCATGACCTATCGTAGAAGCTTCGGTGTTGTGATATAGAGAAGCTGTGGAATTTAGAAAGAATAAAAAGGGGTAGAATAGTCTTTTTACAAAATGTTGGTTATAACAACTTATCCTTTTGTTAGTTAGGTAAGTTGTTATTAGTTAGTTAAGATGATAAAAGAGCTATATATATATATATATATATATATATATATATATATATATATATATATATATATATAGCTCATTCATTGTATGTGGACATTTTAGTTTTTTCTCAATGGAAATTGCTTATTGTTTTTCTTCTTAGCATCTAGTGAAGTTTTCTCATTGACGAACATGGTATCAGAGCTACTGCTTCTCAGTGAACATTGATGAAGCTGGAGAATCCATAGAATCAAAGAATCGTTGTTGATTCATAGATTCACAGGTTTTTGTTGCTGGAGAATCCATGGGATCAAAGAATCAGCCATTGGTTCACAGATTCACAGGAGTTTTGTTGAAGAAATTTTCACTCTCAAAAGTGTGACTTCTGAAAGAGAGTTTGATAAATCACTGCTTGTTTCAAATTAATTCCAAGCTCAGAGTTGTGTGTATTCATACTGGTTGTTGCATTACTGTTGAATCAAGCATTAATTTTCAGATCTCAGATAGCAATTGATGGTGAAAATACAGATCTGGTTCAAAACAGTCAGGTACATATAATTCCTCACAAGTCAGTTCTGGGCAAAGCCAAGGTATCGATTATAACCATCATTTATTTCTTAATCCTACTAATGTTAGTGGTATGAGTATTATCTCATTTCAGTTACTTGGTGTTGAGAATTACACTCTGTGGAGTCGATCTATTAAGATAGCTCTACTAGGAAGAAATAAAATAGGTTTAATTGATGGGACTGCTAGAAAGGAGATGTTTGGTAAGGAACTGTGGGGGCAATGGGAAAGAGTGAATGCTATTGTTTTGTCTTGGTTAATGAATGTTGTATCCAAGAGTTTACTAAGTGGTATTGCTTTTACTTCTAATGCCTACAATGTTTGGACTGATAAAGGATAGGTTTGATAGAGTAAATGACCCTAGAACCTATAGTTTGCACAAAGATATTGCTTCATTGCAGCAGGGTACTGTCTCTGTTTCTATGTACTATACAAGGCTGAAAAGTTTGTGGGATGAGTTTGAGGTGTTGGTGCCGCCTCCTTGTTGTAATTGTGAAATGTCCAAAGGTTTTGTTGCTCATATGAACAGGCAGAAGTTGTATCAATTTTTAATGGGCTTAAATGAATCCTATCATTAAGCAAGGAGCCAAATCTTGATGATGGATCCACTACCATCAATTAACTATGCTTATGTTATGATAGTTGGTGATGAGAGTCAAAAAGCTGTAGTTAGTGGTGTTAATGGTATCTCTGTTGCATTGGAATCATCAGTTGCCCTGTATTCTAAAGCAAGTAGTAGTCAGGTGTAAGTCAGAAACTCAAAAGAAATCCATTGTTGATATGTGATTTTTGCAAGTGTAAGGGTCACAGCAAAGAGTTTTGCTACAAGATTGTAGGTTATCCTCCTAATTTTAGGTCCAAAAGAAAGGCTCAAGGAACTTCTCATGTATATGGTACCACTAGTAGTAATAACTACAATCACACACCATTAACACATGCAAATCTTACCTATGGAATGAACACCAATGTTCCTCCACCAGGATGGGGAAATATACCTTAGCAGTATCAATCTCCAGAAACCCCTAGTGTTAATAAAACAGTAAGTTCAGCTGAGAAAGAGGTTCAACAGCTGCTTCAAGAATGTAAATTTATGAAGGATCAGTATGATCACATTCTAAAAATAATTCAACAGAAGTCTGATCCTGCTACTTCTGTGCGTAATAGTGCAAACACTACAGGTAAAATATCTTTTGTTTCTGAACACATTAACATATGGATTATAGATACTGGTGCAACAAACCATATGGTTTCTAGTTTGAATATGCTGAATAAAAACATTGTGCATGAACTTGAAGTCTCTAAGCCTGTATATCTACCTAATGGTACTACTACTCAGGTGTCTCACATTGGTTCTTGTTGCTTGTCAACGAGGAGTATTATATCAAATGTGCTTCACATACCTGATTTCAAGTATAACTTGTTATCAGTTAGTCAAATTACTAAGGAACTAGATTGTTCTGTTACATTTTTTCCTCACTTTTGTGTCTTCCAGGAACTCTACAGTGGGAAGGTGAAAGAAGTTGGTAAGGAGAAAGGAGGATTGTACTTCTTAGAAAAGCATTTAACCACTCACTGTAATGGTCAAGAAAAGGAAGTTGAGGCTGCATTTGCTGCTCATAATGTCAAGGAAGCAGACATGGTGTTATGGCATAAAAGACTGGGTCATGTATCATCAACAGTACTTTCTAGAATGTTTTCAATGAATGAGCAAAGTGCCTGTAGAATTTCTAAGTGTCTTGTATGTCCATATGCTAAACAAACAAGGAATGTGTTTCCTACTAGTAGCATTAAAAGTATTGCTTGCTTTGAGCTACTTCATGTTGACCTTTGGGGTCCTTATAACAGACCTATTATTGATGGCAAGAATTATTTTCTTACAATTGTGGATGATTTTTCTGTTAGGACCAAATAAGCAGGTGTATATGCGGAAGCTAGTAAAGCAAACCTCAAAAGACCACGAGTAAGAAGACAACGAGAAATATACTAAAAGACACAAAGATTTAACGTGGTTCGATCAATCGACCTACGTCCACAAAGGAGATGAGCAATCCACTATAAATATGAGAGTAAAGAATACAGAGAGAAACAACCTCAATCAATTCACTCTAGGGCTGTGCAAAAAACGGGTAAAACCATTTACCCGAACCGATTTTCGGTTTATTGGGTTAACGGGTCGGGTTATTGGGTAATTGGGTCGGGGACCGGTTCACTAATTTTTTTAATTGGATTAACGGTTCGGGTGACGGGTTTGGGAAGGAAATATCCGGGTCACCCGATTACCCGATTATTTCCCCCTCTAATTTTCTAATTCACATTCACAATTAGGTTACAACTTACAAGTTAGAAAGTAGAAACTTCTCCTTCAGGCTTCAGCAGTTCCGCCCGCCGCTGAGCCTCTCTCCAGTCTCCCATCTCCAACTCCCGAGCAGGTAAAGTATAGTTATATTTTGCAGGCTGCAACATCTGTTTTTTTCCTTTTATTGGACTTCTATATTGACTTTTTTTTTTTAATTTGGAGAATCAGATGTTGATGGTTGTCAACTGTCAATCTGAGTTGGACTAATTAATGACAATAAGTAAAACCAGTAGTTCTTCTTGTTTAACCTAAAGACTTGTTGTTACTGACGCAAGCACGTGCTACTTTCTTCTTGTAAAATAATGGGATACATATTGTCAATTTGCTGATGGCATCTGTTTTTGTGGTATAAAAATCAAGCCTTCTTTGGGTTAGCCAACTAACGGTAGTTGATAACTGCCAAAAAATACTTTTTAAGTATTGAAGTTGATTTGTATTAGCAATTTATGTTTTTAGATAGAAATTGTGTAACTGATGAGAAACAATTCTTTTTTGTATGTATGGGAAAGCCATGCTTATAAGCATTTTACTTCATGGAAAGAGGTAATCCTTAGTAAAATATAGGTAGAGTTCTTAATGGTGTACAACTTAGTTACTAGCACTTATGGTGTTGCAGTATAGAGGTCTCCAGAAGCCTTTGGCCCTTATTGGAGAGGAATATCCAATATAGAGTGGGAATTGTCATCAAGATTCTTTTTTGGGAAGAGGTTTGGATTGGTCCAGAGGCCTTAATGAATTCTTATCCAGATCTTCTTTCTTTCTCTAGCAATATAGATGCAACAATTGTTAATTTATGGTCTCCTCAGGGATGAAACTTTTGCCTCAGAAGACACATGAATGACTGGGTAGTGGAGAGAATGACAAAGCGTTTTCTTGAATTGGGAGAATTTAAAGGTACTACTCGGGAACCAGCCTCTATAAAATGGAAGCATGACAAGGATGGGAAGAAAGAAACAATAGATGTTTTGAGGATAGTTTTATTCCTTTTCATGAGAACAAATGGAATTGTATTATATCCTTCTATTTTTGTGTAATGAAGAAAAAGTTGAAGAAGCTGAACAGTTAGAGGATCTGCTAGGATCATAGTAATTGATTAGTCTTTGTTGCCTAATCCTCAAGTTTTCGGATATCTCCAGCAACTAGTGTGTTCTGTGGGCTGCTGACTGTTGTGGCTGTGACTGATGTTTTCTATTCAGCATCAAGTGCACTTGTAGCTTCATCAAGCAAGTAAAAGAAAGGCAATGTAAGTGTTTGCTAATTGCTAGTATGTTGTCACTTTAGTTGCACCATTGCAGCCTGCAGGACCTTTTGCATGTTCTTCATGTGATTTTTATTTTTAAAAAATGTGTGATATGTTAACGGTTAACCCGATAACCGAACCGATAAGGGTCGATAACCGATTAACCAATAACCGATTAACCGATAACTTAATGGTTCTTTAACGGTTTAGCTAGTCTACAAACCGATAACCGATAAGCAAAACCGATAATGTTCAAAACCGGACCGAACCGACCGATATGCACCCTTAATTCACTCGGAATACATGAGAGGTTCACACAAGTGATAACGTATCAAGCTTGTGACCCACAAATTCTCCCCCTAACCAAAACTCTGAAAGCCTTTAAGACTACATTGTGAATGCTAATTAAGTTAGAAGGAACATGTCTCTATTTATAGAGTCCTAAACCTTTTCCTACCAAAAAAAGAATTAGTCAATTCAAAATCTTTTCCTAAAAGCAAAACCTATTTATGGTAAGAAATCAGGGCAAATAAAACCTAACAAATCTGCCCCTTGGCCTGAATTTCTGACAAAATAAATTTGTCTACCTTCTTTACTTAATCTTCAACAACTTGCTTCTCCTCTCCATAATCTCCTTTGCAAAATTTATGGCTCAACACAGAAAACCTCTCTGAAACAATTTCTCCAACAAAATCTTCATTACTGTCAAAAAAGTTGCGGCTAGAACTACACCCGTCAAGATGAACACCTCCTTCTAATCGATTCAACCATCGATTATAGAACCACTAAACCTGAATCCATCATTGAATCTGGCTCTGATACCACTTGTTAGGACTGAAATAAGCAGGTGTATATGCGGAAGCTAGCAAAGCAAACCTCAAAAGACCACGAGTAAGAAGACAACGAGAAATATACTAAAAGACACAAAGATTTCACGTGGTTCGATCAATCGACCTACGTCCACAAAGGAGATGAGCAATCCACTATAAATATGAGAGTAAAGAATACAGAGAGAAACAACCTCAATCAATTCACTCGGAATACATGAGAGGTTCACACAAGTGATAACGTATCAAGCTTGTGACCCACAAATTCTCCCCCTAACCAAAACTCTCAAAGCCTTTAAGACTACATTGTGAATGCTAATTAAGTTAGAAGGAACATGCCTCTATTTATAGAGTCCTAAACCTTTTCCTACCAAAAAAAGAATTAGTCAATTCAAAACCTTTTCCTAAAAGCAAAACCTATTTATGGTAAGAAATCAGGGCAAATAAAACCCAACAAATCATTCAAGGGTGACTTGGTTGTTTTTACTCTCACATAAGTCTGCTGTGTGTGTTTTTATTCAAACTTTCTGCAATTCGTTCAAACTCAATTTGAAAAAAAGGTCAAAATGTTGAGGACTGATAATGGTATTGAGTTTGTAAACTCAGGTTGTCACAAATTGTTTACATATTTGGGAATTTTACATCAAAGATCATGTCCATACACTCCTCAGCAAAATAGAGTTGCTGAGAGGAAGCATAGACACTTACTTGAGGTTACCAGAGCTTTAAGGCTTCAAGATCACATTCCTATTAGATATTGGGGTCATTGTTTGTTGGTTGCTGCATATATTATTAATAGATTACCAAGCAGTGTTCTAAGTTTTGACACTCCTTATGAAAGGTTGTATGGTAGTAAGCCATCAGTATCTCATGTCAAAACTCTATGGTGTTTATGTTTTGCTAAGCTTCTTACAGAACATGATAAGTTGATGCCTAGATCAAGACCAGCAGTACTCATGGGTTATTCAGAATTACAAAAGCGATATATACTTCTTGATCTAACTGATAAATCCTTCTTTACAAGTAGGGATGTGGTGTTTAGAGAAGACTTATTTCCTTTTGCAAAGATAGATCATTCAATACAGGAAAGAGTGTTTGTGGATCCTATGCAAGTATCAGATATGTTAAGTGGTGATTTACAGTATACAAGTCCTGTGGTTCCCAGGTGTTCTCCTGCTAATGTGTCTCATGAGACTCATACTGTGCCTAATGTGTCTCATGAGACTCATACTGTGCCTTCTTTCGATGAGGTAGATCTATCAGATTCTCCAAATGATGAGGTTATTTTATCAGACACAAGTGTGTTAGATAATGAGGTTACTCAAGAGCATGCAAATCTTACTACTCATAGGATGTCTACCGGACAAAATCTCAAACCAAGTTGGATGAAAGACTTTGTATCTTTGACTGTTAACAAAGATGTCCTGTATCCTTTGGGAAATTACATGATCTATGCTCACCTTTCTCCTAATTATCAATGTTATATTGCAGCCACCTCTGTTATAAAGGAACTTGATTCTTACTTAGAAGTTGTTCATGATGAAAGATGGGTAGAAGCTATGCAGAATGAAATTCAAACACTAGAAAGTAATCACACTTGGGAGTTAACTGATTCGCCTAAGGGGGAGAAGGCTATTGGGTGTAGATGGATTTATAAAGTCAAATACAACTCATCAGGTGAGATAGAGAGATTCAAGGCGAGGTTAGTTGCCAAGGGTTATTCCTCAACAAGAAGGAATAGATTACAAGGAGACTTTCTCACCTGTTGTTAAGAAGGTGACATTTAGAACTATTGTTTGTCTTGCAGCAGCTAGGCATTGGCATATCCATCAAATGGATGTATTCAATGCCTTTCTTCAAGGTGATTTAGATGATGAAATTTATATGCAGCTACCTCAGGGATTTGTTGGTCAAGGGGAGAAAGTGTGTAGACTAACAAAGTCCCTATATGGTCTGAAACAAGCTCCAAGACAATGGAATCAAAAGTTGACTGAAGCTCTTAGAAATCTCAAGTTCAAACAAAGTCAAAATGATTATTCCTTGTTTATTAATCAGTCGGAAGAGGGGACTATATTAGTGTTAGTTTATGTAGATGATATGCTAATTACTGGCAGCAGTCTTAAACTAATAGAAGACACAAAGAAGGCATTACAACAACCATTCAAGATGAAAGATTTAGGAGAATTAAAATACTTTCTAGGCATTGAGTTCACAATATGAGCAGTTGGTATATTAATGCATCAAAGAAAGTACACTCTGGAACTTATAGCTGAAGTTGGATTGACAGCAGCTAAGCCTGCATGAACACCTATTGACATCAATGTCAAACTAACATCTAAACTATATGATGAGCATGTGAATAAGAAACAAGAAGAGTCAGATGATCCTTTGATTGATCAGACAACATATCAGAAAATAATAGGCAAGTTGTTGTATTTGAATATGACAAGACCAGATATATCATTTAGTACTCAGACATTGAGTCAATTTTTACAACAACCGAAAAGGTCTCATCTTGATGATTCATTAAGGGTGATTAGATATTTAAAGAAACAACCTGGTCAAGGATTGTTATTAGCAAGTGATTCAGATGGACAAGTTACTGCATTTTGTGATGCTGATTGTGCATCTTGTCCACTCGCTAGGAAGTCTGTGACAGGGTATATGGTTAAGATTGGTCAATCATTAATATCATGGAAGGCAAAGAAGCAAACAACAGTGTCAAGAAGCTCAGCTGAAGCTGAGTATAGAAGTCTGGCTTCAACTGTTTCAGAATTGGTGTGGCTGTTGGGATTATTGAGAGAAGTAGGTACTAAAGTTCAAGTACCAGTTCAAGTATACAATGACAGCAAGGCTGCTATTCAGATAGCTGCTAATCCAGTATATCATGAAAGGACCAAGCACATTGAAATCGATTGTCATTTCATAAGAGAAAAATTGCAAAAGGGACTGATTAAAGTTGAGTATGTCCATACTAAAGAACAACTAGCTGATATATTGACCAAAGGGTTGTCTAGACTACAACATGAACATTTGTTATCCAAGCTAGGGGTTTTTGATATTTTTGCACCTCCTAGCTTGAAGGGGATTGTTGTGATATAGAGAAGCTGTGGAATTTAGAAAGAATAAAAAGGGGTAGAATAGTCTTTTTACAAAATATTGGTTATAACAACTTATCTTTTTGTTAGTTAGGTAAGTTGTTATTAGTTAGTTAAGATGATAAAAGAGATATATATATATATATATATATATATATATATATATATATATATATATATATATATATATATATATATATATATATATATATATATATATATATATATATATATATATATATATATAGCTCATTCATTGTATGTGGACAATTTAGTTTTTTCTCAATGGAAATTGCTTATTCTTTTTCTTCTTAGCATCTAGTGAAGTTTTCTCATTAACCAACATTCGGCCCCTCTCTTGTTTTTGCTGTCTAAGGACCAGGGTAATTTTACCTTTTCATATTTCATATGAAAATATCTGGGATTTTTTTGAGTGAGCATGATTTAAAATTGGTTGAAAATAATTGAACGAGGTAATATACAAAATTTGAGAAAGACCGAGTGATTTGGAATCAAATTTAGGTATAAAAACGCCTCAACAATATGTATATATTGTATTATATATCGTGTATAGTAATGTATCCCTCAAACAAATTTATATGAATATACATAGGAGTAGAGTCTGCTGTAGATAAGCAGATATACAGAATTTTATACACTAATATACATGAATATATATATGGATATACATAAAGTATATAGAGATGGAGTCATCTTTAACTCATTAGAAATATGAAATTCAAACCAAACTTTAAAGGGTCTTTAATGACATTTTGAAGTCACTATCACATATTTGGGCGCTACGCTCAACTTGCTTTAGGCTACAAGATTATTATGTTTTTAGTTTTCCATCAGTGTTCGATATCTATATTGAAATCTAATTATTTTAAATTTGTCACATAGATTCCTATTTGAAATAAAATGCTTTTTATAAAAAAAAAATTCATATTTGAAAATCAGAATCGAGATTTCTGATAAAAAAGAAACTAATTCTATCGGCTGCATCATTTTCATTGATGGTTTAGACTAGAAGACTTACACGTTGGAGAAGTCGGTGTTCTATGTTCTTTTTATTGTGTAAGACATTTTCAGTGTGTGAATGACACTATTGGTTGTTATTAAAAATAATTTTTTTAAAAAATTCAATTGATAGTGGTGTACATTATTAATTAAAATGCATGTGATAATTGTTTGAGTGTTTTAGCACATTTTTCATGTCTAATAATTTTTTCTTGCATATATATTAATAAGACCAAAGGTCTTCATATTATATTTTTTATATGTATTATATTATATAAAAGATACAACACTGTTTTAGTTTATAATTCTAGAGTTCGAATACATAAATTTAGAAGTTAAAAAATTATACGTTCATAAAACACTTGAAGGTCTTAGAAATAATAAACGAATACTCTAATATGAATACTTTACTGCGTTGATCTATGACTTAACAATTTTAAATACTTTGTTTAGATAGTTGTTACCCCTTATATTATATTAATGTCAGTTAAAATATAATTTTGTTTGTTTTGAGTTTTACTTAAATTCTATTGTATCGTTTCGTTTAAATTCATTATTTAGTAATGATGAAAAAATTTATTTTGTAACGATCGATTTGATGTGATCGCGTCGTTATTTTTTTATTTTTTATTTTTGCTTTTCTTTTTCTTCCTTTCCTTCTTCATTCCTACTATTCTTTCATGTCATGACTCATTAAAGCTTCTTAAAAACCAATTTTAAAATTTGATGTGATGCAAACGTGAATAATATATCAAAAAATTTATAATAATAAAAAAAAAGAGAGGAGTTGTATCTAAGTTTTGGGATTCGATAAGATTTGAATTGGTTAGAATTAAAAAGAAATCAGTCTGTAATTATATGTTGATACATAATTATACATCATCTATACACTATTTTACGCTATTCATATAATATCCATACGTAACATATACAAATGATCATTGTTAAAAGTTATCTTTTTTCCCATATATATTGATTATTTGATAATGGAGGATTATTATCATTCCCAACTATAATCTTCTTTGATTTCTAGTATCCACAAAATCTGAACTCAAAACTCTAATTAATATCGAGTTGGATTTTTTTTTAAATCCCACAATCATCATGTAGATTATTTACAATTTTTTTCATTGAGCAGAAGTAGAGTCGTCAATTCGTTGGGAAGGTCTGGCATAATCTGGAATTTAATAGGGATTGACAAAGATTTTTGGAGCCCAATTAAGAAAAAGACTTTTTAGTCCAGTCTGAATAAGTTTGTTGATTTGTAAGGCTTGAGAAATAAAGGTAAGGTCGGCCCGTGGACTAATAAAAAATAATTAAAAAATATAATATAATATTAAAATTTAAAATTAAAGAGAGTCCACACTCAAAACAATTAGGTTAATATTTCTATTTAGATATTTATACTTTTTACTTTAAAAAAAACTTAATAAGTATTATAAAGATAATTTTATTTGTAGATTTAATTAACAAGTAGTGATATTAATATCATGTAATATTGTTTTGTCGATATTTATGATAATATATTTATATTATAATTTATAATTTAATTTAATAATTATAAAAATAATATAATTTTTAAAAAAGTGAGCTAGCCCGGTATGCATGTAGCCCACGTACTTGTGGGTTTGAACTGACCGTTTTCTAGCCATACAAAAAATGGACTAGCCCAGCCTGATTTGTAATCAAAGCCTATATAAATTAGTGCGAATGAGATAGACTGACCCGTATTAACAGCTCTACACAGTTAGCCTGAACACTCGTCATCAAAAAAGAAAAGTAGATTGTGAACATTGGGGTTTTACTTTTCTCCACTCATCCCATGAACGCATGAAGCTATGTTCTTTTACCTCGTAAAGCCAAGTGTGGCCGACTAATAAATTCTTACTGATCATGTTTTTCTGTTTAATCTTAATTTATATTTATTATCATATCAAATTAAAATAAATATGAAAAGTATATGAAAAAACCTTATCCCTATACAAGAATCAAGTTTTTGTGCGTTGAACAAAAAATTAACACAATACAATAAAATAAAGATTTTATTGTAGAAACTTTACTCCCTTAAGAAAAGGAAAAACACACAACAGTACGTTTTATTACTTTCAAACACAATCAAAAATTACAATAACTCAATAATCAAGGAACTAACTCTAGTAAATTATAATCGAAGATTTTACTTTCTAAGAAGTCATACTCACTTCTTGTTCTCTTAACTCTGCTCCCTAAGAAGTCAAATCCACTTCTTGTTACACTTCTCTTGAACTCTTTCTCTCTTAAAACACACCTCCTACACACTAATTCAAAACTAACCAATGTAACACTATACTTCAGAACAAAATCCTAATTCTAGTACTTCTTTCTTTCACTTGATCTCCTCAATAACTCGACCTTCACGGAATAACTCTCTTGAATTTGAATGAGTGAACTCTTCCCGTCTCTTTATATTTTAAGTCCGGTATATATTGTGTGAATACGGTTCATGTTGTCATCATCAAAAGTATTTTAAGCATTTCATTATTCATCAATTTCTCCCCTTTTGATGATGATAAATATACTCCACTTCCTGCACTTGTGTAAGAAAAAAACATTTATTATTTACATACATATCGATTAGGTGAAAATGCTCCTAAGGAAATAAAAAAAATATGTTCAAAATGAACATACTAACGAGACAAACATATTCCCAACTAAAAGATATCAAGTGATCAACTCTCATTTTATTTTATACTTGAGACTCAATTCATATATTAGTGATATCTCTCGAGTGATATTACTAATAACTCTAAAGTCATTTACATAATTTTTCTTGCTTTGAGAAAATAAAAATTATAGTAGAAGCGACGTTAGAAAAGTGATAGGGATTCATTCAAATTTCTTTTCTTATAAAAAATTTTATCAGCGAAAATTCTATCTTTCATCACGAACATTTGTAAAGAAAAGAGCATATTCATAGAGGTATCTTTCATTGTCAACTTTTATGCACCTTTTATTGGAATCGAATGAAAATTTTGGGCGGTATTTTTATAGTGTTCATGTCAATATCTATTAGTATAATTTTGTTTTTATATAATGTATTTGACTTTGCAACAACTAATTGTAACTTTATATAAGCTACATTAGATCATGTGTTTTTAGATAAACTTTATCAATATCTACCGTCCGGTCAAATTTATTTATCAATGTCGCTGAAATATACTAATTATATGTGTTACTAACCTATCACCAACCATTTCTTCAGGATTTCAAATACAATAATAAAAAATTAAATAAGAGGACGATGCACAACTTATCGAACTTATTATATATATCAAAAAAAATCTGTATATCACGTGTTGCGCTCTAATCATTTAACCAATCTCTAGGAGAAGAGAATCTTAAACATATGAAGACATGACAAGTGGATCCTCATAATTCCAGCTACATACTTTTATGGTTAAAATTATATTCTACAATTACTCATTTGCAATGAGTTGTATTACTCTCTGTCTTAGTACATTAAATATTTAGTTTGCTAACCTTTTGACAAATCCTTTTGGCATGTCTATTATCAAATTTGTTTGGACTCAATTGAGTGCAGATGATAATATAATTTAACATCCACTTTCTGTCTTCTTCTCAACCTTCTATTGCATATTTGTATCAAAAGCTTAGATGAAAGTATATTTTTTCCTCATAATAGTATATCATTTTTGTGGGCCTATAAAGAAGCACAACAGAAAAATATTTGGTAGTCCAAAAATAAATCAGTCAATTGTGCTTTTACTCCTTTTAGATCCTCCTTTCATTTTCTTTATAATAGTGGTCATGAATGCCACCATGTCGCACATCGACTATTTCATCAGGTACCTTATCTTATCTATCAGGTAATTCTTTGTATCAAAATTTAGACGAATGGAAAGTAATTATCTATTAGGAATTAGTTCTCTCGTGACTTTCATCAACTTCGTTGACTGTTAGACCGCACCTTGATATTATTTTTAGTTGATCCTTATTTGACCTACACAAAGTGAACTATTCTTGAAATGAAAATGAAGCAAGGTATTAGAATCTAGTTGGAAATGAGGTAAAGGAATATAAAAGCATCAAACTTGTGGTTGAGAGACAAGGTATGTGGTCTTAATATATCTAAGAGAGAATTATATCAATTAAGAATAAAGTGGCAAAGTGCTATCCTATTCAACTAGCAAAAAGGCACGTTAGAAAAAGGAAATAGTGGGGCATTTTTGTCATTTATTGGAAAAGCTTATATGAATGGTCATACTATGACTTAAATTCTTTGGCTAATGGAGGGGACCAAAATATAATGAGGAGAAGATGTTGGTGGGCATTAAGATTTTCATGATACTTCCAAAAGAAAATTCTCATAGTAATACTACCAAATAAGCCTCCACTCGTTTCGATCTGTTCGTCTTTATCTTTTTTTTTTGTCTGTTTGAAAAAGAATGTCACTTAGTTTATTCTAGCAATTAATATTTCATTTCAACTTTTCATATGACATGTTATTATAGTCTGTTTAGAAAAGAATGTCACTTAGTTTATTCTAGCAATTAATATTTTATTTCAATTTTTCATGTGACATGTTGGAGACCATAAAAATAAACGGTATTTTGATACATTTGATATATCATTAATATAAGCTCACGATATTGAAAAAACCTCTTTACTATCTTAAACTATGAGTCATATCAAAATAGGATAAACAAATTGAAACGAAGGAAATAGCAAAACTCCAATTGAAATAGCAACGGGTCCAACTATGGGTTCATGTTTTGATACTATCCAGTGTTTCTGAGTCGAGTCATATATATACATGTATATATAGTATGAGTATAAATAATTCAAAATCTACCGCGTCTAAATTCTAAATTCATCTAAAAATGAACAACATAACAAGTAACTAAAATTTTCATATAATTAACATGTTATGATATCAAGTTGTTGATACTCATTTCAAAAAAGAATAATTTGAAGAATATGGTAAAACACATGAAGGTCCTGTGCTTGGATTGTGGACAAAGTAAAAGACTATAGTTTAATTTCTTGAAACATGTCAAAAGTGATTTTTTAAGTAAGTGTTTACTAAACTTGGACTATCACTAATGACCCTTTTTATGTTATCTCATTATTAGATTATTTTATCTTAATTCCCAAATCCACTTCATTAGGAAATAATTCTTCCACACCTTATTAATTCAGTTTTGAGGAACCATTGTATAATAAAATAATATCCCCACTTGGGGAGGTATCTTACTAACCATATGAGAATCTAAGAAAGGACAACATGATACACTAAACTTTTGATATGTGTGGGAATTAGAGAAGAGTCGGACCACAAAGATTTATTGTACGTGATTTTATTCAGTATTGTTGCAATAGGTTAATTTCATAGCTCGAATTCATGACTTGGTGATCAAATGACAATAATTTTATCAGTTATTATGGGATTATCGGTCTAAACATATATGAACCTTAAAAGGTAGTCTGGTATACTACGCTCTCGTGATGTGGGAGGTCTGGGAATGGGCTTGACCATAGGTCTATTATATGCAATTTTATCTTGTATTTCTACAATAAATTGTTTAGGTCTATTGTATGCAATTTTATCCTGTATTTCTATAATAGGTTGTTTCCATAAAAATGAATCAATGACTTTTTTTATCACATGGCAACAGCTTTAGTAGTTCTACAAAGCTCCTCTTCTAACCATAAAGAATTTTGAAAAGTTACTTTGGTGCACTAAGCTCTCGCAGTGTGTGAGAATTAAGAAAGGAGCGGACTATAGATGATTTATTGTATGTAGTCTTATCCTTTATTTTCGCAATAGGTTATTTTCACAACTCAAATTTATAACCTTCTAATCACGTAAAAACAATTTCACCAGTTACACCAATAATCTATTCTAACCATATTGGAATCTGAAATGTGCAAATCAACTGATATATATAATCATGATGTGTCAGAAAAGCTTCATGAAGAGTTTATTTAATAAACAACAGTGATTCCAACTTCCATGCACTTTAGAGCAAACAACTTTAAACAAATGGGAGAAAATTGAATGACCAAACTTATGACTTGTTGTTAAGTAGAAGGCATTAAATATTGAAGAAAAAAGTCATCACTTTCATACCAATGACAAGACTTGATAAACTATAGTGGTTTGCTTGGTTAGCCCACTTGGAAAGAAGAAAGGATCCAACTTATATACATTAGCAAATGTTAAAAATTTATACTATAAGCATATTTAAATGTATTGTACAATGTAACTTGTTTTTAATCTTTTATAGACAAAACATGTTCATGTTACACTGAGCCACCTCATAATGAATAAGTGGACATTGACTAAACACTTTTTTTTTTTTTTGGGGGGGGGGGGTAGAATACCCCCTCCATTAGTGAGAGTCATAACTTAAGAATTGGAAAATGTTGAATACTAGTTTCTTCTTTATTTTCTCTGAATAAATTCAGCTTTTATCATAATTCTCTTTTCTTTGCAACAGAAGCAAAATGAATAAACTGAGACTAACTATAATGTAGAGAGATATTAAACACCTAGCATACTAGGTGTTTTCACTAATGACTAGT
This sequence comes from Solanum chilense, assembly GCA_032847665.1. Taxonomy (NCBI): domain Eukaryota; kingdom Viridiplantae; phylum Streptophyta; class Magnoliopsida; order Solanales; family Solanaceae; genus Solanum; species Solanum chilense. The sequence continues at coordinate 7,646,811 of CM064971.1, read as the reverse complement.
TTGTGACTTTTATCAACTTGGCAGCTTCATAATTAGCTTGATTGTGTTGAGTAATCTTAGTCAGCAAATCTGTTTAAATCAACCCTCATTCACAACTTTGAAGAAACACAGCAGACAAATTAGTGCAAGGAAATAGCTCAAAGTTTACCTAAATAATGAGCAACCCCACTTTGGTTGCAATATGAACTAACTAAAGCAAATCTCTTTCTAATACTGGTTGTTTTCGCTCGTGGTCTTGACAAACGAACAACAACAGCTACGCGTCAATTCCAAGCAAGTTGGAGACAGCTATATGAATCCTCACTGCTCTTGACCAAACAAGGACTTAACGTTGAATCTTCCCTGACTCAACACATAGTATTGTAGTTACCAAACTGGAGACCTTGTAGAGCAATGTTATGCATTCCATGCTCGAGTCCATACGATGGAGCCCCTCGAAAAGGCATGGCCATCAGACCACCACTTGATGAGTTGAATGTTATGTCTGATTCTTGATTTGGTGAATTATACTCACATAGTGTTTTTACCATGCCATTCATTATTGAATGTTGTTGTGCTTGTTGAGAAGGGGCAGATTTATGATCCTCAGGGGAAGTAGACTTGGATTCCGAAAGATTGACAACTGTGATATCATGTATGCTTGATCGCCTTTTATCTTTTCCACCGGAAAGCTGCCTAATGAAGTATTTCTGAGCATGGCTAGCTACCTGAGTTGGAGTTCTTGTGGTCACGAAATTGCGTGAAATATTTCTCCAGTCTCCTTTTCCATACTTCTTCAGCCCCAGCAGAAATTGCCTGGAAAAAGAAAATATACGAAACATTATTACTCATGTACCACGATAACTATCCTTTACTACTATATGCCTAATGTCAAGCAAGTTAGGCTCGGTCTTATGAATCTTTACTAACCAAGTCGCTCCATCTAAACTCATTCAATACCAATTGATCTTTTCTACAGTTTCTACCGACATATAAATCTCTGATACGACTAAATGATTGGAAGCCGAAGTAAATGTACCAAAAAGACTAAAACATATTTCCAAACTTCCTATTGAAACTCAAATTTGATAAAACTTACTCATCTTTGTAGATCACTCTTGCTGAATCCTAAACACATTTTTTATACACCATGATTGATGTTGTGTTTGAGAATCTACATTATCTAAATGAAGTTATAGTTCAATTACAACCTTATATCATTATGATTTATGACCATGTTGAGCTAAAAAGTTTAAAACATGAGTTTTTATCACTTAAAAGCCACCTCGTGCGCGAAGGAGATCGTCTCTACAATAGTTAGTCCTTTAACAATTCAATAACATTTCTATAAAAAGAGTCAAAGTATTCTTTCGATCTAGAGCAAATGAATTGATATTAAACTCACTTGTGCTCTTCTTCAGTCCATGGCACACCTTTCTTCCTTTCATGTTCAGAAGATCGATTCGACGTGCCTCTTTTCCCAGATTGACCATAAAATTGCTTAAATCCATGAAAAGCATCTTGATTATTGACCCACTCTAATGTGAAAGAATTACTAGTAGTATAGCCAGGTACTGGTATTAGCCCTGCCTCTATATCACTAATATCTTCTACCAATTCTCTGTACTGTTTAATCACATCATTCACTGTTTTCCCAGGGATCATTGCTGCTACATTATACCATTTATCAGGTGTATCTTTATCAAACAAAGCAAGTGCTTCTTCAAACACTTTGTTCTCTTCAGGTGTCCATCTTGTTCCCTTGTTTTCCTCAAACAACCAGCTTGAATTCTTGATATATGTTGCAGGGGATAGATATCCCATTTCTCTATTCATGTTTTCTTGATCATGTACCACCTAATAATCAACCCCTTTTGGTTTTCTTGGCAAATGATTGACAAATGAAGAGTCTTTTTAAACTATCTATTTTCTCACAGGCATTTAATCAAACACAAAAAGGGCATAACAAGAGAATCTTGATTTTTTTTATTTTTTTTTTGAGTTTTTTTTTTTTCTCAAAGTTTAGGAATCTGGAAAAGACCACCCCCAACTTTCCAAAACCCAAGGAAAATTCTGAAATTTGTAATAAAAAGTAGATCTTGTTTTTATGATTTATCAAAAGCTCATCATAGTTAGAAATTCAGAGAATAAAAACTCATAAACCCTCTTATATATATATATATTATAGAAAATTTAATGTAGAAAAATCAAGAATTGAAATGAAATGAGAAAAATAGAGAAGAGCCAAAGTGATTGATTAATAAGGTTTTGAGATGTTATTGGCTAAAAATGGTGTTTGTGGGGTCTTGTAGCTAAAAGAATTTTGTTTTTTTCTTCTTGGTGTTTAGAGAGAGAAGTAGACATATAATGGCCTAGTTGGATAGTACTCTTTTACCCAAAAAGGACAATCTATCATTGTTGTTCAACAAAAAAAAATGTTTATTTAGTTGTCCGAGCGTTCGAAGCATCTCGTATTTGTATAGAGTAATTAATTTTATAATATGAATTCGTAACTTTTACTAACTCTTAAGGCTTCAATAAAAGTTTGTGCATAATCGAGTGTAAAAGTTTGTGCATAGTCGAGTGTTTGAAGCATGTTGTATTTATACAGACTCTGGTGAATAATGCATTTTTATGTAAACAGTAATGGTTATTTTTATGATCTGAACATGTAACCTATAGATAATATGAAAGACGGTTCAATTTTGCATTTAAGGATCCACTAAAAGTTTGTGATTAGTACTAAATATTCATTTTTTTAATTGAAATTGTTGGATATGAATTTTTGATATGAAGTTGTATTCTAAAGGAAAGTTTTACCCTGGTCTTAAGAGAATTTTTCTAGTTTGAATTTAGATTAATTGAGTATCGAATTTGTATAAAAAATAAATAAAAGAGTCGCACTTGCATTCTATATAAAATATTAGACATGTATTTTCAAACACATTTTTTTTTGTTTTTTGACTATGTTCGAGTGTTACTACAATAACAATCTATTTTGTATAACCTCATAATTGGATTTTAGAAAGTAGAGGAGATAGTCATACTTTACTTTTATATTTGTAGGATAAATAAACTATTTTTGATAGATTTTAAATTTTTTTAAAAAATTATTAAAGAGGTGAATATAAAAAATTTTCTATGATTTAAATATTAATAATTATTTCACGGTTTAAATTTATAACTTATAAATCACATAAAAATAACTTTAATTTATCAAACATGTCTAATTTTAAAGGATCATTTGGTAGCTACTTAGAGTAATTATACAAATTAATAATATAGAAATTAGAAATGTTTATTTTATATAAGTATTAATTATCTAAAATATAATTATTCATGTATTAATTATTCCACCTCATATTATATATGAAATTGTTCATAAATTTTCTCATAACTTATATTTATTGTATTAGTCTTATACATATTGTATTAGTTATATAAATTTTTTTAAATTCTGCCTATCCCACTTCTTCTTAAAAAAAAAATACTAAAAAAAATGAAGAGTAAGGTGCCAATAAATAAATAAAATATAATTGCACACTCTGTCTTAAGTCAAAGAAATAAAAACCGTTGGTATTTCAATTATTATTATTATTATTATTATTATTTTGATTAAGAGCTGTCGGTATTCCTTTCCCATCAAAACTAATTTCAAATTTTTTAATTCTATTTTATTAAAGTTTGTGAATTATTGATCTTATGTCTGTAGGCCATATTAATTATGTCAATGATTCTCAGTGCTTGACCATCAAAATTGGTGTGTTCTTTCTCTTATTTTTAATTAAAGAAATACTCTATTTATATTAATTGTTTATTTTTTTTAAAAATGATTAACAATTCATAAAATCAAAAGAAAACTAGCAATTCAATTTTTTTTTATCATAATTCTTTTTTTTAATATGTAAATAAATTTATAAAATTTCATAAAAGTTAAATTGATAACATTATTATTTTTATTTATGATTTTATAAGAAACGTATAAAAAGAAAAACATACAACTAATTTGCGTCGGACGAAGGTAAGGTACATCAATTTTAATTGAATATTCTTTCTTATTGGAATTAAATGAACATTAAAGTGAGTAACTTTAACTTATATATAGAGCTGCTATTTATGGGGAAAAAAAATTGGCCAGAAAATTTGACTAGGATTTGTTCAGACTTTATTTTTTATTTTACCTTTTTAAATATTTTTATCTTTTTAATTTTAATATATTTAACTAAAAATGGAAAAAGAATAATCTATTTTAAAACAAATTTTTTTATAGTTTTCTTGTTAAATTCTGATGAAATTTTCTGACACTTTTCAAAATTTATTTACCAAAAAATGATGGTCTAATTATTAAGGACACTATTGATCTTTCTACCAACTTGGGTGGAAAAGGGGTCAAAATTGAGTGAAATAGAGAAGATAATTACATTAATAAAATCACATGAAGAGAATTCATAGTGAAAAAATAAAATATTTTACTGTAAATAATAAAATCACATGAGGAGAAGACAGTGAAAAAATAAAATATTTTACTGTAAATATTGAGTTAAATACTTGAAATATTTATAAGTTAATGAGAAAACGGCACTTTTAGTCCTTGTGTTAAGGCTATATTCTTATTTTTGTACTTGAGTTATCTAACATAGCACTAGTAACTTTTAATTATATCAGTGAGTGATTTTTAATCCCTCAACTAACAGATCCAAAAAGAATTAACAGAGAGTTCATTGCTAAAAGGGCAATTCGGAATTTCATTCTAATTCTCTCTCTTTGAAGAACTAGCTCAAATCTTCTATGTCTCTATCTTGAAGAATAAGCTCATCGATCTGAGCTACATTTTCAACAAAACTAATTTGATAGGCATTAACCCTCCCTCTCTCACACCGACAAACGATAGCTTATTTGAACAACACCCACCTGATAAGCATTAGATTTCTCTCTTTGTCCGACGAACTCAAAGTCATCTAAGCTACATTTGCACAAAACCCACCTGGATCTACTGAAACATCAATGTATTCGTGATTTAGAATTAAGGTATTGTTAATTGATTTTTATTGTTTATATTCTTTTCCTTATTATTGTTATTTTTTTTTACTTTTAGTTACTTTCATTATTAGAATGAAAGGTAGCTAAAGGGTCATTTTCTTAAGTCTTAACCATCTATTAATAATATTTTTAATTAATTCTATTTACATAATACTAGTATCACACGTTCATTTTTTGTACGTAATGTACGATAGTGGAATTTAGCAAGAATATGTGGAAATAATTGAGAGGGTCTGATTTTGTTATTTATTTATTTTCTGACAAGCTGTGAAGGGTTGCTTTGGGAGTGGTTGGAAACATAAATTTTTAATTTAATTTTGTGTTGTAGATATTTTATAATTTTATTTTTATTTTTATTTTTTAAAAAAATGAAAAACTAAAGAAGAAGACAAACAAATAATAGCATTGAGGGGTGGTTGGCTTTATTTGTAAATATTCAATTGGCAGCATTAAATGTTGATCTCCTTCTACCTTTTTTATTTATTTTTCTTTGTTATATAAAAGTATTAGTTACTGTCTTTTCTCATTTCTGAATTGTTTCAGTTACATTATTTACATATTATATTATTACAAAAAATTAAAAAAAAAATCAACGAATCTTTTCGTCTACCTTTTGTTTATTTCCTTGTTTTTTTGTGTTACAAAATTAAATTTAAATCCATCAATTAAATTTACCTTAATTACTCTTTGAAATAATTCAGGTCGATTACATGATTTTTTTAAATTTGATTTACTCCGGTCTTAAATATTCAAACGATTCATCATATTTCTAACTAGTTTAATAGATGCATTATGATCATTTTTTTTTATTCTAGATTTAGAACTAGTCTCAACATATGACGATAGAAGTGGAGTCAGGAGGCTTGAGTTCCAATTCCCAACACTTCAATTACTCTCAAAATAATTCGGATTGACTATATGAATTTTTGCACTTGATCCACTCTATTCTTAGATATTCAAATGATTTATCGTACTTTTAACTAGTGTTATCAATGAATAACCATCATTTTTTGTTATCTAGATTTAGAACTGATCTCGGAAGATAGAAGTTGAGTCAAAGCGCTTGAGTTTCAATTTCCAACCTAGCATTTTTAGAATATGTATTTTGATTTCAAGAAATTTTAGTGAACCCTAGAAAGATTGTGAAATAAGTCATGTGACTTTCCTTGTTATAATATTTACCCATTGGAAATCTTGACTTGTTAGAAAAGAGGAAATAAAATAAGTAAATAAATGGTGTATTTCTTGTTTTGTGATAGTAGGTAGATCTATGTGTGTTGGAAATGAAAGAAAGTGGTATTTTATTGTGTATTTTTTTCTAAAACAAATGTGAGTTTCCATAAGTGGAAAGATTCCTTACTTAACATTTTTTTCAAGAAAAGTGCAAAATGGTTGAAAATGGATTAGGTCATGTGATGTGGGCACAAGTACAACTTGCATCTGCCCCTTCAATAGCTCATCTTTGTCTCCTCAATCAATAAACAAGCCCCCACACCACCTAATTTAATTTTTTTTTTATTAACAGTGGCGGAATTAAGTTTTTCATTAAAGGGGTTGTGAAAATAGATATATATAGTAGTCGAAAGGAGTTTGTCATCTATTACATATACCTAAACAATTATTTTTTTCATAAATAAATAATATAATTTTCTGTCGAACGAATTCGGATGAACCCCTAACAGTTTGGTGGCTCCGCTACTGGTGGTACATATAATAAACAAAAATTCAAATTTGATTTCGACTGTTAAGTAACTTTGCGCAACAGACACTTTAACCTGATCCCAGTATATATATTAATGATAACTAAAAATGCTTTAACTTATCTTCGTTGTGTCTGGTAGATATCTAACACTGATATGACATAAATTTTGATGATCATTTTATAAGTTAGAGTATTCAACTGACTAATTGAAGATGATCTGAGACGCCTGAATGTGTATATTCAAAGTTAAAGTGCTTACTTATCAGGTGAAGCCAAATTTAAATGTTTGTGTATGTGTTATGTTTAAAATAAAACTTATTTATACTCAGTGTCCACATTGATTACTTAACTTTATTAGTAATAATTTACATGATTAATTATTGAAATACAAAAAGTTGTGTATTTATTTATTTGATATGTATAGCGAGTAAGCCTTTTTTCGATAAATTCGAAAATAAAATACGATTCAAAGTTAATATAAGGAAATTCATCATCCCTCAAAAGAGTACATTTGAGGTGGGATCTCATTCGACTCCTTAGAGCTTCTTGTGTCCTACGTAGAGTAAAAAATTAAAATTAAAAATATTTTGAATAAATATCTCAAAATATTATATTAAACTTTGATGTTTTGACAAGATCATTATCAAACCCTGTTGGCCTTTGAGGTGTGCTATTTAAAGATATTATCGTCAGAATCTAAAATTTAAATTTGATATTTCAATTTTTATGTTTTTTATTTCAAAAATCATTACACTTTCAAGAATTTTTTCAAACCATAATTATATTTCAAGTTTTAACAAATTTTCACACAATGAATTAAATTAAGCTCATTAAATCTATATTTTGACTACCTTTGCCAGACTTTTCTTAATGTGATCAAAATTTAAATATTTTAGTCCTTCAAAGTAATCCTTAAAATTAGTAAAAACTATTTAGCAAAAAAATTTGAACTTTATTTTTGAAATTTGAAGGTTGAGGGGTTGAAAAATGAAACTCCAAAAGTATTATTAAATTGAGAGTTGTCATTGCAATAAATTTGAAAATTGGCCTCATTTTGAAATAGATTTGGTGTAAGTTGGGTTGGATTTTGGTTGTTATGGTGATTTTTTTTTATATAATCTCTACGTATATCAATGTATATTCACATGTATCATAGGTGTATATTTACTAGTATCTCCATGAAGTTGATACATATCATGTATATCTTTGCATATTCATAAAAATATTCAACAAGAATAATCATAAAAAAAGAAAAGTATATCATAAAACAAACTCTTCAAACTTTCATCATCAATCACAAAAAAAAAAAAAGAAGAGAGAATACATTGAATAATACTCACATAATTATTAAAAATTGCTTGAGAAAAAAAAAATGTTTTCCTTCTTCACTCAACAAAATGAATACCATGTCTTATTGTGTATCCCTTTTTTTTTTTGTTTCTCATTGAGAAACATTTTCCCTATTTTTCTTTCCTACATGTTTTTCTTCTTGTGAAAATTTATATATGTGAATTTAACTCCTTCCAAAAGAGCCTTTTTAGCATTTTGGAAGATCTTTTGGAGGTGGCAAAAGTGATTCATTTGGACCTTTGCCATTTTCCACAAGAAATGCCATTTTCAATCCCCATGTTGTGTGTATCTCTAGATGGCAATGCATAAACCAAACTCCTGCCATAAATTACAATACAGTCAGACATCTCTATAACAGTCAGTCAGACATTCAAATTTTCTTTTGCATGAATTTTCATGTTATGTTACATTATAACAGACAAAAAAATGATGTATGACTTATAAATGAATGGTACCTGGATTGTCAGCACGGAATCTTATGGCAACCCATCCACCAGAAGGAACACCAACAGTATTCCTCTCAACAGGATCCACAAGATTAAAATTCTTAGGATCAACTTTTGGATTATAATTTCCTAGTCCTTTACCAACTTGATAGAAATTAAATCCATGTAAATGTATTGGATGATTCTCAGGAGCTATAATTCCAGTATCCTGCAAGACTAATTGAACAGTATCGTTATACGATAACTTATAAACCTTAGTCCCACTCGTTGTGCCCATATTCGCGGGTGGTGTTGTGCTAGTATAGTTATATACAGATGGAGGGTTCCCTGGAAAATCCGCGGTGAAAACTCCTTTAATCCCTGAGAAATGTGCTTGTAATAGTGCAATGGTTGGCATAACAAATGTTACATTGTTAATACTAGCCACAACTCTGCTTCCATTGCCCTGTTTACAACTTGGACATGGATTAATACCTAAACCTACTGTAAATAATAATGAATGATCGATTTTAATTGGAACTTTAGCTGGATATTTTTTCGAATTTAAACTTCTTAAAGCGTCTAAAAAGTTGTTTGCTATAGGTGTTGCATTTTTTGGAGGTGTATTTGTACTAGTAAGTGTGGTTGAAGGATTATTTGATAGTGTGCCAGAGTAATGTAATGTTGCAATTGCTGTTACATTGTCAACAGCAATAGGTGCATCCATAAATGGTGAAGCAACAACCATGTATTTGCCTGAATTTTTATTGGCATTGACTATAACGTTAGTCGTTTGGCCAGGGGCGATCACTATAGTGTCCGTTTGGAAGGGCTTAATGTACGTGGCATCGACTTCAACAACTGTCATTTTGTGACCAGCGATTTTGAAGAAGAGTTCTTCGTTGAGTGCAGCGTTGATTACTCGTAGCATGTAGGTTTTTCCTTGTTCAACATTTAACTTGTATCCACCTGTATGGTACAAAAAGATGTTATACACAATCAATGAGCTAACGTAGTTATATATACTGATAGTATAAGTTTCAACTTGTTATGCATTATATTTTTGACGGTGTATAAAAGTTAAACTCGTAGTAGAATTATATGTGACCTTGTGCAGGACAATTTGAAACAGGACCAGGATGACCATTGATAGTGTGAGCATCAGAAACATTAGGTGCTAATCCTGATTTTATGGCTTCATTAATCACAGCTTCAGTGTCAGATTTCCACCATTCAGCTGCATTAACAACAAAAACATCATAAAAAATCATGTCATTAATATTTTTCTTCCTAAATTAAGCACATATTAAAGTACCCAATATTAATTAATAGGGCATACTAGATAAACACGTCGTTTAACTTGGCATCAGCTGACATCTATGTCCTCCAACTTTGGTTGTGCACAGTGGACACTTAAACTTGTATAAAGTTGAACAAGTAAACACATGCCTCCGACATGTCGTCTGATGAGGCAATTTGCATCCCACGTGGCGTCCTACATGTATTATGCTACGTAGGACGCATGTATGTATACTTGTTCCACTTTATACAAGTTTAAAATGTCTGATCATATTTGTGCACGTCAAAAGTTGGAAGACGTAGATGTCAGTTGAAGTCAAATTAAATGACGCGTTTATATATTGTTCAAATAATAATTAGTGTTGATTACCTAGGATAACAACAGCTTCATGATTGGGTTTTGGGAATGGATAAGGCACACCAAGTTTAGGCAAAATGACAATTGCACCATGAACAGTTGCCCTTAGCCACAAAATATGAGCATGCCAAAATAGTGTACCCCTTTGACCTGTGATTGTAAAGTTGTAGACATAATTTTGGCCTGGCTGAATTGGACATTGTGTAATATATGCTGGTCCATCTGCCCATCCTGTTCTAAGTTGTCTAATACCATGCCTGTAAATTAAAAGATAAATTCTTGTAACTCGTATAAAACTAAACCGTCTGATCTCTCTATAATAATATTGTCAGTTTATTTTTATTTTTTTATGGCTAGAGCGAAATGGTAATACTATATAACATGAAAGATTATATATAGTATAGAGGCAAAGGTGGCTCAATTGCATTTTTTTTAGAAAAAATTTCTGACTTCGCCACTGCTAATATGACGTGATTATTGTCATTGTATAAAAGAAGTTGATTAGCTCTAATTAAATATAAAATGACTTACCAATGGATAGAGACATTATACTTAACATGATTAACAACTTTAACAAGTACATTATCTCCTTCCCTAGCATATATTGTAGGTCCTGGAAATTTTCCATTCACAGTAACAATGGACTTTGAGGAACAAAGTCTAGTTGTATTTTTCATTACCACCTGCAATATAATAAATATAATTCAGTAATTAATTTGACATTAAATTATTATGAATTGGAGTAAAACTTTGGCGCATCATCATTATGTAGTTGACATATTATTTTGATTAACCATATGGTTCAAAAAAGTGATAAATAATTTCTTTTTAAATATATACTTTTGTGAAAGTTGGTGTGTATAGTGCATGAAATTGCACAATTGTTTTCCTTGTTATGCATGCAAAGAAAAAAGAAAAAAAAAGGAGAAATTCTTCTTTTCTATAATCAAATAAATGTATTTGTTCATGCATGTTAATTGATACAAATCATCTAAAAAAAATTCTATAACAAATGATGATATCCTTCCAATGGAATTGATTTCTCGTATAGTTACTTGACTAATAGTAATTATCTCAAGAAGTAGATAATAACTAATGAGTAACTAAATATTTGTTTGTTTATTTTGATGCAAGAAGCAAACAAATGAGTAACTAAATATGCATAAAAAAGTGATACTAATAATAAAGAGTACTTACATTGAATTTGTAATGTCTAACCCTGCATTCAACAAGTGGAAAAAGGCAAAGTGCCAATAATATAAAATGGCAAATCCAAGAGTTCATTTTTGTCTCTTTTTTTTTTTTTTTTGAACTTTCTTCAAACACTTACTCTCTCTATGCAATTTAAGTGCTTAGAGAAAGTGAATTATGTTTCTTTTTTTTTTAGTTCTTGATGTGTTTGTGTAATGTTGTTATATTCAAGAAATGACATGCCAACACAAATATATATATATGTGTGAAAAATGGAAGTTCAAATGTAGTTGTGTTATCATTTTCTTTAGTTAGGTGAGATGGATCTACTTCTTCTTGAACAGCAAATGAATTGAATTAAAATTCATTTTGACATATTTTTTTTCTCCCTTAATCATTCCTTGCATGTTACATAAAGTTTATAATCTTTGTGGACCTACTTAAATTTGCAAGTGAAGCTATATTAGTTTGTTTAGGTCAATAACAAAATTCCAATTTAATTAATTTCACTTTTGGATTTGATTATTGTCTTCATATTACTTGTCTTAAAGGAGGGTGCACTTAGATGCATCAATGTTTGGTCAAATTAGAGTTTGAGTCTAACCGACACTTCAAAAGCTAGCTCAGATAGAAAAAACGGAAAAGAGCCTAAAATACTCTTGAAGTGTTGGAAATGGTACAAAATTACCCTTCATCCACCTATTGGCTCCAAAATACTCTTTCCACCCACCTATTGGCTCCAAAATACCCTTGTCATCCACCTTTGGTTCAAAATTAACCACTTATTTAACGGTTTTAAATTTAAACTATTTATATATTTTTTTAAATACGTGTCACTCAACTATTTGTTATAATTTAACTTATCAATATAATTTATAAATCAATCCACTACCCATTTATTACTAATTAAACCCCACAAAATTAATAAGTAGCTTTCCTGTTGTTGCATTAGTAATGTGACGGGTTTATTAATTTTGTGGGGTTTAATTAGTAATAAGTGGGTAGTGGATTGATTTATAAATTATATTAATAAATTAAATTATAATCAATAGTTGAGCGCCAAGTATTTTAAAAAACATTTAAATATTTTAATTTTAAAACCGTTAAATAAGTGATCAATTTTGACCCAAATATGGATGACAAGGGTATTTTGGAGCCAATAGGTGGATGAGAAGAGCATTTTGGAGCCAATAGGTGGATGTAGGATAATTTTGTACCATTTTCAATACTTCGAAAATATTTTAGACCTTTTTCCGAATTCATTGCCTGGTCTGGTGCAAGCAAATGTAATGGATCAGGGTATTTCCCCGCAACTCTTTGGGACCTCGGAATCAAATTGAATCTTGTTTTAATGTCATGTCGAATTAGGTCTAAAAATCGAAGGATCAAATTATCCGTGCCTTATATTGAACAAGTATAACTTGATCCGATTTGAGGGCGGTCCATTTTTGGCTTTACATACATTTACACAAATACTAATTCAAAAAATTTCATCCAAAGATTAGACCACATTGAGTTTATTGTTTGTAACACATTACATAACATTTATCTTTAATTTGCATTTATGCAAGAGGTAATTAGTTTCCTGATGCAATTAATTGTTGGTTGTCTAATTAATTTAAATTCCTAATTATGAATTATTTAAAGGTTGATGTCAACTAATTTAATTAGAATTTAAGGAGTAATAGATTGAATTATCTAAAAGCAGTCTATGATGCTTATTGGTGCTCTTCATGTCCGCGCACATGAAATAAATCACTAAATTCAAGGCTTTGAAAGTTTTAATAATTTTATTTTATTTTATGGTTATTTAATTAAAACCTAACAAAATAATTAAAGGTTCAAAATTATTTCCATCTGCTTAATTAATTTTATATAGTTAAATTAATCACAGAAACTAAAAATACAAAATTTCTATGAACCATGAAATACATGTTTGACAAAAAGTTTTAATATTTATAAATATAATGAGTACATAAAATGATAAAATATTTGACAAAAAAATAATTTATTCAGGCAAACTAATTAAAAAAGAAGAAGCTTGCAACGAGTCGATACTCCTAAGACAAATGAAACTGAAAATATAACAAAAGTTCTAAATTCAAAACAAAAAAACTAACATAATACTCTCGTGTCAAATTTCAACATAACATCATAAGTATGATTTTAAAGAAAAGGAAAACTTAAGTCTATACCTTTATTCAATAATGAATACTACTTTAATTTAAAAATAAAAGAATACTAACAGAACATAGTAATGACTTTTTTTATATAATACGAAAATTGCATTGAATCACATGAAGTAAAAACTAAAAATGAAATATAAATAATATAAAATAAGAAACTATATTTTTAGAAATATTAGATAATAAAACTAAAAGAATTTGAAATAAAAAAAATAGAAAAAAATTTAAAAGTAATAAACTTGTAATTACAAAATGTAATTACCAACATAGTGTCCCCTATTAATTTTGGAGTCATGCCAATTATACTAATTTACTTGTTAACCATGATCAATCAAACAAGACAGACTAAACTAAATATATGCATAATCTCTAAAGGAAGATCACATATATTGTAGCTATGTTCCATGGAATCAAATTGTCGAAGAATGAAAAAGTCTTATATCAATTATTAATAAAATGGGTGGTCTCCTTATATATATGAATCTACATAATTATCCCCTCACAAGCTAGATATGAGATTAAGTTAGATCCAAAGTCAATTTCTTTACATGGTATCTAAGTAAGGTTTATCTCCATAGATGTTATGCCCCCTAAATTATCCCGTCATAAGCTAGATGTGAGATGAGTTAGCCCTGGGCATGGGGTGGAGGTGTTAAAGAATGAGAAAGTCACACATCAGTATGATTAATGAGATGAGTAATCTCCTTATATTAATTTAGTTATTTCTCACTTCTTAAGTTAGTTTTTGCAATTGAGATCTTGCTTATACTGAAGAGGGACTGGTTCACGGAACAAAATGCATTTTATTAAACAAATACACTTGACCTAAAAAAGAATAAGATCGAATAGAAATTAAGCACCCAAAGGAAAATCAATTATATTAAATTTTATTTAACTCGTGACTTTTCTATAATTTATGCTTTTCTGAAATTAAACTCTGATAATTTAATCGTTCGAATCAACCACAATCCCTTATAGGAAAAGATATTATTTTTTTTACCAACAAAAAAGAAAATGGGAATTGTTATAGGAAACTTCTTTTTTTGGAATATTAGTGATGGATTAGTAAAAAGTAATCATATTATTGTAGAACCTTAGAATCAATACTAAAGGACAAGAGATTATGACTCTTAGTTGCTAAACCTAGAAAATTATGGTTGTTAAATAGTTATCATGTGATTTTTTTTTCTTTGCTATCTGTAAGACATTAAACATTGTTTCAAAGCAAAGATTAATCCAACCAAATGGATTTTAACAACTTATTAGTTGTAACAATTCCCCTTTTACTCCTACCTCCACCCTCTCACCAACAATAACAATGTTAAATCTCCTTGCTAATTTTTATTATTTAATTTTTTTTAGTGAAATTTAATTCTATCATTATTGATTATATTGTAAGAATTATTTATCAAAAATTTACTAATATCATTAGTTATCAATCTACCACAACTCTGTTTTCTACGAGAGTTTGGATCAACAAGTGAATTTGGAACTCTCTCCTTACTAGAAACAAATGTTTTTTTTTCATAACAAATAAAATTAGTGGAATAAAACATGGTTGTTTCACTCATTTTCTGAATCAGCTCACTAGGAAAATGTATAATGAAAAACAGATTCTTACTGAGATAGTGAAAAATCATAAATTTTTCATATGAAAACATAACTATTTTTTCTTTTTTCATCGATTCAATCAAAAAAATCTATGAAAATAATTATTTTTTTGTGGAAAATAGAGATTTTTAGTACCGTCTCACCATCCCCGACAAGATAAAAAGATTAAAAATTTTATTTTTTTAACCAAAAATAAAGAATGAAATTTATTAATCAAGGATCAATCATGAATTTTAAGAGTGTTAGGAGGACTTGGTGATCAACTAACTAAACCTCCTTGTTTGGGAAGGGAGTTCATCTACTAACATATGGTAGATTAAATTTCACTTTCATAATATATATAATATTATTCATGATCGTTGCATGTAAATTGTGAACTGAAAATAAAAATAAAATAAAAGAAGAAAAATTAATTAGTTATATTATTTGATATTGTCTCTTAATTTGTTTCAATTGATTTTATTTGATTAAAATAAAATATTTAATGAAATGTTTCAAATACATGGTGGATGAATTAATTAAGAAGCTGGATTGGTGAAATTAAATTATATAAGAGAAATTTAATTTGAAGAGTAAAATAAATATAGGATTTATATATTGTATGACATACATATTTATGATTTATGATACCAAAGCTAATTAACTCTTTAATACTTAATAATTAAAAAAAAAAGTTAAAAAAGTATAGCTTATGAGGACTTACCTAACATTGTGATTGAACAAGTGGACAACTAGGTTTAGCCATTCAGCACAAACGAAAATGATTTTTATAAAAAAATATTTTTCAAAAAAATATTTTCTAAGAAAATAAGTTGATTTTTTATTTATTGTATGTTTGGTACGTAAATTAAAAAAAAATTATTCTAAAAGCATTTGTATATAATCTAAATAAATATTATGCATAGTAGAAATAAAGGTAAGGGACGGAACGGGATGAGACGGGACTAAGAAGGCAGGGTAAGTTACATTTTCTATATCCACTCAAAAAAATCATTTTTTTTTCTTATTTAAAAAATTTATTTGCAAAATTAAATATTTTTTATCTTTTTAACCTACCGAATATAGAAAAACTAAAACTCCCTAATCATTATACTATGGTAAAAATAAATACCCCTTTATTTAATTATATGACTCATAAAGTACAACACATTTTCTTCTTTGACTTTAATTATTTTTTAGCTCAAAGAATTGTTAACTATGAAATAGTACTTTATGTTATGGTTTAAATGTATAATTTAATCCTCTAAAACATTAAAAATCATTGTTCGTTATATTAGAAATTAAATCTCGTATTTTTTAAATGTAGATAGTCCTTTTAGATCAGTACTACGTGGACAATTTATTTATTTTCTTGTCAATTCTTCACTTACTAATGTTCTTAAATTATTAGGAACACTTAGTGTTAAATCGACTTGCTACCTTTTAAAGATGTAAAATATAAATAAAATATTTAAGAAATTGTGTTTGAGAATGAAACAAATGAATAAATATACAATCTTCTAGAATTAGGTATTATATGTTTCTCTACTTTTTCTGACTAATAAAAATTTCACAAGCATTGGAATAATTAATTTATGTAATATTTTACCTAAGTATATATGTTGAACTCATGTAAGCTTGACCAAAATATGATTATCACAACAAAACTTAGATTCTACTAAAGCTATTTGTAACGGTGAGATTTGAGATGCACAATATTTTGGTGCCACTATTTAAATTTATATTCTAAGTTTACTATTACGAGTCTATTTATTTCAGAATAATTTTAAATATGTGATTTTAAAAATTATATTTGATAAAGTTTGACTGCAAAATTCATAATAAAATATTAATAATTTATTCTCTAAATTATTTTTCGAAACTTAAAATTATTATATGGGAGGGAGTAACTATGATATTTATTGTGATTGTAACCTCTCAAATCCTCATATGGGAGAGAAGTCTGCATTTAAAAAGAAAAAAAAAGATCAATTCAATTCAATAAGAAATTATAGATAGATAGATAGGAAATCAGAGCAAGTAGAGAGAGTGGGATTGATTGATGATCAATGAATAATAAGCTACCAATTCAGGATCTGTAGTAGAGTGATAAATACTCCTTTATTTTTAATTAGAAATTTTCAATTTGAATCCATTTAAATTTAAATTTTTAATGTTTTAATATACGTAGACTAACTTATTAGCATATGTAAATATAATTTAATCAAATTCCACCGTAATATAGAAGATTAAATAAAAAAAAAAAATCGATAATAAGCTAAGTAAGGGCTCAAAACTAACTGACTGTTCAATTACTACTATGGATAGAAGTGTGTGCCATGGACAAATATCTTTTACATTACATTCATGACCAATAACAAGTACCTAGGAAAGAAAATGGATAATTGATAAAGAAAAAATGTTTTGGTTAGAAAATTTAGTTAGAATTGTATTTTATTAATGTTATTTTTTTTCTTTTGAATATTTTTATTTTTTTAATTTTAATATTTTTAATTAAAAAAATCTGTTTATTTTAAAATGAAAAGAATATTATAAACTTTTTAAATTTATAGCCAAATTTGAACCAATCTTTTTTTTTTGGCTATTCAGCTTTACTCGTTTCGATTTATATGTCATACCATTAATTAACTTCACGTAAATTAAATCAAAATTTGATGGATTATGACATTTTTTATCGTTCAATCAAAAATAATTATATTTTTAGTCAAATATATAAATATTAACATAAGAAATAACTAAAGTCGCCAACCAAAATGTTGAAAATTTGATTTACTTCAAAGGAGTAATATCAAGAGTGTACATAAATTTTAATTACTCTCTTTTTGTATAGATAGGGATAATAGATCCTTACCTTAAATAAGAGAAAAGTTAAAAAATTTGTCATCGAATTTTGAGAAAAAATTCATTTATATATGTAATCAGTTAAAAATTTATATTCATTTTATTTTTTATTAATTAAAATGGCATAGATGAGTCAAATTTTAACAGATAAAATAGATGAGTCTTTTTTCAAAATTCGATGATATATTTGAACCTTTTACCTTTTTTTTAACAAATAAATTAATTAATAATGTAGCTAAATCATAATTGACCACGCATAAATTTTTTTTTTTCAAAACTGAAACTGTTTTTCAGTAACCTTCTAATTATATGCTGAGAAATTAACATAAATAGTTGTCCGGCAAAATGTATTATAGTTGGCATATACTTCGATCCTTCCATCCTATTTTATGATAATTTAAGCATTAATTTTGTGAAAGAATAAATATAATGGATCAATTATTTATAGAAAGAGATGACATATAAAATGAGACGAAGAGAGTATAAAGTATATACATTTTTAATATAAAATAATATATATATATATATATATATATATATATATATATATATATATATATATATATATATATATATATATATATATATTTGACTAGCGAATATAATTATGTTTACTTGGCTGGCCAAATGTATAATTAACTTGCCATTTCGAACATTTTAACCTATTTAAATTTAGTTCAACTCATTCATCTGACACTCCTAACGAGGACAGTAATTTGTGGGTCAAAGTGTTGGATAACGTAGGTCTAATGAATGTATGAATGGCTACAAAATGGAAACCATGCACCTCTCTAATATGTGTATATTAATTACACTTCCTAAATTAATTATATATACTTACTCATCTTATTATATAAATAATTTGGTCACTTTTCTTATTTTCTTGAACCTTCACTCCCTCCTAGCAAAAGCAATATCTACAAAACATACAGTAATCATTTTATCTGTCTCAATTTACGTGAAGATATTACTATTCGAAAAGCTTTATCCATAGTTTAATCACATTTCTAAAATATCTTGAATTTTTGTTTATATTGAGTTGTACAATATATTTTTGTGTTTTTCAAATATGAAAATTTTATTAAATTAAGTATTTTGACCCTCGTAAATTGAATACAATTTTATTTTGTATGATTGTATCACTAGTATCAAGTATGGCGGAACATGATAATAAATTTGTGAAAGATGGAACGGTGGACTACAAAAATAATCCAGCAATCAAGAACCAAACTGGAACTTGGAGAGCTTGCCCCTACATCCTTGGTACAGTATTTTCTCCGTTTCAATTTATGTGATATTTTTTTGTTATCTGAGATTCACCCGAACCCCCATAACCAAAAAATATATTGTATATGTAATATTTGATTTTTTGTGTGTTTATGTACATATATAAATTTTGAATTTTCGTTTAATTTTAATTAACAGGAAATGAATGTTGTGAGAGGCTGGCATATTATGGGATAAACACAAATTTAGTGAATTATCTGAAAAATCAGATGAATGAGAGTAGTGTTGTGGCAGTTAATAATGTTACAAATTGGTCAGGAACATGTTATGTTACACCATTGCTTGGTGCATTTCTAGCTGATGCTTATTTGGGAAGATTTTGGACTATTGCTGTCTTCTCAATCATCTATGTCTTTGTAAGCTTCTTTATATATTTTCTTTAATTTTCTTAATACGATATGTCACAACTTCAGCTTACTGTGGACGTGATCCTAACATGTCTGTATTTTTGTAAGATTGCACTAACTAACACGTTTATTATCGGGAAATTGTACAAGTACCCTCCTAGACTATGACCGAAATTACAGAGAGACACCTTAACTAAACTAAGGTCTGAATTATTATTTTTTTATAATTTTGTGTACGTTTCGTCTTACGTGACACACCCTGTGACTCCAAGCAATTGTGACGTGTGGGAGATATTTGGACGTCACGTTAGCCCAAATGATGCACAAAATTACAAAAAAATAGTATGATCAGAGGGTAATAGGACCTTAATGTAGTTAAAGTTTGTCTCTGGGATTTCGGCCATAATCTAGGGGTAAGTACTTGTACATTTTACCCTTTATTATTCTACCAAGGAAATACGTTTACAAGAATGAAAGACTGTGTATACTGTCCGTGCATATAAGTTAAATGTTGTAATACGTTAAATTTATGCAGGGGATGACAGTACTAACATTATCAGCATCATTACATGGATTAAAACCACCTTGTGATGACAACAATTCATGTGAGCCAAAAGGATTACAGATTGGAATATTTTACTTAGGTCTTTACCTAATAGCACTTGGTACTGGTGGAATAAAACCTTGTGTTTCATCATTTGGTGCTGATCAATTTGATGATTCTGATGAAACAGAGAAGAAAAAAAAGAGTTCTTTCTTTAATTGGTTTTATTTTTCTATCAACATTGGCGCGCTCGTTGCGTCGACTGTTCTTGTTTGGATACAAACAAATGTTGGATGGAGTTGGGGATTTGGTATTCCTGCTGTTGCTATGGCTATTGCTGTTGTAAGTTTTTTTTCAGGAACAAAACTTTATAGGAATCAAAAACCTGGTGGAAGTCCAATTACAAGGATATTTCAAGTTGTGGTTGCATCTTTTAGGAAAATCAAAGTTAAGGATACTTCTGTTTTGTTTGAAACTAATGATGAAGAATCTCTTGTACAAGGTAGCAGGAAACTTGATCATACTCAACAATTGAGGTATGTCTAACAACTTTACGATGCGTTTTCTGTTGAATCGTATGATCATCTCATCAATAACAGTGCTTCTTTTTTCATTAGTTATGTCGTTAACACGCCCCTTAAGATGTCTCATTCTCTTGAAGCATTCATGTGAAATCTAGCTTTTTATACTCCATCGATCTCATTTTATGTGACAGCACGGGGGTTTAAGAAAAAGGGAAAAAATGACAAATATACCCCTAACCTATCGTAAATAGGTGTGCAAGATACCCTCCCTTAAACTTTTGGGATATTAGTGCCCCTAGCGTTCAAAAACTAGAGCAAATATGATAGGGACATGTTGCACAATCTTATCCGTCGATCTGATATTTAATAAATGTCAGATCGATGGATAAGATTGTGACACATGTATGTCCGTTAGTATAAAGGGTCTAGTTTTTAGACGACATAGACATCAATGTCCCAAAAATATGACGGAGGATATTTACATACTATTACGTTGATAGTGCAAAAGAGCTTCCAGTTACTTACTTGTAGTTATCATTTTAAGGACCTAATAATATTTTTTTCTTCATAGTTTCTTTGATAAGGCAGCAGTGGAGACAGAATCAGATAAAATCAAAGGGTCAATTAATCCATGGAGCCTTTGCACTGTGACACAAGTAGAAGAATTGAAATCAATCCTAAGGCTATTGCCTATATGGGCAACTGGTATAATCTTTAGTAGTGTCTATAGCCAAATGGGAACCTTATTTGTTCTCCAGGGCAACACAATGGATCTTCACATGACCAAATCCTTTGAAATCCCTTCAGCTTCCCTATCCCTTTTCGACACGATTAGTGTCATTTTTTGGGTACCTATCTATGACCGTGTGATTGTTCCGTTAGCCAGAAGAATCACAGGTCATAGGAACGGTTTCACTCAGCTACAAAGGATAGCAATTGGACTCATAATCTCAATTTTCGCCATGTTGATTGCTGGAACACTGGAAATGGTTAGACTGGAAAGTGTAAAACAACATAATTACTACGAAAAGAAGCATATACCTATGTCGATTTTTTGGCAAGTTCCTCAATATTTTGTTATAGGTTGTGCTGAAGTTTTTACGTTCATTGGACAATTGGAGTTCTTCTATGAACAAGCCCCTGATGCTATGAGAAGTTTATGTTCAGCTCTGTCACTTATAACGACCGCGCTAGGGAACTATCTGAGTACATTTTTGGTGAATGTTGTGACTGATATGAGTACTAGACATGGTGGTGTTGGTTGGATTCCTGATAATTTGAACTATGGTCATCTACATTACTTTTTCTGGCTTTTGGCTGTGCTAAGTGTGATCAATTTTGGAGTTTTTCTATTTGTTGCTAAATTTTATACTTATAAGAAGGCAATAATAGGTCCATCCTAATAATAATTGCAATTTGTAACAATGTTTCTCTAGTACAACATCCTTATAATTGTTGTGCAAGATTCTTGATTTTCTTGAAATGAGCATTAAGGTTGGTTTTTTGGTTATAATTTTTAGTATTGCATGGCGTCATACTTGCTCGCTCTGTTTCATTTTAACTGTCGTTTTTAACTCTTTTCATGTCCGTTAATTAAGAAAAAAAATGGTATTCCCTCCGTTATCACCTTTCGGATTTCAAGATTCAAACAAGTTTATCTTTAGATTTTTCATAGATGTTTTAAACATTCTGAATTATCAATTATTGTAACTCATAATACTTTTTAGGTAGTTTATAAATATATAGATTTCATTTCAAAAAAAATTAAAGATTTCATAGGTAAATTTTTAATCAGACTTAAACTGTTTGACTTTTAAAAAAACAAAATGTGTCATATAAATTAGGATAGAGGGAGTGAAGTTCACTAAGTTATCCCCATTTATTAGAAGTTCAAAGTGCTAGTTTTTTAATATAAGAGGTGTAGTTGAAAACAATTACTCCATATGTCCAATTTATGTGACATATTTCATATTTTTTAGAGTCAAACAGTTTAAGTTTGACCGACAATTCGCGCATGAAATCTTCATTTGTTAAAAATTGAAATTTATATATTTGTAAACTATGTAAAAGATATTATTAGTCGCAATGATTGACGATAGAAAATATATAAAAGATATATGAAATATTTACTATCAAAGATATACTTATTTAAATTTTGAAATAAAAAATATATCACATACATTGAGACGAAATAAATACTAATTTTTATCTTGAATTCCTAAAATGGTAATTATTTTCAAACCTTTTTTTGTTTGGCTAAAACGATAGGTAAAATGGAACCTTTATGTTAGTCTGACCAAGCTTTAGAGAAGTAAAAAATGCTTATTTTAATGAATCGAGGTCTTTGGCTATGTTTTCGGGAGAAAGATATTACTCCACTATTTACCCCAAAGTACTTTTAACTTTAAACTTTGGTCAAAACACAACTTAGTAATCTAAAAAGCAAAAGTATTTTTCAAGTTAATTTAGCCATATAAACTATTTCAAAAATATTTTTAAAATTTTTTTCTTAAAAAAATAAACGAATTTTAAAAGTTTGATCAAACAGATTAATCACGTCTTTGAAATTAGGATCTGCCTTTGCACTGTTAACTGTCTTTATCAGCTAAATACTAAATAAGTATTCCAAGAAATGGAAACTTTTGTTGATAAGAAGTGCAATGATACTTATTTTGTTATTCAAATAGTGATTGATTGATTCTTTCTTATCTGCCAACATTGACAAATATATAATTTAACATAAATATGAGGAAATGATAATAACTAACAATATGAACCATTATTTCCCAAATACTAACAGTTCAATGTATATTTCGTGATGAAAGAAAAGTCTTGATGTAACTGATAAAGTTATTGTCATATTTCTCAAATCACGTTCAAAGTTTGAAAATAATCTTTTATAAAAATACAGGTTAAAACTAAGCGTAAAATTGACCCTTATTTTATTTTCTTTTAACCCCATTCAAATAGAAAGAAATGAAAGAATATGTTGTTTTGCCTTCTTACATTATCTAATAACATAGAGTCCGAAACTCAAAGGGTAGAAAATATTAACAAAAATTCTCAAACGGTATATAAAAATTTATATTAACCAAAACGGTAAAATCGCTGCCGAGGCAGCGATTTACTTCAACTGAAAAAGTAAAATCGCTGCTGAGGCAGCGATTTTGCCAAAAAAAAAAATTTTTTCGCTGCTTGAGCAGCGATTTCAAAATTTTTATTATTTTTTAATTTTCTTTTTTTTTTAAAAAATAAGGTATATCGCTGCACTGGCAGCGATTTATAAAGAATTTTTTTTATATATATAAATCGCTGCTACAGTAGCGATTTACAAAAAACAAATTTTTTTTTTTTTTGTAAATCGCTGCTCTGGCAGCGATTTATATCAAAATTTTTTTTTAATAAATCGCTGCCTAAAAAAAAATAATTTGTTATTAATTTTTTTGTTAAAATTATATTGTTAAAAATTAAATTAAATAATTTTTCTCCTTTAATTTTTTATTTAAAAATATTAATATTTGAATTCAAATATTATTTAAATTTAAATTCAATATAATATCTTTTTTTAGAAAGAAAATATATTTATTACTTTACTTATTTTTAATTTTTTAAAAATAATGTATATGTTCTTATAAGTTATATACATAAATTTTAAAAAATATTATAATTTTTTATATATATAAAAATCGCTGTTTTAAGCGATTTAACAATATAATTTTAACAATATAATTTTAACAAAAAAATTAATAACAAAATTTATATTTTTTTAAATAAATCGCTGCCTAGGCAGCGATTTATAAAAAAAAAAATTCTTTATAAATCGCTGCCAGTGCAACGATATACTTTATTTAAAAAAAAAAAAAAGAAAATTAAAAAATAATATCAAATCGCTGCCCTGGCAGCGATTTGTAAGAAGAAAAATTTTGAAATCGCTGCTCAAGCAGCGATTTCATTTTTTTATTAAAAAAACTTTTTTTTGGCAAAATCGCTGCCTCAGCAGCGATTTTACTTTTTCAGTTGAAGTAAATCGCTGCCTCGGCAGCGATTTTACCGTTTTGGTTAATATAAATTTTTATATACCGTTTTGGAATTTTTATTAATATTTTCTACCCTTTGAGTTTCGGACTCTAATAACATATGCCTATTTCTTTTTTTCTTCTTTTACTTCTTTTGTACTCTCATTCTTCAAAATTTTGAAAAGTGAAAGCAATACTTATCAAAAGTATCAATTAGTAGTTAAAAAGTGTTAAACAAAGTAAATTGTAAAAAAAAGAATTAAAAAATTTTCAAGCATCACATTAAATTGGGAATATATCAATAATTATCAAGTACGAACTTCATGAGTTAAATTCTATGACCACCACTCATTTATGTAAAATTTGTCAATTTATTACTTCTTTAACATCTTACCTAAAATTAATAATTGGAAAAAAAAATCACTTACAAAAATATATTAAATTATAATATGTGTCTAAGAAGTTTTTTAAAACTTGAATAAATACATATCATGTTTATTTAGGTTTTAAGCATGTAATTAAAATTTTGTTCTAATTATATTAAGCCGATGTTCACACTCTTTCATTTCTGACAGTTGTAGTTGAGTTAATTAGAATAAAAGATCAAATGTTCACACTCTTTATTTTTGCCAATTATAGTTTATTAAGTACAATAAATAAAACAGACTTTATAAATTGTTCACACTTTTTATTTCTATCAATTATAGTTTAAGTACAATAAATGAAACTTAGTTAGGATTAACAGTTGATCGGAAGATAACTTCGATTAGGTATACATATAAATGTTCACATTCTGCTAATTACGTATCAAACACAAAGATTGTGAAGATAAACTATAATTAAGGTACACTTTCTACTCACATTCAACGCTTTGTATAATGACATAATATTTAACCTTGAAAAAGGATTGAAGTTTTTTTTTTTGGTGTTTTGGAGAAACACGTTATATCAAGGTCTTTTTTATATTCAAAATTTAAACTCGAGACATCTTATTAAGAAAAGAACAGTCTCATCTAGCACCACATCCCTTTGGTTTTGGTGGTAGTATTGAAGTTATTTCTTCTTATTTAAGAGTCATGAATAAATAAATATTTCGACCGCACTAATTTTCGTGCTATTTAAAGAAATTCAATCTCATTGATTGTTGAAGAGGTTTTTTTATGGAATTTTTGAAATCTCCAACTAATCTAAAATTGTTTGAAATGGATTAATTTAAAAAGATTTATAAGTTATGCTATATAAAAAAATAAGATTTATATAATTTATTATTATTATTATTAAGTTTTGTTAAGCGTGAAATAGCTTGTTGAAAAAGAAAAAATAGGCCTAATTAATTTATGAATGTTTGCATAAACATTGAAAAATATTAAATTCATAGTCATTTGGAGTTGATTTGGACGAACTTTGAAGCAAGATACGTTCATTAATACTTAACACAAAAAAATTATGAAGATTAATCAAAATTTAATCGTTAATCCCTTGGAGTTATGAGGATTTTTTGGTCATTGATGATCCATTAAGATTACGATTAGACAAATTTTTCCATTAATTTCAACATTTGTAAGGATTTGATCATAAATCCTGAAGATTACTATAACAAGTTAAGTTTCATCCACCAATTTTAAATCCTAATGAGTTGTCAAAATTTTGTTACATATTAGAATTTGTTCTAAAAAAATTTCTTAACCAAACTATTAAGTCAGTATTTTTATTATTAAAGTAAAAAAATGATATTTGAAAATTACGGTTATATTTTACCATGAATATAAATTGAAAATGTTTTTGACTTTTGATCTGTACTCTGTACTCTGAAGTTAAAAAAAAGAAAGTAAAAACACATTTTATTACTTTTCAAATTTATGAAAATTTTAAAATTCAACCAAACATAGCTAACGAAATTCAACTCTCCAAAAAAAAAAAATCATGGTCAAACGTCTTCTTAAAATTTAAACGGGGCATTAAAAACATTTCCTATTTTAGCATATCGTCCCATAGTTGTCAAAGGATAGTAAAAAATTATTTTTGTGCATATAGACTATTGAACTAAGTATACAATTTTAGATAATAAATATTTTTATTATTATTATTATTATTATTTATTTATTTTCTCCAACAAAGTTTATATAAAGTTAGTAACTAGAAAATCTGAGCTGTATCAGTAACACCCCTTTATATTCTCACATTCCTCAACTTCAACATTTTACTCTGCCGCCTCCTTCTCTCAAACCCCACAAGAAGGTATTTTTCAATTTTTTATACATCTATATTCTATACTATAATCATCATCATCATATATATATATATATGTCATGTGTATGCAATGTATTAAATTTAATGGATTTTCGTTACGTAGAATCAATCACTAATGCTTGTATCAGACCAGACACTTATTTGAACATGTGATGCTTTGTTCAACTTTCTCAGTTTTGAGTTATTCTACCTTCAAAAAAGGATTTAACCTATATATATACATCAATATAATTGAAGGATTTTTTATTATTTGTTACATTTTTAATGTATATTATATATATGAGTGTGGTGTGATTTTTTCGTCTCAATTTTGCTTATACAACCTGATTTTTACATATAGATAATTTAACAGATCTTCGAATCAATCACTAATATTTGCGTCATGCTTCGAATGTGACCCTTCCTTAGACTCTGAACACAGAATGACTGCTCTATTATTAGTGTTGTTTTGTTTTTGGGGTCCACTTTTTGCCAATTGGTATCCTTTTGTTTATCTCATATGTGGTGATCTTGGAATAATTTATCGTCGAAAAGTTATATTATACGTATAAAGTTTTTTTTTATTTGTAAAGATAGTGAATTTTGAAGTCTGTTGGTTCCGTTGTATGTTTTACTTCATTCTGTTATGAATCTCCTTAGTGAAAATCCTAGCGTCAAAGCCCATAAATGTTGTTCTTGTTTAGATTTCAAAAATCTCCAATGTGTAACAGAGGTGTTTGTATGATTGTTTGCCCTTTAGGCTGTTGCATTGTTTTGATCTAGTTGAATGGATAGCGATGATGACTATACGAAGGATGGGACCATCGACATCTATAAAAGACCTGCTAACAAGAAGAAAACCGGAACCTGGAAGGCTTGCCCTTACATTCTTGGTATGATGTTTCACTTAATCCATAGAAGTAATTGTGTTTAGAATAATGTCGTTGACATGTATAGGTTTTTGAATTTACAGGGGATGAAGCATGTGAGCGTTTGGCGTACTATGGTATGAGTACAAATTTGGTGAATTATATTCAAAAGAGGCTCAATCTAGGTGTTGCTTCTTCTTCAAAAGCTGTAAACAATTGGTCTGGAACCTGCTATGTCACGCCATTGATTGGAGCATTCTTGGCTGATGCCTATCTTGGCCGCTACTGGACAATTGCTGGTTTCTCATTCCTTTATATCATTGTTAGTACTAAATGGCTCTTCTTCGTTTTTTACCTCTTCATGTTCTTTGACAGGAGGTCGTGGAGGTTAGTAGGTAGTTGAGAGTTGTTGTAGTACTAGCCTATTCATGTATTTGGCTTGGTGGTAGTATAGAGCATCGTGTCAGTAGTATTAGCCTTTTCATGTAGTCTGTATATTTTGGTATTTGATATCATTTGCACCTTGTTGTTGTTGTTGTTGTTGTTATGGTTCCTTCCATTTATGCTCTGCATTGTCTGTCATGTTTCTCTCCGAGGTAGTGGTAAGGAGTGCTTGGACTCTACCCTTCCAAGACCCCACTTCGTGGGATTTCACTGGGTATGACGTTGTTGTTGATGGTCTTTGACTTTAGCAAGTACACATTAGAAGTAGTGGTAACAAGATGTCCTGATGTTTCTTTTTACTCGAGCACACTGATTTTGGCGGAGGAATTGATGAACTTAACTTGTTTATGTAGGGAATGACACTCCTGACGTTATCTGCTTCTGTAAAAGGGCTAAGGCCATGTAATAATGGTACTTGCAACCCGACATCGTCACAGAGGGCAGCATTCTTTGTTTCGATCTACTTGATTGCCTTTGGAACTGGTGGTATCAAACCTTGCGTCTCTTCCTTTGGGGCAGATCAATTTGATGACAATGATGAAAACGAAAAGAAGAAGAAGAGTTCCTTCTTTAACTGGTTTTACCTCTCAATCAATGTCGGTGCTCTTATCGCTTCATCAGTTCTAGTGTATATACAAAGCAATGTGGGCTGGGGCTTGGGTTTTGGTGTTCCAGCTGTGGCTATGGCCATTGCACTAGTGTTTTTCTTTTCAGGTACCCGTCTATATAGGCTCCAACCACCAGCGGGGAGTCCCCTGACTCGCATATTTCAGGTGTTTGTTGCGTCTATTAGAAAATGTCATGTCAAAACTCCTCATGACGATGCTCTTCTCTATGAGACTGCTGATACAGAATCCATCATCGTAGCAAGCCGCAAGCTTGAGCACTCAGACGAGTTCAGGTAACTCTACAATCCCACTGTAACCTTTCTGAAGTGAACTCTTAAACACTTTGACATTGAGGTGTCTAGACGTGCATTCTCAAAGTCGGAGAGTTTAGTTATCAGTTGAGGCAAAGTTAACGTGTCAGTCTTAACTATGCCTTTTAGCAATTGTAGCCATAGGACGTAATATTCATATATACTTGTGTATCTATCTCGAATATGTGAATTGCAACTCTATTGTTTGCTAATATACTGGCCACTTGAAAAATGGAACTCAGGTTCTTTGACAAGGCTGCTGTGGAAGCTGAATCTGATAAAGTCGATGGTTTAGTGAATCCATGGAGGCTCTGCACAGTGACTCAAGTTGAGGAGGTGAAGTCGATCATCCGTCTACTTCCAATATGGGCTACTGGTATCGTGTTTTCCTGTGTCTACGGTCAGATGAGCACCATGTTTGTTAACCAAGGCAACGTAATGGACAATCACATTGGACCTCACTTCAGGATTCCACCAGCATGTCTATCCATATTTGACACAGTGAGTGTTATTTTCTGGGCGCCTGTATATGACCTTTTCATCGTTCCCTTGGCACGAAAGTATACAGGCAACGAACGAGGATTCACTCAGCTGCAAAGAATGGGCATTGGTCTTGTTATATCAGTATTTGCCATGGCTTGTGCTGCAGTTCTGGAGACCATTCGACTTGACATGGTAAGAAAGAACAACTACTATGACAGCGAATACGTTCCTCTGAGCATCTTCTGGCAAGTTCCTCAATACTTTTTGATTGGATGCGCGGAGGTGTTCACATTCATTGGTCAACTGGAGTTCTTCTATGACCAGGCACCTGATGCTATGAGAAGTTTGTGTTCAGCACTGTGTCTTACAACTACTGCATTAGGTAACTACCTAAGTTCTCTACTCGTTACAATCGTGATGAACGTGACCACAAGGCACGGGAAGTTTGGATGGATTCCAGATGAGTTGAACAGAGGCCACCTTGACTACTTTTACTGGCTATTGGCATTCCTTAGCATCATCAACTTTTTCATCTATCTATGGATCTCCAAATGGTACACTTACAAGAAGATTGCTGGAAAAACATAAACATGGAGCGTTTGTTCTTCTGTAGATATGGATTACAATAGCTGCTGGTTCCGATGCTTCTAATCTATCGATGGATTTTTATTTTATAAACATCAGTTATGCATGATCCTAAGTGATGAACGCGTTGTTGATTAATCTTAGTCTTGTTTTTGAGACTTGTTTTATCAGTATGATGGTGTTTTTGGCCATGGTCATCTTCTATAGCATCTTTCATATTTGTTAATGCTAATATTATTGGTCATCCCAGTTTGGAGTAAGTGGAATGTGTTACAAACTTGGACTTGTTGTTTGTATGATCTTAGCTAGTTCATTCACTTTATTTGACAATGTTGTGGTGCTAGTAAGTGAAAAACATAAAAGAAAACGCCCTTAATATCCGTAACTTAGATTATGACTGTTCTGATAAGTTTGTGACTTTTTTCAAAAGGGTGTGATTTTTCTATGAGTTGTGACTTTTTCAATAAGTTGTGACTTCTAGGAAAGGTCATGATTTTTCAGATAAGACAAAAAAAATATTTGTTCATACTACCTTTTGTTGACTATAAATAGAGGGACTTCCTCTCAATTTTCAACCACAATATTTACTAAACTTCTACTCTTCTTCTTCTTACATTTTAAATTGTTTTTATGTGATTTATTGTCGTTGAGTGAATTCAAAGTTTAGCAGAATATGAGATATCACTATTCTGACGAAGTAAGTCATTCTATTCTAAGAGGGTATATTTCCATAACCTCAAGTACTTGAGGAAAATATTAGAATTTTGATGATATAATAATTATTGTTTTGCTTAATATTTACATTAGTATGCAATGTTCAAATATATGAAGTTAACATGATGTAATTTAATTTGTAATGATGTATTGTTTTGTTAAAATGTTTCGAATTCTTCTTTTTTTAAAAAAACTAACAAATGTGAAAATATGTGAATATATAAATTGCAATTGTTCTCTTCACATATTCATATGACATCTAAACAAATTAACGTAGAATACACATGCAAAACACATCTAGTTAGATGATAAGAAAAATACAAAACAATTATTATCATCTATCATATATTATTATAAGTGGGAAGATCCAAAGTGCAAAGTTGAATTACCATTTCACCCCTATACTACATCAAAATATAAATTTTAAAAAATAAATTAATTAATATTAAACATTAAATACTAATTATATCATATTATATTATATACTTAAAAGTGGAAGTTGTTAAGTCAAAAGTTGAAAAATGAAAATATCAGTAGAAAGTTTAAATTAAATATTTTTATCCTTTTAACAACTAAATTGAATTATATTTTAAAATATTTTTCTTTTCTTTTGTATTTATTTTTATTTCTCGCCCATCATATCATATTATCATATCATATCATCATACATCATATATTATATTAAAAATGGAAGTCACAAACGTAAAAATTGAAATACCATTTTATCCTTATCCTAATTTAAAATATTATAAAATATCTAAATAAGTTAATATTAATTAATAAATATATAATTAAATAATAATATATAATTACCTAAATATTAAAATATTTAATTAAATAATGATATTTAAACCACATAAATGGTGAGTGAATAAGTTTAGTAGTGTTTTTTTGGGTGTATAATTTTTTAGAAGTTCAACAGTCTCATTTAATGCTCCATATTCAGTTTTTCTCAACGTGTCCACATAATTTATTTACTGCAATCTTAAACAAGCTTCCTCATTAATCTTTTGCCTCAATTTTTATTTTTTTACCCCTTTTTGATGTAAAAGTTGGCCTTTCTAATTTCCAAATAATATTAATTTTTATTATTCATGTTAACGTAGTATCTCTATAATTAAAAGTTGTCTCTTCAATTCATATAAGTGCATCTTTAAAGGTAATGTACATTATATAAACTTTTCCTTTTTCCATCCATTAATTTTCCTAGCATTTTATTATATTCTTAATTGCTCTCTATAAAGGTCCACAAGTTGTTTTCTTTTTATTGTTCTATTTTTCTTCTTCTCATATACATTTTTTCCAGGTATATATATGATCGCTATAATTTCACTGTTAATATATCATTGTTTTTATTTTGTTACTTTTGTTTCCTCTTGAATTTCATTGGTTTATCAACATGTTTTGTTTTTTATTTCTTTCGACCTTTAGCCTTTTGTTTGAGCAATTCTTTAATTGAGGCTTTCAACTTGGAAAAATGTTTTTTGTTGTGAAACTTCCATACATATATTTGTCAAAATATAATCCTTATCAATTATATTGATTTTGTTCGATTAAAATTACATTTATCATTAGTTAATTCATTGTCTTTTTATGTGTAATTATTTATATTTTTAAAGGTTTCTTGCTTATTACTTCCACATAATTGGCCTGGTAATACTTTCTCACTTTGTATTTACTTTTCAAAAACTAATTTTGTATTTATATTTTTGTTGGATGAAGTATACCAACTACTTGATTAGTATCTCTCTATTGTTAGAAACTCAAAGTAATCAAAATAAAAATATTAACTTTGAACAAATATATTCAGAGATTATTATCTAATTAGCCTTACTAATTATTTCAAACGTTATCCACAACCCAATATTCTTATTCCACAACTTATAATTTTCTTCGGTCTATCTGCTCCTTTTATTTTCAGTTAAATTTGTTCATATCCTTTATTTAGATGCAAAGAAGTTATACAATACTCTAAATTTTAAATGTATCATATAAATATTCTTATGCGGATAGTTATTAAGGATCTCTATA
Source organism: Solanum chilense (assembly GCA_032847665.1). Lineage (NCBI taxonomy): Eukaryota > Viridiplantae > Streptophyta > Magnoliopsida > Solanales > Solanaceae > Solanum > Solanum chilense. The sequence continues at coordinate 7,613,837 of CM064971.1, read as the reverse complement.
ATAAGTAGTTATTACTTTCTTCTCCAGGTGCACATCATGAAATTGATAATGATCCCATGCATCCAATTAAAGATATATGTTAACTTAATTGCCGTACAACTTTAACATATGACTGTAATATGGTGGGGGTTACAATTTTGTAAGACAAGACACAAGCATTTAAGGCATGAAGTATTTATAATCATAAGTGATGTTGCTCATATTCATATTCATATTTGAACTATGTATTTTTGAACTAACACATAAATTAAAATTCGATGAATTAAGAAAATCTCATAAGAAAACGTCATACAATTTGTGGATCTTATACAACTACCGACTATAGTATTAGTGGCCGAAGTAAAAGAATAACTTTAATGAAACTTTTTTTTTGGTCTCGAAATGAAGGGGATCATTTAAACTCTATTTAATAGAGTAAAAACACCTCTTAAATTGAAAAAAACACTTTTTATGTGGTAATTTATTTCTTGAATTTGTACTTACCCAAATCATCTTTATAAGTTTGTATATAGGAATGCCATTATATTTTTGTCACATGATGTAAAGTTTGTTTTTTCATGCTACACTATGTCAAAAGGCACATGAATAGCTATATATAATAAGAATTTATTTTAATTTGAATGAGACAATAATAAATTTAATATCACGATACATATGTATCATCTAATGTCTTGAGTCAAATACTTACTCTATTTATGTTAAATTAATATCTAATATAATGTTCATATACATTAGTTAAGATTTCTATTTAACGTTATTGTGGTGGAGAGATTCTTAGAAAGAACATAAGTCAATTTTTTTAACTTAAATAATTAGTTTTAAAATATAATTGTTCTACTCATTCATCTGGAGTTCAACTAAGATATTGTTTTGGCATATGTGAACACCAATTATCAATTTGAGTTTTTTCCTCTTTTAATTTACTTTTGAATCTCACACTAATATTTTAATAGTATTTATTATTTGTTAGGAATACACGTATTATTTTTATGATATTGTTGTTTCAGTTATGTCACGTAAATTTATTTTCTTCTTTATCAATAGCCACTTGTTACCCCTATTTTCTGTTTATTCGTGGGAAGTTTGGAATTTGGAGTATGTTGTTTGAATTTTTGTTCCTATTGTTGGTTGTTCTCGCACAAACATCAATTTGATACTTCTTGTATGTTATCTCAGTTTTGTGATGTCAAAATACCTCCTCCCTATCTTGGCCTTAGCTTCCACGCTGTAAGATGAATTAACTTTCCTTGTCTAGAGAAACTCTTAACCCTTGTAACCAATTGTACACTTTTTCTTGAACTTAAAATATTAAGAGATCACTGTGATTTGTCTTGCTGGGACTTCCCTTATCCATAGATATCATATTTTCTTGTGGTTAACCTTCTTTAAAAAGATAAATATTCATCACTTAATATTCGTTGTATTTGTTTTTTATGTATTGCTCCTAATAGCAATTTTAACTTTGATTTAGGTATTATGCCTTAGGATTCCTGTTGCTGCATGTTTACTTAAGTTCACATAGACATTAAATTCAAGAAACTTAGTAGAGAGGAAGAAGCTTATGTTGTCATAAAGCTCCATGCCCTCATTGACAAAACAACCGACAAGTATATACACCATACCTTGAATTTCTATTATTTTTACAACATATGTGGATGTGTTTCTATCTATTCATGAACAAATTTTTGAGCAGTTAACTTAGCTTTGCTATTTATTTTGAAATCTAGATATTGTGATATGCATTTTTTTTGGAAGTTGGGTTGTCATTGACAACAAATCTAGCGTGTACCTCCAGATGTGTTCTTTGTTTTGTTAGTGTTATTTATGCTTCTATTTAGTTTTGTCTGGTCTATGAATTGGAGATTTGGGAATTGAGCTCTTCAGGCACCTTCAAAAGTACATATACTTTTTGGTTTATATTGTTTTCTTTTTCCTACCATACTATTGATATCTGACAAATGATTGTGTTGTATTTCATAATTCAATTATATATATATATATAATTTGACAAAAGATTCTTATGTCAAAATTTACAGATGACAGAATTAATAATTTTGAATGAGCCAACGAAGACGAAGGATACATATGTATGTAACTATTAATTATGCATGTTAATTACATATTTAAACAATGATTATTTTATAACAAATAAATATCTTTATTTTGTAGGTGTAGACTATGAAATTGATAATGATCAATTAGTTATCCTAGGGAAGGCATATGTCGATCGAATTTCTCTACAACTATTACAAAACACCACTTTCCTTCGACGACAAGTTATCGATATGTATGCATCTGTAAAAAGGTGGAGGGTATTATTCGTTAAAAAGAAGGCAGAAGTTTTAACGTATTAAATATTTTCTAACTATAATGTCGACCTTTAAATTATGTGTTGTAGCATATTATTGTTCCAACTTCTTGTTTAGACTTGCAAGTGATTTTGTAAAAGAAATCTTAAGATTATAAATAAATAATCAAAAAGTACTATCATGTTCAATATAAATATAACTCAACTCAATATGATACTTTGTTTATGCGCTAAAAAGCACAATCACTTATACATACTAAAGACTAAAGCATATGAGGAATATTGCATAACAATGTTTCTTCTCTATTTAATAACTAACTATGATATATATTCATGATCTTAAAAACTTAACACTTTTTTTTAAAAAATCATTTAATTATTCAAATCCATTTTTAATTGTATTTGTGTAATTATAATTTTAAATTCTTATAATCATTAACATGAAGCACACGCGCAACGCGCGTGCCCGAGGTCTAGTAAAGTAATATTAGTGAAGATAAGACTATTTACATGATTGAACCTCATCAAATTGAAATAAATGTATACATAATTACATTTAACTCAAAATTTTCTTTGTTAAAATTCGTGCCAAGTCAACGTAAGTCACTCTTTTTAAAACGGAGAGAGATTTCAAATCTTCGCTTAAATAAGCAAATACTATTTACTATAACATATATTTTTGAAATTTGTAATACACGTGTCAAAATATACATACATATATATATATATACATATATATATATATATATATATATATATATATATATATATATATATATATATATATATATATATATATATATATATATATATATATATAATGACCCGTTCCAATGGATAAGGTACATTCAATCAGAGGTACACAAACACTTGAACTTTTCATAGTTAACACTCACTAGCTATTCCCACAACACAAATTCTAAGGATGATTATTCATCTAAAACCAATTCACTATTCTATGACACCAAATCAACATGTATTTTTTAACAGAACAAGTCATTTCCAAAGGAAAGACCTCGTTCGCTGCCTCTGCAAACCGAATGATTCAAATTCAGACTCAGAAGCAACTCCACCTCCACCTACGCCGCCGCCGCCTCAAGGAGACTCCCGTCAGCAGGAACTGCTTGCAATGATAGCACAGCTTCAAACACAGAAAGTCCGTCTTACTGATTATTTAGACGAAAGATCGGCTTATCTATCACAGTTTGCTGAAGATGCCAATACTGAGATTGACCAAATTGGTGAAAGTGCCCTCAAAGAGCTTGATGAAGCTGGTGAAAGGGTCTGTCGTACAGAAAATGGAATTTTAACTTCATCCAAATACACAGCTTTTGAGTATTATTTATTTTTCTTTTTGGTGCAGATAATGGGAAATATAGAGAGCCGGATGCAAGCTTTTGAGGAATCAGTAGAGTTAAACAAAGAGGAGATAGAAGAGAACGAGAAGAAGCTGACGGACTTTGTAGACCAAATGGAGGAGGAGAAAAATGAAGGCCTTTTCTTTAAGAACTTAGGACAAAAGCAGCCAGTGGATAAAGCAAAAGCTAAGAAGGAAACAGAGAAGATGAAGCAACTCAATAAAGAAATTGCTGACTCAAATACTAGAAAGAATATCTACCTTGCACTTATGGGCCTTGTGGTAGTTGGGATTACGAATGCCTTGATCTCTTCACCGTCTGACCTGGGAAAGAGTGCAGTTCTTGGAGTGATCTTGGTGGGTTTGCTTTCTCAAGTCATCTACGAGCAGAAAGTGTTATCAGAATCAGAAACTAAGCAAAAGCAGACATCTGAAGAAGAGAAAAAGTAAAATCATCTCTTCCACCGGTTGTACAAAAACAGCAAAATGTTAAATATTAATGTAGCATGAGCTATAACCTCGAATAAAACGATATTATTAGAGGCTGATATATCATGCCGATTTTTCTCTTGCATCAGCGAATCCAAGTCCCATGGCAACTGCAGCCACCAAAGCTGGATACATGTAAGATGCTTCATATCGATCAACAAAATAGGACATGTCGACTTATACTTTCTAGAGATAGGGGTGGGCATCGGTCGGTTCAGTTTTTCATACTTTTTTCCGTTGCTTTGTTTTTCAATTTGTGAATGAGAAAACCAAAACTTACGTGATCTAGCTGAGCTGGTACAGAATACCCAGCTTTAGAGCTTGATGCAGTCAAACTTTACCCTATTTCAAGGTTGCCGCAAAGCAACATTAGCCAAAAATAATTTGGTTCAGTTTTTCTGGTTGTCTATAATTTTGAAAAAGGTTCTGCCAATTCTTTTTTCCTTGAATGGGGTAAAACGGAAAAAAAAACTGGGCAAAATCAAAAGATAATTTGTTTACTTAAAGAGTAGACTGCTGGGAACATTCTCTTCTCATTTCCAGGAAGAAGTAATACACTTAACTCGGTGTGATTCAAAGCAAAAAGCGCAAAAAAGCTCTAAGGTCTGTTGGGGCTCTAAGCGCAAATAAAGTGTGGGCTTTAATTAAAAAAAGGCACAAAAGGAGAAAAAATATAAATACATATGTTTAGTCCAAGACTAATAATTTGTAAGCATGAATGACAAATATATGAACAAAGAAATTGATAACTGAGACAAACAGAAATATCAATTGTTTAGTATTGACTCTTCAGAAGAGATCCATTGGCAAGGGAAGTATGCCTTTGAACCATGATGATGCCATTAAAGAACACATTAAGCAAGGCCGAAGCGCTCAACACGTTTTGAGCTCTCTTCAAGGCTTAAGCGCACCTTTGATAACATTGTACACAATTTAGTTTAACCTCTAATTTTGATAATTTATAAAGAGGCAACAAAATATTCGGAGGCCTTCATTCAATTGGAATGTAACATTTTTATTTGAAGAAAATGTTAATCAACGGGTTATGTGCTTGATAATAAAAAAATAGTCGGTGTTTTTGGCACTAAGGGATAGAATTCAGAAATCAAAATATGAATATTGGCAGCATATCTCAAGCACAAAAGTAGAAGCTATGATCAAAGTCCCTGATTCACTAAGTTCCTAAATGGATTGTGAATTTTTTTCCCTTAACAATTATGTAGCTATTTTGAATTGTGGATCTAGCGATCCCAAGTACTATCCTTTTGTGTTACAGTCTGATAGCAATTCTGTCTTAAAAAACGTCAGTGAAGTAAAATATGAGTCAAATAATCTTTCTTCCTAACTTACCATTTAAGCCTTTCACATTTTCTCTAATTTGAAATTTTTTTAGCTTCTCTACAAAGATAGGAACTCATAGCAACTTATGTTTTGAGTTAGGTATAGTGTTATCAAAGATGGAAAGCACAAAAAAGCTCTAAGATCCGTTGGGGCTTTAAGCGAAAAGCGCAAATAAAACATCGGCTTTAATGAAAAAAGGCGCAAAGGGAGAGTTCAAAACTAAGATTTTACGAACATGAATAACAAATATATGAACAAAGAAATAGAAAAAAAAATACAGTAATGTGAAATATCAATTATTTTTTTATTTAAAAAAAAAATAGTAATGGGAATGTGAAATATCAATTATTTTGGTGTCGTCTCTTCAACAGAGGCTCGTTGACAAGGATAAGCATGTCTTATAACCTTGATGACGACACTGAAGCCACATAAAGCGAGGCGAGGCGAGGCGCTCAACACGTTTTGAGTCTCGCTTTAGGACTTAAGTGCGCCTTTGACAATACTACTTAGGTAGCATACTGCTACCGGTCCTGGTTCGACAAGCAGGCCATTCATACATTGGGTGTGATAGAGAGTCCATGCACAATTTCCCTCAAAGAGTTCCAAGGTCTAAAAGAAACACTGAGAAGTCAAATTGATAAAAAATCCTTACATGCACAGAACACCCAGGGTGGCATAATCAAGGGAAACAAATTCAAAATGGAGATGTTTGATTTGATCTATGACAATGATAAATAACCCCCACATCCCCCTCCCCAATCAGGCAGGCAATAGGCTTGATTCTGCCGTACCCATAACCAATTATTTGGATGACATTTTTTTGTTTTACCAACATGTGTAGATAGCAAAAAGAATCCAAGGATATTAGCAATACCTTAACATTAAGTATCTCATCCCCACAAACAGCCCAATTTTGTTGCACAAACATCTCGATTGCATCTGCTTGCCCTTCATTTTTCTGCACCAGAAAGACATGGAATAAAGTTTGGTACTTCACTGAACAAAAGCATAATCAAGCTTATCAGTAGATAGGAGATGCAGGGAAGGTTTCACTGCCACTCAGATATAATTGAGTTGGCAGCATATTTCTTTCAAAATTCAGTATTTTAGTGTCTAAATCACAACTCACAAGAATACCATTCAATCTGTATCAACCAACAGAATCTTAAATTGCTTCTGAAAGAAGCACACAACAAAAACCACACCTGAGTAAAGGAGCATTGTGCTTCTGGTTGGTTATCCCATTTTGCCAAAATGCACAATCATCTACTCACCTGACTTGAGTAGAGAGCTCACTTACAACTTAAAACAAGAAATATCATAAACATGTCCGACAAACTTGGCATGATAGTGAGAGTAATAATGACAGCCCTGCAACCATGAAGATATGCTTCTCTTAGTACATTGTGAGGTTACATATGCAGGAACACAAATCTAGGATACTGAAGAGCAACAGAAAGGAGATTAGACCTGCAGCTGAACTTCATGCTCGGGTCAGAAATTAGTATCAGAAACAACCG
>CM064971.1:7513327-7595448 GCA_032847665.1 Solanum chilense | reverse complement strand
CAAAAGGTAGTATGAACAAATATTTTTTTTGTCTTATCTGAAAAATCATGACCTTTCCTAGAAGTCACAACTTATTGAAAAAGTCACAACTCATAGAAAAATCACACCCTTTTGAAAAAAGTCACAAACTTATCAGAACAGTCATAATCTAAGTTACGGATATTAAGGGCGTTTTCTTTTATGTTTTTCACTTACTAGCACCACAACATTGTCAAATAAAGTGAATGAACTAGCTAAGATCATACAAACAACAAGTCCAAGTTTGTAACACATTCCACTTACTCCAAACTGGGATGACCAATAATATTAGCATTAACAAATATGAAAGATGCTATAGAAGATGACCATGGCCAAAAAAGCCATCATACTGATAAAACAAGTCTCAAAAACAAGACTAAGATTAATCAACAACGCGTTCATCACTTAGGATCATGCATAACTGATGTTTATAAAATAAAATATCCATGGATAGATTAGAAGCATCGAAACCAGCAGCTATTGTAATCCATATCTACAGAAGAATAAACGCTCCATGTTTAGGTTTTTCCAGCAATCTTCTTGTAAGTGTACCATTTGGAGATCCATAGATAGATGAAAAAGTTGATGATGCTAAGGAATGCCAATAGCCAGTAAAAGTAGTCAAGGTGGCCTCTGTTCAACTCATCTGGAATCCATCCAAACTTCCCGTGCCTTGTGGTCACGTTCATCACGATTGTAACGAGTAGAGAACTTAGGTAGTTACCTAATGCAGTAGTTGTAAGACACAGTGCTGAACACAAACTTCTCATAGCATCAGGTGCCTGGTCATAGAAGAACTCCAGTTGACCAATGAATGTGAACACCTCCGCGCATCCAATCAAAAAGTATTGAGGAACTTGCCAGAAGATGCTCAGAGGAACGTATTCGCTGTCATAGTAGTTGTTCTTTCTTACCATGTCAAGTCGAATGGTCTCCAGAACTGCAGCACAAGCCATGGCAAATACTGATATAACAAGACCAATGCCCATTCTTTGCAGCTGAGTGAATCCTCGTTCGTTGCCTGTATACTTTCGTGCCAAGGGAACGATGAAAAGGTCATATACAGGCGCCCAGAAAATAACACTCACTGTGTCAAATATGGATAGACATGCTGGTGGAATCCTGAAGTGAGGTCCAATGTGATTGTCCATTACGTTGCCTTGGTTAACAAACATGGTGCTCATCTGACCGTAGACACAGGAAAACACGATACCAGTAGCCCATATTGGAAGTAGACGGATGATCGACTTCACCTCCTCAACTTGAGTCACTGTGCAGAGCCTCCATGGATTCACTAAACCATCGACTTTATCAGATTCAGCTTCCACAGCAGCCTTGTCAAAGAACCTGAGTTCCATTTTTCAAGTGGCCAGTATATTAGCAAACAATAGAGTTGCAATTCACATATTCGAGATAGATACACAAGTATATATGAATATTACGTCCTATGGCTACAATTGCTAAAAGGCATAGTTAAGACTGACACGTTAACTTTGCCTCAACTGATAACTAAACTCTCCGACTTTGAGAATGCACGTCTAGACACCTCAATGTCAAAGTGTTTAAGAGTTCACTTCAGAAAGGTTACAGTGGGATTGTAGAGTTACCTGAACTCGTCTGAGTGCTCAAGCTTGCGGCTTGCTACGATGATGGATTCTGTATCAGCAGTCTCATAGAGAAGAGCATCGTCATGAGGAGTTTTGACATGACATTTTCTAATAGACGCAACAAACACCTGAAATATGCGAGTCAGGGGACTCCCCGCTGGTGGTTGGAGCCTATATAGACGGGTACCTGAAAAGAAAAACACTAGTGCAATGGCCATAGCCACAGCTGGAACACCAAAACCCAAGCCCCAGCCCACATTGCTTTGTATATACACTAGAACTGATGAAGCGATAAGAGCACCGACATTGATTGAGAGGTAAAACCAGTTAAAGAAAGAACTCTTCTTCTTCTTTTCGTTTTCATCATTGTCATCAAATTGATCTGCCCCAAAGGAAGAGACGCAAGGTTTGATACCACCAGTTCCAAAGGCAATCAAGTAGATCGAAACAAAGAATGCTGCCCTCTGTGACGATGTTGGGTTACAAGTACCATTATTACATGGCCTTATCCCTTTTACAGAAGCAGATAACGTCAAGAGTGTCATTCCCTACAAAAACAAGTCAAGTTCATCAATTCTTACGCCAAAATCAGTGTGCTCGAGTAAAAAGAAACATCAGGAACATCTTGTTACCACTACTTCTAATGTGTACTTGCTAAAGTCAAAGACCATCAACAACAACGTCATACCCAGTGAAATCCCACAAAGTGGGATCTTGGAAGGGTAGAGTCTAAGCACTCCTTACCACTACCTCGGAGAGAAACATGACAGACAATGCAGAGCATAAATGGAAGGAACCATAACAACAACAACAACAACAACAAGGTGCAAATGATATCAAATACCAAAATATACAGACTACATGAAAAGGCTAATACTACTGACACGATGCTCTATACTACCACCAAGCCATATACATGAATAGGCTAATAATACAACAACTCTCAACTACCTACTAACCTCCACGACCTCCTATCAAAGAACATGAAGAGGTAAAAAAACGAAGAAGAGCCATTTAGTACTAACAATGATATAAAGGAATGAGAAACCAGCAATTGTCCAGTAGCGGCCAAGATAGGCATCAGCCAAGAATGCTCCAATCAATGGCGTGACATAGCAGGTTCCAGACCAATTGTTTACAGCTTTTGAAGAAGAAGCAACACCTAGATTGAGCCTCTTTTGAATATAGTTCACCAAATTTGTACTCATACCATAGTACGCCAAACGCTCACATGCTTCATCCCCTGTAAATTCAAAACCCTATACATGTCAACGACATTATTCTAACACAACTACTTCTATGGATTAAGTGAAACATCATACCAAGAATGTAAGGGCAAGCCTTCCAGGTTCCGGTTTTCTTCTTGTTAGCAGGTCTTTTATAGATGTCGATGGTCCCATCCTTCGTATAGTCATCATCGCTAGCCATTCAACTAGATCAAAACAATGCAACAGCCTAAAGGGCAAACAATCATACAAACACCTCTGTTACACATTGGAGATTTTTGAAATCTAAACAAGAACAACATTTATGGGCTTTGACGCTAGGATTTTCACTAAGGAGATTCATAACAGAATGAAGTAAAACATACAACGGAACCAACAGACTTCAAAATTCACTATCTTTACAAATAAAAAAAAACTTTATACGTATAATATAACTTTTCAACGATAAATTATTCCAAGATCACCACATATGAGATAAACAAAAGGATACCAATTGGCAAAAAGTGGACCCCAAAAACAAAACAACACTAATAATAGAGCAGTCATTCTGTGTTCACACAGAGTCTAATGAAGGGTCACATTCAAAGCATGACGCAAATATTAGTGATTGATTCGAAGATCTGTTAAATTATCTATATGTAAAAATCAGATTGTATAAGCAAAATTGAGACGAAAAAATCACACCACACTCATATATATAATATACATTAAAAATGTAACAAATAATAAAAAATCCTTCAATTATATTGATGTATATATATAGGTTAAATCCTTTTTTGAAGGTAGAATAACTCAAAACTGAGAAAGTTGAACAAAGCATCACATGTTCAAATAAGTGTCTGGTCTGATACAAGCATTAGTGATTGATTCTACGTAACGAAAATCCATTAAATTTAATACATTGCATACACATGACATATATATATATATGATGATGATTATAGTATAGAATATAGATATATAAAAAATTGAAAAATACCTTCTTGTGGGATTTGAGAGAAGGAGGCGGCAGAGTAAAATGTTGAAGTTGAGGAATGTGAGAATATAACGGGGTGTTACTGATACAGCTCAGATTTTCTAGTGACTAACTTTATATAAATTTTGTTGGAGAAAATAAATAAATAATAATAATAATAATAATAATAATAATTAAAAAAAATAATTATTATCTAAAATTGTATACTTAGGTCAATAGTCTATATGCACAAAAATAAATTTTTACTATCCTTTGACAACTATGGGACGATATGCTAAAATAGGAAATGTTTTTAATGCCCCGTTTAAATTTTAAGAAGACGTTTGACCATGATTTTTTTTTTTGGAGAGTTGAATTTCGTTAGCTATGTTTGGTTGAATTTTAAAATTTTCATAAATTTGAAAAGTAATAAAATGTGTTTTTACTTTCTTTTTTTTAACTTCATAGTACAGAGTACAGATCAAAAGTCAAAAACATTTTCAATTTATATTCATGGTAAAATATAACCGTAATTTTCAAATATCATTTTTTTACTTTAATAATAAAAATACTGACTTAATAGTTTGGTTAAGAAATTTTTTTAGAACAAATTCTAATATGTAACAAAATTTTGACAACTCATTAGGATTTAAAATTGGTGGATGAAACTTAACTTGTTATAGTAATCTTCAGGATTTATGATCAAATCCTTACAAATTTTGAAATTAATGGAAAAATTTGTCTAATCGTAATCTTAATGGATCATCAATGACCAAAAAATCCTCATAACTCCAAGGGATTAACGATTAAATTTTGATTAATCTTCATAATTTTTTTGTGTTAAGTATTAATGAACGTATCTTGCTTCAAAGTTCGTCCAAATCAACTCCAAATGACTATGAATTTAATATTTTTCAATGTTTATGCAAACATTCATAAATTAATTAGGCCTATTTTTTCTTTTTCAACAAGCTATTTCACGCTTAACAAAACTTAATAATAATAATAATAAATTATATAAATCTTATTTTTTTATATAGCATAACTTATAAATCTTTTTAAATTAATCCATTTCAAACAATTTTAGATTAGTTGGAGATTTCAAAAATTCCATAAAAAAACCTCTTCAACAATCAATGAGATTGAATTTCTTTAAATAGCACGAAAATTAGTGCGGTCGAAATATTTATTTATTCATGACTCTTAAATAAGAAGAAATAACTTCAATACTACCACCAAAACCAAAGGGATGTGGTGCTAGATGAGACTGTTCTTTTCTTAATAAGATGTCTCGAGTTTAAATTTTGAATATAAAAAAGACCTTGATATAACGTGTTTCTCCAAAACACCAAAAAAAAAAACTTCAATCCTTTTTCAAGGTTAAATATTATGTCATTATACAAAGCGTTGAATGTGAGTAGAAAGTGTACCTTAATTATAGTTTATCTTCACAATCTTTGTGTTTGATACGTAATTAGCAGAATGTGAACATTTATATGTATACCTAATCGAAGTTATCTTCCGATCAACTGTTAATCCTAACTAAGTTTCATTTATTGTACTTAAACTATAATTGATAGAAATAAAAAGTGTGAACAATTTATAAAGTCTGTTTTATTTATTGTACTTAATAAACTATAATTGGCAAAAATAAAGAGTGTGAACATTTGATCTTTTATTCTAATTAACTCAACTACAACTGTCAGAAATGAAAGAGTGTGAACATCGGCTTAATATAATTAGAACAAAATTTTAATTACATGCTTAAAACCTAAATAAACATGATATGTATTTATTCAAGTTTTAAAAAACTTCTTAGACACATATTATAATTTAATATATTTTTGTAAGTGATTTTTTTTTCCAATTATTAATTTTAGGTAAGATGTTAAAGAAGTAATAAATTGACAAATTTTACATAAATGAGTGGTGGTCATAGAATTTAACTCATGAAGTTCGTACTTGATAATTATTGATATATTCCCAATTTAATGTGATGCTTGAAAATTTTTTAATTCTTTTTTTTACAATTTACTTTGTTTAACACTTTTTAACTACTAATTGATACTTTTGATAAGTATTGCTTTCACTTTTCAAAATTTTGAAGAATGAGAGTACAAAAGAAGTAAAAGAAGAAAAAAAGAAATAGGCATATGTTATTAGAGTCCGAAACTCAAAGGGTAGAAAATATTAATAAAAATTCCAAAACGGTATATAAAAATTTATATTAACCAAAACGGTAAAATCGCTGCCGAGGCAGCGATTTACTTCAACTGAAAAAGTAAAATCGCTGCTGAGGCAGCGATTTTGCCAAAAAAAAGTTTTTTTAATAAAAAAATGAAATCGCTGCTTGAGCAGCGATTTCAAAATTTTTCTTCTTACAAATCGCTGCCAGGGCAGCGATTTGATATTATTTTTTAATTTTCTTTTTTTTTTTTTTAAATAAAGTATATCGTTGCACTGGCAGCGATTTATAAAGAATTTTTTTTTTTATAAATCGCTGCCTAGGCAGCGATTTATTTAAAAAAATATAAATTTTGTTATTAATTTTTTTGTTAAAATTATATTGTTAAAATTATATTGTTAAATCGCTTAAAACAGCGATTTTTATATATATAAAAAATTATAATATTTTTTAAAATTTATGTATATAACTTATAAGAACATATACATTATTTTTAAAAAATTAAAAATAAGTAAAGTAATAAATATATTTTCTTTCTAAAAAAAGATATTATATTGAATTTAAATTTAAATAATATTTGAATTCAAATATTAATATTTTTAAATAAAAAATTAAAGGAGAAAAATTATTTAATTTAATTTTTAACAATATAATTTTAACAAAAAAATTAATAACAAATTATTTTTTTTTAGGCAGCGATTTATTAAAAAAAAATTTTGATATAAATCGCTGCCAGAGCAGCGATTTACAAAAAAAAAAAAAATTTGTTTTTTGTAAATCGCTACTGTAGCAGCGATTTATATATATAAAAAAAATTCTTTATAAATCGCTGCCAGTGCAGCGATATACCTTATTTTTTAAAAAAAAAAGAAAATTAAAAAATAATAAAAATTTTGAAATCGCTGCTCAAGCAGCGAAAAAATTTTTTTTTTTGGCAAAATCGCTGCCTCAGCAGCGATTTTACTTTTTCAGTTGAAGTAAATCGCTGCCTCGGCAGCGATTTTACCGTTTTGGTTAATATAAATTTTTATATACCGTTTGAGAATTTTTGTTAATATTTTCTACCCTTTGAGTTTCGGACTCTATGTTATTAGATAATGTAAGAAGGCAAAACAACATATTCTTTCATTTCTTTCTATTTGAATGGGGTTAAAAGAAAATAAAATAAGGGTCAATTTTACGCTTAGTTTTAACCTGTATTTTTATAAAAGATTATTTTCAAACTTTGAACGTGATTTGAGAAATATGACAATAACTTTATCAGTTACATCAAGACTTTTCTTTCATCACGAAATATACATTGAACTGTTAGTATTTGGGAAATAATGGTTCATATTGTTAGTTATTATCATTTCCTCATATTTATGTTAAATTATATATTTGTCAATGTTGGCAGATAAGAAAGAATCAATCAATCACTATTTGAATAACAAAATAAGTATCATTGCACTTCTTATCAACAAAAGTTTCCATTTCTTGGAATACTTATTTAGTATTTAGCTGATAAAGACAGTTAACAGTGCAAAGGCAGATCCTAATTTCAAAGACGTGATTAATCTGTTTGATCAAACTTTTAAAATTCGTTTATTTTTTTAAGAAAAAAATTTTAAAAATATTTTTGAAATAGTTTATATGGCTAAATTAACTTGAAAAATACTTTTGCTTTTTAGATTACTAAGTTGTGTTTTGACCAAAGTTTAAAGTTAAAAGTACTTTGGGGTAAATAGTGGAGTAATATCTTTCTCCCGAAAACATAGCCAAAGACCTCGATTCATTAAAATAAGCATTTTTTACTTCTCTAAAGCTTGGTCAGACTAACATAAAGGTTCCATTTTACCTATCGTTTTAGCCAAACAAAAAAAGGTTTGAAAATAATTACCATTTTAGGAATTCAAGATAAAAATTAGTATTTATTTCGTCTCAATGTATGTGATATATTTTTTATTTCAAAATTTAAATAAGTATATCTTTGATAGTAAATATTTCATATATCTTTTATATATTTTCTATCGTCAATCATTGCGACTAATAATATCTTTTACATAGTTTACAAATATATAAATTTCAATTTTTAACAAATGAAGATTTCATGCGCGAATTGTCGGTCAAACTTAAACTGTTTGACTCTAAAAAATATGAAATATGGCACATAAATTGGACACATGGAGTAATTGTTTTCAACTACACCTCTTATATTAAAAAAACTAGCACTTTGATTATCAATAAACTTCTAATAAATAGGGATAACTTAGTGAACTTTACTTCCTCTATCCTAATTTATATGACACATTTTGTTTTTTTGAAAGTTAAACAGTTTAAGTCTGATCGAAAATTTACGTATGAAATCTTTAATTTTTTTGAAATGAAATTTATATATTTGTAAACTACCTAAAAAGTATTATGAGTCACAATAATTGATAATTCAGAATGTTTAAAATATCTATGAAAAATCTAAAGATAAACTTGTTTGGATTTTGAAATCCGAAAGGTGACATATAAAATAGGACGGAGGGAATACCATTTATTTTTTTTCTTAATTAGCGGACATGAAAAGAGCTAAAAACGATAGTTAAAATGAAACAAAGCAAGTATGACGCCATGCAATACTAAAAACTATAACCAAAAAACCAACCTTAATGCTCATTTCAAGAAAATCAAGAATCTTGCACAACAATTATAAGGATGTTGTACTAGAGAAACATTGTTACAAATTGCAATTATTATTAGGATGGACCTATTATTGCCTTCTTATAAGTATAAAATTTAGCAACAAATAGAAAAACTCCAAAATTGATCACACTTAGCACAGCCAAAAGCCAGAAAAAGTAATGTAGATGACCATAGTTCAAATTATCAGGAATCCAACCAACACCACCATGTCTAGTACTCATATCAGTCACAACATTCACCAAAAATGTACTCAGATAGTTCCCTAGCGCGGTCGTTATAAGTGACAGAGCTGAACATAAACTTCTCATAGCATCAGGGGCTTGTTCATAGAAGAACTCCAATTGTCCAATGAACGTAAAAACTTCAGCACAACCTATAACAAAATATTGAGGAACTTGCCAAAAAATCGACATAGGTATATGCTTCTTTTCGTAGTAATTATGTTGTTTTACACTTTCCAGTCTAACCATTTCCAGTGTTCCAGCAATCAACATGGCGAAAATTGAGATTATGAGTCCAATTGCTATCCTTTGTAGCTGAGTGAAACCGTTCCTATGACCTGTGATTCTTCTGGCTAACGGAACAATCACACGGTCATAGATAGGTACCCAAAAAATGACACTAATCGTGTCGAAAAGGGATAGGGAAGCTGAAGGGATTTCAAAGGATTTGGTCATGTGAAGATCCATTGTGTTGCCCTGGAGAACAAATAAGGTTCCCATTTGGCTATAGACACTACTAAAGATTATACCAGTTGCCCATATAGGCAATAGCCTTAGGATTGATTTCAATTCTTCTACTTGTGTCACAGTGCAAAGGCTCCATGGATTAATTGACCCTTTGATTTTATCTGATTCTGTCTCCACTGCTGCCTTATCAAAGAAACTATGAAGAAAAAAATATTATTAGGTCCTTAAAATGATAACTACAAGTAAGTAACTGGAAGCTCTTTTGCACTATCAACGTAATAGTATGTAAATATCCTCCGTCATATTTTTGGGACATTGATGTCTATGTCGTCTAAAAACTAGACCCTTTATACTAACGGACATACATGTGTCACAATCTTATCCATCGATCTGACATTTATTAAATATCAGATCGACGGATAAGATTGTGCAACATGTCCCTATCATATTTGCTCTAGTTTTTGAACGCTAGGGGCACTAATATCCCAAAAGTTTAAGGGAGGGTATCTTGCACACCTATTTACGATAGGTTAGGGGTATATTTGTCATTTTTTCCCTTTTTCTTAAACCCCCGTGCTGTCACATAAAATGAGATCGATGGAGTATAAAAAGCTAGATTTCACATGAATGCTTCAAGAGAATGAGACATCTTAAGGGGCGTGTTAACGACATAACTAATGAAAAAAGAAGCACTGTTATTGATGAGATGATCATACGATTCAACAGAAAACGCATCGTAAAGTTGTTAGACATACCTCAATTGTTGAGTATGATCAAGTTTCCTGCTACCTTGTACAAGAGATTCTTCATCATTAGTTTCAAACAAAACAGAAGTATCCTTAACTTTGATTTTCCTAAAAGATGCAACCACAACTTGAAATATCCTTGTAATTGGACTTCCACCAGGTTTTTGATTCCTATAAAGTTTTGTTCCTGAAAAAAAACTTACAACAGCAATAGCCATAGCAACAGCAGGAATACCAAATCCCCAACTCCATCCAACATTTGTTTGTATCCAAACAAGAACAGTCGACGCAACGAGCGCGCCAATGTTGATAGAAAAATAAAACCAATTAAAGAAAGAACTCTTTTTTTTCTTCTCTGTTTCATCAGAATCATCAAATTGATCAGCACCAAATGATGAAACACAAGGTTTTATTCCACCAGTACCAAGTGCTATTAGGTAAAGACCTAAGTAAAATATTCCAATCTGTAATCCTTTTGGCTCACATGAATTGTTGTCATCACAAGGTGGTTTTAATCCATGTAATGATGCTGATAATGTTAGTACTGTCATCCCCTGCATAAATTTAACGTATTACAACATTTAACTTATATGCACGGACAGTATACACAGTCTTTCATTCTTGTAAACGTATTTCCTTGGTAGAATAATAAAGGGTAAAATGTACAAGTACTATACCCCTAGATTATGGCCGAAATCCCAGAGACAAACTTTAACTACACTAAGGCTCTATTACCCTCTGATCTTACTATTTTTTTGTAATTTTGTGCACCATTTGGCTAACGTGGCATCCAAATATCTCCCACACATCACAATTGCGTGGAGTCACAGGGTGTGTCACGTAAGACGAAAGATACACAAAATTATAAAAACAATAAAATTCAGACCTTAGTCTAGTTAAGGTCTCTCTCTGTAATTTCGGTCATAGTCTAGGAGGGTACTTGTACAATTTCCCGATAATAAACGTGTTAGTTAGTGCAATCTTACAAAAATACAGACATGTTAGGATCACGTCCACAGTAAGCTGAAGTTGTGACATATCGTATTAAGAAAATTAAAGAAAATATATAAAGAAGCTTACAAAGACATAGATGATTGAGAACACAGCAATAGTCCAAAATCTTCCCAAATAAGCATCAGCTAGAAATGCACCAAGCAATGGTGTAACATAACATGTCCCTGACCAATTTGTAACATTATTAACTGCTACAACACTACTCTCATTCATCTGATTTTTCAGATAATTCACTAAATTTGTGTTTATCCCATAATATGCCAGCCTCTCACAACATTCATTTCCTGTTAATTAAAATTAAACGAAAATTTAAAATTTATATATGTACATAAACACACGAATAATCAAATATTACATATACAATATATTTTTTGGTTATGGGGGTTCGGGTGAATCTCAGATAACAAAAAAATATCACATAAATTGAAACGGAGAAAATACCGTACCAAGGATGTAGGGGCAAGCTCTCCAAGTTCCAGTTTGGTTCTTGATTGCTGGATTATTTTTGTAGTCCACCGTTCCATCTTTCACAAATTTATTATCATCTTCCGCCATACTTGATACTAGTGATACAATCATACAAAATAAAATTGTATTCAATTTACGAGGGTCAAAATACTTAATTTAATAAAATTTACATATTTGAAAAACACAAAAATATATTGTACAACTCAACATAAATAAAAATTCAAGATATTTTAGAAATGTGATTAAATTATGGTTAAAGCTTTTCGAATAGTAATATCTTCACGTAAATTGAAACAGATAAAATGATTATGGTATGCATACCTAGGGATGTTTTGTAGATATTGCTTTTGCTAGGAGGGAGTGAAGGTTCAAGAAAATAAGAAAGGTGACCAAATTATTTATATAATAAGATGAGTAAGTATATATAATTAATTTGGGAAGTGTAATTAATATACACATATTAGAGAGGTGCATGGTTTCCATTTTGTAGCCATTCATACATTCATTAGACCTACGTTATCCAACACTTTGACCCACAAATTACTGTCCTCGTTAGGAGTGTCAGATGAATGAGTTGAACTAAATTTAAATAGGTTAAAATGTTCGAAATGGCAAGTTAATTATACATTTGGCCAGCCAAGTAAACATAATTATATTCGCTAGTCAAATATATATATATATATATATATATATATATATATATATATATATATATATATATATATATATATATATATATATATTTGACTAGCGAATATAATTATGTTTACTTGGCTGGCCAAATGTATAATTAACTTGCCATTTCGAACATTTTAACCTATTTAAATTTAGTTCAACTCATTCATCTGACACTCCTAACGAGGACAGTAATTTGTGGGTCAAAGTGTTGGATAACGTAGGTCTAATGAATGTATGAATGGCTACAAAATGGAAACCATGCACCTCTCTAATATGTGTATATTAATTACACTTCCCAAATTAATTATATATACTTACTCATCTTATTATATAAATAATTTGGTCACCTTTCTTATTTTCTTGAACCTTCACTCCCTCCTAGCAAAAGCAATATCTACAAAACATACCATAATCATTTTATCTGTTTCAATTTACGTGAAGATATTACTATTCGAAAAGCTTTAACCATAATTTAATCACATTTCTAAAATATCTTGAATTTTTATTTATGTTGAGTTGTACAATATATTTTTGTGTTTTTCAAATATGTAAATTTTATTAAATTAAGTATTTTGACCCTCGTAAATTGAATACAATTTTATTTTGTATGATTGTATCACTAGTATCAAGTATGGCGGAAGATGATAATAAATTTGTGAAAGATGGAACGGTGGACTACAAAAATAATCCAGCAATCAAGAACCAAACTGGAACTTGGAGAGCTTGCCCCTACATCCTTGGTACGGTATTTTCTCCGTTTCAATTTATGTGATATTTTTTTGTTATCTGAGATTCACCCGAACCCCCATAACCAAAAAATATATTGTATATGTAATATTTGATTATTCGTGTGTTTATGTACATATATAAATTTTAAATTTTCGTTTAATTTTAATTAACAGGAAATGAATGTTGTGAGAGGCTGGCATATTATGGGATAAACACAAATTTAGTGAATTATCTGAAAAATCAGATGAATGAGAGTAGTGTTGTAGCAGTTAATAATGTTACAAATTGGTCAGGGACATGTTATGTTACACCATTGCTTGGTGCATTTCTAGCTGATGCTTATTTGGGAAGATTTTGGACTATTGCTGTGTTCTCAATCATCTATGTCTTTGTAAGCTTCTTTATATATTTTCTTTAATTTTCTTAATACGATATGTCACAACTTCAGCTTACTGTGGACGTGATCCTAACATGTCTGTATTTTTGTAAGATTGCACTAACTAACACGTTTATTATCGGGAAATTGTACAAGTACCCTCCTAGACTATGACCGAAATTACAGAGAGAGACCTTAACTAGACTAAGGTCTGAATTTTATTGTTTTTATAATTTTGTGTATCTTTCGTCTTACGTGACACACCCTGTGACTCCACGCAATTGTGATGTGTGGGAGATATTTGGATGCCACGTTAGCCAAATGGTGCACAAAATTACAAAAAAATAGTAAGATCAGAGGGTAATAGAGCCTTAGTGTAGTTAAAGTTTGTCTCTGGGATTTCGGCCATAATCTAGGGGTATAGTACTTGTACATTTTACCCTTTATTATTCTACCAAGGAAATACGTTTACAAGAATGAAAGACTGTGTATACTGTCCGTGCATATAAGTTAAATGTTGTAATACGTTAAATTTATGCAGGGGATGACAGTACTAACATTATCAGCATCATTACATGGATTAAAACCACCTTGTGATGACAACAATTCATGTGAGCCAAAAGGATTACAGATTGGAATATTTTACTTAGGTCTTTACCTAATAGCACTTGGTACTGGTGGAATAAAACCTTGTGTTTCATCATTTGGTGCTGATCAATTTGATGATTCTGATGAAACAGAGAAGAAAAAAAAGAGTTCTTTCTTTAATTGGTTTTATTTTTCTATCAACATTGGCGCGCTCGTTGCGTCGACTGTTCTTGTTTGGATACAAACAAATGTTGGATGGAGTTGGGGATTTGGTATTCCTGCTGTTGCTATGGCTATTGCTGTTGTAAGTTTTTTTTCAGGAACAAAACTTTATAGGAATCAAAAACCTGGTGGAAGTCCAATTACAAGGATATTTCAAGTTGTGGTTGCATCTTTTAGGAAAATCAAAGTTAAGGATACTTCTGTTTTGTTTGAAACTAATGATGAAGAATCTCTTGTACAAGGTAGCAGGAAACTTGATCATACTCAACAATTGAGGTATGTCTAACAACTTTACGATGCGTTTTCTGTTGAATCGTATGATCATCTCATCAATAACAGTGCTTCTTTTTTCATTAGTTATGTCGTTAACACGCCCCTTAAGATGTCTCATTCTCTTGAAGCATTCATGTGAAATCTAGCTTTTTATACTCCATCGATCTCATTTTATGTGACAGCACGGGGGTTTAAGAAAAAGGGAAAAAATGACAAATATACCCCTAACCTATCGTAAATAGGTGTGCAAGATACCCTCCCTTAAACTTTTGGGATATTAGTGCCCCTAGCGTTCAAAAACTAGAGCAAATATGATAGGGACATGTTGCACAATCTTATCCGTCGATCTGATATTTAATAAATGTCAGATCGATGGATAAGATTGTGACACATGTATGTCCGTTAGTATAAAGGGTCTAGTTTTTAGACGACATAGACATCAATGTCCCAAAAATATGACGGAGGATATTTACATACTATTACGTTGATAGTGCAAAAGAGCTTCCAGTTACTTACTTGTAGTTATCATTTTAAGGACCTAATAATATTTTTTTCTTCATAGTTTCTTTGATAAGGCAGCAGTGGAGACAGAATCAGATAAAATCAAAGGGTCAATTAATCCATGGAGCCTTTGCACTGTGACACAAGTAGAAGAATTGAAATCAATCCTAAGGCTATTGCCTATATGGGCAACTGGTATAATCTTTAGTAGTGTCTATAGCCAAATGGGAACCTTATTTGTTCTCCAGGGCAACACAATGGATCTTCACATGACCAAATCCTTTGAAATCCCTTCAGCTTCCCTATCCCTTTTCGACACGATTAGTGTCATTTTTTGGGTACCTATCTATGACCGTGTGATTGTTCCGTTAGCCAGAAGAATCACAGGTCATAGGAACGGTTTCACTCAGCTACAAAGGATAGCAATTGGACTCATAATCTCAATTTTCGCCATGTTGATTGCTGGAACACTGGAAATGGTTAGACTGGAAAGTGTAAAACAACATAATTACTACGAAAAGAAGCATATACCTATGTCGATTTTTTGGCAAGTTCCTCAATATTTTGTTATAGGTTGTGCTGAAGTTTTTACGTTCATTGGACAATTGGAGTTCTTCTATGAACAAGCCCCTGATGCTATGAGAAGTTTATGTTCAGCTCTGTCACTTATAACGACCGCGCTAGGGAACTATCTGAGTACATTTTTGGTGAATGTTGTGACTGATATGAGTACTAGACATGGTGGTGTTGGTTGGATTCCTGATAATTTGAACTATGGTCATCTACATTACTTTTTCTGGCTTTTGGCTGTGCTAAGTGTGATCAATTTTGGAGTTTTTCTATTTGTTGCTAAATTTTATACTTATAAGAAGGCAATAATAGGTCCATCCTAATAATAATTGCAATTTGTAACAATGTTTCTCTAGTACAACATCCTTATAATTGTTGTGCAAGATTCTTGATTTTCTTGAAATGAGCATTAAGGTTGGTTTTTTGGTTATAATTTTTAGTATTGCATGGCGTCATACTTGCTTGCTCTGTTTCATTTTAACTGTCGTTTTTAACTCTTTTCATGTCCGTTAATTAAGAAAAAAAATGGTATTCCCTCCGTTATCACCTTTCGGATTTCAAGATTCAAACAAGTTTATCTTTAGATTTTTCATAGATGTTTTAAACATTCTGAATTATCAATTATTGTAACTCATAATACTTTTTAGGTAGTTTATAAATATATAGATTTCATTTCAAAAAAAATTAAAGATTTCATAGGTAAATTTTTAATCAGACTTAAACTGTTTGACTTTTAAAAAAACAAAATGTGTCATATAAATTAGGATAGAGGGAGTGAAGTTCACTAAGTTATCCCCATTTATTAGAAGTTCAAAGTGCTAGTTTTTTAATATAAGAGGTGTAGTTGAAAACAATTACTCCATATGTCCAATTTATGTGACATATTTCATATTTTTTAGAGTCAAACAGTTTAAGTTTGACCGACAATTCGCGCATGAAATCTTCATTTGTTAAAAATTGAAATTTATATATTTGTAAACTATGTAAAAAATATTATTAGTCGCAATGATTGATGATAGAAAATATTTAAAAGATATATGAAATATTTACTATCAAAGATATACTTATTTAAATTTTGAAATAAAAAATATATCACATACATTGAGACGAAATAAATACTAATTTTTATCTTGAATTCCTAAAATGGTAATTATTTTCAAACCTTTTTTTGTTTGGCTAAAACGATAGGTAAAATGGAACCTTTATGTTAGTCTGACCAAGCTTTAGAGAAGTAAAAAATGCTTATTTTAATGAATCGAGGTCTTTGGCTATGTTTTCGGGAGAAAGATATTACTCCACTATTTACCCCAAAGTACTTTTAACTTTAAACTTTGGTCAAAACACAACTTAGTAATCTAAAAAGCAAAAGTATTTTTCAAGTTAATTTAGCCATATAAACTATTTCAAAAATATTTTTAAAATTTTTTTCTTAAAAAAATAAACGAATTTTAAAAGTTTGATCAAACAGATTAATCACGTCTTTGAAATTAGGATCTGCCTTTGCACTGTTAACTGTCTTTATCAGCTAAATACTAAATAAGTATTCCAAGAAATGGAAACTTTTGTTGATAAGAAGTGCAATGATACTTATTTTGTTATTCAAATAGTGATTGATTGATTCTTTCTTATCTGCCAACATTGACAAATATATAATTTAACATAAATATGAGGAAATGATAATAACTAACAATATGAACCATTATTTCCCAAATACTAACAGTTCAATGTATATTTCGTGATGAAAGAAAAGTCTTGATGTAACTGATAAAGTTATTGTCATATTTCTCAAATCACGTTCAAAGTTTGAAAATAATCTTTTATAAAAATACAGGTTAAAACTAAGCGTAAAATTGACCCTTATTTTATTTTCTTTTAACCCCATTCAAATAGAAAGAAATGAAAGAATATGTTGTTTTGCCTTCTTACATTATCTAATAACATAGAGTCCGAAACTCAAAGGGTAGAAAATATTAACAAAAATTCTCAAACGGTATATAAAAATTTATATTAACCAAAACGGTAAAATCGCTGCCGAGGCAGCGATTTACTTCAACTGAAAAAGTAAAATCGCTGCTGAGGCAGCGATTTTGCCAAAAAAAAAAATTTTTTCGCTGCTTGAGCAGCGATTTCAAAATTTTTATTATTTTTTAATTTTCTTTTTTTTTTAAAAAATAAGGTATATCGCTGCACTGGCAGCGATTTATAAAGAATTTTTTTTATATATATAAATCGCTGCTACAGTAGCGATTTACAAAAAACAAATTTTTTTTTTTTTTGTAAATCGCTGCTCTGGCAGCGATTTATATCAAAATTTTTTTTTAATAAATCGCTGCCTAAAAAAAAATAATTTGTTATTAATTTTTTTGTTAAAATTATATTGTTAAAAATTAAATTAAATAATTTTTCTCCTTTAATTTTTTATTTAAAAATATTAATATTTGAATTCAAATATTATTTAAATTTAAATTCAATATAATATCTTTTTTTAGAAAGAAAATATATTTATTACTTTACTTATTTTTAATTTTTTAAAAATAATGTATATGTTCTTATAAGTTATATACATAAATTTTAAAAAATATTATAATTTTTTATATATATAAAAATCGCTGTTTTAAGCGATTTAACAATATAATTTTAACAATATAATTTTAACAAAAAAATTAATAACAAAATTTATATTTTTTTAAATAAATCGCTGCCTAGGCAGCGATTTATAAAAAAAAAAATTCTTTATAAATCGCTGCCAGTGCAACGATATACTTTATTTAAAAAAAAAAAAAAGAAAATTAAAAAATAATATCAAATCGCTGCCCTGGCAGCGATTTGTAAGAAGAAAAATTTTGAAATCGCTGCTCAAGCAGCGATTTCATTTTTTTATTAAAAAAACTTTTTTTTGGCAAAATCGCTGCCTCAGCAGCGATTTTACTTTTTCAGTTGAAGTAAATCGCTGCCTCGGCAGCGATTTTACCGTTTTGGTTAATATAAATTTTTATATACCGTTTTGGAATTTTTATTAATATTTTCTACCCTTTGAGTTTCGGACTCTAATAACATATGCCTATTTCTTTTTTTCTTCTTTTACTTCTTTTGTACTCTCATTCTTCAAAATTTTGAAAAGTGAAAGCAATACTTATCAAAAGTATCAATTAGTAGTTAAAAAGTGTTAAACAAAGTAAATTGTAAAAAAAAGAATTAAAAAATTTTCAAGCATCACATTAAATTGGGAATATATCAATAATTATCAAGTACGAACTTCATGAGTTAAATTCTATGACCACCACTCATTTATGTAAAATTTGTCAATTTATTACTTCTTTAACATCTTACCTAAAATTAATAATTGGAAAAAAAAATCACTTACAAAAATATATTAAATTATAATATGTGTCTAAGAAGTTTTTTAAAACTTGAATAAATACATATCATGTTTATTTAGGTTTTAAGCATGTAATTAAAATTTTGTTCTAATTATATTAAGCCGATGTTCACACTCTTTCATTTCTGACAGTTGTAGTTGAGTTAATTAGAATAAAAGATCAAATGTTCACACTCTTTATTTTTGCCAATTATAGTTTATTAAGTACAATAAATAAAACAGACTTTATAAATTGTTCACACTTTTTATTTCTATCAATTATAGTTTAAGTACAATAAATGAAACTTAGTTAGGATTAACAGTTGATCGGAAGATAACTTCGATTAGGTATACATATAAATGTTCACATTCTGCTAATTACGTATCAAACACAAAGATTGTGAAGATAAACTATAATTAAGGTACACTTTCTACTCACATTCAACGCTTTGTATAATGACATAATATTTAACCTTGAAAAAGGATTGAAGTTTTTTTTTTTGGTGTTTTGGAGAAACACGTTATATCAAGGTCTTTTTTATATTCAAAATTTAAACTCGAGACATCTTATTAAGAAAAGAACAGTCTCATCTAGCACCACATCCCTTTGGTTTTGGTGGTAGTATTGAAGTTATTTCTTCTTATTTAAGAGTCATGAATAAATAAATATTTCGACCGCACTAATTTTCGTGCTATTTAAAGAAATTCAATCTCATTGATTGTTGAAGAGGTTTTTTTATGGAATTTTTGAAATCTCCAACTAATCTAAAATTGTTTGAAATGGATTAATTTAAAAAGATTTATAAGTTATGCTATATAAAAAAATAAGATTTATATAATTTATTATTATTATTATTAAGTTTTGTTAAGCGTGAAATAGCTTGTTGAAAAAGAAAAAATAGGCCTAATTAATTTATGAATGTTTGCATAAACATTGAAAAATATTAAATTCATAGTCATTTGGAGTTGATTTGGACGAACTTTGAAGCAAGATACGTTCATTAATACTTAACACAAAAAAATTATGAAGATTAATCAAAATTTAATCGTTAATCCCTTGGAGTTATGAGGATTTTTTGGTCATTGATGATCCATTAAGATTACGATTAGACAAATTTTTCCATTAATTTCAACATTTGTAAGGATTTGATCATAAATCCTGAAGATTACTATAACAAGTTAAGTTTCATCCACCAATTTTAAATCCTAATGAGTTGTCAAAATTTTGTTACATATTAGAATTTGTTCTAAAAAAATTTCTTAACCAAACTATTAAGTCAGTATTTTTATTATTAAAGTAAAAAAATGATATTTGAAAATTACGGTTATATTTTACCATGAATATAAATTGAAAATGTTTTTGACTTTTGATCTGTACTCTGTACTCTGAAGTTAAAAAAAAGAAAGTAAAAACACATTTTATTACTTTTCAAATTTATGAAAATTTTAAAATTCAACCAAACATAGCTAACGAAATTCAACTCTCCAAAAAAAAAAAATCATGGTCAAACGTCTTCTTAAAATTTAAACGGGGCATTAAAAACATTTCCTATTTTAGCATATCGTCCCATAGTTGTCAAAGGATAGTAAAAAATTATTTTTGTGCATATAGACTATTGAACTAAGTATACAATTTTAGATAATAAATATTTTTATTATTATTATTATTATTATTTATTTATTTTCTCCAACAAAGTTTATATAAAGTTAGTAACTAGAAAATCTGAGCTGTATCAGTAACACCCCTTTATATTCTCACATTCCTCAACTTCAACATTTTACTCTGCCGCCTCCTTCTCTCAAACCCCACAAGAAGGTATTTTTCAATTTTTTATACATCTATATTCTATACTATAATCATCATCATCATATATATATATATATGTCATGTGTATGCAATGTATTAAATTTAATGGATTTTCGTTACGTAGAATCAATCACTAATGCTTGTATCAGACCAGACACTTATTTGAACATGTGATGCTTTGTTCAACTTTCTCAGTTTTGAGTTATTCTACCTTCAAAAAAGGATTTAACCTATATATATACATCAATATAATTGAAGGATTTTTTATTATTTGTTACATTTTTAATGTATATTATATATATGAGTGTGGTGTGATTTTTTCGTCTCAATTTTGCTTATACAACCTGATTTTTACATATAGATAATTTAACAGATCTTCGAATCAATCACTAATATTTGCGTCATGCTTCGAATGTGACCCTTCCTTAGACTCTGAACACAGAATGACTGCTCTATTATTAGTGTTGTTTTGTTTTTGGGGTCCACTTTTTGCCAATTGGTATCCTTTTGTTTATCTCATATGTGGTGATCTTGGAATAATTTATCGTCGAAAAGTTATATTATACGTATAAAGTTTTTTTTTATTTGTAAAGATAGTGAATTTTGAAGTCTGTTGGTTCCGTTGTATGTTTTACTTCATTCTGTTATGAATCTCCTTAGTGAAAATCCTAGCGTCAAAGCCCATAAATGTTGTTCTTGTTTAGATTTCAAAAATCTCCAATGTGTAACAGAGGTGTTTGTATGATTGTTTGCCCTTTAGGCTGTTGCATTGTTTTGATCTAGTTGAATGGATAGCGATGATGACTATACGAAGGATGGGACCATCGACATCTATAAAAGACCTGCTAACAAGAAGAAAACCGGAACCTGGAAGGCTTGCCCTTACATTCTTGGTATGATGTTTCACTTAATCCATAGAAGTAATTGTGTTTAGAATAATGTCGTTGACATGTATAGGTTTTTGAATTTACAGGGGATGAAGCATGTGAGCGTTTGGCGTACTATGGTATGAGTACAAATTTGGTGAATTATATTCAAAAGAGGCTCAATCTAGGTGTTGCTTCTTCTTCAAAAGCTGTAAACAATTGGTCTGGAACCTGCTATGTCACGCCATTGATTGGAGCATTCTTGGCTGATGCCTATCTTGGCCGCTACTGGACAATTGCTGGTTTCTCATTCCTTTATATCATTGTTAGTACTAAATGGCTCTTCTTCGTTTTTTACCTCTTCATGTTCTTTGACAGGAGGTCGTGGAGGTTAGTAGGTAGTTGAGAGTTGTTGTAGTACTAGCCTATTCATGTATTTGGCTTGGTGGTAGTATAGAGCATCGTGTCAGTAGTATTAGCCTTTTCATGTAGTCTGTATATTTTGGTATTTGATATCATTTGCACCTTGTTGTTGTTGTTGTTGTTGTTATGGTTCCTTCCATTTATGCTCTGCATTGTCTGTCATGTTTCTCTCCGAGGTAGTGGTAAGGAGTGCTTGGACTCTACCCTTCCAAGACCCCACTTCGTGGGATTTCACTGGGTATGACGTTGTTGTTGATGGTCTTTGACTTTAGCAAGTACACATTAGAAGTAGTGGTAACAAGATGTCCTGATGTTTCTTTTTACTCGAGCACACTGATTTTGGCGGAGGAATTGATGAACTTAACTTGTTTATGTAGGGAATGACACTCCTGACGTTATCTGCTTCTGTAAAAGGGCTAAGGCCATGTAATAATGGTACTTGCAACCCGACATCGTCACAGAGGGCAGCATTCTTTGTTTCGATCTACTTGATTGCCTTTGGAACTGGTGGTATCAAACCTTGCGTCTCTTCCTTTGGGGCAGATCAATTTGATGACAATGATGAAAACGAAAAGAAGAAGAAGAGTTCCTTCTTTAACTGGTTTTACCTCTCAATCAATGTCGGTGCTCTTATCGCTTCATCAGTTCTAGTGTATATACAAAGCAATGTGGGCTGGGGCTTGGGTTTTGGTGTTCCAGCTGTGGCTATGGCCATTGCACTAGTGTTTTTCTTTTCAGGTACCCGTCTATATAGGCTCCAACCACCAGCGGGGAGTCCCCTGACTCGCATATTTCAGGTGTTTGTTGCGTCTATTAGAAAATGTCATGTCAAAACTCCTCATGACGATGCTCTTCTCTATGAGACTGCTGATACAGAATCCATCATCGTAGCAAGCCGCAAGCTTGAGCACTCAGACGAGTTCAGGTAACTCTACAATCCCACTGTAACCTTTCTGAAGTGAACTCTTAAACACTTTGACATTGAGGTGTCTAGACGTGCATTCTCAAAGTCGGAGAGTTTAGTTATCAGTTGAGGCAAAGTTAACGTGTCAGTCTTAACTATGCCTTTTAGCAATTGTAGCCATAGGACGTAATATTCATATATACTTGTGTATCTATCTCGAATATGTGAATTGCAACTCTATTGTTTGCTAATATACTGGCCACTTGAAAAATGGAACTCAGGTTCTTTGACAAGGCTGCTGTGGAAGCTGAATCTGATAAAGTCGATGGTTTAGTGAATCCATGGAGGCTCTGCACAGTGACTCAAGTTGAGGAGGTGAAGTCGATCATCCGTCTACTTCCAATATGGGCTACTGGTATCGTGTTTTCCTGTGTCTACGGTCAGATGAGCACCATGTTTGTTAACCAAGGCAACGTAATGGACAATCACATTGGACCTCACTTCAGGATTCCACCAGCATGTCTATCCATATTTGACACAGTGAGTGTTATTTTCTGGGCGCCTGTATATGACCTTTTCATCGTTCCCTTGGCACGAAAGTATACAGGCAACGAACGAGGATTCACTCAGCTGCAAAGAATGGGCATTGGTCTTGTTATATCAGTATTTGCCATGGCTTGTGCTGCAGTTCTGGAGACCATTCGACTTGACATGGTAAGAAAGAACAACTACTATGACAGCGAATACGTTCCTCTGAGCATCTTCTGGCAAGTTCCTCAATACTTTTTGATTGGATGCGCGGAGGTGTTCACATTCATTGGTCAACTGGAGTTCTTCTATGACCAGGCACCTGATGCTATGAGAAGTTTGTGTTCAGCACTGTGTCTTACAACTACTGCATTAGGTAACTACCTAAGTTCTCTACTCGTTACAATCGTGATGAACGTGACCACAAGGCACGGGAAGTTTGGATGGATTCCAGATGAGTTGAACAGAGGCCACCTTGACTACTTTTACTGGCTATTGGCATTCCTTAGCATCATCAACTTTTTCATCTATCTATGGATCTCCAAATGGTACACTTACAAGAAGATTGCTGGAAAAACCTAAACATGGAGCGTTTATTCTTCTGTAGATATGGATTACAATAGCTGCTGGTTTCGATGCTTCTAATCTATCCATGGATATTTTATTTTATAAACATCAGTTATGCATGATCCTAAGTGATGAACGCGTTGTTGATTAATCTTAGTCTTGTTTTTGAGACTTGTTTTATCAGTATGATGGCTTTTTTGGCCATGGTCATCTTCTATAGCATCTTTCATATTTGTTAATGCTAATATTATTGGTCATCCCAGTTTGGAGTAAGTGGAATGTGTTACAAACTTGGACTTGTTGTTTGTATGATCTTAGCTAGTTCATTCACTTTATTTGACAATGTTGTGGTGCTAGTAAGTGAAAAACATAAAAGAAAACGCCCTTAATATCCGTAACTTAGATTATGACTGTTCTGATAAGTTTGTGACTTTTTTCAAAAGGGTGTGATTTTTCTATGAGTTGTGACTTTTTCAATAAGTTGTGACTTCTAGGAAAGGTCATGATTTTTCAGATAAGACAAAAAAAATATTTGTTCATACTACCTTTTGTTGACTATAAATAGAGGGACTTCCTCTCAATTTTCAACCACAATATTTACTAAACTTCTACTCTTCTTCTTCTTACATTTTAAATTGTTTTTATGTGATTTATTGTCGTTGAGTGAATTCAAAGTTTAGCAGAATATGAGATATCACTATTCTGATGAAGTAAGTCCTTCTATTCTAAGAGGGTATATTTCCATAACCTCAAGTACTTGAGGAAAATATTAGAATTTTGATGATATAATAATTATTGTTTTGCTTAATATTTACATTAGTATGCAATGTTCAAATATATGAAGTTAACATGATGTAATTTAATTTGTAATGATGTATTGTTTTGTTAAAATGTTTCGAATTCTTCTTTTTTTTAAAAAACTAACAAATGTGAAAATATGTGAATATATAAATTGCAATTGTTCTCTTCACATATTCATATGACATCTAAACAAATTAACGTAGAATACACATGCAAAACACATCTGGTTAGATGATAAGAAAAATACAAAACAATTATTATCATCTATCATATATTATTATAAGTGGGAAGATCCAAAGTGCAAAGTTGAATTACCATTTCACCCCTATACTACATCAAAATATAAATTTTAAAAAATAAATTAATTAATATTAAACATTAAATACTAATTATATCATATTATATTATATACTTAAAAGTGGAAGTTGTTAAGTCAAAAGTTGAAAAATGAAAATATCAGTAGAAAGTTTAAATTAAATATTTTTATCCTTTTAACAACTAAATTGAATTATATTTTAAAATATTTTTCTTTTCTTTTGTATTTATTTTTATTTCTCGCCCATCATATCATATTATCATATCATATCATCATACATCATATATTATATTAAAAATGGAAGTCACAAACGTAAAAATTGAAATACCATTTTATCCTTATCCTAATTTAAAATATTATAAAATATCTAAATAAGTTAATATTAATTAATAAATATATAATTAAATAATAATATATAATTACCTAAATATTAAAATATTTAATTAAATAATGATATTTAAACCACATAAATGGTGAGTGAATAAGTTTAGTAGTGTTTTTTTGGGTGTATAATTTTTTAGAAGTTCAACAGTCTCATTTAATGCTCCATATTCAGTTTTTCTCAACGTGTCCACATAATTTATTTACTGCAATCTTAAACAAGCTTCCTCATTAATCTTTTGCCTCAATTTTTATTTTTTTACCCCTTTTTGATGTAAAAGTTGGCCTTTCTAATTTCCAAATAATATTAATTTTTATTATTCATGTTAACGTAGTATCTCTATAATTAAAAGTTGTCTCTTCAATTCATATAAGTGCATCTTTAAAGGTAATGTACATTATATAAACTTTTCCTTTTTCCATCCATTAATTTTCCTAGCATTTTATTATATTCTTAATTGCTCTCTATAAAGGTCCACAAGTTGTTTTCTTTTTATTGTTCTATTTTTCTTCTTCTCATATACATTTTTTCCAGGTATATATATGATCGCTATAATTTCACTGTTAATATATCATTGTTTTTATTTTGTTACTTTTGTTTCCTCTTGAATTTCATTGGTTTATCAACATGTTTTGTTTTTTATTTCTTTCGACCTTTAGCCTTTTGTTTGAGCAATTCTTTAATTGAGGCTTTCAACTTGGAAAAATGTTTTTTGTTGTGAAACTTCCATACATATATTTGTCAAAATATAATCCTTATCAATTATATTGATTTTGTTCGATTAAAATTACATTTATCATTAGTTAATTCATTGTCTTTTTATGTGTAATTATTTATATTTTTAAAGGTTTCTTGCTTATTACTTCCACATAATTGGCCTGGTAATACTTTCTCACTTTGTATTTACTTTTCAAAAACTAATTTTGTATTTATATTTTTGTTGGATGAAGTATACCAACTACTTGATTAGTATCTCTCTATTGTTAGAAACTCAAAGTAATCAAAATAAAAATATTAACTTTGAACAAATATATTCAGAGATTATTATCTAATTAGCCTTACTAATTATTTCAAACGTTATCCACAACCCAATATTCTTATTCCACAACTTATAATTTTCTTCGGTCTATCTGCTCCTTTTATTTTCAGTTAAATTTGTTCATATCCTTTATTTAGATGCAAAGAAGTTATACAATACTCTAAATTTTAAATGTATCATATAAATATTCTTATGCGGATAGTTATTAAGGATCTCTATAATAAGTAGTTATTACTTTCTTCTCCAGGTGCACATCATGAAATTGATAATGATCCCATGCATCCAATTAAAGATATATGTTAACTTAATTGCCGTACAACTTTAACATATGACTGTAATATGGTGGGGGTTACAATTTTGTAAGACAAGACACAAGCATTTAAGGCATGAAGTATTTATAATCATAAGTGATGTTGCTCATATTCATATTCATATTTGAACTATGTATTTTTGAACTAACACATAAATTAAAATTCGATGAATTAAGAAAATCTCATAAGAAAACGTCATACAATTTGTGGATCTTATACAACTACCGACTATAGTATTAGTGGCCGAAGTAAAAGAATAACTTTAATGAAACTTTTTTTTTGGTCTCGAAATGAAGGGGATCATTTAAACTCTATTTAATAGAGTAAAAACACCTCTTAAATTGAAAAAAACACTTTTTATGTGGTAATTTATTTCTTGAATTTGTACTTACCCAAATCATCTTTATAAGTTTGTATATAGGAATGCCATTATATTTTTGTCACATGATGTAAAGTTTGTTTTTTCATGCTACACTATGTCAAAAGGCACATGAATAGCTATATATAATAAGAATTTATTTTAATTTGAATGAGACAATAATAAATTTAATATCACGATACATATGTATCATCTAATGTCTTGAGTCAAATACTTACTCTATTTATGTTAAATTAATATCTAATATAATGTTCATATACATTAGTTAAGATTTCTATTTAACGTTATTGTGGTGGAGAGATTCTTAGAAAGAACATAAGTCAATTTTTTTAACTTAAATAATTAGTTTTAAAATATAATTGTTCTACTCATTCATCTGGAGTTCAACTAAGATATTGTTTTGGCATATGTGAACACCAATTATCAATTTGAGTTTTTTCCTCTTTTAATTTACTTTTGAATCTCACACTAATATTTTAATAGTATTTATTATTTGTTAGGAATACACGTATTATTTTTATGATATTGTTGTTTCAGTTATGTCACGTAAATTTATTTTCTTCTTTATCAATAGCCACTTGTTACCCCTATTTTCTGTTTATTCGTGGGAAGTTTGGAATTTGGAGTATGTTGTTTGAATTTTTGTTCCTATTGTTGGTTGTTCTCGCACAAACATCAATTTGATACTTCTTGTATGTTATCTCAGTTTTGTGATGTCAAAATACCTCCTCCCTATCTTGGCCTTAGCTTCCACGCTGTAAGATGAATTAACTTTCCTTGTCTAGAGAAACTCTTAACCCTTGTAACCAATTGTACACTTTTTCTTGAACTTAAAATATTAAGAGATCACTGTGATTTGTCTTGCTGGGACTTCCCTTATCCATAGATATCATATTTTCTTGTGGTTAACCTTCTTTAAAAAGATAAATATTCATCACTTAATATTCGTTGTATTTGTTTTTTATGTATTGCTCCTAATAGCAATTTTAACTTTGATTTAGGTATTATGCCTTAGGATTCCTGTTGCTGCATGTTTACTTAAGTTCACATAGACATTAAATTCAAGAAACTTAGTAGAGAGGAAGAAGCTTATGTTGTCATAAAGCTCCATGCCCTCATTGACAAAACAACCGACAAGTATATACACCATACCTTGAATTTCTATTATTTTTACAACATATGTGGATGTGTTTCTATCTATTCATGAACAAATTTTTGAGCAGTTAACTTAGCTTTGCTATTTATTTTGAAATCTAGATATTGTGATATGCATTTTTTTTGGAAGTTGGGTTGTCATTGACAACAAATCTAGCGTGTACCTCCAGATGTGTTCTTTGTTTTGTTAGTGTTATTTATGCTTCTATTTAGTTTTGTCTGGTCTATGAATTGGAGATTTGGGAATTGAGCTCTTCAGGCACCTTCAAAAGTACATATACTTTTTGGTTTATATTGTTTTCTTTTTCCTACCATACTATTGATATCTGACAAATGATTGTGTTGTATTTCATAATTCAATTATATATATATATATAATTTGACAAAAGATTCTTATGTCAAAATTTACAGATGACAGAATTAATAATTTTGAATGAGCCAACGAAGACGAAGGATACATATGTATGTAACTATTAATTATGCATGTTAATTACATATTTAAACAATGATTATTTTATAACAAATAAATATCTTTATTTTGTAGGTGTAGACTATGAAATTGATAATGATCAATTAGTTATCCTAGGGAAGGCATATGTCGATCGAATTTCTCTACAACTATTACAAAACACCACTTTCCTTCGACGACAAGTTATCGATATGTATGCATCTGTAAAAAGGTGGAGGGTATTATTCGTTAAAAAGAAGGCAGAAGTTTTAACGTATTAAATATTTTCTAACTATAATGTCGACCTTTAAATTATGTGTTGTAGCATATTATTGTTCCAACTTCTTGTTTAGACTTGCAAGTGATTTTGTAAAAGAAATCTTAAGATTATAAATAAATAATCAAAAAGTACTATCATGTTCAATATAAATATAACTCAACTCAATATGATACTTTGTTTATGCGCTAAAAAGCACAATCACTTATACATACTAAAGACTAAAGCATATGAGGAATATTGCATAACAATGTTTCTTCTCTATTTAATAACTAACTATGATATATATTCATGATCTTAAAAACTTAACACTTTTTTTTAAAAAATCATTTAATTATTCAAATCCATTTTTAATTGTATTTGTGTAATTATAATTTTAAATTCTTATAATCATTAACATGAAGCACACGCGCAACGCGCGTGCCCGAGGTCTAGTAAAGTAATATTAGTGAAGATAAGACTATTTACATGATTGAATCTCATCAAATTGAAATAAATGTATACATAATTACATTTAACTCAATTTTCTTTGTTAAAATTCGTGCAAATTCAAACTAAGTCAGTCTTTTTAAAACGGAGAGAGATTTCAAATCTTCGCTTAAATAAGCAAATACTATTTACTATAACATATATTTTTGAAATTTGTAATACACGTGTCAAAATATATATATATATATATATATATATATATATATATATATATATATATATATATATATATATATATATATATATATATATATATATATATATATATATATATATATATATATATAATGACCCGTTCCAATGGATAAGGTACATTCAATCAGAGGTACACAAACACTTGTAACTTTTCATAGTTAACACTCACTAGCTATTCTCACAACACAAATTCTAAGGATGATTATTCATCTAAAACCAATTCACTATTCTATGACACCAAATCAACATAACAGAACAAG
This sequence comes from Solanum chilense, assembly GCA_032847665.1. Taxonomy (NCBI): domain Eukaryota; kingdom Viridiplantae; phylum Streptophyta; class Magnoliopsida; order Solanales; family Solanaceae; genus Solanum; species Solanum chilense. The sequence goes on along the minus strand of CM064971.1, from coordinate 7,565,428 downwards.
TCATTTCCAAAGGAAAGACCTCGTTCGCTGCCTCTGCAAACCAAATGATTCAAATTCAGACTCAGAAGCAACTCCACCTCCTCAAGGAGACTCCCGTCAGCAGGAACTGCTTGCAATGATAGCACAGCTTCAAACACAGAAAGTCCGTCTTACTGATTATTTGGACGAAAGATCGGCTTATCTATCACAGTTTGCTGAAGATGCCAATACTGAGATTGACCAAATTGGTGAAAATGCCCTCAAAGAGCTTGATGAAGCTGGTGAAAGGGTCTGTCGTACAGAAAATGGAATTTTAACTTCATCCAAATACACAGCTTTTGAGTATTATTTATTTTTCTTTTTGGTGCAGATAATGGGAAATATAGAGAGCCGGATGCAAGCTTTTGAGGAATCAGTAGAGTTAAACAAACAGGAGATAGACGAGAACGAGAAGAAGCTGGCGGATTTCGTAGACCAAATGGAGGAGGAGAAAAATGAAGGCCTTTTCTTTAAGAACTTAGGGCAAAAACAACCGGTGGATAAAGCAAAAGCTAAGAAGGAAACAGAGAAGATGAAGCAACTCAATAAAGAAATTGCTGACTCAAATACTAGAAAGAATATCTACCTTGCACTTATGGGCCTTGTGGTAGTTGGGATTACGAATGCCTTGATCTCTTCACCGTCTGACCTGGGAAAGAGTGCAGTTCTTGGAGTGATCTTGGTGGGTTTGCTTTCTCAAGTCATCTACGAGCAGAAAGTGTTATCAGAATCAGAAACTAAGCAAAAGCAGACATCTGAAGAAGAGAAAAAGTAAAATCATCTCTTCCACCGGTTGTACAAAAACAGCAAAATGTTAAATATTAATGTAGCATGAGCTATAACCTCGAATAAAACGATATTATTAGAGGCTGATATATCATGCCGATTTTTCTCTTGCATCAGCGAATCCAAGTCCCATGGCAACTGCAGCCACCAAAGCTGGATACATGTAAGATGCTTCATATCGATCAACAAAATAGGACATGTCGACTTATACTTTCTAGAGATAGGGGTGGGCATCGGTCGGTTCAGTTTTTCATACTTTTTTCCGTTGCTTTGTTTTTCAATTTGTGAATGAGAAAACCAAAACTTACGTGATCTAGCTGAGCTGGTACAGAATACCCAGCTTTAGAGCTTGATGCAGTCAAACTTTACCCTATTTCAAGGTTGCCGCTAAGCAACATTAACCAAAAATAATTTGGTTCAGTTTTTCTGGTTGTCTATAATTTTGAAAAAGGTTCTGCCAATTCTTTTTTCCATGAATGGGGTAAAACGGAAAAAAAAACTGGGCAAAATCAAAAGATAATTTGTTTACTTAAAGAGTAGCCTGCTGGCAACATTCTCTTCTCATCTCCAGTAAGAAGAAATACACTTAACTCAGTGTGATTCAAAGAAAAAAGCTCAAAAAAGCTCTAAGCTCTGTTGGGGCTCTGAGCACAAATAAAGTGTGGGCTTTAATTAAAAAAGGCACAAAGGGAGAAAAAATATAAATATATATGTTTAGTCCAAGACTAATAATTTGTAAGCATGAATGACAAATATATGAACAAAGAAATTGATAACTGAGACAAACTAAAATATGAATTGTTTAGTATTGACTCTTCAGAAGAGATCCATTGGCAAGGGAAGTATGCCTTTGAACCATGATGATGCCACAAAAGAACACATTAAGTGAGGCCGAAGCGCTCAACACGTTTTGAGCCTCTCTTCAAGGCTTAAGCGTACCTTTGATAACATTGACTAATACACAATTTAGTTTAACCTCTTATTTTGATAATTTATAAAGAGGCAACAAAATATTTCGGAGGCCTTCGTTCAATTGGAATGTAACATTTTTATTTGAAGAAAATGTTCAATAATCAACGGGTTATGTGCTTGATAACAAAAAAATAGTCGGTGTTTTTGGCACTAAGGGATAGAAGTCGAAATCTAAATATGAATATTGGCAGCATATCTCAAGCACAAAAGTAGAACTATGATCAAAGTCCCTGATTCACTAAGTTCCTTAATGGATTGTGAATTTTTTTCCCATAACAATAATGTAAGCTATTTCGAATTGTGGATCTAGCGATCCCAAGTACTATCCTTTTGTGTTACAGTCTGAAGTAAAATATGAGTCAAATAATCTTTCTTCCTAACTTACCATTTAAGCCTTTCACATTTTCTCTAATCTGAATTTTTTTTAGCTTCTCTACAAAGATAGGAACTCATAGCAACTTATGTTTTTCAGTTAGGTAAAGTTTTATCAAAGTTGAAAAGCACAAAAAAGCTCTAAGGTCCGTTGGGGCTTTAAGCGAAAAGCGCAAATAAAACATGGGCTTCAATGAAAAAAGGCGCAAAGGGAGAGTTCAAAACAAAGATTTTACGAACATGAATAACAAATATATGAACAAAGAAATTGAAAAAAAAAATATAGTAATGTGAAATATAAATTATTTTTTTATTTTTTTAAAAAAATTAGTAATGGGAATGTGAAATATCAATTATTTAGTGTCGTCTTTTCAACAGAGGCTCGTTGACAAGGATAAGCATGTCTTATAACCTTGATGACGACACTGAAGCCACATAAAGCGAGGCGAGGCGCTCAACACGTTTTGAGTCTCGCTTTAGGACATAAGTGCGCCTTTGACAATACTACTTAGGTAGCATACTGCTACCGGTCCTGGTTCGACAAGCAGGTCATTCATACATGGGGTGTGATAGAGAGTGCATGCACAATTTCCCCCAAAGAGTTCCAAGGTCTAAAAGAAACACTGAGAAGTCAAATTGATAAAAAATCCCTACATGCACAGAACACCCAGGGTGGCATAATCAAGGGAAACATCTTCTAAATGCAGATGTATGATTTGATCTATGACAATCATAAATAACCCCCACATCCCCCTCCCCAATCAGGCAGGCAATAGGCTTGATTCTGCCGTAACCATAATCAACTATTTGGATAATATTTTTTTGTTTTACCAACATGTGTAGATAGCAAAAGAAATCAAGGATATTAGCAATACCTTAACATTAAGAATATCTCATCCCAACAAACAGCCCAATTTTGTTGCACAAACATCTCGATTGTCTCTGCTTTCCCTTCATTTTTCTGCACCAGAAAGACATGGAATAAAGTTTGGTACTTCACTGAACAAAAGCATAATCAAGCTTATCAGTAGATAGGAGATGCAGGGAAGGTTTCACTGCCACTCAGATATCATTGAGTTGGCAGCATATTTCTTTCAAAATTCAGTATTTTAGTGTCTAAATCACAACTCACTAGAATACCATTCAATCTGTATCAACCAAGAATCTTAAATTGCTTCTGAAAGAAGCACACAACAAAAACCACACCTGAGTAAAGGAGCATTGTGCTTCTGGTTGGTTATCCCATTTTGCCAAAATGCAAAATCATCTACTCACCTGACTTGAGTAGAGAGCTCACTTACAACTTAAAACAAGAAATATCATAAACATTTCCGAGTCCGACAAACTTGGCATGATAGTGAGAGTAATAATGACAGCCCTGCAACCATGAAGATATGCTTCTCTTAGTACATTGTGAGGTTACATATGCAGGAACACAAATCTAGGATACTGAAGAGCAACAGAAAGGAGATTAGACCTGCAGCTGAACTTCATGCTCGGGTCAGAAATTAGTATCAGAAACAACCGGGTGAATACTTCATAAATATCGTGTTAGAGCTCAGCCATAAATCACTGCTCTGACAAGTATATTCCATGTAATTGCCGTTGGACGGATTTTCCTATTAAGGGCATCACTAAAGAATAATATAGCATCCGGCATTCTATGGCAAGAACAAAGCCCCTTAAGAGTAATATTATAAGAAATAATATCGGGCTGAAACCCACCTTTTAAAATGAGAGCCCAAACAGCTAAAGCATTTTTGCAGTCTCTAGCTTTATAAAATCCCTCCATAAGGGTGTTATATGTGACGAGATTCGGGAGACATTCCCATTGGCTCATGCTCAAAAAGAGCTGCAATGCGTTATCAAGGTTTCCAGCAGAGCAAAGGCCGTGAATTATAATGTTAACCATGGTCACATCAGGCTTGATTCCCTTGCTAACAATTTGACTCAATAATTTCAGGGCCAGGTCTACCTTTTTGCTTTGGCAAAGGCCATCCATCAATAAGCTATATGTTATCATGTCCGGCGTCCACCCTTTCTGCAGCATGTCCTCCACAAGCTTATAGGCGTCACCAAATCTTTCAGCTTTGCATAATCCATCAATCAGCACATTATAGGTTACTACTGTTGGCGGACAATTCCGACTACTCATTTCACCAAAAAATCTGAGTGCCTCTGCAATTTTAGATGCTTTGATGAAGCCATTGACTAGTGCATTGCAAACATGAGAACTTAGTGTACATCCCTGTTTAGCCATCAAATCAAGTATAGCATTTGCTTCTTCCAATCTTCCTTCTCTGCACAACCCCTTAACAATAGACGAGTACGCATATGAATCCATGCATCTTTCTCCTTGATTTTCAGCTTGCAAGACCTTCAAAGCTTTGTTCACATACCCATTGTTACACAACCCTTGAATTAGTATTCCGTAAGATGTTGAATCAGCAACAACGCCATTCTCATTCATAAGCTTCCAAATAGAAACCGCTTCATCCACCATTCGATTCTCAAACAAACCTCTCATCAATATATTATAACTAGTAACGTTGCGACAATCTTCCTTCCCCATCAGCTCCCACAACTCAAAACACTTTACAATCTCCCCGACCTTACAATAACCATTAAGCAAAGCACCATATACCACAACATCAGGTGATAGTCCAGTGTCAATCATTTCCTTAAAAATCCTCTCAGCCCCATTGACATTGCCCAATTCACACAAACCATGAATCAACGTACTACACGTAAACAAGTCCATTTTTTGCGCATTTTTCTTCATCCTGTCCCAGAGTTCCAATCCCTCATAAAACTTACCACATCTACATAAACCATTAATCATGACATTATAGCTAACCACGTTAGGGTAAACATTCGACCCACTTATCAACCGCGCCCAAATTTTCTTACCACTATCATAATCACCACTTTTCAAAAATCCATCAATTAAAATATTATAACAGGTCACATCTGGATACAACCCTCTTTCAAACATTTCATCAAACACCTCTAAGGCCTTACCCAAATGTCCATTCTTGGCAAGTCCATTGATCAAAGTTCCATAAGTATACACATCTGGCATCAACTTACTTTCCCACATCCAATCCAACAACTCTTTTGCCTTGTCAAATTGCCTCTTTTTACAAGCAAGTTTAATCAAAACATTATAAGTTTCCAAATTTGGAGACACACCCATTGTTCCAAAATACTTAAAAAACAACTCAGCTCTACTCAACTGATTCGAAACAACAAAAGCATTAAGCAGTGTATTAAAAGACCTAACCCCAGGTATACAACCAAAAATATTCTTCATATTCTGAAAAACTTCCATAGCTTTATCAACCATGGAATTCTTCGCATACCCTTTAATTACAGTCAATGCAACATCCTCAGAGCATAAACATTTCTGGGTTTGAATCATATGAACTATTCGGGTCATGTGAGGGATGAATCTTTGGTCGGAGAGTTTCCTGAGAATATGGTGGAAGATAATGGAGTCGTGAGTGTAATTTGGGTGTTGAGAAGCTATATCGAATAAGGAGAGTGCAGCGTTGGGATTCTTCTCGGATTTGAGAAGCTTTAAGAGGGATTTTGGGGAAAGCTTCTTGGGTAACATCGCCATGAGGTGAAAGAGTTCTCTTTGTTGGATTTTTCAGTCTCATTGTTGCATTCTTAGCATTGAAATTTATGTGTGATTTCAGTTGGAAGAAGAAATCTTACTGCCGGTGTAGATTTCTGGTTTTCAGAACCTCCATTTTTGCTCTTTCAGCTGCTGTCTTTGAAAGTGAAATTTAACTTTGCCGAAAGAGTAGCGGCGGCAAACTTACAATGCCTAATGCCGGAAGCAGAAATACATAGTTTAAATAGTGAGAAAACTAAGCGAAATATGTCAAATAAGTTGTTTTCGGTGACAGATTGACGAAGGGCGGTCAAATTTTCTATAAAATGTAATTAACTAATTATGGACTAAATTACTATTTTCAAAACTTTTTAATTTTTTATAAAATACAAAAAAAGTACACTTTTATAATTTAAACCAAATTATTTTTAAAAAAAAATCTTTTCATATTTCCTCCTCTCTTCTCTCTCTTCTTTTCTTTCTCCCTTGAGTGATTGTTCATCTTCATCCTTAGAAATTCGAAAATTCGTCGTTACTCTTACTCTGCAGTTGTTACTCTTCCTTTTCAGTCCTTCATTACTCTCTCATCTTTCTGAACTGTAATCGTGTTCGACTAGAAATTGGTAAGTTATTTTTTTGAAATACTTTATGATTTTTGAAGTTTTTTTCTTGGATTAATGAACAATAAATTATTTTGTAGGTGTAGAAAATGAATAATCGACTTAATGGTGTGTATCATTTATCATTTTTGAAAGAAAATCAGCCAACTCAAAAAATCCTTATTTTGAGGAAATATATATGTATTGTTATCATTTAGTGAAAAGTCGTTTTTTGTTGCTGTTGCTGGTTTTTTTTTTTGGCCATTTTATTGATATGATTTTAGAAATATAGTGTTGTTTACACTGTTCAGGTGTCCAAAATATATTTAGCGTATGTTGCCACATTTTAGTGATATGTTGGTCATCTGTTGCCACATAAGATTCAAATGTTGCAATAATATGTACAGACGTGTCAACAGCAGGTACATATGTGGCAACATATTCATAATTTATCGCAACAGACTATCCATCGGTTGCAACATACTGCTATTATTATTTTATAATGAATTGTAAAATTGATATGTTGGTCATCTGTTGACACATAAGATTCAAATGTTGCAATAATTTGTACAAATGTGTCAACATATGATGCATATGTTGCTCATAAGATGTATATGTTGCGCAACAGCAGGTACATATGTCACAACATATTGAATTGTAAAATCTCAATATTTTTTTATTTACCTTGTAGATGAAATGATACAAGAAGTTTCATCCATGACAACAATTTAATCTTCTAACATGAAATGCTCTTTTTGTCTATGCGAAGAATGTGAGCAACAACATGATTATTTTATTAGTCGTGTTAAAAAACTCACTGATATTTTTAAGGAAGTGTCTCATAATATTGATGTGCAAAGATCCAAGAAGACTTCACAGCCTTTGAAATGTAGGAGGTTGAAAAAATCTATTTCTCAAACACTTTCTATGATTATTGAGAAGAAGAAAAAAGCAGAAGAAGGCAAAAGAGGAGAAGGAGAAGGAGGAGAAGGAAAGGAGAAGAATGCAAAGGAGGAGAAGGAGGAGAAGAAGGCAAAGGAGGAGAAGGAGAGGGAGAAGAAGACAAATGAAGAGAAGGAGAAGGAGAAGAAGAAGAAGGCAAAAGAGATGGAGAAGCAGAAGGAGAAGGAGAAGGAGGAGAAGAAGAAGAAGGCAAAGGAAATGGAGATGGTGAAGCAGAAGGAGAAGAAGAAGAAGGCAAAGGAGAAGGAGAAAGAAAAAACGAAAGCGAAAAAAAAGGGGAAGAATGTCGAAGTTGTCAGTTGTGATGTGAAGCGACAATACCCATTTTAAGGTTTTAACATTGACGGCGAGAGTCCAACTGAACTAATGTCATCCTTCTCGCAATGGATAAACGAGGGTCTTTACAAAAATCATGCAAAAAAGTAAGTAAAGTAAAACCTTCGAACTATTATTAGAATTTCTTCTTGTTGTTCAATAAACAATTATTTATAATGATTACACAATTGTAGAGGAAACAAGGAGGATCACTACTTAGCTAGTTGCTCAAAACTTGAATTTGACCAACTTGATTTAGTAGTTGCATTTTCAATGAATAAGGACTGGTTCTACGTAATGTCTCAACCCAATAGGTGCTGGAATGATAAGGTAAATCAATGCCCACTTTTATATGTATTGATTAGTACATGAATATATACAATTAAATTGATACACTTGTTTGATGCATGTGTGCAGTATGTGGATGTCATATTTTACTATTTGCGTAAGAAGTCGAAGCAAAAAATTCAGTCTAAATATCAATATACCACAATTAGTTGTTTTTTCAAAACATACATTGACAATTCTAGTGAATATGAGGATAAAATAATTGACATATTGAAAGGGTATGCTATATCTTCTGAAATGCCTTGGCACTTGACGGATGATGTTTATGTCCCTGTAAATAGTACCATTGGGTCTTGGTAGTCGTTGCATTGAAGGAACGGTGCATAAAAGTGTATGATTCCATGTCCTCAAATAGGTCTACTAGAAAACTATCCTCCGAGATTCAAAAGATGGCTACAATGTTGCCAAACTACCTTGAGTTGAGTGGATTTTTTGAGCAAAATGAGCAAACCAACTGGTCAGTTCTTAAATGTTACCAAGGAAAGAACAAATCTCACCCATTCGAAGTCAGTCATGTTACTGGTATTGCCCAACAAGAAAGCAGTAGTCTGTAAGTATCACAATATTATTCTGTCTTACGACTATCGAAATGTAATGTTATTATATTTTCTGATTGATGATATACCATGCAGAGATTGTGGAATTTTTGTTGCTGCATACGCTGAGTATTTGAGTGGTGGATTACAAGTACCATCATGTGGAATTAGTGCTGAAACCCTTCGCTTGAGATATGCTTCACTCCTATGGAATTATGGGATTGTAAAGGCTCGAAATGGTTATGTTAGTGACAATGAAGATCCAGAGATGCGTAGAACTAAAAAAATCTAAGATCGATGAAAATGTTGTGTTTACAACCATTGATTAGATACATAGGTGGTTATGTATTAAAATATTTTTTATGATTATTTCAATTTTGTTTAAACAAATGTCAATTATGATGGAAAGGATCAAAATTATATGTGGCAATAGAGCGAATCATCTGTAGAAACAAATAGTATATGCGTCGCAACATATGTAATTTCTATAGTAATAAACACGACAAAATTATATGTTGCAACAGATTGTACATATGTAGCAACATATAGTATATATGTGGCAACATATGTCACAATTTGAATTGTCCTAATTAAAAAAAATTAAACGGCTTTAATAATTTTACTTTTTCCTCGCTCCTCTCCTCTCCTCTCTCCTCTCTCTTCTATAAATGCGTCATTTGTATTCCAAGATTTATTTAAATTCTCCTCTCCCTTTGCCAGTACACTTCTCCGATCCTTCTCTTCTCTTATTCTCTTTTCTTCTTTCACAGATCATCTTCTACAGCAAAGGCGGTGTTGTGTTATCCTCATAATTTCTACTTTATCGTTGATATATATCTTATCAGGTAATATTTAATTAGGGTTTTATCTGCTTATTTCCCTATTTTGAGTTGTGGTTGTAGCTCATGTGTGTGTGGCTTTCAAATATTTTATTTTTGTGGTTGCAGATACAAGTATCCTGTCAAAAGAAAACTTGATATTGATACATCTGACCAAACAAAGATCCAGAAGAAGGGTAAGTCTAAAATTTCTAGAAAGAGGAGCCAAAATACTACACTTTTAGAAAATCTTGCAACTGAAGCAGTTTCTTCTTCTCAAGCAGAAGTAGAATTTGGTCAAAAGGAATATGAACAAAGACAATTAGTGGAGGAAGAAGATGGAAAACAAGAAGGAGTTGAGAAACAAGGTAAAATATATGAAGTTCAGGAAGAAGAATGAGAAAATACAGAGGTAGTATTTGTCGCACAACAAGAAAAAATAAATGAAGTTCATGAAGAAGGATAAGAACTTCATGAAGAGTTCAATGCTAATGGTGATGATGGGATTAAAATCATCAATGTAGAAACTTTCCCTGTGCATCTGCAGCCTGATGCTAATGGTGACAGCATCATTAGGTCTGTCCTGGGAATACCTTTCGTCAAATTCAGGGATATCCTTAAGAGAAATCAATTGGAAGATTTTTTCAGAAATAGCTGTTTTGGTCATTTTCTTGATTTACCCATTGATCCACTTTCACATTCTCAAATGACCATCGTGTATGAAATTCTGAAAAAGGTTCATTTTTGAAAATCCCAATAAGAAGGATGAGATTCTAATTAATTATTGTGGCATGCAAATTTTTTTTGGCATAAGAGAGTTTGCCATAATTACAGAGCTAAAATTTCATCCTCCTGTTGAGCCCATCCCTGAATACATTGTTAAAACAGAATCACGAGAAAGAAAACAATTAAAGAAGTAACAGAAGCAGGACAACAGTCACTCCCACCTAAGGAGCAGGACTTGATGTCCCTTGTTGGCAAAAGCTTTAAAAATTCTGACTTATTAAGTTTTTTTGGAACGGGAGGATACACCAAGGAAGCACTAGTAGTCATTGTGCTTACTTTGGTTTACATATAATATACGTTTGCCGAAGGATCCGGGCAACAACATACTTATAAAGTAAGTCAATTTCTGTCAGAATATTGAAGCTTTCAACAGCTACCCATGGGGTCATGAGAGCTTTTATCTAACTGTCGACTACATGTTGAAGCCTTTAGGAGAAAAGACCAGTAACTTGTTTGGATTTCCATGGGCTTTCATGGTAAAGCTGAATGTTTTTAATCTTTTTATATTATATTAAGTAATAATTCAACATTTGATTATTGACATGTTTTTCCTTTTTTACAGGCCTGGGCATTTGAAGTCATTCCTTATTTGAACAACCAAGTAATTGCAGCAAAAGAGATATCATCCCCAAGGATGATGAGATGGTTGATGGCATGAACAAAAACTACCAAAGAAGGGCATATTCTAGATCTTTTTAACCCTCCTTTAGATGTAGTAAGTTATTATTAATATATTACAGGCATATGTTGCTACATTTGTGTCACATATTGCTACAGATGATTCATATGTTGCTACATGTGACACAAATATTGCTATAGATGAATCATGTGTTGCGACATGTGCTACAAATGTTGCTACAGATGAATTGTCTGTTGCGACATATGACACAAATATTGCTACAGACGAGTCATGTGTCACAACATGTTACATATGTTGCTACAGATGATTCAACAGTAGCAATATTTGTGACACATGTTGCAATATTCAATTCATCTGTAGCAACATTTGTGTCACATGTTGCAACAGGCAATTCATCTATAGCAACAGAAATTTTTACGGATGAATCATTTTTACAATTTTAGGTTGTCCATCCATGGATTACCCCAATAGAAGAGGAATTGCAAATGACATATCTGATAACTCTGGGGTTGGTTGAAACCATTTTTGATCCTATTGTGGATAGAGTTAAAATGGTGTTGGCTAGAGCAACAACCATCAAAAGAGAGAGAGTTCCTAATGAAGTCATTAATGAATTAGTTGTTTTTTATGGTACTGTGATGATGATGGTGCTGGTTTTAGTGTTGATGATAGTGCTGGTGTTGTTCCTGCTGGTGCTGGTGTTGATGCAGGACAACACGAATGGGCTACCTCTTGTAGACGATGTTATGGCTTTCTTTGTGAGAAATGTAAGAAATATGATGAAGATTCTATCATGTATCTACAAAAATTGAGTGAAGCTGTCAATGAATTAAAACACAAGAGGGGTGTGAAAGGCATTCTATCAAAGAATGTGCGGCATGCATATACTCCAAAGGCCAAGCGGAGAAAAGAATCATTTGCCAAGGCAATGCAAAATGTAAAGAGAAATATGTTTGGAGAAATTTCAAGGTCCGTGATGGAGGAAGTGGTGACGGAGTATAAAGAATTGAATATTTATAGGCGTCCCTCTGTAGCTGAAGAGAACAGTAATTAAGGTGACCAGTGCAAAGGATATTCGAATGGAATATGGCATGCATGTTTTTACCGGTCAAGATTTCAGGAACTTGACAAGCCTAGAAGTTTGGTGGGAAGACTGGATAATCCTACTTTTTATATTATTAACTATTTCTTATGTCTTTTCAGTGACTACTCTTCCTAACTATTTAATATTATTTTTTATTTCAGTATATATTGACGAAATCCTTAACCTCATGCGTCAGAGGCATTGGAAATACCTGAACTCCTATGATCCCAGAGATAGAATCCTGGATCTCAACTTCTATATGAACTTGCTACATAGATATAAACAAATGAGCGATGAGACAACAATCGCTGGTGGTAAAAGCATGAGGCAGTTACTAGATGACTTTGTATGGGATGATGATATGATTAACTATGTTAGGGGCATTAGGCCAACTCCTGGAGGCATGGATTGGATTGATGCAAAAAGGATTTTGACAGTCATGAACACGTCGAGTACCCATTTTGTGACTCTCGAGATTCTCTTGCACGAGGGATTGATCAATTTTTATGACTACAACCTTGTGGTTACGGAACATGACAAGTTTTTCACACTCATACAACCTCTCTTTGAGTTGCTTCTTAAATTGCTGAAGCAGAGTGGAATAATGAATCATTTGCCAGAGAAGTTGCTCACTCAACCATGGGAATTTAACGGTCGAATAGAACCGATGGTACAAAATGCAAGTGGATCGGCGTGCGGGTCATATATCATTGCATTCATTGAGAATTTGATTAGTCGGACAGAATTGCAACCACCCAGTTCACTGTTATGTGACAATCTAATTGAAAGGATGTAATTTATTTGGGTTAATGGGATAATATCTCAGAGCTTAAAGCCTTAACATTATGCTTTTAATTAAAGACAATGTTTAATTTATCAATTATGTTATTTTATTTTATCTTGAAGACAATGTGATTATATGTAGCAACATTTGAGTATATGTCGCAAAGTTTGAGTCATATGTTGCTACAGCCGATGCGTATATCGCAATATTTGAGTCATACGTTGCTACATATGATTATATGTAGCAACATATGGCTCAAATGTTGCTACATATGATTATATGTAGCAACATATGATCCATATGTTGCTACAAATGATTATATGTAGCAACATTTGAGTTATATGGATAATTATATGTAGCAATATTTCAGTCATATGTTTCTACAGCTGATGCGTATATCGCAACATTCGAGTCATCGTTCCTACATGTGACTATATGTGGCAACATATGACTCAAATATTGCTACATATGATTATATGTAGAAACATATGATCCATATGTTGGTACATATGATTATATGTAGCAACATATGATCCATATGTTGCTACAGATGATTATATGTAGCAACATTTGAGTCATATGTTGTTACAGTTGATGCGTATATCGCAACATTCGAGTCATACATTGCTGCATGTGATTATATGTAGCAACATATGACCCACATGTTGCTACAGATGATTACATGTAGCAACATTTGAATGATATGTTGCTACAGCTGATGCGTATATCGCAACATTCGTCCGTCACGACTACATAATAATTTGTTGCTACGTCTATTTAATTCCACAACTATGATAATTGTATTGGTTGTACACAACTACATAATAATTTTATATTCTCTACAAAATTCTTCTTGGTAATGCTTAAAAATACAAAAAAAAAACAAACAAAGAACACCAACATTAGCTTCCAGATGCTACAACATTTGGTATTTTTCTTCTCTTTCATCCCCCATTCGGTACTTCTTTTGATATGACTTTCATCAACAGTGTTCAACTCCTTAATTTTGTTCGCCAATCGGAGAATAACGAACTTGGATCGTATATCAACATCTTCACGATCCCTCCATCTAAAGAAGTTGCATGAATTCTCCTAAAATATAAACCACAAAGAAATAAATTTAATTAAAAAAAATAAAGAGATCTGAAGTCTCCAAATATTTTAGATATAAACATACATACACGATATCGTGGACAAGACCAAAATCTACGACCTAAATTGTCTTTTGACCATAAAGTTTGCATTGAAAGTAGATCTCCATGTTTGCAATACATTTTAACATTCAACATAGTATCATTTTCATCATCACAAATTCGACTTAGTGTAGCATTTGACATCATACCAAATCAACTAACAAAAAATTGATTTAATGAAAAACGATTTACTGTTGAAATGAGAGTACTGAAATTTGGTTTAACCAAAGGCCAATCAAATATAGAACCCAGGAGATAAATGTAAAATCGATCTAATTAAATGAATTGATCTTATTTGATTTTCTGGGGAGTGACTGACAGAAAATCAAATAAGATCATTACATTTAATGTGAAGCGACAGGTCCTATAGGAGATAGGACATCCCAGGAGATAGGAGAGAAGTGAAAAAAAGGCGCCAAAACTGAAGCGGCAAAGATGAAAAATTTGAAAACCCTATTTTTGAAATGAAAATGAAAACGTATTCTAGAATGGGTTGGGCCTATTTTACTTTTTGTTAAAACCAATAGGCTTTGCCTATCATTGAGCCACAAGCCCCAAAAGACCGATTTGTTATAATTGTATGTTGCAACAGTTGTAGTATGTGTTGCGACTTGTACAATAGAAACTGCAATATGTTGCTACAAATGAAAAATCAAGTAGGCACTAAAAGACGATTTGATCGATTTAGGAAAGGAAAAATGAAAATTTGAACCAAATTTTAGTGATTTAGAACATAAATAATCAACAATAATAAGATATAACATTTGGAAGAACGATTTAGAAGGGTGTTATACAATTATTATATGGATTTACTAGGATAATATTGTATGATGAACTAGTGAGGTAATTGTCTTTTTAAATATAATTGATATAATATAATAGAGAGTGTTGTGTACGATCATAATTTGTTACTTAGACATGTTGTAGCACTGTATATTGGTGTTACATATCGAATTACGTGATAATTTAGTTGAATTAAGCCCAGAAAGACCGATTTGTTATAATTGTATGTTGCAACAATTGCAGTATATGTTGCGACTTTTACAACAGAAATTGCAATATGTTGCTACAGATGAAAAATCAAGGAGACTAAAACATGATTTGATCGATTTAGGAAAGAAAAAAATGAAAATTTGAACCAATATTTAGTGATTTAGAACATAAATAATCAACAATAATAAGGTATAATAATGGAGAGTGTTGTGTACGACCATAATTTGTTATATCATTATATGTAATATAATATGTTGTCACATATATAATTTTAAAATAAATACAAAAAATAATAAAATCAACATCGTCTTCAACAAAGATTAAATTATTCCCACACATTAGTATGCGGGAGAAATTTAAGTAGATAATATAGTTCTAAATCACAAATACACAATTCGCAACGAATATCATCTTCATCATCACTTCCTCTGGGCCAACCAATCTTGCGGACATTTTATTGAGGTTGATGCACACTGCAACAAATGGTCTTACACCCAAAATATTAGGTTCTTCCACCCACATTCGATTTAAAATACACCACAAATGGTGTCGACATCTTCTCACTATTACTGACATGTTTTTTTCATGTTGGCAATGTACATCAAGCCTTCTCTTATGGAAATACCGCCTTTAAAGATTGAAAATATGGCAAGCACATACTCTGCACCACGGTGGACACCTTTTGCTGCTTTTTTAACCATTCTCAGTGCAGTTGGATCATTACGTTTGAAAAAATCAAATTATAAAAGAAACAACACATTAAGATTACAATTGATGCAAGGTGAAAAAAACTAAAAACATTAAAATTACCACGCCTTTTCTGTATAAGGCTTCTATGTTCTCTGATGCTATGCAAATATTCATGAAAGACCTGGCATGTTGATTCCTTGTCCATGTAGGTTTAGTGGAAAAGCTGGTTAATGTAACCTTCTGATATACAGAATGTTCATTACCAACTTCATTAATGAACCTAAAACATAATTTAACACTAACTAAATCTTCTAGAGAGTAGGAAGCAACCCTTTCAACTAGAAGAATTACTAGTTCAGTCAGAAGGGATTCGAAGAGGTTTTCCCTAGTTGAAACTATTTTTGAGAATGTATAAGAAGAGAACACAACTTTTGACTTATCTCTCCCTTCTTGTGTACTTATAAAGGCCAACAATTTTTAAATGTTGCAAGACATGACGTTTTACAGAGTGAACTGAAGAGTCATAATTATTAAACAAAACGTATTATCTAATAGCACAATTCCACGTAATCATTATTTAAAAGTATATTGGGACAGATGATTATATGTAGCTACATTTGAGTCATATGTTGCTACAGTTGATTCGCCTGTAGCAACATTTGTTGCATATGTTGTCACATCTAATATATCTAAAAGCACACTCTCACGTAATCATTATTTAAAAGTATATGTTGCTACAGATGATTATATGTTGCAGTCATATGTTGCCACATATGATTATATGTATCAACATTTGATTCATATGTTGCTACAGCTGATTATATGTAGCAACATTTGAGTCATATGTTGCTAAAGATGATTCGCCTGTAGCAACATGTGTTGCATATGTTGCCACATCTAATATATTTAAAAGCACAGTCTCACATAATCATTATTTAAAAGTATATGTTGCTACAGATGATTATATGTTCCAGTCATATGTTGCCACAAATGATTATATGTTGCAACATTTGAGTCCTGTGTTGCTACAACTGATCATATATAGCAACATTTGAGTCATATGTTACTATAGATGATTCGCCTGCAGAAACATGTGTTGCATATGTTGTCACATCTAATATATCATGTAGCAACATTTGACATGTATTGACACAGAAACAAAGAAGGGCAACAAATCACGCATTGGGGCATTTCTAAATAAAATTATATAATAGAGATCATCCTCAAATAAGAAAGAACATTCATTAAAATTCAACAACACAACGCTTAACACTTCTTATGGGGCATTTCGATTTAGGCATGTAATTTTTTATGGCCAAAGTCCCTACATACTGAACACTTATTTTTTCTTGTTGAAAATGATTCACAAACTCCACGCCGTCTTTTATATGTCCTTCTCCTGGGTTTACTTGGATCAACATATGAAAGAGATATTTCTCTCTGTATGATATCCAAAGGGACGATCCAAGAATCTTCAGTTGGCACCGGGTGGATTTCCTGATAATATGTCATTATGTATTTTTTCACTGAATAATATAGAGAGGAGTACATGTAAATTTGATTTCCAAAATCATCACCATGTTGAGATCGAATCGCTGTCATGGCATGTGGACAAGTTATTTTGTCTAAATAAAAGATATACAAGTACAAGTTCTTCTTTGTAGATCAACAGTAGCAACATCTCCATGACTAGTGACACTGAACTTGTAATTAGCGATTTGATGGGCCAACAACTTGTTGCCCACGTTGACATACTCTGATTTGTCTTTTTCAATTGAAGGAACAAATCTATTCGCGGAGTGCACCAGTTCCATACGCCTCTAGTGAAATAAAAATTCAAATCTCCTGTTTATTTCATCAAATAGAGCGCAATGAGAAATTCTCTTTCAACATCAAACATAACATTCACTAATTCCGCGATGTTTGACGTCATAATGTTATATCTACACAACAATACATAAAAATCAAATAAAACACATAAAGTAAAAATAAACTCAATAGAGATGGTACCTATTTCCTAGGCAAAATGCCCTACTCCATGTGTGAAATCCAATACGTTCAAGAGCTTCAGCGGCCTTTGGTACCAAATCTTTTATTTGATTGAAATGGTCATTGAACTCACATATATCGTACGCCTTTGCTGCTTTATAAAAATGGGACACTACCTTTGAATTGTGAAAGTTATTTCGAATATTTTCCCCAAGGTGTCTCATGCAACAACCATAATGAGATGCAGGGTAGATTCTCGAAATTATCTTTCGAATACTTGGATGCCTATCAGAGATAATGCACAACTCATCAGTATCATATACAAAAAAGCTTCTCATATTTTGAAAAAAAATATTCATATGAGGCATCACATTCCTTGTCCATGACACAGAAAGCCACTGAAAATATATGATTCTCAACATCTTGTGCCACCGGCGATAGCAGAACTCCTCCATACTTGCTCCTTAGAAATGTGCCATCAACGGCTATTACTTTTCTCATTTCTTGAAAACCAATTATCCAAGCAACATATGATACAAAGAAGTACTGGAACCTTCCATTTTCATCGAGCGACAATGTCATCTTGCTTCCAGGATTCACAACTTCAAGCATATACCGGTACACATTAAGCATTGCGTACCCGTGCTCATGTGTTCCCCTAACATTAGACTTAGCATGCTACATGCCCTTATAAATATTTTAATAGCTTACTTTACAACCCAATTCTGTGCGGAGTTGATTTGACATATCTCTTGTGGATGGGCCTTTACCATTGGGAAACCTATTTTCAAAGTACTTACCTATGACTTTTGCCGTGGCGTGGGGATTATTGCTTGTAAGATGCTCTGAACCACACGTATGGTACCTTTCATAGATTCTAATGGCAAACCTGTCAAGTACTTGTAAATTTCACAGCCCTCAACCACCAATTGCAATCCGGATATGAACATTTAACGGAAAACACATTACGAGAATTGATCACCTTTTCAGTCTAAAATCTTTTTTCAAGCAAGCAATTTTCAATGAATTTGTCAGTTCTTGCTTGTTCTTGAATGTCATTCCCTTATAAAATTATGTTTCATCATCTCTAACATTATTCACACGTGAAGTTTGAGAAGCACATGAATTGTTGCTGCCAACTATTGGTGTGGGAGGAAACTTGCTCTCAAGGTCCGACCCTTCAGCTTGAGCTTCACCTTCACCTTCACCTATTCAAATTTCATCATCAGGATTATTCACGTCCGCAGGATGAAATTTATCATTAAACATATCTTGTTGGTCTTGGTCTACATTATGATCCTCCTCAATAGAAGTTTCTTCCATGTAGACTCTTAATATTGACAGTTTCTTTGTTCCTCCCAAATAAACACTCAAACTAGATTGGTCAGTTTACAATTGTATCCAGACTTTTGCACGACTAAATTGAAGAACTCATCATACAAAATGTTTCTTTCGACATACATCCCTACTGAACCGGCTCCTCATTTTTTACTATCCTCCCAACGCCCTATGAATCGATTTTTCTTCTCGATCCATTCACCACCACAATCAATCCCTACAAATAATGACATTGTACCTGAAGAAAATAATTAAAAAAATCAATTACTAAGTATGAAGAATAAGCATATGCAGCAACATATGCTGTTGCAATATTTGAGTCATATGTTGCTACATATGACTTTTCTTTGTGAAAAATAAATCACATATTGCTATATTTTTTAGTTATATCACATGTAGCAACATATGATTATTCTGTTGCGAGATGTAAGTCATATGTTGCTACATATGACTATTCTGTTGTGTAAATAAATCACATGTTGCTACATTTTTTAGTTATATCATATGTAGCAACATATGACTATTCGGTTGCGAGATGTAAGTCATATGTTGCTGCATATGACCGTTCTGTTGTGAAAATAAATCACATGTTGCTGCATATGACTATAATATGTTATAATAGTTAACCGTTGCTATAACAATATGTTGGAAACTTGAATGCAAATTATTAAAAAAATTGCAGGTACCCAGGTCAGATGATAATAAATTGGTTTTAAATAACTATTAATTGTACTTATCAGAAATAATGGTGTATAATGCTTATGCAGTAATTTCAATTGAATAAAACAAAATTTGGTCCACCAGTAACAGATTAGGTAAAAAACTTATTCAAGAAGAAGAAAGCAAAAGCACTACCAGCGAAGACCTGCAATGTATGAAAATAAGAAGAAGAAGAAGAAGAAGAAGAGAAAGATGAAGAGAGCAGGAAGAAAGGAAAGCAAGCAAGCAAAGACGAGAGCAGAAGAAGAAGAAGGAGAGGACGAATACGACGACTGGAGGCAGGGGGAAAGCTTTTATTTTCTCTTTTGGCTCGATATTTCCCACCAAAATTGGTTAAATTAGGTTTGGTATTGTCAATTTACCATTTTATCCCTCATTTAATTCCCACCAAAAGTTGGTTAAATTAGGTATTGTGAAATTATCCTTTTACCCTTCATTTAATTCAGTGGACCAAACTGTTAACTTATAAACTTAAGGGCAACTCCACAATCCTTAATCATTAATCACATAATTTTCACCTACCCAATACGTAAGACTTATGTCACCACCCATTTGTTTTGAAACCTTAATGTCACTTTTTTTTAAAAAAACCCTAAAATCGTTCTCAAATATTTAAAACTTAACAACTTCCATCACTTTATTAAAATTTATCAAAAAATTACGGAATTCGGCACAAAGCATATGCGATTCATACTATTCTCTTAAAAATGAATTCTCTAATTTTATTACTTGTTGGAAAAGGCCTCCGATTTATGTATATTTTTTAGTCCCTTATTTGTTGTTAAAAGAAACAATGTTATGACGATGTGAGTCTACGAGGAGAATATAATCTGCTCTTCTCCTTTACAAACTGAATGGAGTTGGATCTTCCTTTTACACCATCTTCACCTTGCAAAATCATAGTGTTGTTAGATCAATAATTGTTTTGGGGCAAACTAATAATCAAGATTCAACTAAATCTGATCTCTAGTCCTCCAGTTTTGTTTTCCATTATTAGAAGTAAAAGTCTCTTATCGACACTACTTTTTACATATTCAATGAGAAGAAAACATTTCAACTGATAAATTTTTTAAATCAAATCAAATGAAAAGTAAATTAAAACAAAACTGCTAATTAAAACGAAGACAATGCTAATTGTTGTCGCTAAAAATTTACAATATTTTTATTTTAAATGTATGTAGAATGAATAAAAGAGGGTGATTTAGGGAGTTTTGGTGAGAGTAGTGTGAACCATACATGTTTCTGAGAAGAATTTGTTAGTTTTTGACAAATTTTAACAAAAGGATAAAAATTGTCAGATTTTAAATAATTAAGGGATGTTTTTCTGTTAAAAATAATATTTTGATAATGTAGTTTAAGTTGGGGATATAGTTTGGAAATATTTTTTAGCCAAAAACTCGTTTATAGAGATTTGAATGTAATTTGGTGGAAGCTATTTGAGGGCCTAATTGGAAAATCATTCGTTTCATCAGAAATATATTAGGGAAATTAAGCAAATACCTCTAAAAATAAAATAATTTACGGTCATATATCCCTTTATATTCATATCCATCAAATTATTACAATATATATCCATCAACTAATTTTGCTTAGTTGGTGCTAAATCAGTATCATATATCGTATTAATATTTGTTCAGAAATTACTTATTAGTGAATGATACTATAAGAATATGTCATTGACTAACGAGCAATTTCTGAATAAGAAACTTTAATAATATCATAAAATCTTGAAAAAATTACTTGAATGAGCGTCTTTTAATAAATAATTACCGATCTTAGCGATATATTTATTTATTACCATTTATAGAAATACTACTGAAACACCTCAAAAATCTAATGATCTACGCTAGAGCCTAACACGTAGTCTAGTAGCCTAATGAAGTTAAAATGTAAGGTTAGGATCCTAAAATAACTTCCTTAACATAGTACTAGGGTTTTCGTGCATAAACGTCAAGACATGGACCCTCAAGGATCCTTGAGGAGGAACCAAGAGAAGACCCCAAAGTCGTTAAAACAACACCTAACTACGATTAGGCACCCACGAGTCGTGGGTGGATCCACGCTCTGTGGTTGGTAAGTCTTGGGTCGATACTTAGTCTCCCTGATCTTTTCCCCACTTCCCCCTCACTTTGAACCAAATAACGGATGAATAGCACGGGGCGTGACCCCATCCACAGTTCGTGGATGGGGTGTGTAGGTCACCCCTAAAGCTGCCCAAAATTCGGCCAAGGCTTAGTCAAAGCCACAAATTCCAAAACGTGTTATATTAGTGTGTGGTCATTTTAATTCATTAATTTTAGACCTATATAAGTATATCCTAGTTATTAACCAACTTTTTCTAACTCCTCACAACTCACAAACTCAAACTTCACCAACTCTACTCTCCTATAATATTTCTTTCTCTAGACTCTATTGAAGACCATAGAAAATGTGAGGCTTAGGGTTCAAGATCCAATCTTATCACTCCAATTTTTTAAGGAAAACATCAATCAAGATATGGGAGCCTTGATCCATGGAACAATTTTCTCCATGGAGCCCTTCAACTCTTTAATTTCAAATTTGTAGATTCTTCAAGTACTAGAGTTTTTAATCTAGCCATAGGTTCTTCCTAAAATAAATTTCAATGGGTCAATTGTCTTATATTATAGTTGATTTGTTGTTTAATGGTGATTTTTATAGTAAAATTTCCCCATGTACTCCCATGACTCCAATTTCATGAATTGTGATAGGTGCATTGGTGCAAGATGAATACTATGAATTGTGTTTATGATAATTTAGTATTTGAATCTCATTTCATTCATGACTCGTGTAGTAATTCTGAGTTTAATTCTAAGACATGATTAGGGGTGTGCAAAAATTGAATCGATCGATAAGCCAAACCGATAAAAGTGTTATTGGTTTATTGTTATTGAGATATTGGGTTAACGGGGTTTTAATGGTTTTATAAAAAAAATTATTGGGTTATCGATTCAGTATTGGTTTTTAATATTGGGTTATTGGGTAATAGTAATTTACTACTCTTACTTGTACATATATATTACTCACTCCGTTACAAAAAGAGTGATCTGGTTGATCTGGTTTTACTTGACATAAAGTTTTCAAAAATAAAAAAGATTTTTGAATCTTGTGGTCCTAAATTAAAGTTATGTCAAATGTACTAAATTTCTATTCAATCTTATGGCTTTAAACATGCCACATGACAAACTGAAATTAAAATGTTACCAAAAAAGGAAAGAGGTCATTCTTTTTAAACAGACTAAAAAAGGAATGAGTTCATTCTTTTTTAAACGGAGGGAGTATATATTGATTTCAATATCTTACTATTTGCTATATTTGTCTTTAGCATTCAATACCTTCATAATAACTTTGAGTTCACATTTTTCACATTATATAAAACGTTAAAATCTAAAGTAACAACCTTATTATTCTTAATTTCTCTTTGTGTTATACGTGTGTAGTTCTTTTTATGTTTGTTATTATTGTTTCTATTTTATGAGAATTTGCAAAGTTACATCATTGTGTTTTCGCATCAAATTTATTAGAAAAGTTATATATTTATTTTATAAGTATTTTATTATTGGTTAAACCAAAAATCGAACCGTTAAGGACCAAAACCGATATAAAGTATCTTATTGTTTGGTTATTGGTTCAATATATTTAAAAACCAAAAATCGATAAATCGAATCAATAATATATAAAACCGAACCGAACCGAGCGATGCACACCCCTAGGCATGATTCATGACTCTTGAGGGGTTAAATTGTTAGGGTTTGTACATGTTGATGAAGGTTGTGTATGAATCCATGATTTACCTAGATGATGATGATCCTATGACTATTATGTATTGGGGTATTGGATGCATGATTCTCATCCCCTATGCCCTTACACATGACTATGTATGAATGAACATGACTATGATAAGCTTGTTGTGTTTATAGAAAGGTTTCTCATAAACACATTATGAATAAGATATGAAAGGTTTACTCACATGTGACTATTCTAAAGTTGAAATGACATTTTCACCTAATTAATCAATGATCTATTACGATGATATGTTATTGAGTGCCTAGTGCATTATTTGATAAATATGAAATAAAGTAAAGACTTAACATGACTTTTAAAGGAATTATGCTTAGCACCGAGTGGATAGGAAAATGAGATAGAAGCTTCTATGTTAGAAAGTTCGGCTTCCCAATGTAAGTTATCTTATGAGATGGGAACCTTTTAAGGTAGAAAGTCCGGGTTTCTAGTAGCAATCTCTTAATCTCATAACGATGTGTCCACATAGGTCTTTAGCTAGTGGATCCACCTAAAAGCTAAAAATGTTAGTTCTACCTTAGGCAAGTAGGACATCTCTTTTCAGGGTGGAAGTAAGACACTGAATTCCATGTAATTCACATGGTCTATGTCGGTTATGGTTATTTTTCCTATATAATAAGAATATGAGTTATGATAAGAATATGAATTATGTTAAGAATATGGACTTTAGACATGACTTCTTAAGGGGTACTACTTAGTATGAGTGGGGGAATGAGACTTCACTTATGCATTGCAAAAGTGGACTCTAAAGAGGGGTTGTGGTGAGATTCCCTCATATCATAAATCTTATGGATTACGTATGCAGGATATGTATGTATGTATGTTAAGGTTCACTTTACTTATTACAAGTTATGAATATAAATCACTCCTTACTTATGTATGAATGAGGTAAAAGTAAGATATGCATGATGTTGGTGACCAAAATGAGATCTTACCAATACATTGCACTAGTATGGCCTTGGGTTGCTTATATGTTGATTTGACTTATGTGTCTTCTAATGTATATAATGACTTTTAAACTTGATAAATACACGTTTTTCACTAAAATGTCCTTTTTTTAAAATCATAATTCAAAGATTTTATGCATGCTTCCATACTCAATAATTTATATGCTAACCATTTCTTCTACATTTACTTTGAGTGTAGGTTCGTGTTGTTGAGATGTATTTCATCCTTCAAGAGAAGCTTGGATTGACTATTCCCTAGGCTTGGTGAGTCCTCAACTTTGAGGACAAGATGTCATCTTTTCTAGTTCTATTGTACTTCCTATTTTGAGACTTCATCGATGTAAAGGGCTTATGATCCTATTTGTACTCTCTATTGTATTAAATGGTGAATGAGACAAGTATAGACTTTTATTTAAGTTTAAAGAAGTTGACTTCGATTGTAAAAATTTTCAATTTTTTTCTATTATTCTATGTATTGATGTTATGATTATGTTAGGTGTATATATATATATATATATATATATATATATATATATATATATACTACCAGCTATGTTTAGTATCAGTTAAGCAAAATTATTAGCCTTAATGATACCAATATATATGATATTGATTTAGTATCAGTTAAGAGAAAATTATCAGTCTTAATATGAAGTGTATATGTTGTAATTATTTATGAGATAATGAGTATTTCAAGAATTACTTTGGTTTGGGTATGAAATTGTAATTATATTAGATTTTATGGCTCATTTATGTAGTTTCCCCTAATATATTTCTAGAAAAATAATATATAAATATTAAAGCCGTCAAAACGAACTTAGCCTATGGTGCCAGCCATTCCAACACGTTTTTAGATAGAGTTGGATAAGATTTTTCAAGCACATTTTAAATTAAAGCTTATAAGTCTGGCCCTTAAGGCTTGATTGGGGTTGGGTCGGGGTCGACCCATGCACCAAAACTTTTTATTTGAGGTAACTTGCAATAATCGCACTAGTATATAATCTAATTACTTAAATACACGTCATATTGTAATATTATAATTCTTAACAGATTTTGGTACATCTAAATACATGTATCTCAGAATATATTGACTCAAAACTAGGTTAATTTGTTCTAGATACACTCTAACCAAGTAGATTCACATGTATCTAGGATATATAGACAAATCTCACGTCTTCACCTCCCTCCCATATTATTTGTCACTCTTTTATCTCGCTCGCATATCTAGTATGCGAGATACATTCTAATTACATTAGATTTTTTGCTAGTGTTATTGAAACAACACCATTGTTTGCCATATTTGATTTAAAAATCTTCTCCTTTTTTTGATATTATAGAATTATAAGTTTGAAAAGAAAAAAAGTGAAAAATAAAAAAAGGGTAGCCCGCCCCAGCCCTCGGCTTTTCTAGGGTTGCATTGAGTTAAGAATTTTCAGGCCCTTCCAAATGAAGGGTTGGTCCGTCCTAGACCTTCAAATTCATTGACCCACGATGCTTGAGCCCGGCGGGACTGACCCGACTTTTTTTGACAACTCTAATAAATATTATATGTTTTTGTTATTATTGATAAGATGATAAAATCATTTACTAAATAATATGATTTTCATTTTTTTTTTTTGGTTTTATGTTAAAATTCAAAATCTAATTGAAGCTTATATAGCTAACTCCTCTCTTGCTAAGCAAAGTTTTGGTAAGAGGCCATGTACTTAGGAGTCGTTTGGTAGATGGATAGAGTTATGTAGGTATTAGTAGTCTTTTAGATATTAGTTATACATGTACTCCCTCCATTCCACATTAATTTAATTTTTGAGGCATTTTACATTTTTCAAATTAACTTAATTGTTCAATTTTCAAGAATACTTTTAGAGTGTTCTTCCAATTTTACCCTTCATTAGTTGGTATTGGAATTAATAATTAATTAATATTTAGTTATTTAATCATAAATTTGACAATAATTAATAAGAGTAAAAATGAAAAACTAGGTTCAATTTATGTCTTAATCTACTTTTCTAAAAGGGTGTGAAACACCTCAAAAATTAAGTTCATATGGAATGGTGAGAGTATTAGTTATGAAGGTTTTAGTTATGCATGTATTAGTTATGCATAATTTAGTTATTCATGTATTAGTTATGTAATGTTTAATTATACATGTATTAGTTATTATAAGAAAATCTCAATTTATTATAGGTATAGACATATCTAACAAATCACTTTGCAACAATATGACTTGTTAATGTTTCAAGTGTTTTCAACAATACCCATCTGATATAAACTCACATTCTAACAATATATTAAATAATAACATATCTAAGAAATTCATGTTGCATCGGTTTTGATTTTCTAATGTTTCGAGTTTTTAAACAAGAACTATTTGATTTAAATTCACTTTTCATATTTAGAATTCGAGACCTACTTTTTGAAAGTAATATATTCACTTGGTATTAATTCAAAAAATACTATCATACAACAATAAGTAATAATAATAACAACATATCAATGTTATCTCATAAAATGCGATCATAAATTGGGGTCTAAATTTATGAAGATTTTATCACTACCTTGGAAGTAGAGAGATTGATATCCAAGACACTCGTCTCAAGGAAAAGACAAACTAAAATAATGAGAAATAACATAAATGTGAAAAATCTATCAAATCATCCTAAATAATAGTCATTACTATCCTACAAGCCAAATATATAAGCCAATAAAGTGAAGTACCAATGCATCTCTTCGAAGTTGTACCAATAGCATTTAAAATACAGATAATTCTACAGAATGACAAACTAATAATATAAAATAAATATAATAGTTATCGTTTGATTTATTTGTGTTTTATAGCAAACTGTTTGTCATTCCCTCTCTCCCTCATATTCTCGCTCACCACTCTCCCTCTCTCGCTCACTTCATGTCGCTCGCCTCTCTCGCTTTATACAATATAATTGTCTAAATTGTGTTTCTAATTGTATAAAGCGAGAAAAAAATGTATATACACATGCAAATACATATATTTTTGTCCTATACACTTATAATTATACAATAAAAGTACTCCTGTCACGACCCAAAATTACTAGTCGTGATGACACCTATGTTCCCAACCGATAGGCAAGCCAACCCAACAAATATCACCAATTCAACTTAAACGTGAAAAGGTAAGTACCAAACTAATATCTAACATATTAAGTATCCAAAATAAATGCGAAAAATAGAAAAAAACTACCCCAAGATTTAGTGTCATAAGTACAAGAGCTTCTACAATAGGATACAATTCCAACTAATATAACAATCTAAACATAAGAAATATCCCATCAGAATAGCAAAATAACCTAATAAATAGAGGTAGATTGAAGGTGTGGGCTGCAGAATATCCCAAGCAGGGCACCACAACTCCAAGATAATTCAAACTCATATCCAATCTCCAAGAACGTGCCCGAAATTGAAAGTCAATCTGCACCACAAAAGAGTGCAGCAAGTGTAGTATGAGTACGAAACCACGTGTACCCAGTATATCTCATTGACCGACAACGAAGAAGTAGTGATGGGAGTTTATATATGAAAAATTAATTCTTTAATTATAGAAGTCTATATTACACTTACCAGTCAAGTTTCATCAAATAGAGGTAGTCAAACATGAAGTGACTTTCAACCACCAAATAAAACACATAATCATAAAAAATGAAGGATGTCATGAGATGCGATGCAATATGATACTATGAAATGATGTGTCTCAGAATACCCAGTACTCTCTCAACCGTATATACATGATACTCCTCGGAAATACATCGAGAGTTCATGACCCATGGGGGACTCGCGAGGTCCATATACCGACACGGACGATCTCCACGTGTCTGTGCGGACGATCTCAACGCACTATCATAATATCAAACAATTTTCGCACGGACGGTCTCCACGTGCCCAAATTACAATCTTAACATCTCACCATCCCCAGCACGGACGATCTCCACGTGCCCAACTTATACTCAGTCTCATGTCTATGCATGTGCACAATATTATTTCAATAGAGGGGATGATGATGCATCTCAATCAATCAATATAAACATTATACATAACCACCTCAATTATCACAACTATACGGGTGAAATAAATAAAACACAATCACACCAGGAATTCAAGTCAATAATATATCATCTAATGCCCATATGCTTTGGCATTCTCAAATTTCAATCCACATTTTATAATAGTAATTTTCCTTTTTATAACACCAGTACTCGTACCAATGCCCGTCACACCATTGATACGAGACCACCATCTTTCCCCCCTTACCCCTTTGCTATTTTCATTTTTAATTTTTAATTAGGAAAACGTCCTTCAACAAGTCTAAAAAGTCTTAACATACCTTGAATGTCGAACACGTGCCACCACTCCTCACGATATTTCCTTTCCTTTTCGCAAAGTTTTCAAACGTTCCCAATCTACCAATTATGCAATATTCATAAGCAAATAAATCTATAGTCATCCATAGAGTTATACCTCTATTCCGAACCTCAAAACTCATTCAACCTAATGATACCAAAACTAACATCCATGATAAATAATTAAATTCATAAATTTTAGTGTCCTCTAGTATGTCAAGTCTCATATTCCTAAATTTTAAGTTTAGAGTTGAGTCTTAATTCCACTAAATATCATATCCTAATAGTATTCATATAAATTAGCTTACTAATTAATAGTGAGTGACAAGAATAGTAACAAAATTTAAACGAAAATTAACAAAACTCTAAACTTCCACAACTACTATACCTTAGTTCCTAAATTTTTATTTATATTATTTATTTTTTCCAGCCAACTCTTGCAAAGATAAATTAATAAACCTGACATTATCACATTAACATAATAAGTCAACAAAATTGTCTCCTATCCCAAGAGAAAACTTACTAGTGAAACAACAAGATAAAGTCCAGAACGTTAATACCCTTTCTTCTAATTTTTTTTTAATCCTTTAAGTCACAATCCAATTATCATTGGCCAACAACACCAGCACCTATTGCCTCTATTTACATCCATCATCCACTCTAATTATATATTACTCTCACAATAAAGTATCCCACTATGTTTTCTTCCAACATAATTAAAATAGTGCTAGCCTTTACATCATATATAGTCCACACATATTAATTAAATGATGTCTGCTATTCTACAAGTATAAAATGGGTATACGAACTGTACCTTCTTGGTTCTTAATGTGGTGGTGCCGCACTACTGCCTCCGTTCTTCCTTTTCCAAACAAATAAAATAATTTTGATCTCAAATGAGTAAATCCCACTAACTTTTTTTACTTATTATATGGGCCAAGGGTATGGAATGGATCTGAGGTTCGGCCCATTACTTTATTATTAAATTAATTATATAAAAAAAATCAGATAACTAACTAAGTGTAGTCACCGAATTATTTCAAAGCTTCCAATTAAATTTAATGGAACGAGTCAAAATGGTCCTAGTTATCAAAACGACCTAGCGGGTCATTACACCGCCTCCACTTCTTTTATTTACTAAAATAAGAACTTATTAAACGTGACAAACCCACTAACCTATTATCACGTATGTGACCTAAGGATGATAAAATATTAATTAATTTAGAGAGTTGGCCCATTAACCACTAATCAAATAATATTAATTAAATAAATAGTCTAAAATTTTTATTTTAATATATATAGGGGAAGAGTCAAAATAATTCTAGTTCTCAAAACGACCTAGCGGGTCGTTACAACTCCCCTGCCCAAGTCTCTTTTGCCTTTCTCTCTTTCTCGTTTTATACAAATTCAAATTGTATGATCGTTCTATACACTTATGATTATACAATTCATTTTATACACTTCGTTTTATACAATTCTTTGCCCAAGTCTCTTTCTCTTTCTCGTTTTATACACTTCGTTTTATACATTTGCTTCGATTGTATATGTATAGCGAATTATACATATATATGTTTGTTATAAAACACAATTATGCAAACATTGCTATAGCATACAAATACGAATTATATGTTTGCTATATGTGAAAGTTGCCCTTTAAAATAAAACTACACTATTGAGCCCTATTCACCAATAAATAAAGGGATAATGCACAAGTACCCCCTCAACCTATGCCCGAAATCCCAGAAACACACTTATACTATACTAAGGTCCTATTACCCCCCTGAACTTATTTTACAAGTAATTTTCTACCCCTTTTTAGCCTACGTGGCATTGGTTTGGAAAAAAAGTCAACCATCGTTGGGCCCACAAGATAGTGCCACGTAGGCCGAAAAGGGGTAAAAAAATATTAATAAAATAAGTTCAGGGGGGTAATAGGACCTTAGTATAGTATAAGTGTGTCTCTGAGATTTCGGGCATAGGTTGAGGGGGTACTTGGACATTATCCCATAAATAAACATGTGTATTACACGTGTCCTATCCATTTTTAACATTTTCTAAATATTTTCTTGAGTTGAATTCAAATTCTGGATATAAAAATTAAATACTATATGTTAAAATTATTAAAATTAAGCGACACAAATTGGACGGGTCCTGACCCAAGCCAATTTTTAGCCCAATTGAGCCCAAAGTAAACCTCGACTGATCATGATCGAATCCAATTTCTACACTAATCTATTTTAATATCTCAAATTTCAACTAAATCCCCGCATTTGAAACCCTTAATGTTAATGTATTAGACGACTACTTAGAGTGGTTTATGAATAAGACCTATTGATTCCTCCAAAAAAAATTTAAAGTTTGGTAATGGGCTGGTACTCAGAGGCAATAGACTATGTTATGAATCAACTTGATATTCTATGTTAAGACTTCAAATGGTCCTTATGAATATTTTCTTTAATAACTGATGTATACATTTTTGTTCTTTTAGTGAGTAGAAGTAGGGGTGTTAAAAATTAACTCAAACATAGGTGACCCGTTCAATTCGCCTCGAATTTTAAAAGTTGGCCTCAAAATAATTTGGATTGGGTTCAATCTCAACCTATTCAAACCTAACCCAATTGAAGAGAATCCTCAAGTGAGCGCAATTCAATTTTCAATTTCAAGCCGTTATAAAACTTTTTATTAAGATATGTTCCTATATTTAAGGTATGAATTATTATCTATTTAACATCTTTTAGGATTTATCTATCAATTTTTTACCTTTTTAACAAAAAATCTTGAGCGAAAATCCAAATTGTAATTATGAAAGTTCAATATCAATATGTTAAATTATTAAGATTAATCGGGTCAACTTGGGTGGATCAAGACCCAACTCATTTTTTAGCTCATTTGAGCCCAAAGTAAACTTGGGCAGGTCAAGGCGCAACCTAATTTCAATTTCTACCCATTTTAATATTTTTATTTCAACCCAATCCACCCATTTGACACCTCTACGTAAGATACACAATTATAAACCTTATCAATTTATCACAATTTTATTTATGCAAAGGTATGTAGAATAAATACTTAAGTTTACATTAAAGAACACCTTCCATATGAGAAAAGAAATGGTATTTCTTTTACATTAACAAAAGCGTATAGGAAAAGGAATTACTCTATCCGTTTCATAAAGAATGATCTAGTTTAACTTGTCACGAAGTTTAAAAAAATAAAGAAGACTTTTGAATCTTGTGGTCCTAAATTAAGATTATGTCAAATGTACAAAATTGCCCTTTAATTTTGTGACCTTAAATATGTCACGTGGAATGTTAAAAGTAAAATCTTACCAAAAAAGAAAAAATCATTTTTTTTAAATGGAGAGAGTATATGTTATCGTGGGCACTATAAATTTCTAATCAAAGAATTTTACAAAGTGCAAAATTCTACCCAAGGGTGTCAAATGACCGGGTTGGGTTGAAATTGAAAATATTATAATGGGTTGAATAGAAATAGGGTTGGGTCTTGATCCACTCAAGTTTACTTTGGGCTCAAATGGGCTAAAAAACAGGTTGAGTCTTGACCCGATTAATTTCAGTAATTTAACGTATTGATATTAAAATTTTTATAATTACAATTTGAATTTTCGCTCAAGAATTTTTTGTTAAAAAAGTAAGAAATGGATAGATAAATCCCAAAAGATGTTAAATAGATTATAATTCACACCTTTAATTTAGGAACATATCTTAATAAAAGAATGTAAAACGGGTTGAAATTGGATATTGCATTGGGCTCAATTGAGAATTCTCTTTAAATGGGTTGAGATTGAACCCAATTCTAATTATCTTGAGCCCAATCCTTAAAATTCTAAACGGGTTGAACGGGTTACATATGTTTGGGTTCATTTTTGACACCCCGAATCTTACGCATCTATTGCTTTGAAGTGTAAAATGTTCCACTCGTGCTCAAGCATGAGACATACCCCTCTAATAATATGATAAGACAATAATCGTGGTGTAAAAGCACCATAGATACTAATCAAACTCACGATAAAAAACGTAAGAGTAATACCACCACAAATAGCATGACTAATAATATAGAAGAGTAAGCAAGATGCTTATGTATCTAACTAACTTCCTACCCTTAAATGTGATGTTCATAACCACCTAAGGTCATCTTCGTGGTAAGCTAAAGTTATCTAACACTAAATACCAATAAAACGTATTTCAAAAATTGATTACAAATTACATAAACATGACGAAATGGGATGTCCCATAAAAATTTTACATTAGATTATTTGATCAAGGCCCAAATTGACCATGTCTACCTTAATTCATCAAACTTAAAATATGGTGATCATGACTCAATATTAATGCAATGTATTTCAATCCATCCAAATTCAATCAAACTAACATATTTAACAAATCCATTATGCAAAATAGTGTCTTGCTAATGTTTCAAGCTTTTTCACAACACCCATTTGATATAAACTCGCTTTTCATATTCGAGATTTTAGATCACTTCTTCAAAGCAATATACTTCAGTTACTGCAAATCGAAAATACTGGTTAACTTTTTTAAAAAAAGTGAAACGTATTAAATAAAGACGATCAAATACAGAGTCTCGTAAAATTTCTTTATTGGATCACCTAACCGAAGCCCAAATTCACCCGGTCTTAATCCATTAAACTTTTAACAAATTTGATCATGGCCCAATATAGAAATTTATTTAAACCCGCCCAAATTCGATCGAACCTTCCTATATAAATACCCTTTCTCCTCACCCCTAAACATCACTTCTCACCCCACAAAAAAAGAAGAGTTTGTAGAAATTTCTTCAAAAAAACCAAAACCAAAACCAAAAAAAAATAAAATAATAATAGAGGGGAGGGATTTGTCAAAGGCAACAGAGCAAAGCAACCAAAAGGTACACATACAATACATATTTGCTTTGTACTTTCATATCTACTTGTATGACAAAATAAATAAACTCATTGATGAGCACCTCCGCTATTAGGGTTAGGGTTAGGGTTTATCCTTTTTCCGGTGGAATTGCCGCTCCGGCGTCTGCCAATTTTGATCATGTACAGATCACTTCTAGTCATTTAATCTTTAAAAAAATTAGATTTTTGAAAATGCATTTAACTGAATTTAAGTTTTATGTCTCTGTTTAATTCTGCTTAAAGTTAGTAACTGCAGTTGTTGATAACCTAGATCTATTCATTCTGAATTTCAAAATTGATCATGCTTCGAGTTTGTGATAATCATTGTTTTTGTTGTGCACGTTCAATTTCAGGGTTGAAATTAGGAAAACAGCAGTTGGTGTAAGTTGAAAGATGACTGCATTGGGGGGTGTGAAGAAGGAGGGAGGAAGTGTAACTGAAGAACAAGGGAAGTTTGTGTTTGGGAGGTACTCTGATGCAGAAATGCTGGCACGGTTGAAAAGACTTGCTCTGGATCCTTGTGATTCCGTAACACATCAGAAAGCAAAGCCATTATGGAATCAGATGCTAAAAGTGCGAGAGGCGATGACTCTTTCTGATAGTGACATTTCATGGGTATGTGCCTTTTATGAAGTTTCTATAGATATATTTACCTCTGTAATGGCTGTTTATTGTCTCGTCCTTGTGGAATTGGTTATAGTTTTGCAGATGAGTATATTTTTCCACCTTTAGAAATAAGGAGACTAAGCTAAACATCAATGAACTTTACTGGAGTAATGGAGAGAAATAGTTCAAAACAGAACATAGCAATTAGTGTGACTGCAGCTGAATTATATGGAAATTACTTTAGTTAATGACTTCCATTTAAATGCTATCTGTTGTTTTATATAATCAAAAGATATAACATGGTTCAATTATGTCGAAAATGAAGTAAAATTGTGATTAACATTGAAAAGTTCCAAATTGAGATCAATACAAGTTGGATTACAGTAGATAATAGATCATTTTGGAAGTAGATTTTAGAGTAGATTCAGATTAGATCTCATCTTGATTTCCGAGTCTCCAAACAAACCCTCAAACTTGGAGTCTAGTTAAGTTGTGTCGCATAAAATTGGATGGACAAAATATTAATTTTAAGCTAAAGAAACAAACATATACTACATACATGTGTATCCCTCTGGCATACTCCGTCTCCAAATGAAAAGGATGTCTTGACAAAGACAGGAAAGAAGGATCAACAATCCATGTCTCTCATCCATCAATGCTTGGATGATGACATGTTTGAGAAGTTGTTCGATGCAACCACCTCAAAGAAAGCTATGGAGATATTAGAAAATTCTCTCCAAGAAGTTATTAGAGTGAATAAGGTAAAACTTCAAACTCTATGGGGTGATTTTGAAGTTTTAAAAATGAAAGAAATCATAATTCGTTTTGCATTTTTGTTCAAGAGTGATGGTCAATTGTGAATCAATTAAGAAGATATTGGGAGAAAGTAGATGTGTGTGTGGTAGAAAGATCCTTTGCTCTGTAACACCTTTATTTGATTGTGTGTGTTCTTGAAGAGTCCAAAGATTTAGATTCTATGAAGGTGGAGCAATCGAAAAGTTCTTTACAAGCCCACAAAGAAAAGAACAAAAGAAGAACCACTATAGCAACTTCCCAAAACAAAGTATTCTTCCATGCGTATGGAGGTGAAAAAGCTATAGAGAAAATGGATATGGAAGAGTTTGTTGCACACGTGGAATAGCAAGAAGCTCTTGCAACATCTTCAACAATGAAGGGAGAAGCTAACAACCATTTAGAGGTCACTTACATGGACAATGAGAAAGAAAATAATGTGGCTATTATCAACATACCAATGAAATAAGGTACGACAACTCTAAATTGGAGTGCTAAAACTGCAATAAAGTGTTATAAAGTGTTGGACATTACTCTTGGGAATGTCATAGTAATGTTGAAGAGAAATCTAATGTTGTTGGCGACAAGAAAGATAAGTCTAATATTGTTAATGTCCCCAAAAAAAACGAAAAGAAGGATCATTGCTATTTGTGGTATCATGATGATGTGGCAAGCAACCATGTGTGATGCAAAGACAAGTTTATGGAACTCACTAAGAACATGTCCTTTGGATACACTTCAAAGTCAAATTGAAGGGATAAGTATGATCCTAATCGCCTATAAAGATGGTGGCCACAAATTGATTAATGATGTTTTGCCATGTGCCAAAAGTAAAGAATAGTATTTTGATGTTTGTGAGGCACTCTAATGCAAAACTTTTAGCTCATTTGAAAATACTTGCTCTAGATCCTTATGATTCTGTATCACATCAGAAAGCTCTACCATAATGGAATCAGATGCTAAGAGTGCGAGATGCGATGACTCTTTTTGAGAATGACATTTCATGGGTATGCTCTTTTATAATGTTTCTATAAATATATTTACCTCTATAAGGGCTCTTTATTCTCCTTAATGACTGGACACGACCAACCCCAACTCTCTAAGCCCTCGTCTTTACAGGAATTGTCGCAGCTGAGCGTAGATGACTTCCCGCAGATTGGGCTACTTCTATTTATCTAGAGTTGGTTATAGTCTTACACACCACATTTAGAAATAAGTGGACTAAGCTACACCCCAGGGAACTGTATTGGAGTAATGGAGAGAAATAGTTTAAAACAGAACACTATCGTTCATTTATGTTGCTAAATGAAGTAAAATTGTGATTTAACATTGAAAAGTTACCAAATTGAGATCAAATACAGGTTGGATTATGATAGATAATAGATCAATTTGGAAGTAGATTTAGTGTAGATTCTGATTAGATCTCATCTTGATTTCAGAGTCTCCAAACAAACCCTCAAACTTGAGTCTAGTTAACTTATGTCGCATAAAGTTGGACGGACATAGTGTCTCCAAGTAGTTGATATAGTGAACTTTGGGTAAAACTGAATTTCAAGGGCTGGTTCTGAAAATGAAATAAGCATAATCTGTTTTGGATTTTTCGTTCAGAAGTGATGGCAATTGTGAATCAATTTAGAAGATATGGGGAGAAAGTAGACAATGTGCATGTGGTAGAAAAGGTGCTTTGCTTTTTAGCACCTAAATTTGATTATGTGTGCTATTGAAGAGCCTAAAGAATTGGACTATATGACATCTTGAGCCAATGGGAAGTTCTTTACAAGCTTACGAAGAAAAGAACAAAAAATGAAGAGCCACTTCTTAAAACAAAGTATCCTTTAAAGATTAAGGAGGTGCAAAAGGACATGGCACTCGTGGAAGAGCAAAAAGCATCAACAACGACTTTAACAGTGAAGGGTGAAGCCAATAACCATTTAGAGGCCGTGATCTTAGACAATGAGGATGAAGATCACGTGGCTATTATCAAGGTAACAACGAAATAAGGTATAACAAATCTAAGATTGAGTGCTATAGCAACCATAAATTTTGGACATCACTCTTGAGAATGTCATGATAATGAAGATTAAAGCTAATCTTGTCGACGACAAAAAAGAAAGAGATGAGTCCAACATTGTTAATGTCGGTCAAAAAAATATATAAGGATGATGTAGCTCGTAGTATCGTTATAATAGAGCTGCAACCATATGCCTGGATGCAAAGAGAAGTTTGTAGAACTCACTAAGAAGGCAACGTGTAATGCGTCCGTCAGAGACACTTCAAAGGTACAAAGTGAAGGGATTGGTAGATCTTAATGTCTTGTACAAATAGTGGCCACAAATTGATAATCAGTGTTACTATGTGCCAAAGTTAGAGAAAAATACTTTGAGTTTGGGCTAGATTCTTGAAAAAGGGACATAATATGCATCTTTGACTTACAGATTCACGTGGAAAATTAATCGCAAAATTGTGTATGACAAAGAATAGATTTTTTTTCTTTGAATCTTTAGACAATTGATGCAAAAGTGGTTGAAGGCTAATTGCAAGATGAATGTTGGTGTTGACACATGTGATTTGGGTACTTGAATTTTGAAGCACACAAATAAATAGAAGAAAAGAACACGGTATATGAGATTCCTTCAATCAACCATTCTAATCAGTTGTGTGAAACTTGTCTTCTTAGAAACAAGGAGGAGTTTTCCGAAAAGGCCACGTCAAGAGCAACCAAGGCATTTCAGCTTGTTCACACGTTGTCTGTGGTCCAACCAATCCACCTTCTTTTGACAAAAATAATACATCTTGCTAAAGACTTGGGTTTATTCTTGAAGCAAAAATCCAAAGCATTTGTTGCTTTTAAAAGTTTCAAAGCACTTGTAGGAAACAAAGGGTTATGAAATTAAGCTTTAAGGTCCGATAGAGGAGACAAATTTTCTTCAAAAGAATTTAATGATTTATTTCGGTCTCATGAAATTGTTTGCCTTTCAACGATACCTTGCTCAACCAAAAATGTTAGAAACAAGTGCCCCCCGCCCCCCCCCCCCCCCCCCCCCCCAAAAAAAAAAAAAAAAGTATGGAGCATAGGAAAGCCAACTGTCAATACTTGATAATCTTTGGAGATGATGAAGAATAGGTGACCGTGATGTTAATTTGTGTCTTCGCTGTATAGATAGATGCACATCTGCATCTGATTCTCTTTGCCATGAAGTAGTGTGATTGAAACTTGTACTCCTAATCATTATGCTTCATGGAGAGGCATTTAGTGAATCATGTGGATTTTGTATAAATTTCCTTGTAAATGAACGAATTATAGATGGATGAGCAAGCACATTTTTCAAATGGATTGCTGATGAACTTTAAAACAATTGTATGCAAATTCACATGTACCTTCCTTTCCCCCAGGCACATTAAATTTTGTAAGTTTGTCACTTAGCGCTTGGACAGATGGCAAACAGAGTACTGGCTGCATACTTGAACACAAATAGGAACTAGAACATACTTGAGGGTTCTACCTCCTTTTACCCATTGCATGGCACATCTTTGTGGTATCACTAATCATCAAGATCAATTCCATTTCGTGTTCTTAATGTATCATAAATCCTTAGTGAAATTTGAATATCCATGTTCTGGTGGTTGTCTTGACTTCTTTAAGTTTGAAATGGGATTTCTCTCGCTTTTAGAATAGCAAGCCCCCAGTGTGAGGCTCGTACGATGGGCTATTAGCTCAGTGGTAGAGCGCACCCCTGATAATTGCATTGTTGTGCCTGGGCTTGAGGGCTCTCAGCCACATGGATAGTTCAATGTGCTCATCGGCGCTTCAGGGCAATCCCTAGTTTAGTTGAAAAATTATGTTTTCAGGTGCTCTTTTTCCCATTTTGCTGTAATACTGTCTTACTAATAATATATAATCCTGATTCATTTGACAGAGGAAAAGAAAACTTCGACAATTCGTCAAAAATCAATTAAGATCTCCTGGACTTCCAGCGGAGAAATCTAACCAGAAAAGAGCATCAAAACAAAGTAGAAGGCATATTTCTCATGCCTCCAGTATTTCATGCTTACTTGATTCAGGGAACTCTGCAAAAAGTTCTGGTCAAAAGGTTTTATTGAGTTCACACAGTGCATGCAGTTCACTAAAAGTTGCGGACAATGTTCAAGAGCAGTTATCTTCAGGATTCTCCCACCACAATGATGCAACAGATTTTGTTCTTAAAGGGTTCTCTTCCTT
The DNA here is from genome assembly GCA_032847665.1 of Solanum chilense. Lineage (NCBI taxonomy): Eukaryota > Viridiplantae > Streptophyta > Magnoliopsida > Solanales > Solanaceae > Solanum > Solanum chilense. The sequence goes on along the minus strand of CM064971.1, from coordinate 7,526,194 downwards.
AATTGATACTGATGAGTCAGCAAATGGTTCAGACCTGTTGAGTCGTGTTAACCGGACTCCATCCGTCGCCTCCTTAGAAAACTTGGATGATGCAGTTCATAATTCAAGCTTGTTCTCTGTGGAAGGTTCAAGAAGCAAACCTCTACAACTGCCGCGACAATCCCCCAGGTTGTTGAACTTCATTGGTGATCACCTTCAGAGATGTGTTATTCCAGTAGGTCCTCGTTTCCAAGCTGATGTTCCAGAGTGGACTGTCCCAGCAGACAAGGGTAACTCTGATTATGAAGCCAGTAACTCTGACAATTCAAAATGGTTAGGGACCAGAGTTTGGCCTACTGAGAATGAAGATTTGGTAGTGTCTTCTAGAGTAATTGGGAAGGGCAGACCTCACACTTGCTCTTGTCGTTCTCCAGGAACTGCTGTCTGTGTCAAACGCCACATTTCTGAGGAAAGGCTGCGTCTACAACGTGACCTTGGTCCTGCTTTCTTCAGTTGGAAGTTTGATGAAATGGGGGAGCAAGTTTCTAAGGCATGGTCATCAAAGGAAGAAGCGACCTTCGAGTCACTGTTCAAAAGGAAATTACAACTAAATGGAAAGAAATTTCTGAAGCAAGCATTAAAGTTACTACCGCATAAGAGCAGTGAAACCATTGTCAGCTATTACTTCAATGTTTTCATCCCCCGACAACTGAGCTTACAGAATAGATCATCCAATAAGTCGGTCAATATTAGTGATGATATTGCTGATGACATTAATGACATGTACATGCACAAACGAAGTGAAGGGCAGAAACCTGAGGGTGGGAAAAGTCAATACCTACGACGGCTAATTTAGTCTCTGGTATACAATTACAGGTTTGGGATCACTGAAGGATTTGCTTCGTAGCATGATGGCTTACAGCGTTTGTGCTTTCCTCCAGGAATTTTGATGGGAGCGTGTTCCTCTCCGTACAAGTATGAAACTTTAATTATGTTAATATTAGTCGCTAAAGGTCATTTGTTCAGCTTCTTTTCCGTCTATGGCGTTAGTTCTCCATAAATTGAGTAATGGGATCTCCGAAGAGTATTTTTCACAAGACTTGGCTGGTATCAAATGTTTTGTGTTTATTGGGTTCAATTTCTGCTACTTATGTGATTTACTCTTAGCAGTACAATCGAATAGAAGATTATTAGACTTTATTTGGATTTGCTATTTGCCATTGGCTAAACTCCTCTTTTCTTGAACATGTGAATTTAAGTTTGAATTTTATTAAGGTTGATTGGTAAAATATTATGTAGTCCAAATGGATCCAGCCATCGCTTGGTCTTCATCTTTTCATTTCTTTCTTCCATTTTTGCTTTGGTTTTTTTCTCTAGACTCGTTTGGTACGAGGGATAAGGAATATTCAATCTTGAGATGGATATCTCATTTTTTGATTGGGATAAAATTGTGTAAAACTTATCCTCGGATTAGTTATTTGGGGATTGTAGTTTTATTTCCATCCCACATTGAGGGTGGACTAACAATCTCGGGATAACTTAGCGGTGAATAATTTGTTCTCCAACCAAACAAATCCTTAGTGTCTTCTCATCATGAAGATGATGATTTTACATATCGTAAAGGAGCGATGCGGATGAAATGCAAGCTTACATTTGATGCCTTATAAGCCTTATATGATAAAATCTATATTCCAGGCATAAATGCAAGGCTTATAAAGTGATTTAGATCAACTATGTTGTATGGGTTAGAGTATTGGCTGGTTAGAAGATAAAGAGTAACAAAAATGAGAATCTTGGATGGATTTGTGGGCATACTATATGATCAGGAAAGAAGTTATCCGAGACAAGGTGAAAGTGATCTCTGTGGTGGACAAAGATAAGGTGGACGATATTAAGATGATTTGGAGTGGGAAGAGAAGATGCACATGTGTTTGAGTGAGGAGGTGTGAGAAGTTGTCTATAATGGGTATAAAAAATGTAGAGGCAGGTTAAGAAAATTTTGGAGAGAGATGATTAGACATGACATGACCCTAGATAGAAAGATATGAAAATCAAGAATTAGGATAGAAGGTTAGGGGGGTAGCCGAGCATTATCTCGTTCCCTTGTCAGTGTTATTATCACTCTCCAATTATTTTATTCTTCAATTTTAGTATTATTGATTATTTTCTTTGCTTCAATTATCTCGTATAATTTGTTGTTGATATTGCTCTCTTCTTTCTTATTTATAACATGACTTCTTCACTATTGTATTTACTTTACAGACTTGATATTTTATCTGTTTTACTTGCACCGAATGTCTATTGGAAACAATCTCTTTACCTTTACAAGGTAGAGGTAAGATTGTGCACGTACCACTCTCCACTAGAAAAATTACAATAAATATATTATTATTATTATTATTATTATTATTATTATTATCATTATTATTATTATTATTATTATTATTATTATTATTATTATTATTATTATTATTATTATTATTATTATTATTATCATTGTTTACATTCTCATCACGCATTACACTATAATTATTACTACTTGTGTTGTCGATTTTATTTTTCAAAAAAATAAACCACCAATGGAAAATATATAATTTTATCCATATTAAATATGAGTCAAGTTGAGCCGAATATTCAATCCATTTTTACCTGATTTTTTTCTTATCGAATTATATTTAACTCAATCTGCTCATTTGTCACCCCAAAATGTAAAGAACAAATTGCATATGAATCTCACGGAGGATTAGATGGAACAACGTGGATTAAAAAAACACTTGCTGAAAGCATGTAAAGTTGAATGGTTACACGAATAGAATCTGACTTTATACTTGATTCTAAAGCTCTGTTTTGAACGTGATATCTCAAGATTCTCTATCACTTCATTATCAATCACTAGATCACACTTAAGTGCAATGAGTCCAAATATATGTAGGAGCTCCAAACCTTTAGTGCTTTATTAATTAACGGAAAAGGTCTAAAATAACCTCGAAATATTGAAAATGGTACAAAATTACCCCCCATTCACCTATTGGCTCCAAAATGCCCTTCTCATCTACCTATTGGCTCCAAAATACCCTTGTCATCCATCTTTGGGTTCAAAATTGATCACTTATTTAACTATTTTAAAATTGAATTATTTAAATATTTTTTAAAATACTTGGCGCTCAACTATTGGTTATAATTTATTTATTAATATTATTTATAAACCAACCCACTACTGACTCATTATTAACTAAACTCCACCGAATTAATAAATTAATTATAATATCAAAATTTTCATAAACACTACTAAAACACGACGAAATTATAGATTCCTGAAAATGACATCCAAAATTATTCGACTCTAAATCAAAGCCCCAATTAAAATTAGGGTGAGCCCCTTATTTAGGAGGATACTTTCAATAGGATTCTATTTCAAGCTTGAAATCAAAATCTATGATTAAAGTTAAAGAAGTAGTACATCTGAATTAATTCATGCACTTTTTTTAAATATAATTTTATAAATAATTATGGTTTGTTTTAAAACCTTAATATATTATTTTTTAAAAAAATAATCTATGAAGTAACATCACATAATTGAGACGAACGAATAATCAGATGAACATAGTCAGACTTTTAAGTTTATCGTTAATTTTTATTTAGACACTTGAATGTATGATAATTTACTTCTATAGATATTTTCGCCTCAAATTTTCAAAAGCTCTCATTGGAAGTAGCTTTCTTGTTGTTGCATTAGTAATGTGACGGGTTTATTGTTTTGGTGGGATTTAATTAGTAATAGGTGGGTAGTGGATTGATTTATAAATTATATTAATAAGTTAAATTATAACAAATAGTTGAGCGTAACGTATTTAAAAAAATATTTAAATAGTTTAAATTTAAAACTGTTAAATAAGTGGTCAATTTTGAACCCAAAGGTGGATGACAAGTGTATTTTTGAGCCAATAGATTGATGGGAAGGGTATTTTGGTGCCAATAGATGAATAGAGGGTAATTTTGTACTATTTTTCAATACTTTGAAAGTATTTTAGGTCCTTTTCCGATTAATTATCAATACACTACTATGTATATAACTAAAACACATTCAGTAGGTTACAATTTAAATTTTTTAAAGTAAGACTTCAGGGCATTTCTAGGATGATGAAAAATAACCAAATAAATGTTATTTTAACTTGAGCTTTTGTTTGTTCTAATTAATTATACAGGTTATAAGAAAATGTACTGCAAAAGTGACATGTGTGTTAAATGTTTTCCACACTTGTGAATTTGTTAACTTTGGACTTGTGATAATATGGGTTTTTAGTAGTGCTCAAGAGAGGTACAATTTGATATTTTAGTTTGTGCAAAAACATGGTCATTTACATATACATATTTAGAATATATTTTGTGCTGGTCTTTAATTTTCATAAAAAGAAATCATTCTAAGGCTATGCAAGTTATGATAAATGGGTAGGATTACAACTCATAAATGTTAGGATCGGAAATAAGTAGGTGTAAATGCGGAAGCTAGCAATTCAAACCTCGAAAGACCACGAGTAAGAAGACAACGAGAAATATACCAAAAGACACAAAGATTTAACGTGGTTCGGTCAATCGACCTACGTCCACAAAGGAGATGAGCAATGCACTATAAATATGAGAGTACAAAATACATAGAGAAACAACCTCAACCAATTCACTCGGAATACATGGGAGGTTCACACAAGTGATAACGCATCCAACTTGTGACCCATAAATTCTCCTCCTAACCAAAACTCTCAAAGCTCTTAAGACTACATTGAGAATGCTGATTAAGTTAGAAAGAACATTCATCTATTTATAGAATCCTAAACTTTTTCCTACCAGAATTAGGATTAGTCAATTCAAAACCTTTTTCTAAAAGGAAAACTTATTTATGGTAAGAAATCAGGACAAATAAAACCTAGCAAATCTCCCCCTTGGCCTGAATTTCTGACAAAATAAATTTGTCCACCTTCTTCGCATAATCTTCAACAACTTGCTTCTCCTCTCCATAATCTCCTTTGCAAAATTTATGTCTCAACACAGAGAACCTCTCTGAAACAATTTCTCCAACAAAATCTTCATTACTGTCAAAAAGGTTGGGGCTAGAACTACACCCGCCAAGATGAACACCTCTTTCTAACCTGGTTCAATAATCGATTATCGAACCACTGAACCTGACTTCGTCATTGAATCTAGCTCTGATACCACTTGTTAGGATCGAAATAAGCAGGTGTAAATGCGGAAGCTAGCAAAGCAAACCTCTCTTCACCACGAGTAAGAAGACAACGAGAAATATACCAAAAGACACAAAGATTTAACGTGGTTCGGTCAATAGACCTACGTCCACAAAGGAGATGAGCAATCCACTATAAATATGAGAGTACAAAATACAGAGAGAAACAACCTCAACCAATTCACTCGGAATACATGGGAGGTTCACACAAATGATAACGTATCCAACTTGTGACCCATAAATTCTCCTCCTAACCAAAACTCTCAAAGCTCTTAAAACTACATTGTGAATGTTGAGTAAGTTAGAAGAAACATTCCTCTATTTATAGAATCATAAACCTTTTCCTACCAGAAAAAGGATTAGTCAATTCAAAACCTTTTTCTAAAAGGAAAACTTATTTATGGTAAGAAATCATGACAAATAAAACCTAACAATAAACTCTATCAAATTATCATAACTACAAGTTTTTACAATGAACTCTCTTCTATGATCTCGAAGCTATAAAAATAAATAAAAGATTATTTTAAGATCGTAATATATAAGTCATGATAAATTAATAGGATAACTTGCAAGTTACAAACTCAATCGAGTTGTCATGATTTTAAATATTCACTCATGATACCTCTCTCTGTTACGATTTTAAAACTATAAAAAAAAAAAAAGAAAAAAAAAATTAAAACAGTGACATATAACATTCGAGTCATGAAAAATTGTTTAAATTTCATATTATATTTAATCTAGCTATCTTATTGGATAACTCACAACTTTATCGATTTGACATAGTTTTGTGTTGGTTCTAAGTGTTCACCAAATCCTAATGGTTTGGCATGACTTTGTGTTGTCTGCATTTGATTTATCATGTGTACTTATTTTTTGTCACTACTTATAAAGTTTTAATTACAAGTATTAACATATCAGTTTTAATTTATAAACTAATCACTTATATTTTATTTATTAATTTAGATAATATTAATATAAGCGAGAAAGAAAAAATTACGAGAGAGAATAAGAGCTTATTTGACTCAGCTTAAAAGGTGGTTTTTGACTTATTTAGCTGTTTGACAATTTTTAAAATAACTTATTTTAAATTTAAAAAATTTATTTTAATTCAAAATTTAAAAGTTGGGATAAAGATGCTTTTTTTTTTTAGCTTATAAACTCTTTTAAGCTGACCAAACTTTTACCTTTTTTGCCCTTATTTCTTTTATTTTTATTTTTATTATTATTATAATTATTAATATATTAATATTTTATTATTTTATTATTATTTATTTTATTACTCTTTATTATTATTATTATTATTATTAATATTATTATTACATATTATTATTAGTATTATTAATATTTTTTATTATTATTATTATTTATTTTATTATTCTTTATTATTATTATTATTATAATTATTATTTATTCTTATTATAAATTATTATTATTATTATTATTATTTTATATATTATTATTAAGTTTCCATCATGGTACATCGGATGCTGATGTATTCGTCTATTTGCAGGCATACTAATAATAATTCTGACCATGCTACCTGTAAGATGATTATTGCAGGATTTACAGGTCAACTTAGAGGATGGAGGGATAATTTTCTATCTCCCGAAGAAAGGTATGCCATTACAAATGCATATAAAGAAGAGATAAAAAGGGAAATAGTCACTGGTGAAGATGGAAAACCAAATAACTAGTCAAAAGACTGAGGATGCAGTTTATACCCTAGTCCTCACAATTTTAGAACATTTTAATGGAAGATTTTCCAACCAGAATGAAACTATTAGAACTCTGCTAAATGGTCTTAAGTGTAGACACTTAGGAAAATTCAGATGGTATAAAGACACCTTCCTAAGCAGGGTCATGGATTTATCAGAAAGTAAAATAAGTTATTGGAAAACCAGATTTATAGATGGCTTTCCTCCCTTATTTGTGGAAAGAGTCAAGAAAACTCTAAGAGGGGATCATACAGAGATTCCTTATGATACTTTAACTTATCGGAAATTAATAGGGACTTGTACTCAGGAAGGATTAAATATGTGTAATGAGCTTAAGCTAGCTCAACAAATTAAGAGAAATCAAACGTCAGAAAGATCTCAATTGGGAGACTTTTGTGCACAATTGGGATTGAAGGACCTTCCAATCAAAATCAAAAGATATTTTCCGAAGAAGATCAAAAGAGAAGATAAAAAAGCGTCATCGTTCAAAACGACATAAGGAAAAGAAGGAAGCTAAGAAAGCTTCTAGGAAGGCAACACGATTTGCTAGAAATTTCTCTAAAAGAGATTTAAAGCATATCAAATGTTACAAATGTGGAAAATTTGGTCATCTTGCTACGAACTGCAAGGAAAAAAAGCTTAAAGCTTTGGAATTGGATGATTCAACAAAAGAAAAAATTTATGAGCTATTGTACGAATCAGATTCGGGTTCTTCTCATTATAGTTCAGATTCTTCTAATAGTGATAATGATAAATCTGATGCTACTAATAAGTGTGTCAATTGTACAGGTGATACTTGTGTCTGCGGACAAGATGAATTTTATAAAATACAGTCTCAAATAGAAGAATCAAATTTAGATAAATTACAGTCTCAATTTGCAGACTTTAATTTTCATATGATATCTTCTGATAATGTCATTGAACTTTTAAAAGATGTTTCTGATGAAAATCTTAGAAATAAAATTTTGGAAATGGCTTCTTCTCAAACCTCTTCTTCAAAATCTTTTGAAAAACCAAAGAAGAGCGAAACTTTAAATAATAACCCTAGCCTTTATTCTTTGCAAGAAGTCTTTTCTCGTCTTGAAAAGAAAGGGCAAGATATTGTCAAAACCAGAGATACTTCTCTTGATGATTTGAAACATGAAGTTGAAAACTTAAAAAAAGAGATTAAATCTTTAAAACAAAATCAAATGATTAATAATCATAGAATTTCGCAGTTAAAAATGAAAAAGATATTTCTTTGACTCATCTTACTAACAAAGGTAAGGCAGTTGAGGACAAAGAGATAGATGAATCTTAGTTCTAAACCTAATAGTTATATTAATTGTACCATTCTAGTTAATAATGACTTTAAAGTAACTAGTATTGCTATTATTGATAGTGGTGCAGATGTTAGTTGCATTCAGGAAGGATTAATTCCTTCAAGGTTTTTTGAAAAAACAACTCATATTGTTAAATCCGCATCTAATCATGTTCTTGACATAAAGTATAAGTTGTCTAATACTTATATTTGTCAGAGTAAAGTCTGTATTCCTCATTTTTTCTTTTTAGTTAAAAATCAATTACATCCTCCAATAATTCTCGGAACTCCTTTTATAAATGCTATCTATCCTTTTTCAAATTTAAATGCAAAAGGTTTTTCAGCGAATTATAATGGTCATACCATTAATTTTGAATTTATAACAGAACCAATCACTAGAAATATTAACTCTTTATCCATTTAAAACAGAAATATATTGATTCTTTACAAATGGAAATATATAGCATGAATATTTCAGAATCTATTCGATCAGCTAAAATACAAGAGAAAATTAAATTGATTTCTGGAAAAATGGCAGCTGACATTTGTGCAGACCATCCAAGTGCTTTTTGGGAAAGGAAAAAGCATATTGTTACTCTGCCATATGAAGATAATTTTTCTGAAAAATGATATTCCCACTAAATCCTACCCTTGCCAAATGAATGCTGAATTAGTAGATTTTTGTAAAACAGAAATTGATAATTTATTACAGAAAGGATTAATAAAGCCTTCAAAATCTCCTTGGTCTTGTACTGCTTTTTATGTAAATAAAGTTGTTGAACAAGAAAGAGGTGTTCCCAGGTTAGTTATAAACTATAAACCTTTAAACAAAAAATTAAAATGGATTAGATATCCTATTCCAAATTAAAAAGATCTTTTATCAAGGTTATATGATGCTAATATATTTTCTAAATTTGATTTAAAATCGGGATATTGGCAAATTCAGATTTTTAAGGAACATACTTATCGAACTGCTTTCAATGTTCCTTTTGGCCAATATGAATGGAATGTAATGCCATTAGGTTTGAAAAACGCGCCCTCTGAATTTCAGAAGATTATGAATGATATTTTTAATCCATATATGGATTTTATAATCATTTATATTGATGATATTTTAGTTTATTCAAAAACTCTTAAATCTCATATTAAGCATCTTGAGATCTTCAAGAAAATTGATATTCATAATGGTTTAGTTATCTCTAAATCAAAAATGAGTTTATTTCAAACTGATGTTCGATTTCTAGGACATCAAATTTGTCAATGAAAAATTACTCCTATTCAGCGATCTATTGATTTTGCGTCAAAGTTTCCTGATATTATAATAGACAGGACTATGTTACAAAGATTTTTGGGAAGTTTAAATTACATTTCCCCTTTTTATAAAAATCTTTCTAAAGATCTTGCACCTTTGACAGATAGATTAAAAAGGGTAATAAATGCCCTTGGAATGAGAATCTTACTACACTTGTCAGAAGCATTAAACAAATGATTAAAACCTTACCTTGTTTAACTCTTGCTAACCCAGTATGGACCAAAATTATTGAAATTGATGCTTCAAATATTGGTTATGGAGGAATTCTTAAACAAATTAACCCACGTGATAAACATGAATATCTTATTCGTTTTCATTCAGGTAAATGGACTGAAGCCCAGCGCAAATATGCGACTATAGCTCATGAAATGCTTTGTATTGTTAAATGTGTCTTGAAATTTCAAGATGATCTTTATAATCAAATTTTTTTTATTAGAACAGATACCTAATCTGTTAAATACATGTTTGATAAAGATTTCAAACACGATGCTTCAAAGTTGATATTTGCTAGGTGGCAGGCCCAACTATCTCCTTTTGATTTCGAAATTCAATATAAAAAAGGAATTGATAATTCCCTCCCAGACTTCTTATCCAGGTAATATCTAACCTCCTAGATAAAAAAAATTTAGTATGTCTTATTTTGCATTTTTCTTCGATGATAGATCTCTAATTACTATTCTAATGGTACTCCCTTTAGAAAAAATATTCAAGAATTAATTCTTGACAAACTGATACTGTCAATAATACAAGATGACTTCTACTTTTCTGCACATGATTATGAAGAAGTCATTAGTCCTTATTACCTGGACTTTGATGATTATTTTGATTATCACTAATAAGTTTGTTATTACAGCATGGGAGGAAATGACCCTCCTCCTTGGTCACAAGCACGTGGCAGAGGGGGTAGAAATCAAGGAAGAGGAAGATCAACCTCTCAGTCTTCTCAAATGTCGTCATACAACTCATCATTTCCAATAATATTGGGAAATAAGAGACTGGTTAATTCAAAAATTGATGAGGCATCATCATCATCTTCAACTATCAATTTAAAGGATATTCCAACAAATAGTCCATTATATGAGCAATTACAAGCATATCTGCAAACAAACGAGTAAGGTGATACATATGCTTCTTTAGCAAAAAAGGGTGATATGCAAAAATGCTCTGAAAAAGCAACTGCCAAAGAAATCATATTTCTTTTGGAAAACTCTGATATTCAGAGAAGTAATGAACCTTGGAAGATATTCCAAAGGTATCTAATAAAAAAGATTATATTTCCCCGGAGAATCTTATAAGACTCGATCATATTACGAGGCTATTCTAGTTCATACAGGAAGTGCGGAATTCCAGTACTTTACTTCAGAACAGGAAAAAGAAGTTTATAACTTCTCTAAATTTATTATTAAACAGATTATATCTGTAGAAGAATGGGAATATCCACTATGTAAGAAAGCCAAGTTTATGTCAACAAAATCAGTATGAACTTGACCTATTGGGACTATATTCAAGTCTTCCATAAAATATTTTATTATAACAATGACAAACATAAGCACACTTGGTTTATAAAAATTTGTGCAAAAGTGTTTGAACAAACTGTCCAAATTGGTTCATCAATTGGTGGAATTACCATGAACCTTCAGTAAAGATTTTACCAAATAATTACTTAAATCTTTACAAAAACTGGGTAAAAATTTCCCCTTTTCTAACCAATTTATATTTATCAGATCATATCTGTAATATAGAAAAAATCGATCAAATGTATTTTTTTTATCAAATTTTCTATACCATGAATTCATAAATGGATCCCAGAGATAGGATATACCCCGAAAGAAAAAATCCATTGTCTTTATCGGACTTATTACCACAACTTTTGGGATAAGCTCACAAGACAAGACCAAAAAACTGGTCAACCTCATGACCAAGAGCTTGTAGATCAAATACAAGCAAAGATTATTATTCTTTATTATTATTATATATTATATATTATTATTTATTTTATTATTTTTTATTATTTTTATATTATTATTATATATTATATATTACTATTATTATTATTCTTTTCTAATAATTATTATTATTATTATTTGTTGTTATTATTATTTCTATTATATATTATATATTATTATTATTATTTTCACATAATAATTATTATTATTGTAATTTGTTATTATTATTTGTTATTATTATTATTATTATTATATATTATATATTATTATTATTATTTTCATATAATAATTATTATTATTATTATTTGTTATTATTATTATTATTATATATTATATATTATATATTATATATTATTATTATTATTAAATTATTCAACATTTATCATGTTAACAACTTTTAAGGATATTTTAGACATTTTGATTTAAAAAATTGTTCATCGGCACTTATTTGCCAAACATATCAACAACTTTTCTTTAACTTCAACACTTTTATCCAAACGCATAACTGCTTATTCTAAAAATAAGTTTCAGCACTTTCAAAAGTACTTTTTAAAAACTGTTTTTTTTAAACCCATCCAAACGGGCTCTAAGTTGATAATTATCCATTAAATCTTTCTAAGAAATAATCTCACATATCCACATCTCTCTTTCCATTCATGATTACTCTCTCTCTTCCAATTTCTCCATTATTCTTCATCTCCATTCAAAAAGAAATTGCCGCAAATTTGGTACGCAGTGAATCAAAATTTATGATTCTCAAATAAACATGCCAAAGAATGAAAAGTTCATCATACACCTAGAAAGAGTTCAAGATTTGTACATGATTTATCTAATCTTGAAATAGAGCCTTCAAAGTTTAATAATTTGACTCAATTTTTATCGCACAAGATGAATGCAACTCCGACGAAGAAGAGTGTAATCCCTCCGAAGAAAAAACAAAACCCATCGAAGGAGAAAAAACAAAAATCAAAGAAAAATATCCACTTCTTAAATCGTAGGGGGTAATAAAGGAAAGAGGAAATTGTGAAACCTTTGTTCTCTGAATACTTAGACTTTGATTCAGATTTTGTAAGTCAATTATTTTTTTTACAAAGAACTCTTTTTGGTATGAACTTTTGTATTAATCAGTGTTTATTGTTGATATGAAATTGGTATAGGTATTATTGACAAAAGAAAATGTATACATTTAGAATACTATTTATATAACAAAATACAATTACTGATTACAATTGTTTTAAAATGGGAAAATTACATGGAATGACAAACTTTCCTATGTAATTGGTTAATAAGGGTATCGTTTAATTTTATTTACGGTTAGTAATTACAGTTTCACTTTTTTTGCCATAATTAATGGGACCCACTACCTATTTGTATACGGG
>CM064971.1:7482027-7505027 GCA_032847665.1 Solanum chilense | reverse complement strand
CGACAACTCTAAATTGGAGTGCTAAAACTGCAATAAAGTGTTGGACATTACTCTTGGGAATGTCATAGTAATGTTGAAGAGAAATCTAATGTTGTTGGCGGCAAGAAAGATAAGTCTAATATTGTTAATGTCCCAAAAAAAAAAAAACGAAAAGAAGGATCATTGCTATTTGTGGTATCATGATGATGTGGCAAGCAACCATGTGTGGATGCAAAGACAAGTTTATGGAACTCACTAAGAACATGTCCTTTGGATACACTTCAAAGTCAAATTGAAGGGATAAGTATGATCCTAATCGCCTATAAAGATGGTGGCCACAAATTGATTAATGATGTTTTGCCATGTGCCAAAAGTAAAGAATAGTATTTTGATGTTTGTGAGGCACTCTAATGCAAAACTTTTAGCTCATTTGAAAATACTTGCTCTAGATCCTTATGATTCTGTATCACATCAGAAAGCTCTACCATAATGGAATCAGATGCTAAGAGTGCGAGATGCGAGGACTCTTTTTGAGAATGACATTTCATGGGTATGCTCTTTTATAATGTTTCTATAAATATATTTACCTCTATAAGGGCTCTTTATTCTCCTTAATGACTGGACACGACCAACCCCAACTCTCTAAGCCCTCGTTTTTACAGGAATTGTTGCAGCTGAGCGTAGATGACTTCCCGCAGATTGGGCTACTTCTATTTATCTAGAGTTGGTTATAGTCTTACACACCACATTTAGAAATAAGTGGACTAAGCTACACCCCAGTGAACTGTATTGGAGTAATGGAGAGAAATAGTTTAAAACAGAATACTATCGTTCATTTATGTTGCTAAATGAAGTAAAATTGTGATTTAACATGAAAAGTTACCAAATTGAGATCAAATACAGGTTGGATTATGATAGATAATAGATCAATTTGGAAGTAGATTTAGAGTAGATTCTGATTAGATCTCATCTTGATTTCAGAGTCTCCAAACAAACCCTCAAACATGAGTCTAGTTAACTTATGTCGCATAAAGTTGGACGGACATAGTGTCTCCAAGTAGTTGATATAGTGAACTTTGGGTAAAACTGAATTTCAAGGGCTGGTTCTGAAAATGAAATAAGCATAATCTGTTTTGGATTTTTCGTTCAGAAGTGATGGCAATTGTGAATCAATTTAGAAGATATGGGGAGAAAGTAGACAATGTGCATGTGGTAGAAAAGGTGCTTTGCTTTTTAGCACCTAAATTTGATTATGTGTGCTATTGAAGAGCCTAAAGAATTGGACTATATGACATCTTGAGCCAATCGGAAGTTCTTTACAAGCTTACGAAGAAAAGAACAAAAAATGAAGAGCCACTTCTTAAAACAAAGTATCCTTTAAAGATTAAGGAGGTGCAAAAGGACATGGCACTCGTGGAAGAGCAAAAAGCATCAACAACGACTTTAACAGTGAAGGGTGAAGCCAATAACCATTTAGAGGCCTTGATCTTAGACAATGAGGATGAAGATCACGTGGCTATTATCAAGGTAACAACGAAATAAGGTATAACAAATCTAAGATTGAGTGCTATAGCAACCATAAATTTTGGACATCACTCTTGAGAATGTCATGATAATGAAGATTAAAGCTAATCTTGTCGACGACAAAAAAGAAAGAGATGAGTCCAACATTGTTAATGTCGGTCAAAAAAATATATAAGGATGATGTAGCTCGTAGTATCGTTATAATAGAGCTGCAACCATATGCCTGGATGCAAAGAGAAGTTTGTAGAACTCACTAAGAAGGCAACGTGTAATGCGTCCGTCAGAGACACTTCAAAGGTACAAAGTGAAGGGATTGGTAGATCTTAATGTCTTGTACAAATAGTGGCCACAAATTGATAATCAGTGTTACTATGTGCCAAAGTTAGAGAAAAATACTTTGAGTTTGGGCTAGATTCTTGAAAAAGGGGACATAATATGCATCTTTGACTTACAGATTCACGTGGAAAATTAATCGCAAAATTGTGTATGACAAAGAATAGATTTTTTTTCTTTGAATCTTTAGACAATTGATGCAAAAGTGGTTGAAGGCTAATTGCAAGATGAATGTTGGTGTTGACACATGTGATTTGGGTACTTGAATTATGAAGCACACAAATAAATAGAAGAAAAGAACACGGTATATGAGATTCCTTCAATCAACCATTCTAATCAGTTGTGTGAAACTTGTCTTCTTAGAAACAAGGAGGAGTTTTCTGAAAAGGCCACGTCAAGAGCAACCAAGGCATTTCAGCTTGTTCACACGTTGTCTGTGGTCCAACCAATCCACCTTCTTTTGACAAAAATAATACATCTTGCTAAAGACTTGGGTTTATTCTTGAAGCAAAAATCCAAAGCATTTGTTGCTTTTAAAAGTTTCAAAGCACTTGTAGGAAACAAAGGGTTATGAAATTAAGCTTTAAGGTCCGATAGAGGAGACAAAATTTTCTTCAAAAGAATTTAATGATTTATTTCGGTCTCATGAAATTGTTTGCCTTTCAACGATACCTTGCTCAACCAAAAATGTTAGAAATCAAGTGCCCCCCCCCCCCCCCCCCCCCCCCCCCCCAAAAAAAAAAAAAAAAGTATGGAGCATAGGAAAGCCAACTGTCAATACTTGATTATCTTTGGAGATGATGAAGAATAGGTGACCGTGATGTTAATTTGTGTCTTCGCTGTATAGATAGATGCACATCTGCATCTGATTCTCTTTGCCATGAAGTAGTGTGATTGAAACTTGTACTCCTAATCATTATGCTTCATGGAGAGGCATTTAGTGAATCATGTGGATTTTGTATAAATTTCCTTGTAAATGAACGAATTATAGATGGATGAGCAAGCACATTTTTCAAATGGATTGCTGATGAACTTTAAAACAATTGTATGCAAATTCACATGTACCTTCCTTTCCCCAGGCCCATTAAATTTTGTAAGTTTGTCACTTAGCGCTTGGACAGATGGCAAACAGAGTACTGGCTGCATACTTGAACACAAATAGGAACTAGAACATACTTGAGGGTTCTACCTCCTTTTACCCATTGCATGGCACATCTTTGTGGTATCACTAATCATCAAGATACATTCCATTTCGTGTTCTTAATGTATCATAAATCCTTAGTGAAATTTGAATATCCATGTTCTGGTGGTTGTCTTGACTTCTTTAAGTTTGAAATGGGATTTCTCTCGCTTTTAGAATAGCAAGCCCCCAGTGTGAGGCTCGTACGATGGGCTATTAGCTCAGTGGTAGAGCGCACCCCTGATAATTGCATTGTTGTGCCTGGGCTTGAGGGCTCTCAGCCACATGGATAGTTCAATGTGCTCATCGGCGCTTCAGGGCAATCCCTAGTTTAGTTGAAAAATTATGTTTTCAGGTGCTCTTTTTCCCATTTTGCTGTAATACTGTCTTACTAATAATATATAATCCTGATTCATTTGACAGAGGAAAAGAAAACTTCGACAATTCGTCAAAGATCAATTAAGATCTCCTGGACTTCCAGCGGAGAAATCTAACCAGAAAAGAGCATCAAAACAAAGTAGAAGGCATATTTCTCATGCCTCCAGTATTTCATGCTTACTTGATTCAGGGAACTCTGCAAAAAGTTCTGGTCAAAAGGTTTTATTGAGTTCACACAGTGCATGCAGTTCACTAAAAGTTGCGGACAATGTTCAAGAGCAGTTATCTTCAGGATTCTCCCACCACAATGATGCAACAGATTTTGTTCTTAAAGGGTTCTCTTCCTTAATTGATACTGATGAGTCAGCAAATGGTTCAGACCTGTTGAGTCGTGTTAACCGGACTCCATCCGTCGCCTCCTTAGAAAACTTGGATGATGCAGTTCATAATTCAAGCTTGTTCTCTGTGGAAGGTTCAAGAAGCAAACCTCTACAACTGCCGCGACAATCCCCCAGGTTGTTGAACTTCATTGGTGATCACCTTCAGAGATGTGTTATTCCAGTAGGTCCTCGTTTCCAAGCTGATGTTCCAGAGTGGACTGTCCCAGCAGACAAGGGTAACTCTGATTATGAAGCCAGTAACTCTGACAATTCAAAATGGTTAGGGACCAGAGTTTGGCCTACTGAGAATGAAGATTTGGTAGTGTCTTCTAGAGTAATTGGGAAGGGCAGACCTCACACTTGCTCTTGTCGTTCTCCAGGAACTGCTGTCTGTGTCAAACGCCACATTTCTGAGGAAAGGCTGCGTCTACAACGTGACCTTGGTCCTGCTTTCTTCAGTTGGAAATTTGATGAAATGGGGGAGCAAGTTTCTAAGGCATGGTCATCAAAGGAAGAAGCGACCTTCGAGTCACTGTTCAAAAGGAAATTACAACTAAATGGAAAGAAATTTCTGAAGCAAGCATTAAAGTTACTACCGCATAAGAGCAGTGAAACCATTGTCAGCTATTACTTCAATGTTTTCATCCCCCGACAACTGAGCTTACAGAATAGATCATCCAATAAGTCGGTCAATATTAGTGATGATATTGCTGATGACATTAATGACATGTACATGCACAAACGAAGTGAAGGGCAGAAACCTGAGGGTGGGAAAAGTCAATACCTACGACGGCTAATTTAGTCTCTGGTATACAATTACAGGTTTGGGATCACTGAAGGATTTGCTTCGTAGCATGATGGCTTACAGCGTTCGTGCTTTCCTCCAGGAATTTTGATGGGAGCGTGTTCCTTTCCGTACAAGTATGAAACTTTAATTATGTTAATATTAGTCGCTAAAGGTCATTTGTTCAGCTTCTTTTCCGTCTATGGCGTTAGTTCTCCATAAATTGAGTAATGGGATCTCCGAAGAGTATTATTCACAAGACTTGGCTGGTATCAAATGTTTTGTGTTTATTGGGTTCAATTTCTGCTACTTATGTGATTTACTCTTAGCAGTACAATCGAATAGAAGATTAGACTTTATTTGGATTTGCTATTTGCCATTGGCTAAACTCCTCTTTTCTTGAACATGTGAATTTAAGTTTGAATTTATTAAGGTTGATTGGTAAAATATTATGTAGTCCAAATGGATCCAGCCATCGCTTGGTCTTCATCTTTTCATTTCTTTCTTCCATTTTTGCTTTGTTTTTTTTTTCTCTAGACTCGTTTGGTACGAGGGATAAGGAATATTCAATCTTGAGATGGATATCTCATTTTTTGATTGGGATAAAATTGTGTACAACTTATCCTCGGATTAGTTATTTGGGGATTGTAGTTTTATTTCCATCCCACATTGAGGGTGGACTAACGATCTCGGGATAACTTAGCGGAGAATAATTTGTTCTCCAACCAAACAAATCCTTAGTGTCTTCTCATCGTGAAGATGATGATTTTACATATCGTAATGGAGCGATGCGGATGAAATGCAAGCTTACATTTGATGCCTTATATGATAAAAATCTATATTCCAGGCATAAATGCAAGGCTTATAAAGTGATTTAGATCAACTATGTTGTATGGGTTAGAGTATTGGCCGGTTAGAAGATAAAGAGTTACAAAAATGAGAATCTTGGATGGATTTGTGGGCATACTATATGATCAGGAAAGAAGTTATTCGAGACAAGGTGAAAGTGATCTCTGTGGTGGACAAAGATAAGGTGGACGAGATTAAGATGATTTGGAGTGTGAAGAGAAGATGCACATGTGTTTGAGTTGAGGAGGTGTGAGAAGTTGTCTATAATGGGTATAAAAAATGTAGAGGCAGGTTAAGAAAATTTTGGGGAGAGATGATTAGAAATGACATGACCCTAGATAGAAAGATATGAAAATCAAGAATTAGGATAGAAGGTTAGGGGGGTAGCCGAGCATTATCTCGTTCCCTTGTCAGTGTTATTATCACTCTCCAATTATCTTATTCTTCAATTTTAGTATTATTGATTATTTTCTTTGCTTCAACCATCTCGTATAATTTGTTGTTGATATTGCTCTCTTCTTTCTTATTTATAACATGACTTCTTCACTATTGTACTTTACATACTTGATATTTTATCTGTTTTACTTGGACCAAATGTTTATTGGAAACAATCTCTTTACCTTTACAAGGTAGAGGTAAGATTGTGCACGCACCACTCTCCACTAGAAAATTACACTAAATATATTATTATTATTATTATCATTGTTTACCTTCTCATCACGCATTACACTATAATTATTACTACTTGTGTTGTCGATTTTATTTTTCAAAAAGAATAAATCACCAATGGATAATATACAATTTTATCCATATTAAATATGAGTCGAGTTGAACCGAATACTCTATCCATTTTTACCTAATTTTTTATTTATCGAATCATATTTAACTCAATCTGCTCATTTATCACCCAAAATCTAAAGAACAAATTGCACATGAATCTCACGGAGGATTAGATGGAACAACGTGGATTAAAAAAATACTTGCTGAAAGCATGTAAAGTTGAATGGTTACAAGCTCGAATAGAATCTAACTTTATACTTATTCTAAAACCTCTGTGTTTTGAATGTGATATCTTAAGATTCTCTTGTTGGGAATTAAACACACAACACACACAAATAATCTAGAGAAAAAGAGAAACGGAATGCAAACGGAACACACAAGAATTTAACGTGGTTCGGTTTCCCTACTCCACGACTGTAACAGGAGGATTTTATTTCACTTGTGCTGCTCAAGAATTACAAATACAAGGATCATATTTATAGGAAAACCAAATGGTTAACCTAGGGTTTCAGTAATGGGTCGGGCCGGCTCACAAGCCTCCACAAAGCCCAACAATCTCCCACTTGGAGGCTTGAAGAATTTCAACTGTCATCCACTTAGAACACTTGTATGTCTAGTAATCTTTTTCAACTCTCTCCTGCTACAGCGGCCTTCTCATCAGTCAACTGAAAGGCCTGTTGAAGCTCCCCGAAGCTTCAACACATCAGTCACGGCTGAAACTGCCCTTGACTCGTCCTCGGTCCCTACCGGCTCCCACTTGAGACACGAACTGCCGGATCCTAGAACTCCCTGAGAACAAACACTCTCCATACTCAGCAAGATATTTTCTGGAGACGTATCAACAGCTGGAATACTGGTTCTCTTGACCCACTGTCTTCTAGGAGCCTTGGCTGAAGCACGGCCGGTGCTCCCACTGCCACAAACGCCTCTGACTGGTCTTCCTGAACCTTTCCTTGCTCGTTCATCCTGAATCTGACCTGTGGCTCTGGGTTTCTTTCTTGCAAAGACAACCTTCTTCTGCCCACGAGATTCTGTGAACCGGACTTTGTTTTTCTTCTGAACTGGGACGGTCACTCCCTCAGACGGTAATCCGACAATATACAACGATCCTCTTTTTGTTCCACGAGCCATGACAAGATTGCCCCTCACGACCTTCCACTGCCCATTTCCGAACTTCACATGATGTCCCTGTTCATCCAACTGCCTAACAGAAATCAAACTTTTCGTCAAGCTTGGAACAACTCTGACATCCTTCAAGGTCCAGAAACCGACTGGCGTCTTCAGCACCATGTCACCCATGCCCGTAACATCAAGAGCTCTATCGTCTGCAAGCATTACCTTTCCAAAGTCTCCAATAACCAGATTCTGCAGTGCTTCACTGCTGTGGGTAGCGTGAAAAGAAGCACCAGAATCCATGACCCAGGAATCCACATTGCTCTCCGCGCAACAGATAAACAAATCCTCGTCGGCGCTGTCTTTTGCAATGTTGACTTGTTTGTCTTTCTGGCATTGATTCCTGAAATGCCCCACCTCCTTGCAGTTCCAACATGTTACACCTGAGCCATCCCGAGCCTTCGACTGACTCCTTCTTCGGTTCCTGCTCCCACTACCTCTGTTATTTCCTCTGCCTCTGACGACGTTTAGCATATCACCTGATGATTCTCCAGAACTCCTTCTTCTGACATCCTCGCCAAGAACGAGATCACGAATCTTCTCAAAGGTGAATCCATTAGGTCCCACTGAACTGGCAACTGCTGTAACCGTTCCGGACCAACTGTCAGGCAATGATGATAACAGTAGTAAAGCTTGAACTTCATCATCGAACTTAATGCCAACTGACAAAAGTCTGGCTAAGATCGAATTCAATGAGTTGATGTGCTCGGTAACTGAACTGCCTTCCTTCATCTTTGTGTTCACCAACTCTCTAATCAGAAAAATTTTGTTTGCTGCAGATGGCTTCTCGTACATGTTAGACAAGGCTTCCAAGATGCCTTTCGCTGTCTTCTCCTTAAGAATGTTGAAAGCAACATTCTTGGTCAACGAGAGTCGGATAACTGACATAGCTTTCCGATCCAAACCTGCCCACTCTGCATTAGACAATTTTCCTGGCTTGTCACCCAACACTACGTCCAAATCTTTCTGAACCAGCAAATCTTCAATCTGCATCTTCCACCAACTGAAATCTGTACCATCGAACTTCTCAATTCGGAACTTCCCATCTTCTGCCATCTCAAAGGACTAAATGAGATACTCGGTACAACTAATTTCAGATCTTCGGCAATTCCCTTAACGGTGTTTTCTGACAGCGGGCGGCGATTTGGACGATGCTCACGATCTGGACGCTCGCGGCTGCTGCTTGAGGTTACCCACACGGTAACGGCGGCTCTCCTCCCTGCACACAGTTCTTCACACAAGAACCCTAGGTGACAATTTCTCACAGTTTGTGTTACAGTGTTGTTGAAACCTCGCTCTGATACCAATTGATTGGGAATTAAACACACAACACACACAAATAATCTAGAGAAAAAGAGAAACGGAATGCAAACGGAACACACAAGAATTTAACGTGGTTCGGTTTCCCTACTCCACGACTGTAACAGGAGGATTTTATTTCACTTGTGCTGCTCAAGAATTACAAATACAAGGATCATATTTATAGGAAAACCAAATGGTTAACCTAGGGTTTCAGTAATGGGTCGGGCCGGCTCACAAGCCTCCACAAAGCCCAACATCTCTATCGTTTCATTATTAATCACTAGATCACACTTAAGTGCATTGAGTCCAAATATATGTAGGAGCTCCAAACCTATAGTGCTTTATTAATTAATGGAAAAGGGTCTAAAATAGCCTCGAAGTATTGAAAATGGTACAAAATTATCTTTTCATCCACCTATTGGCTCCAAAATGCCCTTCTCATCTATCTATTGGCTCCAAAATATCCTTGTCATCCACCTTTGGGTTCAAAATTGACCATATATTTAACTATTTTAAAATTAAACTATTTAAATATTTTTTAAAATACTTGGCGCTCAACTATTGGTTATAATTTAATTTATTAATATAATTTATAAACCAACCCACTACCGACTCATTATTAACTAAACCCCACCGAATTAATAAACCAATTATAATATCAAAATTGTCATAAACACTACTAAAACACGACGAAATTATAGATTCCTAAAAATGACATCCAAAATTATTCGACTCTGAATCAAAGCCCCAATTAAATTTAGGTTGAGCCCCTTATTTAGGAAGACACTTTCAATAGGATTCTATTTCAAGCTTGAAATCAAAATCTATTATTAAAGTTAAAGAAGTAGTACATCTGAATTAATTCATGCATTTTTTTTAAATATAATTTTATAAATATATATGGTTTGTTTTAAACCTTAATATATTATTTTTAAAAAAAATTATCTATGAAATATCATCACATAATTAAGACGAACGAATAATTAAGATGAACATAGTCAGACTTTTAAGTTTATCGTTAATTTTTATTTAGACACTTGAATGTATGATAGTTTACTTCTATAGATATTTTCGCCTCAAATTTTCAAAAACTCTCATTGAAAGTAGTTTTTTTGTTGTTGCATTAGTAATGTGACGGATTTATTATTTTGGTGGGATTTAATTAGTAATGGGTGAGTAGTGAATTGATTTATAAATTATATTAATAAGTTAAATTATAACAAATAGTTGAGTGTAACGTATTTAAAAAATATTTAAATAGTTTAAATTTAAAACCGTTAAATAAGTGGTCAATTTTGAACCCAAAGGTGGATGACAAGGGTATTTTGGAGTCAATAGGTTGGTGGGGAGGGTATTTTGGTGCCAATAGGTGGATGGAGGGTAATTTTATACCCTTTTCAATACTTCGAAAGTATTTTAGGCCCTTTTCTGATTAATTATCAATACACTACTATGTATATAACTAAAACACATTCACTAGGTTACAATTTAAATTTTTTAAGTAAGACTTCATGGCATTTCTAGGATAATGAAAAATAACCAAATAAATGTTATTTTAACTTGAGCTTCTATTTGTTTGTTCTAATTAATTATACAGGTTATAAGAAAATGTACTGCAAAAGTGACATGTGTGTCAAATCTTTTCCACACTTGTGAAATTTGTTGACTTTGGACTTGTGATAATATGGGTTTTTAGTAGTGCTCAAGAGAGGTACAATTTGATATTTTAGTTTGTGCAAAAACATGGTCATTTACATATACATATTTAGAATATATTTTGTGCTGGTCTTTAATTTTCATAAAAAGAAATCATTCTAAGGTTGTGCAAGTTATGATAAATGAGTAGGATTACAACTCATAAACTCTATCAAATTGTCATAACTACAAGTTTTTACAATGAATATGATCTCGAAGCTATAGAAATAAACAAAAGATTATTTTAAGATCGTAATATATAAGTCATGATAAGTTGATAGGATAACTTGCAAGTTACAAACTCAATCGAGTTGTCACGATTTCAAATATTCACTCATGATACCTCTCTCTGTTACGATTTTAAAACTATAAAAGAAAGAAAAGAAAATTTAAAACAGTAACATGTAACATACGAGTCATGAAAGATTGTTTAAATTTCATATTATATTTAATCTAGCTATCTTATTGGATAACTCACAACTTTATCGATTTGACATAGATTTGTGTTGGTTCAAGTGTTCACCAAATCCTAATGATTTGGCATGACTTTGTGTTGTCTGCATTTGATTTATCATGTGTACTTATTTTTTGTCACTCACTTATAAAGTTTTAATTACAAGTATTAACATATCAGTTTTAATTTATAAACTAATCGCTTATATTTTATTTATTAATTTAGATAATATTAATATAATCGAGAAAGAAAAAATTACGAGAGAGAATCAGAGCCTGTTTGGCTCAGCTTAAAAGCTGATTTTTGACTTATTTGGCTGTTTGATAATTTTTAAAGTAACTTATTTTAAATTGAAAAAAATTATTTTAAGTCAAAAGTTAAAAGTTGGGGTAGAGATGTTATTTTTTTGGAAAAGGGTCTGATTTACCCCTGAACTTTATGATTTGGAACTGATATACCCTCCGTTTAAAAAATGGTCCATATATGCCCCTGCCGTTATAGAAATGGCCCATATATACCCTTTTACTTAACAGACCAATATTTAATAAATTAAAAATTCATTTCTCTATGCTTTAATATGAGAAAATGCCACGTGGCTCTTAAAATACCCCATCCAATAATTTTTACCGACCCGACCCAATTGAAAACAAGAGAACCCGACCCATTTCATTCTATGGTGTTAAAACCTAACAATGAAAATTATCGAAAGGAACAAAATTCTAAAGAAAACTTCCCACACAAGACAAATTTAAATTCACCTGTAGTCTCAAAATATGTTGGGGTTGACCCTCCCTCACCATACATAAATTTCCCTGAAACATTTTCATCAAAATGTTAGCAATGCTTCTTCACCAACATCATGTCAAAATGCAGTAGCCTGCGGTTAATCACTAAGGACAAATATTGGAAAAAGGAATAAAGCATGTGGATGACTAAAAAGTTCACCAAATCTACATTATGGAAACATACACCGAAAAATACATCTGAAGATATCAGCAATAACAATCCCACTTGCCAACATAGTCAATAACTTGAACTCATGCAATTCATGAGGAAATACCTACACTAAATACATGTGAAGCAACTTAGCACTTCTCCGAATTGTCAAGGAAGATTAGGTCACTAGAATAAGTACCATATTTTTAGTAGAAAAAGTAAGACACCTAGCTGACTTCTTACTATTGCCCTTGTCAGCTAAAAGAATCGTCCATGGCTCAACAACGAAAATAATATATGGCCCTTTCTGACTGCCAATTTTCTTGATGTGCCAAAAAGCATGTCTATCATGTTCTGCTTATACTACTTCACTTTGACATCTTAAGATGCCATGTTAACTACTTTGGTTTGAGTAATTAATTTGATACTCATCTTTTATCAGAAAAATTCAGTACTCATCCAGTATCAAGCTTAAGCATCATCTTGCAACTATATGCTAAATGCTCATCTAGTCAGTTCATGTTTAAGTATTGTTCAATGATTGTTCCGTTAGAACCCCCTCCCTCCCTCTCAATGAGCCATCCTCTGATTTCACAGCTTTATTTTCTGCTATCGAATACTGTTCGTAATCCTAACTTAAAACTCTCTGAGACTACATCACTAAAGAGAGCAACCAAATGAGTAAGAACTTGAACACATCACTGAATTTTGTTGAACTGGACACATTTCAAATTAGTTTGATTTCTACCATCATCTAAAGCTATAAAAGCAGAGAATTTAGTTGGCGAAGAACCACAATTGCGTTCATGTATTAAAGCATAATCATGTCTGAAAACAATCCAAAATAACCACCTAATGTCAAAAAATTATCAACCACACAATGACTTCTAAACTAGATCATCATTAGTATCCACGGGTTGTCTGCCCTTCATTGCCATTTGCTTCACTCTTTTCTTCTTTACTTCAGCTTGTAACTGACCAGTCGTGACTGCTTTCTTTCCCTTCCAAGTAGTCTTCTTTGGTGAATATGGTAGATCCGAAGGGGTCGAGATTCCTCTTGCATCTCCTTTAAAAACAATCTTCCTGCTTCTTATTCCTTCAAATATTCGAGACCTCTTTTCCATCCTTGTTTCTGTCTCAGAAATTACCATTGGTCGTAGTGTTGGATCTTCTTCATTCCCGATCTCAGGACCATATGCAGTAGACTGTTGCGTCTGAAAATGTTGGGGTGAAGCTTCTATCTCATACACTACAGTGGCACTACATGTAGAGTTTTTTCCTGCTCGACTCCTCGACTCTTGACTGCTTGCTTTCTTATTTATTTCGTGTGAACTCTCACCTTCTTCATGGTCCTTCAACCAAAAAAAATTGTTGTTATTGACAAAAATGAACACCTTTAACTAAAAGAAAAAACTAAGAGATATTACCTTATAACATCCCTTAGCATTGTGATTGAAATCACCACACTTGTTGCATCTCATTAGAGTTCCTTTTCTTGACTGCTTCCATGCTCCCTTTCTCAAACTTGCCTCATCAGTTTCTCTATTTCTTTTCATCTTGGGTCTGCCAACAAGTTTTACCATTTCTGGAGTTTCCATTGCTTGAGCAGGGTCGACTTTCCAGAATTGAGAACCCCTAACTGGTTGTAACTTGTGCTTGTACGTTAACAAATAAGCCTCTTTTCTGTACCAGTAATGAACCTCTTCCAGTGGTTCCATTTTTTTATGCAAAAGTGCCTTGATGGCATGGTGACATGGTATTCCACCTAAGTCCCATAATCTACAAGTGCATTTCTTCAACTCCAAATTCACTGTATGTGTGTCCGTGTCTCCATCTTTCACTTCATAACCATAATCTCCATTGAACTCAACTGTACAATTGGTAGCCATTAATCGATAGTCATTGTACAATTTCATAGCCGTTGGACTGATATCATTTTGCCATTTTCTGTCCATTTTTTCATTTTTCACCAACATATTCATCACCTTTACTCTTATTTCCTCCAACATTTTGATGATTGGTTTATGTCTCGCTTCAAGTATCCAACTGTTAAAAGACTCGGTGAAGTTATTGTCTACCATCAGATTCTTACATTGAGTATCAAAATATGCCCTACACCATTTAATTACAGGAAAATGAAGAAGATCACCAGCTGAATCTACATCCACCTTTCCTAACACCTTCAAAGTGTCTTTGAATTCTTCTTCATAGGTACTCCATGCACACCACCACATTAATTTTTTCTCTTCACCACTCCGCCATTTCTTGCACCAGTTAGATTCTATATGTCTCATACAAAACCTATGGTGTGCTTCTGGAAGAACATTAGCTACAGCATCCAACAGGCCCAAAAAATCGAAAAGAAATAAATGACGGTAAGAAAAAAGATAAAGAAAAGGCAATAAATAAAAAATATATTTTAAAGCTACCTTTTGCATATCAGACATAAATGTCACAGTTTCACCATTTTTAAGCTCCAACGAAATCCTCAACGACTGAATAAACCATGTCCATGTTCCTTTGTTTTCCTTTTCCACCACCGCCCAAGCTATTGGGTAGAAATGATTCATTGAGTCTTGCCCAACAGCTACTAATAGTTGCCCCTTACATTTTCCTTTGAGAAACGTTCCATCTAAACCAATTATAGGTCTCAAACTTTTCCATCCATCCTTCAAAGCCTTGAAGCAAATGTACATTCTCAAAAACCTTCTTATGCCTTGTTCAAGTGCATCTTTAGAGATATTAATTACCACATCAGATCCTGGATTTGATTGTCTAAGTTCTTGACCATAAGCTTCAAGCCTATTGTAGTCATCTTTGAAACTGCCTTCCAACTTATCAAGAGCCATTGTTTTGGCTCTTTTTAGTTTGGATCTTGAGACATTCAACTTGAACTTTTTTCAAGAATTCCTCTCATGTCTTTGATAGGGTATTTTGGATCATTTTGAACTTCATCCTTAAAATAAACAGCGAAGGTATGATAAGTTGCCAATGGATTAACAAAAGAATCACCACAAGTATGCTTAGGCTTCAATGTTTTAACCTTAAATGTTGTTGATTTTCCATCCTTAGATATGAGAAGAGTAAAGGGACAACCATCATAACACTCATACCTGATTCTTTTTGTATCACTTTTTTTTGTTTTCAACTTCTTTTTGTTAGCCATAGCATAAAAACTAACAACCTGCCTAGCTTCTTGTATAGTCTTAAAGGTCATTCCCATTTCTAATTCCTTAAACTTTTCAAGTCCATCACTCACAACTCTCTCTTTTTCATGTTCATAATGTTGAAGCACTTCAGCATTATATTCAACAATTTCACAATTGTCGCCCATTTCATAAAGGGTATCATCCTCCACATCACTATAATCACAATCAGTAGCAGCTTCAACATCCACAAAATATGATTCGGTATGATATATGATATTTGTGGCAGAAACTCTCAATTCATGAGCATCTATAGTATAAAAATTTATCACCTTGAAATCTTTTGAAAATAAGTATTGAAGAGCCTTAATTCCATCATTATCTTCAATTACATAATAAGTACCAGATGGACCAGTGACCAACAATTGTTGAACTTCCCTAAATCCAAATTTGGAAGTAAAAGCTTCACACAGATTATCATAACAAACAAAGCAAGTATTATAATACCAGGTGTGCTGAAATTTGATATTGTATTCCAACTTTGGAGAAATTACCCAATTGCCCCCGTAGTTGAAAACAATATACACTTTCTCAATCATCCTTCAAAATGACACCTGCAACAAGCATATAACTTAGACATAATAGGGACCACCGTAGCATTTAACACCAACCAACTGAAAAATGAATTTTAAAATCCTAAAGAGACAATAACTATTTGGGGACCAACAAAGATTCCATCTTTGCATTCAAAGAGATAAACTCATGTATTAAAGTAAGAAAATAAACCTTCCGTGGACAGAATGTTAAGGGGAAAGTGCACATAAGTAAACCCAGTTATACTTTTCTTACATTTTACCCTATATTTTTAACGCGAAAGATCCTTAAAAGAAAAGGGAAGAAAGTAGTAGAAACTTACATAAGATTTTGAACGATATCGAAATTGATGGACGCCAGTTTAGAGCTCACTAAACCCTAACAAATTCTTGATTTTTTTTCTTGTTGAATGGGAGAGTGGAGACCATAGAATGAAATGGGTTAGGAGTGGGCGGGGTTTTCTTGTTTTCAATTGGGTCAGGTCGGGTTTTCTTGTTTTCAATTGGGTCGGGTCGGTAAAAAATAATTGGATGGGGTATTTTAAGAGCCACGTGGCATTTTCTCATATTAAAGCATAAAGAAATGAATTTTTAATTTATTAAATATTGGTCTGTTAAGTAAAAGGGTATATATGGGTCATTTCTATAACGGCAGGGGCATATATGGGCCATTTTTTAAACGGATGGTATATCAGCTCCAAGTCATAAAGTTCAGGGGTAAATCAGACCCTTTTCCCTTTTTTTTTAACTTATAAACTCTTTTAAGTTGACCAAACTTTTACTTTTTTGCCCTTATTTGTTTTATTTTTATTTTTATTATTATCATAATTATTAATATATTACTATTTTATTATTTTATTACTCTTTATTATTATTATTATTATCATCATAAATATTATTATTATATATTATTATTATTATTATTAATATAATTGTTGTATATTATTATTAGTAGTAGTGTTATTAATATTTTATTATTATTATTATTATTATTATTATTATATATTATTATTATTGTTATTTATTATTATTATTATTATTATTAATATTTTATATATTATCATTATTATTTATTTTATTATTTATTATTATTATTATTTTCATATTGTTATCTTATTATTATTATTTATTATTATTATTTATAGTTAATTATTTTTTTATTTTTTTTTTATTATTATTCTTTATTTTATTATTCTTTATTATCATTATTACATATAATTATTAATATTTTATTATTTTATTATTATTATTGTTATTTATTTTATTATTCTTTTTTATTTTTATATATTATATATTATTATTTATTTTATTATTCTTTATTATTTTTATATATTATTAATATATATTTCATATTATATATTATTATTATTATTATTTTCATATTATTATTATTATTATTTGATATTATTATTTGATATTATTATTTGTTATTATTATTATTATCATATATTATATATTATTATTATTATTATTATTATTATTATTATTATTATTATTATTATTATTATTATTATTATTATTATTATTATTATTATTAAATTGTTCAACTTTTATCATATTAACAACTTTTAAGAGTATTTCAGACATTTTGATTAAAAAACTGTTTATCAACACTTATTTGCCAAACACATCAACAACTTTTTTTTAACTTCAATATTTTTATCCAAATGCATAACTGCTTATTTTTAAAATAAGTTTCGGCACTTTCCAAAGTACTTTTTAAAAGCTGTTTTTTTAAGCCCATCCAAACGGGCTCTAAGTTGATAATTATCCATTAAATCTTTCAAGAAATAGTCTCACATATCCACATTTCTCTTTCCATTCATGATTACTCTCTCTCTCTCTTCCAATTTCTCCATTATGCTTCATCTCTATTCAAACAGAAATTGCCGCAAATTTCATACACAGTGAATCAAAATTTTTTATTTTCAAATAAACATGCCAAAGAATGAAAATTCATCATACACCTAGAAAGAGTTCAAGATTTGTAGATGATTTATCTAATATTGAAATAGAGCCTTCAAATTTTAATAATCTAACCCAAACTTTATCGCACAAGATGAATGCAACTCCGACGAAGAAGAGTGTTACCCTTCCGAAGAAAAAACAAAACCCAGCGAAGGAGAAAAAGCAAAAATCAAAGAAAAATATCCATTTCTTAAATCGTAGGGGGTATAAAGGAAAGAGGAAATTGTAAAACCATTATTCTCTGAATATTTAGACTTTGATTCAGATTTTGTAAGTCAAATTTTTTTTTTTACAAAGAACTCTTTTTGGTATGAACCTTGTATGAATCAATGTTTATTGTTGATATGAAATTGGTATAGGTATTGACAAAAGAAATTGTATACATTTTGTATACTATTTATATTACAAAATACAATTACTTGTTATAATTGTTTTAAAATGGAAAAATGATGTGGGATGACAAACTTCCCTATGTAATTAGTTAATAAGGGTATAGTATAATTTTATTTATGGTCAGTAAATACAGTTTTACTTTTTTGCCATAATTAATGGGACCCACTGCCTATTTGTATACGGGATAAAATTAGTCATCCAAAAATTTTGGGTATAATTTTATTCAAAATCAAATTTATCTCTCCTATTCTCATTCTATATCTTTATCCTAAAATTATTCTTCACTTCTAATTTGAATTTCAATAGGAAAATTTTTGACCTTCTCCCTCCGATCTTTCTTTTACTTTTTGCAGGTAACCTCCAAATTCGTGGCTTTCAATATTTTTTTCTTGATTCCTTCTTCAACAATTGTATATGTAGTACACTTGTTATTTTTTTCATTTTTTTTTTATAAAAAAACTTTGTTACTTATCATATTACAAGTCTTTCAAAATCAAAATGGATGATTCCTCTCCATCTATGAGGATTACGAGAGATATGTCATTGCATGTCAATGTTGTTGATAATCCACCTTCATTTCAATTGGGTCAAGTCAGAATTCTGGGGTCAATGTAGGGTTTACATTGAAGAGGAGATTGATTCTGCCTCATCAGAACTAGACAAATCTGAAGAATATCAGGAACATCATGTAGTGTAATTTATATGCAAATTACAAAGTTATGTATATGGTGGGTTGTATATTACGGTAATATATACAAAGTATTATGAGACATTTCTTATTTGTATATTCTATTAGTTGTATATCAATTACTAAAGTTAGGTATATAGTGGGTTGTATATTAAGGTTACATATACAAAGTCTTATGAGGTAGTAGCTATTTCTATACAATTATTTAGTTTTGTATAAAATATAATTATATAAACTATACCCATCAAATGTAATTTCATAAAATCTATTTTCCATATATGAAATTTTCCCTTTTAAAATTTTCCAGAAATAAAATCTGCTGCTCAAAACGACTAAACAGGTCGTTACAATAGATACCAATTTACCCATCGTTCGTCCTCGAACGATCAAAAGGAGAAAAACAAGGACGAGAAGGAGTACCTGAATCTGTAAACAGGTGTGGGTATTTTTCTTGCATATCAGCCTCCTTCTCCCAAGTGGCCTCTTCAATTGGTCGATTCTTCCATTGAACTTTGATGGATGCAATTTCCCTCGACCTCAACTTGCGAACTTCTCTATCTAAAATAGCAACAGGTTCCTCCTCATAGGACAAATTCTCATCAAGCAGAACCGAATCCCAACGAATGATGTAGTTTCCATCCCCATGGTACCTTTTCAACATAGACACGTGAAATACCGAATGCACTCCTGACAGCCCTGGAGGCAAGGCTAATTCATAAGCCACCTCCCCTACTCGCTTAAGTACTTCAAATGGTCCAATATACCTTGGACTTAGCTTACCCCTTTTTCCAAACCGCATCACCCCTTTCATGGGTGAAACCTTCAGCAAGACTTGTTCACCCTCCATGAACTCTAAGTCTTTTACCTTTCGATCCGCATATTCCTTTTGCCTTCTTTGAGCCGCTAAAAGCTTTTCTTGAATCGCTTTTACCTTTTCCAACGAATTTCTCAACAGATCAATACCCCAAGGTCTAACCTCAAATGCATCAAACCAACCAATGGGAGACCTACATCTCCTCCCATACAATGCTTCAAATGAAGCCATGTCAATACTGGAGTGATAGCTATTATCGTATGAGAACTCCGCCAAGGGTAAGAAGTTATCCCAATGGCCACCAAATTCTATCACACATGCACGAATCATATCCTCCAACACTTGAATCGTTCGCTCAGACTGACCATCGGTCTGAGGATGAAATGCAGTACTAAGGTCCAATCTAGTACCTAATTCAGCATGCAAGGTTCTCCAAAACTTAGAAGTAAACTGCGTACCTCTATCTGATATGATGGAAAGTGGAACTCCATGTAATCGAACGATTTCTGAGATGTAGATTTTGGCTAACTTCTCTGCATTGTAGGTCACCTTGACCGGAATGAAGTGAGCAAACTTAGTTAATGTAACGACCCGCTAGGTCATTTTGAGAACTAAGACTAGTTTGACTCCTTTTGGAAATTTAAATGGGTACTTTTAAATTGTTCGAAGACTATGAGTATTTAGTTGATAAAAATTTTATTGAATAATTAATCTAGTTAATAGTTAGCGGGTCATATCCATAATTCATTTAATATCTTATACTTGACCCATTAATCATTTTAAGTTAGTGGGCTTACCACTTTTAAAACTTTATTAATTAAATTGTTAAATAAATAAGTAGTAGTGGTAGTAGAAAGGTTTGTTGTCTTTTTCTTAGTTGCTGGAAAAATTTATTGTTTATATATTAGAATTGTAGTGGTTGTAGTTAATGGAACAAATCTGTAAATATCAAATACCTTACACCTTTTGGCCCATATTTATTTAATATAAGTAAGTGGGTTTTATACAAAATTAAAGAGAGAAAAGAAGCCTAGCAATACTTCTTCACATTCACGCAGATCAGGAAAACAAAGGAGTTTATCTGGTGACCGGTAAGCTTAAAAAAAATAATTCTTGTTTTTGTTTTTGTTTTTGTTTTGGTTTTGTTCACATCGTTGATCTTGTGTACAAATTAAATTAATATTATGTATTTATAGGAATTAAGATTTAACTTTAGATTTGAGATCAAGAAATTGGTTATATATATATACATATTTGGGTGAGTTTTGAGTATAGAAAAAAAACGCAAAATAAGATTTTGTACATAAATGGGTTTCTATGTATTTTCTGTTTGTTTATTTCTATTATTATTGTTATTTTTTTTCTTTTGGTCATGGTTAAGGCTACAAGTTCTGTAACTAGTGGGTTAAAATTCTGGAAATTTCTTATAGTCATTACTTATTGTTGTAGTGTTAATATAGCTAGTCAATTTGGTTATTTATTTGTATTATATAAACATCATGGTAAATTGAGATTAATCCTAGGCTTAAAATTTAGGAATATGAGACTTGGCATAAACTAGAGGACACTAAATTTATGAATTTAATTATTTATTATGGATGTTAGTTTTTGGTATCATTAGGTTGAATGAGTTTTGGGGTTCGGAATAGAGGTATAGCTCTATGGATGTCTATAGATTTATTGCTTACGAATATTGCATAATTGGTAGATTGGGAACGTTTGGAAACTTTGCAAAAAGGGAAGGAAAAATCGTGAGGATTGGTGGCACGTAATCAGCGTACAAGGTATGTTAAGACTTTTTTAGACTTGTTGAAGGACGTTTTCCTAATTAAAAATTAAAAATAAAAATAGACAAAAGGGTAAGGGGGAAAGATGGTGGTCTCGTATCAATAGTGTGACGGGCATTGGTACGAGTACCGGTGTTATAAAAAGGAAAATTACTATTATAGAATGTGGATTGAAATTTGAGAATGCCAAAGCATATGGGCATTAGCTGATATATTATTGACTTGAATTCCATGTGTGATTGTGTTTTATTTATTTCACCCGTATAGCTGTGATAATTGAGGTGGTTATGTATTATGTTCATATTGATTGATTGAGATGCATCATCATCCCCTCTATTGAAATAATATTGTGCACATGCATAGACATGAGACTGAGTATAAGTTGGGCACGTGGAGATCGTCCGTGCTGGGGATGGTGAGATGTTAATATTGTAATTTGGGCATGTGGAGATCGTCCGTGCGAAAATTGTTTGATATTATGATAGTGCGTTGAGATCGTCCGCACAGACACGTGGAGATCGTCCGTGTCGATATATGGACCTCGCGAGTCCCCCATGGGTCATGAACTCTCGATGTATTTCCGAGGAGTATCATGTATATACAGTTGAGTGTGTACTGGGTATTCTGAGAAAATTCATTACATGGTGTTATATTGCATTGCATTTCATCACATCATTTATTTGATGATTATGTGTTTTGTTTGGTGTTTGGAAAATACTTGATGCTTGATTTCCTTTATTGATGGAACCTAAATTGTAAGTGTAATACATATATATATATATATATATATATATATATATATATATATATACTTGTGTAGTTTAATAATTTATTTTCTTATATAACTCCCGTCACTACTTCTTCGTTGTCGGTCAATGAGACATACTGGGTACACGTGGTTTCGTACTCATACTACGCTTGTTGCACTCCTTGTAGTGCAGATTCGATTCCGAGTAGGAGCACATCTCGTGGAGCAAATTGAGTCCGGCTTGAAGATTTGGAGTTGTGGTGAGCTGCTTGGTTGTTCCGTGGCCCACACCTCCCTCTATCTTTTATTTATTCGGTTATTAGTATTCAAACAGGATATCCCTTATGTTGGATTTGTCATTTAGTTTCAGACTTGCATCGAATTTTAGAAGCTCTTGTACTTAAGACACCAATTCTTGGGGTGATATATTTTTTTTGCTTCCGCATTTCGTACTTATAAGGAACTCAATGTTGGAGATTCTTACTAAGTGTTAGTTTTTTGACTCATTTGTTGGTTTAGTTGGGTTAATTTGTTGGGTTGGCTTACCTATTGGTTGGGAACATAGGTGCCATCACGACTTGCAAATTTGGGTCGTGACAGTTAATCTGTCCACAATTACCCAGATAGAATCAAACTTACCCAATGTCTTTGGAAGACCAACCACAAAGTCCATTGCAATTCTCTCCCACTTCCATTCAGGAATGGGCATTCTCTGAAGTGTTCCTCCGGGCCTCTGGTGTTCATACTTTACTTGTTGACAATTTGGAGATTTGGCAACAAAATTAACAATGTCTCGCTTCATTCTACTCCACCAAAAGTGTTGCTTTAGGTCACGGTACATCTTGGTTGCACCAGGGTGTATAAAATATCCGGAACTATGAGCCTCTGTAAGAGTAGTGTGGATCTAATCATCAACGCGGGGCACACATACCCTTCCCTTAATCCTCAAAACACCTTCCTCATCCATTATGGCCTCTTTAGCCTCTCCTCGCAACACCATATCCCGAATTCGGCTTAGTTTCTCATCATCGAACTGTTTTACCTTGATCTTGTCAAGAAAAGAAGATCTAGCCTCCACACAAGCTAAAAATCCTCCCTTCCTATTTACTTCTAGCC
>CM064971.1:7461727-7476727 GCA_032847665.1 Solanum chilense | reverse complement strand
TATTGGGCTTTACTTGGTCATTGCAATCGTAAGCTTTAGGGTGGGTTGTGATTGAGGGTCTTGCATATGTTGTAATGTTAGGAACTCTTATATATGCATTTTTGTTATAACATGATGTTGGAGTTATTTTGGTTACGTACTTAATTATGCTTTGATATAGGTTGACTATGTTATACTTGATGAGGTTGGTGTTGTATAGTATATGATCTTGTCTTACGAAAAATGTTATTATTGGCTTTTATGGGTTCTTGGTTATGTAGAAGGCTTTTCAAAGTAACTTAGCATGGTTTGGAATAAAAGTCCCCTTTAGCATTATTCCAAATGTTTTATGTGCATGTTCCATACTTACTACAAGTGGTGTACAAATACATATTTCTATATTTCTATAGTCATGTAGGTTTTTGCTGATAAGATGATAGAGGGCCATTTGAAGATAACTTAGCCTCTCATTATCTAAATTTGGTAGGTCCTCACCATTACGAGTGTGATGCCACTATCGACCTGGTTGAATGTTGTTATAGTCAAAAGACATTTTAGTTCCTTCTCATACATTTGAAGACTATTATTATATAAGATTATGTGTAACTTTTGTTGATATAATGTATGGGATAAGACCAAATTTTCTACTCATTATAGATGGTTTAACTTTGAGTCATCTTTATTAGACTATCTGTGTATATTGTGTATGTAGCTAAAAAGTAGAACCACATGTAATGCTTCCTATGTGAGGAGTCTATGTAAACTCCCTATGTATATATGATATGTAAGTGAGAGGTCTATGTAAACCTCACTATATAGATGTATACGAAAAGTTTTATTTTTTCGGCATTTTAACCTGTGATATTTTATGAAGAATCCTAAGAGGCTAGTCTCGTCCTCTACGAGGACGTCGACACTGGTTACTCCTAAGGGGTGCTCCCTGGATGTGACAAAAGGCTAACTCTAAGAATGTCTTAGACGTTCTTGGACTTTGACGTCCAAACCCTTCGAAGATCAACACACTGCCTCTTAACACTATAAATGACCATTTTACGAATTTATAAATTCATGACACACATGTTGAGCTCTAGTTATACCTAGTTCATTTTTACGGTGTTATAATTATATCTTTTGATAGATTATAACATGACTGTCCTTTAAAACCCCCAAAAACAAATGCTGTTGCGGATGCTTTCAGTCAAATGACAATGGGTAGTGTGGCTCATGTTGAATAGGGTAACAAAGAGCTAGTAAAAGATGTTCATAGATGTGCCGAGTTTGTGTTCGACAATAAAATTCTCAAAAATGG
The DNA here is from genome assembly GCA_032847665.1 of Solanum chilense. Classification (NCBI taxonomy): domain Eukaryota; kingdom Viridiplantae; phylum Streptophyta; class Magnoliopsida; order Solanales; family Solanaceae; genus Solanum; species Solanum chilense. The sequence continues at coordinate 7,475,439 of CM064971.1, read as the reverse complement.
GGTTTCATTGTTCATCATAACTTCGAGTCATCTTTAATGGTCGAGGAAAAGTCTAAGGAACATCTTGACACACTATTGAAGGAGTTCAAGGAATGTGTTTATAGTAAACTCAATGAGTCATTCTCCCAGGAGAGGATCGTGTACTTAGGTACCAAGGTAGATTGTGTAGGATGTTGATGACTTGAGAAGATAATTTTTTGAAGAAGGTCATGGTTCCCGATATAGAATTAATCTAGGTGCAATAAAAATGCATCGTGTTCTACAAGATGTCTATCGGTGGAACGGTTTTAAGAATGATATAGCAAAGTTTGTGGCTAAATGTCCTAATTGTAAACAAGTAAAGGCCAAACATCTTAGACCGAAATGGTTAACTCAAGTGATAGATGTCCCCACATGGAAATGGGAAGAAATCAATATTGATTTTTTTATGGGTTTTCCCCGCACGAGGAAACAAAATGATTCAATCTGCGTGATTGTTGATTAATTGATGAAATCTGTCCTTGTTCTTCCCATCAAAACAACTTATTATGCGGAGGAATATACTAGGTTTTACCTTAATGAGATTGTTAGTTTTCATGTAGTTCCCTTGTCAATTATCTCCGATAGGAGTCCCTAATTAACTTCTAGGTTTCGGAAGGCTTTCCATGGTGGACTATGTACTAAAGTGAATCTTAGTACCACATTTCATCTATTAATGGATGATTTGGCCAAACGAACCATAAAAATCTTGGAGGAAATGTTGAGGAAATGTGTTATTGACTTCCAGGATAATTGGGACGACCATCTACCATTGGTCGAATGTGCCTACAAAAATAGATATCATTAAAGTATAGCAATGGACACATTGAGGCCCTCTATGGAAGAAGATGTAGATCTCTATGTGGGTGATTTGAGGTAGGTGAGTTTGTTCTATTGGGTCCCACAACCTATGAGATTGTGGAGAAAGTCCGACTTATAAGCGATCATTTCAAGAAAGCCCAAAGTCGTCAAAAATCTTACGCCAATAATTTAAAAAGGGACCTTTATTTTATGGTAGGAGACATGGTTTACTCGAAGATATAACCCATGAGAGGGGGATTTGGTACAAAGGGGAAACTTAGTCCCTAGTATTTGGGGACATATAAGTTAATTAAATGCATTGGAAACTTTGCCGATGAATTGAAATTACCTATTGAGTTGGCTCCTATCCATCCGGTTATTAATGTGCCAATGCTTAAAAAGGGCGGAGGTAATCTGGTGTCTATTCATCCTATAGAAGATTTAGAAGTCAATGCCAATTTTACTTATGAAAAGGTACCGATTGAGACATTACACCGTTAAGTAAAGAGGTTGAGGAATAAAGAGGTAGCATCCATGAAGGTTCTTTGGAGGAACCAACTAGTGGACAATACTACTTGGGAGTCCTAGGACGACATGTTATCCTGTTATTCTCATATCGTTCCCACCTCTTCTAGTAAAGGTTGAGATTACTAACTTCTCTAAAGTTTTCATGTTGAAGGGTCGTAATGTGTTTTCAAACTTTATCACTTTCCCTTCATTATTCATGTTTTTTGAAATATTAATGTTTCATATACGTCATAAATTATGTGAATCCATACTTGATAGAAGGATTGATTACATGTTTGGTATATCGAGTTATGTGATATTATTGTAAAATTGCTCAAGTATGAATTTATGAAATCATGCACTGTTTCTTGTTCAATGTATTAAACTATATGAGAAGGAGAAGGACATTCCTCCTTGCATAATGTGAAATCCTGAAATATGTGCATATTTGGTAGTTGATGAAGTTCTTACCTCATTATGATATTTTTTTATGTTGAGAATGGAATGAACTTTTCGTTCTTTTATTTTTGTGTCATTGTTATCTATCATCTGTAAGTTGGGCTGCTAGTCTTGAGGTATCAGTTAAAAAAAGATGTTAAAGTGTCATTCGAGGACGAATGATCCCCAAGGGGGGATATTGTTACACCTCAAAAGTTCAATGACCTATTCTAGAGCCTCACTTGATCAACGATACCTTAAAACAATTTTTCTATGCTTAAACAAAGGTAATTAACTTAATATGAAAGTGATAGAATCTAAAGTCAAGAAACGACTACGACGTCCGTAGACTTGTGAAAGTTAATTAGTGTGCGTTCATGTGGTTGAAGGGATCTTAATAGTCCAATAAAATTCAAAATTAGTGAATGGTTTATAATACACCTTAGAGTGTTTTTAGGGTCAAAACGTCCGGGTTGGACTCCCGAAGATCCAACCTAAAGTTCCTTGAGGAGGACCTAACATTTGAACCTAAAATATTTCAAAAGACAATGTGCCATCCACGAAGGTGAACGACGATTCGTCGATGAGGGAACGACCCATCAATGGTGCTCACTGGTTGACCCTTAGAATATTCACCTACAGCTCCCAAAAACAAGCCTGTGTCTCAAACAACAGAGGACCAGGACAGTCCTGATTTGGACTACAGTCTGTCGACGTGGTCTAGTCGTTTAGACCCCAATGTTATTGTCTCATAATAGTTAAGTTAGGGGTTGTTAGGGAATTGGTTAATTAATTAATCAAGGTTTAAGGTCGGTTATAATTGATTAGTTTAGGACTGTATCGGTAACCTAAGTCATTGGACTAACCTAACACGTCATAAATCCAAAATCCCAATTAGCTCGCACCTCTTTCAAGTTTCTCTCATTACTTTAAGAAACCATTGAAGAAGAAAAACAACTTCATCCTAGGTCTTCCAGATTAAAGTTTTGCTTCATAAATCCTCAAGGGACTCCTTTACCCAAGAGGCTTTTATAAGTTTGGTTTTCAAAGATCTTTAAATATCATGTTTTCATCCAATTTTGAGTGCTTACTCTCAATGTTGGATTGGGTTGACTAAATTTGATTATATCTAACGATTTATGTATGTTAAAATGTGTATGGAAGTATTTCTTAAATATTTCCCCTAGATCTCTATAGAAACTCATGAACACCCATTTTCACTTGACCCTAACTTATGAATTGGATAAATTAAGATTGAAGGGGGTTGAAATAGAATTGTTAAGTATAAGTTACTCATATGTGATGATAATGTTTGAGTTATGAGGTGAATATCATGGAATTGGGAGTGATATACTTTATGAAATTCTTGGAAGATATAGGTAAGACTTTCAAGATCATGAATACTCTATTATGTTGATATTGGCCAATACTAACTGTTGCAGTTCAATTCAAGTGTAAATCATATAAGCAATGCATGTATGATTAGGCTATTATTACGACAAATATGAAACTTTGATAAGGTAAGGTTAAGGAGTATTGAAAGGAATTTTCTTTTGTATCTCATTACCATGATTATGATGTAATGTTCTCACTTATTATTGGGTTGTGATCAAATGAAGGTCTCAATCCAAAACCAAAGAGCTATGATCATCTTATTTAAGGAATTAGTCTCCTAATACCTATGATACAAACTAATATTAAGGAAGACTCTAAGTAACTTAAAAAAGGGAACATTTAACTTAGCACAGAGTGAACTTAACAATGAGAGGAGTCCTTTCCAATGAGGAAGGTAGATTCACCTTAAGTCTCATGGGGTGGAAACTACAATGCTAATAAGCATAAAGAGGGTTTCACGCAACAACCTCCTACATCTTTAACTATGTGCCCCATTGGAAACCTAACTACTAGATCCACTTAGACAATGTTATGATGTTAATGTCTTGCCATGAAAAGTAAGATGCCCTCCTTTCGGAGTGAGGGGTTGACACTGGATTCCATGATTAGCTCAAATTTTCAATTGTCAGTTATGGTGAAGTTTCATAAAAGTAGAATGAATAACTGAATGGAAGTAAAAGATGAATAATAACTAGGATGACTTGATAGGTATAGTAGTGTAGGTAAGGGCATGAAACTTTACCTATACATTGCACATGTATACCTTGAGGGAACTCCTACGGTGATAATTCTATATACTTATGTCATGAATCAAATGCCTAATGTTGATTCTATATACATCGGTTTCATATTATGTTGCATTTTGGTGGTTTAGATTCCCAAGTATGAGGTTGTAGATACTTTACATGAAGTTATATGATTTAAATACGATGCTTATGGTTTCTTTGCTAACTTACTTAGTGTATTTGGGGTTATGGGGATTTAGATATGCATTGCACTAGTTGGATTGGATTGTGATTATTAGTAAGGTATTATGACATGTTTATAAAATATATTCTAAGTATGAGTTTCCTACTATGACTTCATTATAATGTATTATTTGACTTGAAGGTAAATATGATTATTTATTTTATTGTTTACTTATACATATGTTTGGAATGTGCATTAAGTCTTTTATAGTAACTTAGCATGTTTTTTAACTAAATATTGCATTTAGTGTGTTTCTAAAATGTTGTGATTTCATATGTCTTCATAATTAACACATGTGATTTGTACTAACCTTATATTTTCTCTACTTTTTTAATAATGTAATTTAGGGTCATTGAAGTGTTCCGAGTCCATTTTAAAGGAGAACTTGGATAGTTCCCAAGTTATTTGTGAGTCCTCATGTTCGAGGATGACACCCATTATAATAGTTCTAGCTAATTCACTATGTCTAAGACAATTGTTCATTTATAATCTTTAAGACATTGTTGTAAGTTCTATATGAGACATATTGTAATAGTGTAAGGGTTATGTCCCAAATTTTGTACATCTATAATAGATAGTTATGTGTGAAACAGCAGTAGACTATGTTGTTGTAACATCTGGGGAGCACCCCCTAGAAGTAAAATGTCGTACTTGACCTCTCAGAGGTGTTATACAAGCCCATAGTTAACATTCATCGCATCGACATACTAAACTTAGCGGAAAATATAAAACTTGTCATAGCACCTCATATGCTAGAAACTTTACTTCATATCCATATAAAATATAAGTCACTACACATATAGACTTTAAGTGTCTTTGCCATCTAGGACTCAACACCATTAGAATTTATTAGGGGCACGACCCATAACACATTATATAACTATACATTATTTAAAGTCCTTACAATAAAGACAGTAGTAGGAGATCCTTGAACTTAAGGATTCCTTTTGTTTGAACTTGGGAATCATCCATCAAGATATTCACCATCCAAGACATCCTTTGTGCATCCATAACCTACACTTTGTGAAAAAAATAGAGAAGAATGGGATTTGTACAAGAATGCACTGAGTATGGCACCAATTCAAAAACATGCATTTAAAAAGGGAGATTTTCTTGAAATTATACTTCATGCCTTTTTAAGTAAATCTTTATAAAACCTTTAGAGAATCGCATTTATATCATTCACATACTTCATATAATCATATTCAAAGGTCTAACATTTCATAATATCAACCATAAAATTTATTACATATTTGAGTCACGTTATAGTAAATTCAATTCCTTTAATAGTGAACTCTTTCTATTAATTCATTACCCTGCAAAGTAACACTTTAGGGATACTTGGTGCAATGTAGAACCTTAGGATCACAAGGAAAATCCTACATATCATCTACACAAGACAACACATACCATCATAAAAGTATAATACAACATAGACATAGTTAAGTATAGACTTTAATGATATAGTCAACAAGATCAACAACATGCATAAATACGCATATCATGCACATGTTTATAAAAAGTTGACAAATACTACAATGTCTTGCATAAGGAACACATACATAGTGACATGGATTAGAACACCTTCCAAGAAATTCCTAGTGACATACTTGTGCAATGTCTACATGGGTTCATTACTTCCACCTATCCTAAGTAACCTCGCTTAAGTCACTCTATGTAGGGTCCTAGTCATTCACTTCCATTGTCCATTTAACTTTAGGGAAACCATAGCCTTAACCGATATAGACCATGTGATGCTAAACATGGAATCCGGTGTCATAAAACCCCACACCGACCAAGCGTGGTCTACCGGGCAAAGTAGAACCAAATGTAACATAGCTTTCTAGGTGGATCCACTAGCTAGTATCCTATTGTGGCACCATATTTATGGAACTTGGAGGTACATGTGAAAACCCTTTTTATGACAATATTAGGAATTGTAGTTACTGAATTAGGGAAACCCTTTTTATGCCTATTGAGGCATTGTGGTTATCCACCTCATGATATTTATAGTGACCTACCTTCAAAACATAGGAAGGGACACACACTCATATTCACGTTCACTCGGTGCTGACCTAAGTTCCCTTTATTGAAAACCTTTATTATAATGTTACATTTTAAACATAGGTTTAGGAGAGTCATCCGCTCATATGCTTAACTCATGGGTGATATATGAAAGTTCATCAAACTAAATCATATAAAAAATCCCTTCACATGAACATAGCATATGTAAAGCATCATTTAGTTTAGGGTACACATGAACACACCATTCGAGGCCCCTCTCTTAAAAATACCTTCATACATGTGTGTGTTTAGACATATACGTGAGAAAACCATTCACATAACACATTAACACAAACGTGTTCATACATACATATTCATTCATATAGAAGCCAAAACTAGAATTATCCTACAAGGTACACAGGTTCACTGTATAGGCAAAATCCCATACCCTTGCCCATACTAGTACACCTATAAAGTCATCCTAGATAAGGAAAGACATATCATTCTTACATAAACATCATCTTATCATGCATAGTAATAGAAACTAGTGAATATAAGAACTACCTTTAATTTAGACACCATGACCTATACTACTTGTAACATGCATGTAAAGTGAATGTATTTGTACATTAGTCAACATGAACACATAATGTGTATCAACAACATATTGAGGCAGCCACCCTCTTACCATAATACTCTTTCAAGCATAAACCACACAACACACAATTGCATAGGACACAAGCCAACATAATATTACACTTAAGACTCCTAAGTTGTGCTATTCACGCATTCACATAAGGGTACATAGTAAGGGATTACCAACAATTTTTAACTCATCAATGGCATCACCTATACTTTACAATCACATGGATATACACATGCTTATACAATAGCCATACAACCTAAATCACAATTGGGATAGGAAAGTAGGCATAAGCTTAACATTGTATCATCATAGACACATATATATTCAACAATTTGACTTCATGGACATGATAAACACGTATATATATTTATAATGAATTAAACACAGCCACCATATGTGGACCATACCATGTTATGTCATACAAGGCTTCATCAACTACAATACTATAATGAAAGTAGAAGAGATAAGCATTCTAACCAATTTCTCACCCTTTGATCATCATTGATCAATACACCTTGTTCTTCAACAATTAATGTATATGGAAGTAGCTAAATGTTCTTTAATCTTAAAAGAAACCATATACATGTCGCTACAAGATCATACTATAACATAATGCAAGCCATCTCACATGTACTAGGATGTAGAAGAACATATACCATTAGCATATTTAGTTTATATGGATTATAGATCATATTTCATAAATCATATAACTATAAGGCAGTTGCTAATCCTACACTTAGTCAAAATGAAAACATGCTTAAGCACTTCAAGATCAAGCTATAACATAAGCATTAGACTTGTCAATTTGCTAGAGGATAGAGGAATTCGCCAATACTATCAATTTCCTAAGGCAATGATCACCAATCATGTATTACTAATAAAAATATATGCTAGGCAATACCTAATTAAATCATAGTCTAGATGAGACACTACTACAATTTCCATTAAGGTCGACACAAACATGTTTCATATAAGGAGTTCATGGAAGGTAAGTTTACATAGGTTAATCCTATTCAAAATATCACGAATTGACCCATATTATATTCATTACATATAATTCATCCTCATATTTTATTGTAGGCAGAATCTATAGAAACTAACGATGATCACTTCATACAACAACTAACCTAACGTCAAGATCACAACTTACAACTCCATAGACTAGAAGAACCTTGATTAATTAAAAATAATGCTTCTCTTTGTTGCTAATAAAATATTTGTATCCACAATTAAAGAATGGTATTAACCTAAAACAGTAGATACATGAACAACAACTTAATCAAAAACCACTCTAGATTATTAAGAAGCCAATGTTACAGTGAATCATCTAAAACGAAGGTAAACATGTTCAAATCTTCATACATTGATCCTCATGTATCCATTACACACAATTCAAAATTAGTTCATGTAAACAACAGTAGATATAGGAGATTCAATGTATAGAATCATTATTCAATCGATAACAAGTCAAGATCACAAAGCCCATGCAAGGCTAAATCGATTTGACAATGTAACATGGGTTAATCATGACATAGGAGTTAAATCACGTTAAAATCACTGTATTAAATTCAATTTATCATATTGATTTAATGTAACGACCTGTTTAGTCGTTTCGAGCAGCAAATTTTATTTCTGGAAAACTGGCTGAGACGACGGATACCACGACGGACCGTCATGGGCACGACGGAACGTCGAGGGTGTCTCGTCCCAGAACACTTAGAATTCTGAAATTTGAGTACTAAAATCGACTCTCTGTAATCTGTGACGGACCTGCAGGACGGACCGTCACATCTACGACGAACCGTTGTGAAGCCCCGTTTCAAAACACTTCAACTCTTGAGAATTTGGTACAGGGAACGATTCTCTGAACATCGTGACGGAAGTGCAGGACGGACCGTCACAGGGGTGACGAACCATCACAGGCTCCTTAGTGAAAAGTGGAGTTTCTGATCCTTGCGACGACCTGCATGACGGACCGTCGTAGGTACGACGGGCCGTCACAGGTTGCGCAAATCCCAGGCTGGGTCGGATTTCTTTACACGTTTTAAGGGACGTTTTGGACTATTCCTGCTTTAATTATAAAGTTAGAGGGTTAATGTTAATAAGTCTAATTACTTGGGGGTTAAAAGAGGTAACCTTAAGTTAATTAGTGGAGTATTATTGTCATCTTTTACACTTAATTATATGTTAATTAGGGTTAAAGAAAGAGGGTTTTGAATAAGAAAAAGAGAAAGAACAGAGAGAGAGAGAGGATCGAACGAAGAGGAACCAAAGCATAGGAATTGCTTGCTTGATCATTATTCTTCGATGGAGGTAGGTTCTGGTTTTCATGCTATCTTATAGTAAACTCTTAATAGATAATGATATGTGTTGGTAGTATTATAAAGTCTTCTATATGCTTAATTGTATGCTTGCATGAATATGATTATGTGATTGTGAATGAATTAGCGTGATGAAAACTATTGAATCCCAAATCTTGAAAGAAACTTTAATCTACGTTATTAATGATGATGCCTTGGTATAAAAGAAGGCTTGATGAATTAAAGTAATGGGATTGATGATGCCTTGGTAAAGAGAAGGCCTGATGAGTTGACAGAATGAGATTAGTGGATCGGAGTGTCAATGTTCCGACACATAGTATTAGTGGATCGGAGTGTCACGTTCCGACACATAGTATTAGTGGATCGGAGTGTCACGTTCCAACGCATAGTATTAGTGGGACGGGTGTCACGAACTGACACGTAGAATTAGGGGATCGGACTGTCATGTACCGACACATATTATTAGGGGATCGGGTGTCACGAACCGACACATAGAATTAGGGGATCGGAGTGTCACGTACCAACACATATTATAAGGGGATCGGGTGTCACGAACCGACACGTAGAATTAGGGGATCGGAGTGTCACGTACCGACACATAGTAGTAGGGGATCGGAGTGTCACGTACCGACACAAGAGGAAGAAAGATAATGAATCTTGAAAGATGTTAATATACTCAACATAATGAACTTAATTCCCCAAAGTGAGTGTGGTATTGAGGCTTGAGCCCTCATGGATGAACTTGATGGTACTTATTGTTGATTATAGTACTTGTTGTTGCTACATGTTGAGTTATAGTTGATTTATGATATTAACTGATATATACTGTTTTCTATTTTGAGTTGGCCGATGATATCTACTCAGTACCGTGGTTTGTACTGACCCCTACTTGTATGTTTTCTTCGTTGTTATTTGTGGAGTGCAGCAAACGGACCGTCTTCTTCAACTCAACAGTAATCTAGCCAGTCTTCACTACATCGGAAATTCAGGGTGAGCTAATGCGTCTAGCTTGGACTGGATCTTCTTCTTCAAGTCTTGATGCCTTGAACTTCTGGCATGGACTAGCTTTTATTTGTTTTAGCTTCTTAGACATTTTTAGTTTAGTAATTTGATCATAGATGTTCTTGTGATGATGACTTCCAGATTTTGGGGAATAATAGATGTTGAATTTTAGTAGTTATTGAATTGGTTTTTATTAATGAGTTGAGTCTTCCGCATTATTTTCTGTTGTTGTACATTGAAATGTTAAGGTTTAGATTGGTTGGTTCGCTCACATAGGAGGGTAAATGTGGGTGCCAGTCGCGGCCCCGATTTTGGGTCGTGACAAACTTGGTATCAGAGCATTAGGTTCGTTGGTCTCATCACACAAGAACGAGTCTAGTAGAGTCTTGAGGAACGGTAGGGGGACGCCTTTACTTTTCTTTGAGAGGCTATAAGGCTTTAGGAAAATTCCATTCTTTCTTTCGTGCTACTAGTTGAGTCCAATTGGTATTTAGGTGATACAAATTGGTGTCTGACTATCTTCACTCTATTTCGCAGATGGTTTGAACTAGAGCAACGACCGCACCAGCAGCGACACCGGCAAGACAAGATGCGTCTGAGCCAGCCACTGGGGCTGTAGCTCGAGGAAGATCAGTGGCAAGAGGCCGTGGTAGAGGTCGTGGGAGGACGTCCTCTAGAGGAAGAGGACGAGCACCTAGCCCATCTGGTACTAGGGCGGTGACACCTCCACCGACTGAGGAAGTGATAAGAGAGGGTGAGGAAGGGGAGACTGAACAAGTGCAGAATGAAGAATTACCACCCCAACCTACCCCAGAGATGATCAATCAGGTTCTTGCTTATCTTAGCGGGTTATCTGATCAGGGTCAGGCACCTCCAGTGTTTTCTGCACCAACACCTCCGGTTTCAGAGGTACAACATGCAGCCACTATGGCTCCTCGTATGGATGCCTCATTGGAAATAGGCACATTTCCTCGTCTGACTACTGGGCCTATAATGAAAAATGATCAGCATGAACTTTTCAGTAAGTTCTTGAAATTGAAACCTCCAGTCTTCAAGGGTGCAGAATCTGAGGATGCTTACGATTTTCTGGTTGATTGTCATGAGCTACTACACAAGATGGGTATAGTAGAACGGTTTGGTGTTGAGTTCGTGAGTTATCAATTTCAAGGGAACGCCAAAATGTGGTGGCGGTCACATGTTGAGTGTCAACCAACAGAGGCACCGCCTATGACTTGGGCATCATTCTCTAGCTTGTTTATGGAGAAGTATATCCCAAGGACTTTGAGGGATAGAAAAAGGGATGAGTTCTTGAGTCTAGAGCAAGGTAGGATGACGGTTAATGCATATGAGGCTAAGTTCCGTGCATTATCCAGGTATGCCACCCAACTTTGTTTTAGTCCACAAGAACGGATTTGCCGTTTTATGAAGGGGTTGAGGTCAGAATTGCGGATTTCAGCCTTACAGGTAGCAGCCACGGCAAAATCCTTCCAAGAGGTGGTAGACTTTGTGATAGAGGTGGAAGGAGTAAAGCCAGATGACTTCACCACGACATCGACATCAAAAAGGTTTCGAAAGGGAGGTGAGTTTAATGGTTCTTACACTAGAGGACAGGGTTCTGGAGGTTACTCAGTCCGACCCATTCAGTCTTCACTACAGACAGTAGTTGGGGGTCCACCTCAGACCGGTCAACACTTCTCCGAGAGACCTATGCCTGACTCCAGAGAGTGTTATGGATGTGGAGAGACTGGACATATTAGGAGGAATTGTCCAAAACAGAGTTACAGACCTCCAATAGCTAGAGGTAGAGGTGGTCATGGAAGAGGCCGATTTTCTGGAGGACGTAGTGGTCGAGGTAATGGTGGTCACCAAAACGGCCAAGGTGATGGCAAATTGGAGCAACTACGGCACAACATGGTAGGGGCAACGGACAGACTGGTGATAGGGCCCATTGCTACGCTTTCCCTGGGAGATCTGAAGCGGAGGCGTCTGATGCTGTTATCACAGGTAATCTTTTGGTTTGTGATTGCATGGCTTCTGTATTATTTGACCCTGGCTCCACATTTTCGTATGTATCTTCCTCATTTGCTAATGGTCTTAATTTACATTGTGAATTGCTGGACATACCTATTCGTGTTTCTACTCCGATGGGTGAGTCTGTGATAGTCGAAAAGGTATATAGGTCTTGTTTGGTGACTTTTGTGGGGAGCAATACTTATGTAGACTTGGTCATCTTAGAAATGGTTGACTTTGATGTAATACTGGGTATGACTTGGCTTTCTCCGAATTTTGCGATATTGGATTGTAATGCTAAAACCGTGACGTTAGCCAAGCCTGGGACAGATCCGCTAGTGTGGGAGGGTGACTACACTTCCAGTCCGGTTTGTATCATCTCCTTTCTTCGTGCTAAGATAATAGTTAGCAAAGAGTGTTTATCTTTCTTGGCACATCTCAAGGATGACACTATACATGTAACTCCAATTGAGTCAGTTTCAGTAGTCCGAGAGTTTTTGGATGTGTTCCCTGCAGATCTTCCTGGTATGCCAACGGATAGGGATATTGACTTCTGTATTGATCTTGAACCGGGTACTCACCCCATTTCTATACCCCCTTATAGAATGGCTCCCGCGGAGTTAAGAGAGTTAAAGGCCCAACTTCAAGAGTTGTTGAGCAAAGGCTTCATTAGACCAAGTGCATCTCCTTGGGGTGCTCCGGTGTTGTTTGTGAAGAAGAAGGATGGGAGTTTTCGGATGTGCATAGACTATAGACAACTGAACAAGGTAACTATTAAGAACAAGTATCCTCTTCCTCGCATTGATGACTTGTTCGATCAGTTGCAAGGTGCTTGTGTCTTCTCTAAAATCGACTTGAGGTCCGGTTATCATCAATTGAAAATACGGGCAGCGGATGTGCCAAAGACTGCTTTTCGAACTAGGTATGGGCACTACGAATTTGTGGTAATGTCTTTTGGTCTTACGAATGCCCCTGCTGCTTTCATGAGCTTGATGAACGGGATTTTTAAGCCATATCTGGATCTCTTTGTGATCGTGTTTATTGACGACATACTGATATACTCAAAAAGTAAGAAGGAACATGAGGAGTATTTGAGAATGGTGTTAGAGTTGTTGAGGAAGAAGAAGCTCTATGCCAAATTCTCCAAGTGTGAGTTTTGGATAGATTCAGTGTCCTTCTTGGGGCACGTGGTTTCTAAGGATGGAGTGATGGTGGATCCATCTAAGATTGAGACAGTTAAGAATTGGGTAAGACCTACTAATGTGTCAGAAATAAGGAGTTTTGTTGGGTTAGCTAGCTATTACCGCCGATTTGTCAAGGGATTCTCTTCTATTGCTTCCCAATTGACGAACTTGACTAAGTAGAATGTTCCATTTGTATGGTCGCATGAATGTGAGGAAATCTTTCAGAAGCTTAAGACCCTGTTGACTACTGCACCAATTCTTACTTTACCGATAGAGGGTAAGAACTTCATTGTTTATTGTGATGCATCCTATTCTGGTTTGGGTGCAGTGCTAATGCAAGAGAAGACTGTGATTGCGTATGCTTCGAGACAATTAAAGGTGCATGAACGTAACTACCCGACTCATGATTTGGAGTTG
>CM064971.1:7350058-7461627 GCA_032847665.1 Solanum chilense | reverse complement strand
TACAAACATATTTCAAGCTTACTTACATATAGAATTGACAAATGAATATTATACAATCAGTTTAATAATTAGTATTTTTTAAAAAATAAAAAAACATGAAATCACAGATGCACGTTAATCTGATGCTTTAGTCGTGAGCTTTAAAATTGGTATTGTCTTTCTATAGCTTTAGAATTCTTTATTTTGGGAAAATATTTGGTTTTGAATGTTTTGCTTAAATCATGGGATTATGTGAATTATTGTTAACATCTTTTGTGCTACTGTTACCATTTATTGAAAAAAATTGTATAAATTTAATTAAAAAAACGTTTTATACAAATTTAAATTCACCTAACAAACTAAACTATACCCATTGAATGTAAATTGTAATTATATAAACTATACCCATCGAATGTAATTTCATAAAATCTATTTGCCATATATGAAATTTTTCCTTTTAAAATTTATATTTTTTTCATATGAACGTGTGTTTTACTTTTGGTATGAAATTGGTATTATATTGCCAAAAAACTTGCAATCATTTGGTATACTATATATATGACAAAATACAACTACTAGTTGCAATTGCTTTAAAATTGATATTCTTTTTGTATGAAATAAGTATGAAATTTGACAACCCAATAAATTCATGGACTATTATATTTTTTAGATGTTTAGAAAGTGTATAAAAATTGGTATCAATTAGTAAATTTAGTGTAGTATGTATAAATATTTTACTGTATGAAATTTAATACCTCAACAAAATTTATGAAACATTATACTCTTTATTGATGTTTAGAGTGCATATAAATTAATATCAATTAGTAAGTTTAATTTAGTACATATAGATATCTTACAATATCAAAATAAGTATGAAATTAGATATCTTGACAAATTTAGAATTATTGTATCTTTTATTGGTGTTAAGAAAAACGTATACAAAATTGATACTCAACTACCCATTAGTAAAGAACAACAAATAGTGTATTATCTTTAAAAAGTGTATTAAGATTGGTATCTATTATGAAGTTTACTATAGTTATACAAATATTTCATCGTATCAAATAGGTATAAAATTTGATACCTCTACAAATTTGACATTATTATATCTTTTATTGGTGTTTAAAGAGTGTGTAAAATTAGAACCCAACTACCCAATAGTAACGAGCAACAAAAATTGTGTATTTTACGTTTAAAAGTATATTAAAATTGGTATCAGTTAGTAATTTTAGTATAGTATGCATAAATATTTTACAGTATGAAATTTGATAACAGTTTTCTATTTATGAAGCTTGCATATATAAGATGGTATTTGTAAATGATGTAGAATTTTCAACCAGAAACTAATTATTCACTTAATGCTTGATCAAAAAAAAAGTTTCATCTAAAAAAATTACAAAAATATCATATTCCAAAAATAAAAATTCTTATTTTAATTTTTTTAAAACAATTTCAAATGAAAAAAAACACCTAAAAATGAGAGATTAGAGATGTCAAAATGGTTGGCCAAACCCAATCCAACTAAATCATAACGGGCTAGAGAGTTAAATAGGTTAGGATGGATTGACCCTTTTAATTAAGGGAAAATTACAAATATCCCTAAGTAATTAGTTAATAAGGGTATAGTTTAATTTAGAAAAAATTGTATATAATGGCAAATTAATAAATCAAATGAAATGTTATAACCACATTTTGATTTAATTGTGTCATGTAACAAACTGTTAGCTAGTCACCTCTTCCCTCAAACTCTCGCTCGCCACTCTCCTTCTCTAGCTCCATCTCTCGCTTGATCCCTCTAACTTTTATACAAACACAAGTGCAGAAAATGTATTTCCGTTTGTATAAAGCGAAAAAAATATATATATACATATATTTTCGTTTTTCTCTCCCAGATCTCGCTCGCCACTCCCCCAGATCTTGCTCGCCACTCTCCCAGATCTCGCTCGCCACCCTCGCCACTATCGCTTATATAAACAGAAACGAAATGTATAAATTGTATTTCTATTTATGTAAAGCGAGAGAAAATTGTATATACACTTGCAAATACATATATCGTCGTCATATAGACTTATAATTATACAATACAGATATTTCTTTGCCCAATTTTCTTTTGTCTTTCTCTCTTTATCGTTTTATGCATACACAAATTATACAGTGATTTGTATAGAATTGTATATGTATAGCGAATTATACAATTGGTTTCTTTATATATGTATAGCGATTTATACATATTTATGTTTGCTATGGAGCGCAATTATGCGAACTTTGCTATAGCATACAAATAGAAATTTTGTGTTAGTATATGTGAAAGTTGCTCTTTAATTTATTTACTTTCAATAATTGTAGTTTTATTTTTTTTGCCATAATTAATGGGGTCCGCCACCTCTTTGTATACCGGATCGTAAAAGACTTTTTTTATGCTTTAGTATATAATTCTATACAAAATCAATTTTATCTCTCCTATCTTTATTCTATATCTTTCTCCTAAAAGCACTCCTTTTCTTCTATTTTGAATTTCGAATTTGGAAAAATTTCACGTTCTCCCTTCTGTCTTACTTTCATTTTTCGCAGATAACCGCCAAAATCAATCCATAAATCCTTTTTTTTCCTTCATCAACAATTATATATGTATTATGCTTCTTAGTTTTCTCATATTTTTTTAAAAAATAAAAATCTTTCTTTCTTATCAGATTATAAGTTCTTCAAAATCAGAATGAAGGATAAATCTCCATCTATGGAATGACCCAATGACAATTGAGAAAGTCATGAACAACGCAAATCTAGCGGCATTAAGATTGTTGAAGCTGAAAGTAAGAGAAAAGGCATAAACATTTATTTAGAGGAAATTGGATTTGCCTTGTCAGGAACTGGACAAAATTGGACAAATATGAAGAACATTAGAAACATTAGGTAGTGTAATTTATATATAAATTACTAAACTCATGTATATAGTGAGTTGTATATTAAGGTAATATATACAAAGTATTATGAGACCGTTGTTATTTGTATATTCTATTATTTGTATACCAATTACTAAATTTATGTACATAGTGGGTTGTATATTAAGGTAACATATACAAAGTCTTATGAGACACTAGCTATTTGTACACAAATATTTGGTTTTGTATAAAAGAAATTTGTTAAAATCGTTGTATAATACATACACAAAATTATAGTACATTTTACAAATTCGTCGATATGTACAATTAAATAAAATATGAATAAAATAAATATTGTATGTATAAACATTAGACACTCAAATATACAAACAAATTTCAAGCTCACCATATATACAATTGACAAATGAATAATATTATACAACCATTTTAATGATTAATTTTTTCAAAAAACAAAACAAAATTGCATATGCATATATACAAATATAATCCATATACCAAAATAATCGTACATTATACAAATTTCTAGATACATACAAAAAAAAGTAAATAATTAAATATTGTATACAAATAGACTACACAAAAAATATTAAACACAAATACAACATACTCTCTTTTTGAAACAAGCATAACTATTATATATACAATTTTCATACTATGATGGTCACGTATACACTTAATAACACATAGTATATTATACACGAATATCGTATAAAAATTATATAAAATTTCTCAATATATATATATAGGATCATTACCGTCTGAGTGATTCATACGACTTATTCAATTTTCTTTTTTGGGAAAATAATTGAGTTTAATCGGTTAGCTTAAATAATGGGATTGTGTAAATTTTTGTTACCGTATTTAGCGCTACTATTACCATTTACTGAAAAAGTAAAATATTGATGAATTAAAAATAAAAAAATGTTTTATTCAAATTAAAAGATGTATAATAAGCTAAACAATACCCATAGAACATAATTATGTAAACTATGCACATATAATGTTACTTTATAAACTACGTTTGCCTTATATGAAATTTTTCCATTAATTAAACAGCTTATAAAATAGCAGGTCAACCCATCTCTAAGAAGACTACAGGTTGGTGCGGACCGGTCTTTCAACCAAAAAATGATCAACATTGGAGTCTTAGAAAGAATATCTAAGAGTATCAAATGTTGCTGACTGATGAACACGATATCAATACAAACAAAATTCATTTATGAATTACACACTTAAGTGAATACTTATAAAAATACATCATAGCTAAGTAAACAACATCATAAGATTCATCGGAGCAAAAAATATTATATGATCATTTGTTTTCATAAACAAGACAACAAAGGAAAAATGAAAAGTTATGCATAAAAACAAAAGTAGATTTGATTTTAGTGGACTAATGACCCTAAAATGTAAATGATTTGCAAAGGAGTAAGACTTCGGGTGTGTTTGGTATGAACTGTTTTCCAATTTTGTCATGTTTGGTTGGGTCAAATGTTTTGAAAAATGTTTCCAAATCAACTCATTTTCTTCAAATTTAAGAAAAATGACTTCCCCTTCAAAACTTAAGAAAAAGATTTTCTAAAACTCTATTCCAACCTCCCCCTGCCCACCCCACCCTACCAGCCCCCACCCACCCACCCCAACCCATCCTACTACCACTAAAAAAAATTGAAGTTTCTTTTTTCAATAAATATTTCAACTTTTAAAATTCATTTTTCATCTCTGCCCTCGATCCCACCTCTCCCCTTGCCCCCCGCCCAAAAAAATTAATTTTGTTTCTAAAAAATATTTTTAACTTTAAAATTTCATTTTTTTCACCCTTACCCTCGACCCCTTTCCGCACCCTCCCCCCCCCCCACACACACCACCACAAAAAAAAAAATATATATATATATATATATATATTGTTTTTTTTAAAAAAAAAATAACTTCAAATTTCAATTTTTTCTCCCCTATCCCTCCCCCGAAATTTTTTTTAAGATATTCTTTTTTTTAAAATCAACTTCAAAAACTATTTGTTACTCTAGTAAAAAAAATATATATATATTTCTCAAAAACATTTTTCATTCAAAAACTAAACACTAAAATATTTTTCTGGAAAATAGTTTCTGCTCACCAACCAAACATGAGAAAATAAGTCAAATATCTACTTGTTTCTAAAACATTTTTCCATGAAAAATATTTTCCTTCATAGCAAACACATCCTTCGTTTTATATTTTTTAAATTTGTATTAACAAAATCTTTACAAATAAAACACTACTAAAATATATGTAATAAATATTTTTAACATTAATAGCCCATGGGCTGGCCTCTAAGGCTCGCGGATTGGGCCTATGAGGTTGGCTATCTGACCAAATGTCGTGTGAGATGAAAGTCTCATGCACGATTTTGAATGAGAGAAAGAAGTGAGGAATCCTCTTTATACAATTTTTGGATAGATAGTATCATTCTTCATCTTTATGTAATGTCACACCTCAATAATTTGAATGATAAACCTACCAAAAAAAATAGGATATGCGGTAGAGCTATTACTAAAAGGTAAAGTAAAAAACAAAATAAAATTATTAAATACTAGCTAAAGATAAATTGAAAAAAAAAAATTAAGATAACGATACGGTCACCACCAAATCAATAGTTCTAAAATGAAAATTTTCGCCGTCCCCTTCCAATGAATTTAAAAGTCATCCCAAACTTGCAAATAGCCCAAAGGTTTTGACATTGGGCTTGGACAATTATAAAACCCAAGTGCATTTTATTCTTGCAACATTGGTATGAAATAGCCCAAACATTGGAATCACCCAATTTCTCCCTCTCTTTTAATAAATGAATTTCGATGAAAAATGTGATCAAAATTATTACATTTTATACTAATTTGAGATCTCTATAAAAACTCGTAAACTTTAATTTTTTTCACTTTTAAATTAAAGCATAATGAGTCATAATCCCTCAAAAATAGTCTCTCTATTTCTCTAAAGTGAAAATAAAACTTATATACACACTACCCCTCCTCAAACATCACCATTCACCCCTAAGTATGTTTGTTTTATAAGTTAAAGCTTAACATATGTTTTTCCCTCATGGTGATCAATGATAGAGTGATACTCAATACTCTATTTTTCCTAATTTATGCATATCACCTTTCAAGTTTCAAACAAGATTATTTTTCGATCATAGTTTTTCATATATATTTTTTAAAAAAAATATTTTGAATTATTTATTATTGCGACTTATTGTACTTTTTACTTAGTTTATATATGTAAATTTTATTCTTAAAAAGTCTAAAGATTTCCTAATTGAATTTACGATCAAATTAAAAGATTTAATTCTTAAAAATTGAAATGTGTCACATAAATTGAGACAGATAGAAAGGGAGAAGGAAATTATTATTAACTCAAGCAAATAAATCACATGCTAAAAGTTTTTGCTAAAGGGAAGAAGATCATAAAGAATATGAAACTACATAGTAGTACTTGTAATTGGGAGACATGGCATTTTTCCACTATAAAGAAGAGGACTCAATTGTTTGGGAGAAAGATAGTAGACATCGCATTGGATTTCGAGCCCTTTTTTTTTTCTTTTTTTTCTTCATCTTTTTTGTTGGTCATGAATTGAAGGTAGAAAACATGTTGTGATGTTTTCTTTTCTTTTTTTAATAAAAAAAAAATCTCTCTTTTTTGACTTAAATGGGCAGAATATTTTGATCATTGAGCTTTTACTTGATGAGTTGATTGAGGAAAGAAACACAAAAAGTGGACATAAAAATGAAACTCTCAATCTCATATTTGGAATTTCTTTTAGGGATTTGCTGACTTTATTACTTTGATTTCCCATTAAGATGAGGAAAACACCTCATTATTTAGACATATAATCATTTCTTTGTATTCTTTTTCAAAAGAAGAAAAAAAAGATTATGTGATTAGGTCAAAATAATGCTTGGGTTTCCACTTTGAGCTATGGTTTATTCACCCTTCCTTTTTGTACTTCTTAACTTTCTTTTAAAAAAAATAATAACTTTTAACTATACCTCGATCGTTAGTAACTTAGAAGAGTAGTCGTCTATAAATCTTCAATGTCTATATCACCTTCCTTTTTAGGTGTCAACTTAACTAATAGTGTAGAATATTAAGGAAATGTACCACGTTAAGATTGGCGACAAGAGGGGTTACTCAGATGATAAGCATCCTCCACCTCCGATTTTAAAGTTGTGATTTCAAAGCAAAAAAAAAAAAGTTGTTCCAACCAATCCACCAATTTCTCTTTTCATTTCTAACCAATGCCAATGAAAGATACAGACCCCAATTAAGAAAACAAGAAAAAACTCAACTCACTAAAGAGGAGTTTAACATTACTACATATCCCAATTAAGCTAAAACATTTTATACATGCAAACTATAACTACTTGAAGCTTTAGCAGCAGTTGTTAATAATAGTCTATCCAAACAAGGTCCAAGGTAGATTTTCCATAATCCACAATAATTAGATTGTTCTTTGCCCTCTGCACAAACTTGCTTGATACCTCAGAATGGAGCTTCTCAAACCGAATTCTGCAGTGACAATCTTATTACCAAGAAAGGTAAGTGAGACTTGTAGTACGTTCGTTCATCCAAAGCCTCGACCTCATTCCTGGTTTAAGAGTAACAACAAAGAAATGGTTAAGACTATTCTTATTATTACTCAATGAACATGATAAACGCAGAATATTGGACATCGAGTTCATCAAGTTTAAAAAATTTCAACAGCTTGATCATTTCACGACGCTACAGTTTCTTCTTTTTTTGGGTGGGTGATCCACTATGTTTTGTTTTTGTTTCCTTGACAAGGACTACTCTGTAAAGAGCAATTGACTCTTACCAGCAGAAAGAACAATGAACAAAACAAACAACAATCATTTGTAAATGGAATGGTGGCGTAAGATAAAATCGGTGCAATGACCGAGCAAGAATTCAGTATAGGCACATTGCAAGTAGAAAGCATATCATTATATTGCACACACAAGTTATAGATCAGCAGAATCATGACTATTACAAGTATTGAAAACAGTTAAAAGACATCAAAATCCAATTATTGACAAGTCCTAGCAATTAAGAACTTGAGACGTCAGCTGCATATCGCCAATAATGGAAATGTGGTAACTAATAACTTAGAAGGAAATGCCAACTAATAATTTGTAGCTCTATCAAGTAAACTGTTCCATCTATAGTAATATTCTTGATTTATGTAGATGCGATAGTAAGAACTAAAGAACACTATAAGCTAGTTTGGACATTCTAAAGGATACTAATAATGCTTTTCATAACAACAAAGTGAAACCGAATACGGTAATCCTACTCAATTAACACATGTTAAGCTCATTGAGATTATGGGAGACATAAGATAGGCACAAGTTTATGATGAGACAAAGAAAAGATTTTTCCTGTTATTAGAAAAAATCCAAGGAGTACACAAATGACATATGCATCATCAAGATTACACAGACACAAATGATATCAAAACAAATGCAACGAAAAGTTAAAAGCACTAAGGACCTTGGATCTCAGTAGAGTCGAAGTAAGCTCCTGGCGATCGAATGTGAGCCATTTGGCCTACTTTTTCCTGGTAAACCTCTCCGACTGCCTCTCATGGGTGCCAAGTAGAATCGCAAGAGTCCATTATCAATATGATTAGGTGAATATCTAGCGCTTCGATTCCTCTCCAACAAAATGTCATCTCTTTTCTTCTTTACATGTCCATTCATGTCAACACTAGATTTCCTCATACTCCCAAATGATCCACCAATACCGGTGGAGTTTCTCCAGCTAACACTGCTGTTACTCCTGAATACCTTCCTATTAACACCACCTCTAACATCACCATTTGTCCTCAAGTCTTGCCAAGATTCAGAAAATGACCTCTCCACTCCATTTGATCTACTATACCTATCATCTTCCTCATCTTTGTTCCCACTAACTCTCCTATTTATAAAACCCCATAAATTCCAGGCCCATCTCCTTGACTTTTTCGAATCCTTTCGTTCCCCGTTACCAATCACTGAACTATTATTATCCCTAAAACCTGTCAATTCGAATGTTTCAGAGCAGTCATCTCTTAAAGAATTGGAATTCGAATACGTATCCCTGTCACCAACCAACACTTTGGCTCCAAGAAACTGATCACCCATAGCAGGCAATACTTTAGCATTAGATACTGATTTCATTTCATCCATTTCTGCCACAACAGAAGCTGCAGTCTTCCTAATTGAATTAGACCTATCAAGACTCTTCCTTCTCCTCGAAGACGAATCCGAGTAATACTCTTTGGTTTGAGTAGAACCTCCAGGCATTGATTCATCCTCATTGATAGAAGTCATTGAAAGACGAGGTTCCTCAACCGGAATTTGGTTATCAGACCGCGGAATATGCACAACTGGTGCATCTTCTATCACTGAAACCATTGGTGGCATTCTAGGAAAAGTCCTACCAATCAAATAACCATCCCAAGAAGCACGGGGTTCATCGAAAGAATACCTTGGATCATCAAAACTCATCCTTCCAGCATCGAGGGAAAACCGAGGATCAGTATCACAGGACCTTCTCCCAAAACCATAATCAGCTATCTCCGATTGGGTATCCCTATAACGCCTTGAAATGGGCTTTTCTACAGGCAATGTACCAGAGTTTTCGCCATTGTTTCTCTTCTTCAGCTTCTGTTTTTTCCTCCAGTTATGCCATTTCTTACTAAAAACCGATGCAGCTGACCAAAAACTCCCTGCAATTTCCTTCAAATCCTTTCCCCCTGAACCCTTTTTGCCCTGTGAATCAAGATCTATATGATCTTTCATCGGCTTCAATACCTCCTCTTCCAACACAATCTCCGGTTCCATCTCATTTTCCACCGGTAACTCCTCTTCAATTATTTCATCACCCACATTTCCAAACTCTTCACCATTTTCGAATTCGTCTTCTTCCTCCTCCTCCTCCTCTTTAACCGGTCTACCAACAAACCCATCCCCAATATCATTCGCATTTTGATTAAGCGAACAAGCGGATTTCCCAGTTTTCGTTTCGTCGTCAATAGAAAACAAAGACCAAAGAGTATTACGACCACGAACGTCACAGGATTTCCTTTGGGGTTCAAAAGCAGAAGTATTAAACCCCAACGCCTCGTTTTTTGAAGCAGAAAACGATTTAGTCCGACGAAGCTCAGGAAAAAACGAAGTGGGTTTAACAGGTTTAGGAGGAAGATTATTAACAACAACCGAAGAAGAAGAAGAAGAAGAAGGAACAGAAGGTTTAGAGAAAAGGGATTTAATAGCAGCAGCAGCAGCAGAAGATGAAGAAGTAGAAGGACGTCGAGAAGAAGACGAAGGGTTGCTATTATTGCTGTTGTTATCTAAGGTGGTGAGTCGTTCACAGAGACATTCAGGACAAAAACCGGTGAATTGTTCATCTGGGTGTCGGTCACAACTGAAGGAAGACCTCGGTGGTTGTGTCACCTGAGGTGGCTGTGGCGGTGGTTGTGTTGGGTCTACGGTGGTGGGATTCATTGGTTTGCAGCAATGCCCACTTTGTTCATGATATATACAGCATTGCAAAGAGCAAATACTAAGAAATTTGCAGAGAAAAAAATGGAGAATTTGTGTTTAACAGAGAAAAGCAAAAGAGTGAAGAAGAGTAGAATTTGTTGGAAAAAGAGACAAATTAAAAGAAATAAGAAAATTTCTCTCTATATATATTTATTTTTCTTTCTCTCTCTAGAATTCTCCTCTTCTTTTTTTGGGTAAGATCTTTTAATTTTACTCTACATTTAAAATGTGATATGACCTTTATATCCTTGATCTACTTCGACATTTCGAGATTTAAATTAAATTAAATTAATTTTAAATAAAAATTTTAAATGTATTTATAGTGATATTTATATGAAAAACATTGAATCTTATAAAAAAAAATTATATTGATATTATTTTAGATATTTAAGCATGATTTTTCAAATTAGCTAAATCTCATGGTAAAAAAGAATTTCAAATCTAACTCAATAATAAAAAAAAGTATCACATAAATCGATATAAAGAAATACTTTTTCGATTTCAATTTTATTTGATATAGCTATATTTTGAGATTTAAGTTTCTAAATTTGATCGTGAATTCAGAGATAAAAAAATTATTTTTTAAAAAAAAAAAAAATTTCTACGTTTAAAAATTATGTAAAAATAAATCACAATAATAGATAACTTAAAGAATTTAAAAAGTTTTTACTCAAAAAATAATAATAATTTACTCTTAAATATTAATTTGTATCATAAATTAAAATGGAAAAAGTAATTGATACCCTATAATCTTCAATCCATTTTAGTCGTTGTGCTTATTAAAAATAATTGACTTCGTAGTTGTTAGAATTCAAAAAATAAATAAGATGTAATTAATAAAAATAATTGACTTCAAGTAGTTGTTAGAAGTTAAAAAATAAATAAGATGTAATTAATAATTTGTTTTTGCCTTTATAGAGATTGATTGTTAGTATTCAAAAAATAAATAAGATGTAATTAAAAAAAAAAATTGCCTTTATAAAGATTGATTATTGTGATGGAAAAGAATATTTAATTTAAACTTCATAAATGTACAATAAGAAAAAATTAATTAAAATTGCCCTTTTAATTAATTGAATTGAATAAGAGGGAACAGAACATTTAATCTTTTTACACTAACACATTAATAGAGTTAAATGTCTATAGTTAAATGTATGAGTCAATGACTTTAAATATTTAGGTATAACATATTAAATCACACTTATTATGATATTAATTAAGGCTTGTTTATGTTGTTGCATAAGAAAATGACATTAAATTTTATAATATTAATGTATTTTTTGACATCAAGTGTCAAACTCTCCATCACAAAAAATAAGTCTTCGTTCATATTATATCATATGATTTCAAAATTATTTTAAACTATATAGATTCATTTAGAAAATAATGATCAATTTTTAAATATTTAACTTAAAGCCTTTTATTTTATGTTAATATCCTTAGTGCATACAACTTAAGAAATTTGAAAGAAAAGTTTCACTTTTTTTCCATTCATTATGTTTTAATATTTTTATATCGTTCATTTTGTTTACTTGATTTCAATATTTTAAAAAAAATTATTAATTTTATTTGTCTATTATCAAATCAATACAATATTAACTATTTATATAAAGTAGTTAAATTCCTTAATAATCAAAATATAAAATTATTCTACACTTCAAATAAGATTTTAAAAATTATGTCGTTAATACGAATCACTTAAAATAAAATAAGAAAATATTAGTTAGATGTATTAATTAGTATTAATTATATTTATTCACTTCTATGAGAACTTTGGATTTTCAAAGATTCCTGTCGAGATAAAAAGCAAAAGTAAATCACGCTTTCATCTTCTTTCGCTTTCTTTGCTTTTTTTTTCTTTTTATTTTTTTAGGCCTTTTTTTTATAATCTAAAAAGAAAAAAAAAAACAATGCTATTTTTTCCCCTCTTTCTTGATTATAGTAAGAGCTTTTCTTTTTGTTTTTTGGGAGCTTTCTTTTTCAGTATGTTTTTTATTTTTTTGTAATTTAGTCATAAAATTTGAGTCCCATTATCATTGTTTTCTTTCTTTATATGAATTTGATGTAAATTATTAATTTCGTCCTCGAAAAATAGATAATTTTTAAAATATTCTTTTTCACTCAACTAATTAAATTTAAATACACCTCAATCTGTCACATGATATAACAAATGAGCTCAAACTCTTGTAGAATTATCAAGTTCTTAACAAAAGGTCGAGAGAAGTGTTTTATTTGCGAGAATTTAAATGTGTATTTCACTCGTATTACAAGATTGATGGTGTGTTTGTATTCATTTAGTCAAATATAAAGGTGTTTTTAAAACTGTTTAAGGATGAAACTAATAATTCATGTTAAATTTAAGAGTGTTTTAAGTAGTTTTCTCTTTTTGTTTTTCTTATTCCATTTACCACTTGTGGATTGTTATGTTTCACGTGTCACTATCTTATACAGTATATTTTTAGTCGGAGCTTCAGACACCGAGTAAAAAATTTAAAAAATACACTATTAAAAGCAATGACGAACACTATTTTATAGTTAAACAACAAAAAATACATGTTAATTTTATTTATTTATGAATCAGTAATGAACTTTACTATTTCAATTAGCGAGGAGTTTTTTAGCAATATATATCAATTAAAGATTATTGCTAAATTTTATAACTAATTTCACATTTTATCATAATGACACTGTGTAGTTTAGTTAATTATAATATAAGATACACAAGCTTTGTAAGTAGGCAGGTAAAATATTATTAATCGAGTCATAAGAATAGAAAGTGTTTTTTAAATAAAATTTACACTACTCAAATTCGAATAAGTATTGAATTTATTATTTACACAATAAAAAAGAGAATATAAGCATTTTAGCAAAGTTTAAGATTTAGGCAATTTAAGTATTTCAATATTTATATATTTAAAAAACTATGAAGCAAATTACGCAAGCTTAATTCACATACATGCATATAGTCTCATTTATTTTAGTAAAATTCTAAAGCATGAAATATTATGATATTAAAGTTCACAAAATATTTAAAGCTCAACACACTTCAATATTTTTCTTTTACGATATACGATACATCTTACTCAAAAGTGTTTTCTATTTAGGAAAAATTTTGACAATTTAATAATTCTTTTATTTTGATTAAAATATTAATTAATCAGCTTCAATTGAAATAAATATTTTTTTTCCTCCAATAATTTGCATGTCGCTAACTATAATAATTCTCATGTTATTGTTTCCTTTCTGAGAAGGACAATATCGTATTACATTGCGATCTAAATTTGCATGTCATGATATAAGTAAGAGCGTAATATAATTATTTTGATATAATTTATTAAAATTAAAATACTAGGTTAATTAAAGTATTAAAATATGAGTGCTATACACAAACTTTGGCTACTTTTTATTGATGAAATCATGGCCACTAACGGTTAAAACAAAATCACTTTTAGCATGAAATTATTGTCATGGTCATATGGATCAACTTACATTGTAAGAAAAAAAGCTAAGTTAAATTGTTTAAAGGCAAAGGGGAAAAAGGCTTCTACGTGTACAACACAATGATTCTACTAAACCAATCAATGTAAATGTAATACTTTACCAATTAAATAGTCAATTCCCGTATAATCTTATAAGTGAAATCTAAATCGTAATGGGCATGCATGATGTATTACCCTTGCATTGCATGTGAAGATAGATAGATTATTTGGATAGACTTTCACCTCAAATAAAGTATATAAAAAATATAAGATTCAATAAATCGTATCGTAAATAATGATAAGAAAAAAAAGTAAATAAAATGAAATAATGTGTAATGCCAATATTGAAAAATAAGATAGAAACTAATAATAACAATACTAGAAATGGAACTTACAATCTCGACCTAACTAAAATTCTATCATAATCCTCGATCTTTATATCTTTCTATCTATGATCATGTAATTAATAAACTTTAAATGAATCATGTCTTATTTAATCACCACTCTTAATACTGAGCAACCAGATCAAGTTATATAAGATATCACTTTTAGTTCTAGATTTTTAAAAATTAAATTTATTTTGGACATAAATATTGGCTGCTTGAAGGACCTTTTTGGTAGTACAACATTCTTTCAATATGAAAATATAAAATTTAAAATATTATTTATTAGAATAAAGTGGTGTATTTAAAAAGATGTGGGGGTGGGGTAAAGGGATGACAGAAAAAGTAGGGACTTGTCTGAAAAAGTCCAAAATGTGTCTCCTGGGGAGTCGCCAAAGAAAGTGAAATGACATATCTCACCCAAATACTTTCTATTTATACAAAATTCACCCATATTCTCATTTCTTTTGCAGCTTTTAGTTTTTTTCGTTATCGTGTTCGATATTTGTATTAAAGTATAATCAAAATTTAAATTTAAATTTGATAATTTCATATTAAAGATAAAATACTTTTAATCAAGGAAATTTTATATTATGAGAAATTTTAATTTGAAACCTCTATTTTTAAATGAAGAAATATTTATTATTTTATCACGATCCTTTTACGTATTGTTACAGCTTTTAGTTTGCTTCAATTTCCTTGAAATGTATTTTGCCCCCTCCTTTTCATTTATTCAAAGTCTATTTTGATTTTTGATTATATGAAATTTAATGGAGAAAATAAAAAACTAGAACTTGTATTATCAACCGACTACAAAATATTTTATATAATTTGTAAAAATTGTGAAATTAAACTATCATAATAGTTGTGTAGCTATATCGCTCATTTACATTATATATAAATATAAATATTTTTTAATCAATTTAACTTTAATTGAATATTTTTTTAATTTTTTTATATATGAAAATTAATATTTAAATTTATCTAAGTAAGCATACATATCTTATGTAATTACTTTGAATATATAACTTTAAATTTTTCAATTAATTTTAAATTTTTTATATTCGATCCACGTAAATTAAGACAGAAATAGTATAGGTTTTGTGTGAAGAGACCTATACGTAAGTACTACGTTACGCAGAGTGAGTGACATTGCTACTTGCACTGTCTTTTCCATATCTACTTCATTACTCTCTACAACCCACGTGTGCCTTTTTTTTATATATATATATATTGATATAAAGTTAAAGAATTGTGGTTTAGAATATTAAAAGTAGTTAAAAATATTGGTAATAACTTAACATATTAAAAGCAACTTAAATTTGATACTTCTTTTATTGGCCTGGTAAAGATATTAGATTCTAAATTTTATTTCGAATTTTAATTTTGATTTTTAATTTTCATAATTCACAAACAGATACTTTAACTATTCAACTTTTAAATAAATAAACACATGAATCTTACATGACACAATACACATAGAACAAAAAATGACATGTAAGATGACATTTATGATATATGTATGTACTTGTTCGACTTTATACAAATTTAAGTAAGGGTCTGTTTGTGCACATTCAAAGTTGAAGGGCATAAACATGATTTAAAATCAAGTTAAATGACACTTTATGTATTATGCATTTTTTATTTATTGGGTCACAAACCACAATTGACTCAAACATTAGCTTTTGAATTGAAAATCGCATTTTATTTTAATTTTTCACGTGATATATTTTTAAAATAAAATGAAAAATATTTTTTTATATTTGAAACACTTTTAGTGTAGAATCATATTAGTATTAATTTTTTTAAATTTTTTTTACAAATTTCAAATCAAATCAAATTAAATACGAAAAAGTATAAGTTACTAGAGTTGTAAGAGAGACGAGAAATAGCAATGGCTATTATAGGCAAAAACATTTGTACTAGTACTACTACTAGTGGACAACCAAAACCACTCACTTGATATGTCATTTTTTTTTTTAAATCTCGCGCCTTGTTCAATCCATTTCATTCTTCTCCCTATTTTTTCTTATTAAGTCATATATCATAAGAATCGAAATCAAATTTTATATTCATAAGATTGGTTGAATTCATGTAGTATGTACTAGGTGTTTTTAGATACATAAAGAAAATTAGAGGATAGTTTATCATGTCAATGTCTTATCGAGTTTGTCGTATTAAATTTATCTAATGTGTTATACATTTCTTTCTTTTTCTAATAGCTTATCGAATTTATCGTATTATATCTTTAATTCAGAATCACAAAATTTAAACTTTAAAAAAATAAACTTTAAAATTGAAGTGGGATTCTTGGAAAAGCTAAGGGGTTTGGGGTAAGGGGTGGGGGGGAGTGGGGTGTTGAATAAATGGGCCTTCGAGTTTTAGGAGGCCGCCGCTAAAGTCACGGCTTAAGAAGTAATTGGGCCCACATTCTTTTCACTTAAAACATCACGGGGGCCCATTTACTTTCATTTATTCACACCGTATATGGGACCCACACAAATGAAAGAAAAAAAGTTAATTCATCAAAGGGAATAAATAAAGTATTTCCTTTTTGCTTCCTACGTTTCGTTATCTCCATTGAAGTCGATTTAATTTAAATTTGTGTCATGTATAAATTCATTCAACAGAAATACTCCTTAACAAAAAATATTTCACATTTGAAATATGAACTAAAAGTCTCAAATTATATGAAGAATGATTATATTTGAAATTGGATTAATTTAAATTCGTGTCATGTATAAACTCATTCAAAAAAAATACTCCTTAACAAAAAATATTTCATATTTGAAATACGAACTAAAAGTCTCAAATTAAATAAAGAACCATCATATTTACTATATCATATTCTTTGATGATAAAAATATTTTTCATAAAATATAGCATCTCTCGTGTAAAGATCTGACAGAAGGGACATGCACACACACTTGTACATTTCAGCATATTGTTAAAGATTTTTTTATTTATTTCCTTTTTTTTATTCTTTTTGAACTTAGTCGACTTTAATTTTTATTTTTATTTTCAAATTAATTAATCTACTCTATTATTAGTAAAACATATGGGCGTAGACATCAAAAAATTACGATGAGAATGATAAATATTTTACTATTTTTAATTAAAAGTTTTATATTTAAATTATGTGTATAGAGTTACTTCTTATACGAAATGTTATATATTTCAATGAAAATTTAAATTAAACGAAACTAAAGCAAATATCGATCTATATGAAATAACAAGAAAAAAATCATAAAATAAGAGGCATAAAAAGTGATACGTGACATACTTTTATCTCATAATTACATATCCTAATATCAAATACATGTGCAAACCTCTATTTAATGAAATAGAAAATGCTTTCTCTCTGCATATTCTTGTCAATTCTCTTTGTATTATTGCTTCGTCTTTTAAATTTTATTTTATAATATGTTATTAGTATATGAACTTTTTTTTATCACGTGATGTCTGTAATAAAATTTTGATTAAATTCAAATCGCGTATCATATGATCTATTTGAAGTGGCGCCACTAACCAAATAATAAAAGTTGGCCCATTATATGCATTTATAAATTTTTGTTGTAAATATTAATATTTTAATTTCTCAATAAAATAATAAATAAAAAGTAAAATAGTTTATGTGTGTATATTTCCTACATTATTCTAATATAAACCTATTATTATATTATGCATGGAATGCATGTCGATAAAGTAATACTCCATAATAATAACCTCGACAATTTCTTTTTTTATTTGTCTTAATGCATAAATCAGAATAATATAAATTGGAAAAATGCAACCACCACAAAAATATTATATTATTTGTCTGTCTCTAAGTTGCAAAATATATATTTTTTTCCATCCTAAATATTTATTCCTTCTCTGGATTTGTCTTTCTATGTTGTGTTTGGTTTTGGTTGGAATAAATCAAATTATATAACTTTGGTCAGAAGTGGATATGATACTTTAGTGTGATGATCAAAAAAATTTCAGACAAAAATTCCATTCTCTGTATTGTGGGTCCACCCTACCATAACCCTAGCAAAATTTATAGGTTCGTTTACACTGTGTTTGGATTATTGTTACTTATTGTATTGTATTGTATCGTTACTATATCTACAATGTTTGTTTTGTTTGTTATTTAAAATGTATTGTATTGTATCGTTAAATTTCTTTGTTATGTAACAATGAAAATCTCTATTTTATGGAACAACCAATTTGGTGTGTTCCCACTGTTACTTAATTTCTTTTTTCAATTATATATTTACATAATATTTCAAAATACTATTTTACCGTTTATTTTAATTCTTTAAATCTAGTCAAACCTCCTACCCTAGAATAATTAGGATGTTTTAGTAAATTTATTAATTACTATACAACACGATACGATCAAACTAAATAATTAAAATATTATTAAACAACAACAAACAATACAGTCTAGCCAAACATTGCATCTATCATACAATACAGTTTAATAAAGTACAAAACAATACAATACATTATGAAACAATGAGTAACAATGATCCAAACAAATACGTGAGATAAAAATAATAATCTTGAGATAAAATACAAAATTATTTTATCTTTATGTCAAGTAGCCTTAAAATTAGTTACAATATCATAGTATTCTATATATGTTATTATAGGCTAATTTAAATTGACATGAAAAATCTATATATATATATATATATATATATATATATATATATATAGTCAGTAAATATAGCTTGAACTAAAACGAATCCTCTAATTTTATTGTACTTATTTGTAATGACAAAATCTATGTTATAAGAAGTGCCCTACTCTAAAAATTCATTTTGTTGATAAAACATTGAAGCACACTCTCTAAATATGTAAAACAAGTCATTATAAGTTCATTTGAATATATTATATTTAATTTATTTTAAGTAATTTATTTAATAGGTATAAATTAACAATTAATTTTAAACTTATATACTCAAATAACTAAAAATTTTAAATTTATAAACTTTAAATTCTATTTGGAGCTCACTTGGTATTATTCCCTATGGCATTTTTACCATAATGAGACATGACAAAACTGATTTTGTTGTCTCTTAATATAAGGCAATAATGGAAATTTAAGTGGGTTTTTATTCACCATGCATTACAACAATTATGAATAATCTTCAAAGATTGGATTTAGGTAAAATATCCTTAAAATAATTATTGGACAATAATGATGACATGTTTATAACTTTACATAATTCCAAATCCAACTCATTAAGTATTGCTTTGGTTATTTTATAATTGTTTCTTTTTTGGCCCAAGTTGAATTAGTTTGCCTATTTGCAAAAATAAAAAATAAAACATCTCTTACCCTTAATTATAAATAGAGCTTATACAATATTGCTTTTTACTATTTTTCTCTCGAGCTGAAGTTTTTAATGAAAACAATTTATTTATTTTTTAAATAGGGATAATTTTTTTTTGTACATTATATCCTCCTCTAATTCTATAAAATTATACTGATTATATTATTATTTTAAATCAACATTAATTGAAATAAAAAAACACGCGTGCACATAGGTTCCACGAATGTGTCCAAAGTCAATAAGGTGAAATAATAGTGGCTTCATAATTTTCCCATTGCATAATTATTGTTCCTCATTATTACTCTTTACACTAATTATATATTGGACCATCTATTAATTACTTTATAATTTCTAGGCTCATATATAGCTATATATCTCTTTATTAGACAAAATATTAAACTATTATAAGAGAAATATGACTTTAATAGGATAATGTTGAAAGATAGAGAAGAGGGGAGAGTAGCATATTATTGAACTAATTAATGAAATATCATTTTTAGTGATAATTAATTAATAATAATAGTTTAATTATTGTTACATACATAGATTTAGCGATAATTATTATTCTTTAACTCAAATACGAGATAATTTGTGAATGATAATTTTACAAGTATAAATATCTCAAATATATTAGAAAGAATAAAATTAACATATTTCATAGAGTAAAATATAAATTTGAACCTTTTCCTCCTTAAAATGTATTTGAGGTAAGATTGGGTTGTTTTCCGTTGAATGTTTGGTATTTATATTGAGACTGACTAAATTTGAATTCGATTAGAAAGTTCCACACTGGGATGTAAAATGCTTCCTAATGAAAGGAATTTTATATTAATGGGATTCAAACTCAAGACTTCAAATCAATAATAAAAAAATATTTATCACCTCATCAGCACCAGCACCAGTTAAATTGGGAATCACATATGAGTATTCTCCTTTAGTTTAGTGGCAAACATATTCATTTTGTTCTTTAAAATCATATATAGAATCCATTTGAAAGAAAACAAATCCTTCATATTAATTTTTAGCTCATGTCAAGACATGGATAAATGAAGTAAAATGCAAACAACCAACAAAGGATTGCGGTGGAGTGATACATATTCCTTCATCCTTAACCAGAAATCTCAAGTTGAGTCCTTTTAGGTATAGAATCACCTTTGTTAGAGAGCTATTTACCCCCAACACGAGACTTTTCAGAATGAATCTAAATTTAATCGAACTTCAAGATGACTATAGAATATTTAGAGAGAAAAAAAAAAGAAGTAAAAAAGGGTGCACTGCTCATCTCAAAGAAACATAAACAAAAAAGGACAATACTATAAAATTCCTTTGAACCCCACATACACAGATATAAATCAGTGGGAAAGAATCTAAAACACAAAGCAATATGTCACACTAAATCCTAGTCCATATGATTTTATTTTTTATAGAGCGCTCCCTTTTAAATTGGTCTTATTATATAATTAATATAAATTTAAATTAATTCGTGGCTTCAAAAGTAAAATATCAAAACACTGATAATAATAATATATTTAGTTAAAAAAATTTATTCTAATACAAGTATCGAACAACAAGTGGAGGTGAGGGGTGGGGGATCATATATAGCCCCTTCATATGTTTTATTCGAACCTCTTTCACAATAACCAATTTTTCAGATGTTCAAATAATATTAAACCTGTTTTTGGTGCCAAAAAAAAAAATGTTTCCCATGTGGTTTTCTTAAGTATTTCTCGGTGTTGGATAAGACGTAAGTTAATTTAAAATATTATTCTAAAAATATTTATATATAATTTCGACAAAATTATATTGATGTGGATGTGATGGAGGGGGATGAGGACCAGGGTGGAGTATTTCCCTACTTTCATGAGAGAAATTATTTTCTAAATTTTAAGAAATTTGTTTTTGACTAATCGATCGTGAGAATATTAGTGTATATATATTTTTCCCCCAAAACAGAGACATGTTCACATACTTTTATTCAAAAGAATGCCCCCTAGCCTATGCTTAGTGTACATTTTCACTTTGTTCATATGGCTGTTACGTATTGATTCATAATTTATTGTATTATGTTATATTATATCGTATTGTATTATTTTAATAAATAAAATATTTAGATAAATTGTATCGTTCTTCATCGTTACATAATGTCACACATTCATAATTTGAATGATAAACCTACAAGAAAAGTAGGTAAGAGACAGGACTACTCTGAAAAAAGGTACAATAAAAGATGAAATAATGATTAAAGACAAAATAAGAAGAAAAAATTAAGATAACGACGCGATAACATCAAATCAATCGTTATATAAAATATATCCTTTTATCGTTATCTAATAATAAATTTAAATAATACGATATAATAAAATTTACGTATCAGTCAAAATAAATATGATAATGTGTTCACATACTACTATTCAAAAGAATGGCCCCCTAGCCTCTGCTAAGTGCACATTTACACACACATATATACTCTTTGCAAATCTTGAAACTGAGTGGTGTGTCCCTTTGCATGTGGCACAAACACAGCTTTTTTAAGCCATGGTGATCTCAAATCAAAATGAGTGACTTTCTTGGGACAAGGACCAAAATAATACTCTCATGAATATATATATTGTGTCATTGGGTCATCAACAAGCATCAATTTGTTTTTGATTCATACAAGAGGTTTGCTACTTTCTATACTAAACATGGTTAAAAACAATTCATTTCTTGCAAGGATAGTAGTAAGACACACTACCAATAAATCTCAAAAACCAATAAAACATGATCCTAAATCTTGGATTTAGCCAATATTAATGATTTCACACATTTATGGTTAATGATGTTAGATATAAGTTTGTAGTTTAGTAGGCTTAGACAATTAGTAGTTTTAAAAAATAGGTGTTTTATTATTTTACCTCTTCATTTCAGAAAATCAAGAGAAGTTTTTCATTTTCTTTCAATACTATCACTAATCATTAAGTGACTATGTAAAGTATGTGGTTGTTTGAATTTAGATTTTTAAAACATTATTAATAAGGTTAATTTAGTAAAAAAATTTAAGGAGTGTGTCAGGTCAATAAGGATCAAGTAATATGAAATGGAAGAAATAGTAAAACCAAAAACCAAGAAAACATGATTCCTTGCGTTTGGTATGTTTCTAATCTTTTTCTGTGTTAGACGGGTTGACAAATATTTTCTTTTTAAGAAAATAAGTTCATTAAAAAGAAGGAAAATGATTTCTTTAAAAAAAGTAAGAAAAAATAAGTTTCATAAGTGACATTTCAAATTTATTGTCTTCTTTTCAAAAACTATCCCAACCCTCACTTTGTCCCATCCTTATTGTGTTTTATTAGATTACATATAAATATTCTTGAGATATTATTTTCCGCTTATTAATCTAACACTGGAAAATAAGTTGAAAACCATTTATTTTTTAGGAAAATATTACTTTTGTTTGTATCAATTATCAAACACACCCAAATCTTGGATTAGCCAAGATTATAAAGATTTTACACATTCTTGGTTAATGATGTTGGATTTAGTAGTCTTAGGTTAATTAATTAGATATTATTAGGCCTTATAATTACACTATTAGTAGGGATTCTAATGATAGCTTTATAGACCAAGTAAAATGATGTCTTTATACCTATAGAGTGAAGGAATCCCAAGAAAGAATTTAGAGTTTGGCATGTTACTAAAGCCAGACAAAAGTCACAAAAAGAATTCAAATAGTAATTTCTAGGCATACCTTCTTAGGGATTTACAATTATTCCAACAATGGATCTTTGGTTGATTACAAAAAATGATTATTATTATTATTATTTTTGTTGGATATTCACATATTATTATTTATTTACACTGACATATTTTGAAATTAACAAGAAAAAGGGCTTTTGTTGTGGTTTCTTTAACATTTAAAATTGCATGAAAATCATCAGCAAGAAATGTTTTTCTTTTTTCCTTTTGGAAGTGTGAAGTGATAGGGAAAAAAAAAAGCAATTAGAGAACAATGCTTTTTCTTACTTTTATTGTTTTCTTTCTTATGCTAAAGTGGAAAGATCAGTGAGTTATGGATCAAAAGGATATGTTTTTATACAGAAAAAACACAGTTTTTAATTCTTTCCTTTTGAATTTTTCCCCCTTTTCCAAAGATGGAATTTTATTGATTTTTTTTCTAAAGAATGATTTCAAATCAAGCAAATGAATATGTAGAATTTATATAGTCAATCTCAACTAGTTTGAAATAACATTAATTTATATAGTCATTTTTTTCTAAAAAATGATTTCAAATCAAGCAAATGAATATGTAGAATTTATTAGTTTTTTAATTTTTTTATGAAGAATTTACATGAATAATTGTCTAGAGTACTCAACCACTTAAACTAAGAATAGCTAGTGAATATGAGCTCTTTTTTCTGTATTATGACTCGTTTGACTTATCATGATGTTTAAGGGGAAAAAAGTTTTGAAACTTATGGTCTAAAATAATCCTTAGATATTAGTTATTGTATGGTTGAAAATCATTTTATTTAGGGTACAAAAAAATTTAAATTTAAATTATTTTTATTTATCATAAGTTGTCATTTTGGACAGACTAAAGAGAAAGAGTGTCACATAAAATAGCACAGATGGAGTAGTATAGTATATTTTTAAATTCTTGTATATTCAATATATACTCTATGTATAGTATGTGTAAATTCTTTGTATATTCGATATATAATCTATGTATATCGGTTATGAAAAATAAACAGTAAATTCGAATAATTATTTGTGTAAAGATATCTTGATTTATGAGTTTCAAATATGAATTCATTGTCACAACTTTATTGGCAGTCATTTCCATATTTTTCTGTTGGATAAGAGAATGGACCCAATAAGTCACTTTCCAGGCTGGGTTTTACATTCACTTTACTTCAGAGTTTAGACAAAATTAAAGCCCACTTTTGATTTGATTTTTGGCTATTGATTAGAGCTCACTTTCAGTGCCCCATTTTAGGAATAATTGGGCCAGCTAATTGACCCCAAAAAGAAAAATGAAAATATTAAAGAAAAGAAAAAGATACTACGTCCGATAAAATCTCTATAAATTAATATAGATGAGATCATAAAATTTTATTATTTTATAGAGATATTATTTAATCGATAAACTAATATTTATTAATTTAAAGAATGGTTTGAGATTTGATGAAGGTTAATTTTTTATTATATTAAAATCATTGTATCTTACTAATTTATGTATCATATTTGTTGAATTCACATAAAAAATATTATACACGAGGTACAACAAATACATCAAAATCATTATCGTAAGAACCAGAAGACTATGAAGTAGGACACACTGATAAAGCATAGATCAATATTTGGATGCTATCAATTTTATAATCCCTGTTTGGACAACAAATGTTCAGCAAGAGACAATAACAAATTGTTTTGGATAGTGTAAAATTTATTAGGAGGATGCAATCTCAGAGAATTTAAATGAACCTACTTGTGAAAACGTTATTCATGAACTTGAGGTCATGATTAATAATCTCGATAACCACAATAAAATGAATGACAATAACATATTGAATTATCGAGGTGAAAGTGATACATGTTTAGAAGTCCAAAGTTTAGAAAAAGTTGTGGATACCATCAGGAAAGCCAATGTTGATGACGAAGTTCAAGTTGATATTATACCTTTGAAACCAGTTACGTGTAAAGAATAACTTATCGCATCTAAAACTTTTCACAATTTTATGGCACAGTTCGAAAAGACAACACCAAAGCTCGTGGATGCAAATAAGAAAACTTAGAGATGAGTTTCACTACATTTAAATTTAAAAAATAAACAGAATACAATAGAACTATATTTCACTATATTGTCTTTAGATATATTTGTACTTTCAAAAATTATTAATTTATGATATCAGTGGAATTTTTTTCATTGGGCCAAGTCGAATTCGAAGAAAAATATTATTTTAGAGGATTATTAATTTATAAAGATTTTACTACGTACCATTTTCAAATTCCTTCAAACAATTTCCAAATTTGAAAAAATATTTATGAAAATTTATCAGCATGTGAAGCAATGTCAGATCAAAATATTAGATAAGCTATAGTTTTAACAAAATAGAGATAGTCCAAACTGTACTTTACAATTTAACTATCAGCTTATTGAAACTTTACTCCAGTTCTATTTTTGACAATCTTGGAATGGATTCTCAATTATACTTTTCAAAAGTATTTGATATTTTAAAAAGAGTTGGGATTAATTTGTTCCCAAAAAAATTATCAAAGCATGTCCCACAATGCCCATTCTCAATACTTAGTTCAAGCAGTACAATAGACTGCTAACATGGATCAAATTTTCCAAAGTTTTGATCCATGTTAACAGTCTATCAAACATTAACAAACAAATAAATAAAATACTTGAAGAGTTAATTTGAATAGACGTTCATCCAACTGCTTAAACTATAATTAGTCGCCAAATGTATAATGTATTAGGTTCATTTGTAGGTTTAAGGAAGATCCTTCCATCGTTTCAGTGTGGACATAAAGGTAACATTACAAATGCAGCACTACGGGTATCAAATTGGCAATTTGGAATGAATTTGAGCATCAAATATTCTCAAAACAAGTTATAAATTTATCCAAACACATTCTCACCACATTACTGACAATCAATAAGTATTCATGCAAATACTACAAGACACTGTTAGAGTATTGTAGTTGGTGAAGAACTTGGTGCACTTAGCTTTTAGAAACAAATTAAACCCATAAATTTTAAAGCATTAAATTGGATAAACAAAATAATATCAAAAACCAAATTAGAATACATGAAACAGAAGATGAATCAACAACCAGAAATACGAAGGGAAGAAACTCAGTTATCAGAATGGATTAAATGACAGGACTAACTGAAATCAATCCATAATACACTATATGAAACACGAAACTGGAAATGCTTCAACGTGGAGAATACTTATTGACAGGTTGGGTTTGCACACATTGATGGGTTGAACTCGGGCTACTTCATTTCACGAGTTGTCCAAAATCAACCCATCAGAATTTTATTCCATGCCCCAACCCTTCAAATATAGAATAGGTTTGGGCGAGTCAAAGGGGTGGGTGTGGGTTATTTTTAACACTTTATGTACAAGTGAACAACAATAACATACATGTGATTCAAATGGAATCAGAGAATATGATGTACAAAGACCTTACCTACCTAGTCTTGTATTTGATCTGTTGAGTAGAATTTGCTATCTTTGAAACATCTTAGGTTCCTCTCTTCCTCTTTGTTTTTATTCCAGCAGAGAAGTAATTTGGTTGTAGTCTTAGGCTTTACCCACTTCAAACCAGCATGTTCAAAATATTTCCCAAAGTTGAGCAATCACATTGCAATATGTAAAGAAGTGGCTGGCTGACAGTTACCGCATAAATGCCATCTATAGCACAAAATAGATTTTTCCTGTGTTAAGACAGCCATGAGAAGCAATGCCACCTTGAGATGGGTTTGTGTTCTCCAAATCTGAAAGCAAGGCCCAAGTGTTCTGTGTAGTTCATGTAGAATGAACAAACGGTCAAGCTTCCAAAAGTGCTGATATTTAGATGGAAAAGCACATTATATGAAGTGGTACATGGTATGCTAAGTGAAAACTTCGTATACAATCAA
The DNA here is from genome assembly GCA_032847665.1 of Solanum chilense. NCBI lineage: Eukaryota > Viridiplantae > Streptophyta > Magnoliopsida > Solanales > Solanaceae > Solanum > Solanum chilense. The sequence continues at coordinate 7,434,361 of CM064971.1, read as the reverse complement.
CTAATAACATTTGTTCTTTCATATCTAAAAAATAAGTATTGTGCTACATGCTAATTCAAGGGTTTCCATTATCTGCTCTGGTACCAAGTACGAGTTTCATAAGTGATGCCAGCACCAAACATATATTCAAATCAAATTACATTTACAACTTGAGAGAGAAGGATTAGCTCAATGCAAATTTTGTGAACCTATTTGGTTGGGCACGAAATTGACAAAGAAAGACAGACTTGGAATTTGTGTTATTAACCGGCCATACATTTTTGTGGTTAGAAAATAGGAAGTTTAAAGTTGAATTGTTTTTAATAAAAGACTATGTCATTCGTTTGGAACTGACTAGAAAAGAAAGAGTGTCACATAAAATGGAATAGAGACACTAACTCGTTCGACAGTTAGCATAGTTGCTGTCTAAATGTTAGAAATCGTCGGTAAGGAATAGATCTTTGTCACTGCAGGGAAGAAGGATCAAGTCATATTACCTGAGTTAAACAAGCTAGTAGCAACCCTTCAGCTTGACTAGTTGATGTGGATCAGTTTTTGTAATAACCTCAAATTTCATTGGTTGAAATATCCATTTTGGCATTCCCATTCGAACCAGTGTTGGCGGATTGTGCCAATTTGGCAGTAGCATGGATTTTATTTGCTATTGGCACAAGCATTTCTGCTGCCTTGGCCAATAACTGATTTTCATGCTCCCTTGATTTCTCTATTCTCACATGCTGATTTGCTAATTTAGAAAATAACTGCATTGCTTTCTCAGCAGCAGCATCCAAATTATGTAGTGCCTCTTCATACACATGAACAGTTTCACAAGCCTGCGTACCAGTTGATCCAGTTTTTCCAGTCTGCAAAGGTACAGAAAACATCTCAGTGAAAGCAAGGCAATTGCACATAGTATTGCCTCCACGAACTGGACAAGGATCCTTTGACTGTTGCGTCCTACATGTTTCCTCAGTAAGTTTTGGATGAGCCACAATGTCTATTGTGTACATCAAAATCAAAGGAAACAATAATATTTATGGCACGTTGAAGAATAAAGGGAAAATAAGAAGGAAGTTATCGGAAATTGTTAAAATGAGACAAATATTCTGCATGATACACAAATTATCCTTATTGACATAAAAGAAAATAAATATCTGGAAAAGAACATGATACCGTAACGTATCTACAGTAGAAAGTTATGACAAGCAATTAGCAGTTTTACTACTATATCTTGAGATACCTTGGAGGATGAAGAATTAGGGTCAGTCATCAAGGAATGAAGGTTAGTAACTTTAGCTTGTGCCCACTTTGGGAGTCTTGAAATACTGAATTTAAATCCTGTCGCTGGTGAACTCATTTCTCGACAGAGTACTCTCTGATTTACTTGGAAGAGTTTTGGGGTCATAGATATGCCTTCTGGTTGATGATGATTAACCACATGAAATTTGATTTGACCTGAAGTTTCCGGAGCAGCAAATTTTGCTGGGGATAGCGGACAAGCATTTTCCTTAATTTTCCTCAGCATCCTTAATGATAAAGAACCAGGGACTTTCCAAACAAAGATACAACCATCACTACTTACCTGAACTCACCAGAAATCAATGTTAAGATTGGGGGAAAAGCTAAATAAACTAGTTTAAAACAGGAAATATAGAGCAAATCATTGTAGATAGGGAAAGTTTGTAGCAGATTTAGCATGTTTCATTAAGTTGAAGTAACATGAATTCAAATGTTTTGCATCACTCCCTCGTAGTGATGGCACCCAAGGTAGTCATCATGGACTTTGGAGTATTCTTCCAACCATTACCATCATGAGCATGGACTTAAGGACACATGGAGAGAGGCTACTTTTACTTGTTCTAGTTTATATATTAAGGTTCATTCTATTCTAAATCCTTTACATGTTTTCCTCATGCCAATCTATATTGGAGTCACCCAGATAAATCAACAAGGAAGCAAGAGCTAACTTGGAAATAGAAGAGTCATCTAAGTTTTGTCCAAGTTTGGAGTTCATTATAGGTTAGTTCTCACTATACTGGTTGCCTGATAGGAACCAACTCTGAAACTCCTAATTAGAAAGATCATAGTTCTGATAGCAGACCACCAAATCAGGAAAATGTCCATAGGATGTACTCACAGAAACGAGATGCTTGCAGTCAGGTAAAAAGATGACACCAGTTATAACATCGCCATGCCCCACTGCTTGTGCGACCATATCCCCAGCCATAATGTCATATAAGCAGAGAATCTTAAAAGAGTCTGAGCAAACCAGATAACTAGAGCTGGGATCCACAGATACCTGTAAAAGGTGATGTAGGTCTAACATAAAATCAACTCGATGATACCTATTCAATGGTTTGTCAGTATTTATGTACCTTTATAGGATCCCCTCCAATATGCTTAAATGACCTGATTAACTTCCCAGAAGGAATGCTGAATGTGTTAATCTTCTTATCCTTAGACAAAAAACATTCTTAAGTCTACAATTTGACATAGTCTGAGTTATTAAATGTTCTGACATGTTATCGCTAGAAGAAATAACAACAGCCTTATTTAATCATTATCTATCTGAATTTTTTCTTTCAGAAAGAATAAAGTGAGCAAGCACTGCAATTCAAAATTTACCTGCCCCACAGTGACAGCAATCTCGGTGGAACCATCAACTGCCATGTCATATACAACTCCCGGTAAGACTCGATGATAGCAAGATATTTTGTATGCTGAATCGATCACAGAAACATCACAAAAAACCAGAGACCTGTCAGGCAAACACAAGAGTAAAGGGGCATGCCAAATCATGCAGAAGCAGCTGCATAGAATGATTTTTGTCCTCAAAAGTGAAGCCGTACAATGTACTAAAATTAAGTCATTCCTCAAGCATAAGCTACAAAATCATGTTAAATGTTAAGAAGCTTATGGGTGTAGAGGAGAAGAGTATATGTGTCAAGATGCTTATGCTTCAACATATCAATTTCATCAAAATTTACTAGTTGCTTTCAAAGTCTACTCTAACCTATCCGCGTTACAACTTATAATCTTAGTGCCACTGCAAGCACATTTTACGCAGGTCACAGGAGCAGAATGATCACGAAAACTTCCGATGAGGTCAAAGTTCCTGAAATGGGAGTTAGTCAAGTTAGTTATAAATGACTATTTAACTTGTTGAACAAACTCAAAAGACCAAAGGCAAACCTTTGAACATCATAGAGATGAATCATGCCATCCTTTCCCCCCGAGGCAAGAACATAATGGCTGTGTGGAAATGTATCAGCAGGAACATCAATGCTTTGCAAACTGAAACTCAGTGATAGAATTTCGCCATCATGAGCACCCTACAAATGTAAGTAGCAGGTGTAATTTGGTGTACATGGCCATGGAGTATACAAATGGAAAAGAATTATAAGCAAGATGCAATTTCAATCAAATCAACTACACCCGATCAGCTCACTAGAAGAAGCAAACCGCTTCAGTTAATTGCACCCTAAAGCTATACAGGTTTACCTGGATGCACATATAATCAGTTGTCTGTAGATTGAATAAATGAAGGTTTCCAAGGAAATCACCAGCTCCTAGATACATTCCATCTGAACTGACTGCCATTGAACGATAACCAGTAGAGGCAAAGCCTGATACCAGAGAATCACGTTCAAAAACACCAGTCCTCTCTGTTTATATACAAAAAAAAACAGAGTATTAACAACATGAATGGCATATTATAATAGAGATATTTGAGGCAAACTCTTTTTTATAACGTACTATATTACTTTATACTTGATCTTTGCTAATATATTTGAGACAAACTTAAGCAAAGATTCTTCAAGTATAGAAAGAGCACTTTTTGGTATCTTGAGGAAAGATGGCACACCTAAATGCGTAGAGCCTGCTGAAAGGGTACTCATAGATTTGTCTTCTGTTGGAAGAGGCAAGCTACTAGATTGTAGTTCAAGATCCCACAACCTGATACTGCCATCAGCAGAGCATGTTGCAAAGGAAACTCCACCAGAACATCCTTTAGCAACGCATGCTTTGGAGGGGTCATGCATGTGTTCGCATGAGAAATTCTTGATGTCCCATATGCAAGCACTATGTGAAACTAGCACAGAGCACCTGCTGGCCTGGAAAATATATCACGGGGCTATCATGATTATCAGTCTTACATATGCCACATAATCGCGAAGTTGAGTTCAATCCGAAAAGAGCATGATCCATCATGGCTTATGTCAAACTAAAGGAAATAAGAAAGTCAAGGTTAGGAAAGAACTAAGAGTTTCAGAGAAACACCTTGTCAACATCCTGAACATCCCATATGAAAAGGCTGCGGTCATCATATATCACAACTGCAAGGGAGAAGTTACCATCAAAATTGATGAACATATGAATATATTCCTTCTACTGAAAATAACTAGTTACTTACCAAGTTTTTGCAATGTTGAAAATTGACAAGCAATTGCATTAGGTAGACTCTGCAACTGCTCATGTCCATTTTTTCCAATCACTACATGGCAGTCTGCAACACTTCCTTTACTGTGTCTGGTTTCAGGATAGCATAAGCTTCCAGCATATGCAAGAGAGTTCGCACAAAAAAGTTTGACTTGTCCATTATTGCATGCACAAGCAACCAACTTTCTGGATACAGATAGTCCAAAGCCTTTCTCAACCTGAAGTCCCAAGAACAAAAATGATGAGAAGACTAGAGGGCCTTCTTATTTTTGAATTGGTAGTACATACCAGTTTATAGCACTTTAATATCAGAAAATTTCAGGAAGTACAGGATTTCTTTCAAAGCTTTCTTCAGTGTAATTGAGTGTTAATGTGCAAGACGTAACAATATATACCTGTAATTCAACAGAATTTGCAATGTTCATCTCTGAGTTAAGATGGCACAAAACCCCTATTAACAAAAGAAGAAATTAAAGTGCTCAGGGACATGCAACAACATAAAGATAACAGATGTATGTTAAACTTGTAACCTGCATCTGTCAGTGCATAAACATGCGAAGCTTCACCAGTTTGAATATGATCAAGGAGACTACTCTCACTCCACATAGGAGACGCAACAGCTATGAAAGAGCATCCTTTATAATGACCAAGATTAGCTTGTTTTCCAATTGCACCTGATGCTGTTCTACCTATCATACGAGATCTGGTAGAAACTCCCAATTTCCAGAACTTCAGGTGCTTCTTTCCTGCGGTGATAAAGAATCTTCCATCTGATGAGAAGCTAACAGATGCAATTGCGGAACTTGGTGTGCACCCCTTGCATGTTGTAATTAAAGTCTGATTTTGAAAATCCCAGAGGCAAATATATCCATCATGAGGATATCCAACAGAAGCAAGGTGTTTGCCTGAAGGTAGTAACATAATGAAGAAACGGGAAAGAAGAATAAGACACCGAGGGTTATGTCCCATTTCATGTATCTCAAAGAAAACTAGTTGCTTAGATAAAGAGCAATGACTAATTACAACAAACCATCAGGTGAAAAGGCAATGCATGCTATGCCGTGTTGATGACTCTTCAATTCGTATTTCATAGCCAAACTTGCTGCTTCCCATATCACTACAGCAGGATGAGGTCCTGACTGAAATATTGACCCATTAGTAAGTGCAAAAACTACCTTAACAAAAGTAAAAAATAACAAAGCTAGTCACACCATTTGAACAGAGCACTCTTTATATGTGCATCTGTATGTATCTTTTACTGCTATTATACATATACAAGTAGGTCTTACCACTATGAAAGACAGTTATGCAAGCATATAGCTAATATGTTTGAGCAGGACAGCTAATTTTATCCATGTTGCAGCTTTAACAAGCCATAGAAGCAGAAATATTTTTTCTGAAAAGATAACATATTTGTATATATATAAACATCAGCACATATTCTGCTGGACCAAAATGGATAGTTACATCAGCCTTGTTCTTCTTACAAGGGTTCTAACACATCTAAGGTTGAGTCATGACTACCTATGTATTCAGACTTATACCAAAAAACTCAAAGAAGAATACAATTGGATTTAACATTTAGTGAAGTGCAACCTGTATCTTCAAAACAAGCAGAGGAGCATATTGTTGAAGCTGAAAAGACAATATGGAGAAGCGGTACAAAGGTGAATATAGCCAATCCAACCCTCTTATCTCTACACAATGATTCCTATTTCACCATATTGGTGCATTAAAGGATTACAAAAACTCTTAGCTATGAGCCTACGACCACCTAAGCTGGAGCAACATCCTCAAGACACAGCACAGAGACCGGACTCTATTATCAAGGGAGCACTGCAAGGTGAATTACTGGTGCAAAATAAAAGACTGTTTTAGTGGGTACAAATCTAAGCTCATCAAAAAAAAAAATCTAAGCCCATCAAGAGCAACATCATAATCTTGCATTGAGCCAATAAGTTGTTGTTCTGTTTCACTTTCTCAAAGAATTAGCATAAGCCCATGATGTGACATCCTTATAAAATCAAGTAAGGACCTTATAAGCCTAATTGACATGCATTTGAACTATACAGCAAGGATATGGACCCACTTAAACCTTCAACACCTCATCGCCATCAGTGTCAGTGCCAACCGCCATGAAGTTAATCCTTTTTGTTTTTCAAAAAGAAGGCTAATTATAAAACCATGAAATTAATCCTTATGGCACTGACTCATCATTGTGAAATCTCTCGAAGGATCATGCTTTGACTATCCAATGACTGGTACAGTATACCTTCCTTGACCATGAGCTACCTCATTATAATCTTCAGATTACACAATATAGAACAAATGTATAAATTTCTCCAATTTTTCATGTTTGATGCTACATACAATTGACTGACGGCGATATCAGAAAAATTAAAAAGTCAAAACTACTTCTACTCTATTCAACTGAACTAATTCCTCTCATGCAAAGTCGACTCCGGAACTATGCCTCCCCCTACCTTTCTTATTCACACAAGTCAACATTTAGACCTAAACTCTTACATAGAATTCTAATCTCTTCAGACTACAAAATGTAGTACAAAACAAATGCACAAGTAGACAAATCCTCCAAATTTTCATGTTTCTATCAAAATCACAAATAGAGAAATCCTCAAAACTTTTATGTTTCATACAAAACCACAAATAGGGAAAATTCTCCAAGTTGAGAACAGATTCCATACCTCTCCAGCAGCAATAAAACGTCCGTCACACGAAACCGCAACACAGCTCAACGGCTTCGGCAATCGATTGGACACAACTAAATGCGACTGCGTGGATGAATCGACGTCATAAACCACCGCAACACAGCCTGCAATATACACACATTTCGAATTCGAAACTCCAGAAGCCAGTCCATTCGCATTCTCAGTTGTGAAACCGACAATCTCCTCTAAAATCAGCTGCAAAAAAAAACAAAATCAAAAACTGACACATTAAGCTAAGAAAACACATACAGATTGATTTCGAAAGCTATACATTGTAACAATAATGATCATACCTTCGGAATTTCAGTCTTCTTCTGCTTGCGAATCCGTTTCATCTTCTTCAATTTTGTAAACCCTAGATGTAATGATCAAAAGGGACACACTGATATCTGTAGCTTAAAGGCTGAGTGAGAAGGGGCGGGAAATTAGCTCAAATAAAAAAAGGATGGCGTACGTTATGTTTGATTTTTTTCAGAAAAAATTACAGAAATGACATCTTAATAGTTAATATTCTATATTTTACCGTGAAATATAGAGTTTTCTATTTTATTAAGATAACTTCAACCCAATTTTTTATTATAAAATAATCTTTTTCTCTCACATCAATATTATATTATTATTTTTATTTCATTCTTTTTTTCTTATTTCATAATATAGATTATTTATTTATTTATTTATTTCTTTTTCTTTTCTTTTGCAAATAATCACTCCTTAGTCTTTATGTGATACATAATTTTAGTTTTTTCGAACTTTGCATTTAATATATAATTAAATTTTATTCTAACTCTCTAAATAGCATAAATTACAATAATTACTATATATAATACATATTAACGAACATTAATATAAAAGTGAAATCATTGATGAAATATAATTTCATCATAAATATTGTATTGTCGTAAAACTTGTTTTAAATTTTACATAAATATTCAACTTTCAAGATTATTACGTTAGTCCCATAAATATTCTATAAATGTATTACGGAGTTTAAAATAAATATTTTTTGTCCTTATTTTTAAGTGTAGCTAAAAATTGTTTACATTGATAATTTCATCTTGTATTCAATTATTTCGTGTACTAATTTACTTTCCGTATTTCATTTTGAACTGTTGCATCAAATATTTTTTATGTTCTTTAAAAAGTGTAGTTTAATAATTTATCACCAAAATATAAAAGTAGATTGTTTAAATTATCGTATAAATTTTGTGCATGCATTATAATGAAAAATAATTATAATCTAAATTACATATTTAAAGTGAAAATAAAAATAAAAATTATTAATCCGAGAAGAAAATAGTATACTTATTAATAATATGTGTTTATATATTATATTACTTAGAAAATAATTAAAAAATATTATAGACTTAATTAATAATCTTATATATAATAGAAATAGAGGTGTCAAAATGGGCTGGCCCAACCCAACCCTAACGGGCTAGAGAGTTAAATGTGTTGGGGCGGGTTTGCCCTTTTAATAAAGGGTCAATAAAATAGCGGCCGAACCTAGCCCTAGGCGGGCAACGGGTTGGGATGGATTGGCCCTTCAACCAAAAATGAACACTATTACTCTCTTAGAAAGAGTATCGAATGTTGACATCTATGAACACGACATCAATTCATATAAAAATTCATTTATAAATCACACTTCGGTGAATACTTACAAAAATACATTTATGAATCATACATTTTGGTGAAGACTTACAAAAATACATAATAGTCAACATAAGATTTAGCGGATAAATGCTGATCATTCCATCATTTTTTCCACAAAAAAATAGTTGGTTTAAAAGATATCCAGCAACACAAGACAACATAAATACTTAACAAATCTAAATTTCTAAATATTACATTAATTAATGTTTTACAACTCCACCTCTACTTCCACCATCGATCACATTTGAATCAACATGTGATATTATTTCCTTAAGAAGTTCATCTTCATCTACAATTCACCATGCAAGATGATATTGCAAAATACTTGATTTTTTTTTTTGAAAATATTTATTCATAAAATCTTTACAAATAAAACACTATTAAAAATATATATAAAAATAATAGCCCATGGGCTGACCTCAGAGGCTTGCAGGTTGTGCCTATGAGACCAACGGGCCACATGGGGCGGGCTAAAAAGTCTCGTTCATAAATAGGTCAAAAAAATTAAGTCCAACCCCATTTACTTTAAGGTTAGGTTTTGGGCCGGCCTCGCGGCCAAGCCTATTTTGACGGCTCTAAATATTAATAATATTAAAATAACTTTAATTAAAATTGACCATTTCTTTTAAAAAATAAAATAGAAAAACTTTTAATTTGGGCTATATATTTTAAATGTTATATCACATTAGAAAATATTACAAATGATAAAAACTCAAATAATAATATAGTAGAAATAATATTATAATAATGAAAAAGTGAAATAGAGAGGTGAATAGTGGTTTTCCAAATTTAGAGAAAATATTACTTACCTCTCTATAAATGAAGTATAGAGAATAAATATAGAGGGAAAATGGAGTGGACAATCTCTATTTTACTCTTCAAATATAGATAATGAAGAGTAAAATTGAGATGAATTCAATATGGTCAAAATTCATCAAAATTTGATATTTTTAATTTTCGTTAAATATTCACTAAACTTTATTTGTTTGTTTTGATGGGAACAATATAGAGAAAAAAAAAGGTTCAAGGATAAAAGTGAAAGATGATATTATGTAATTAATTAATAATATTAATATTAATTGAAAATCTTGTAACTTAATAATAACAGAAACTATAAAAATTATATTTGTACGTGTCAACCTCACTTTCATAATTTGCACTCCAAATATTCAAATTTGATTCTGCTCAACATGAATTCTTTAGACTTCAAAATTTGTCTTCACCTTCAATCTAACATTAATTTAGTAGCATGTCTTTACGTGTTATATATAAATAACATGCACCGCGACACTTTATCATAAAAAATGTGTGTCAAATTCATTCCGAAGACAAATGTAAATTGGTAAAACATCAAGTTTTGATACAAATTCATTTAGTTTAAAAAATGTTTTTAATTTTTTTTTACTATTTTAACTCGAGACTTAATTCAATCATACATCAAGTTCTGATACAAATTCATTTTGGTTGAAAAGTGCTTTTAATTTCTTTTCACTATTTTAACTCGAGACTTAATTCAATCATACATCAAGTTCTGATAGAAACTCATTTAGCTTAAAAGTGCTCTTAATTTCTTTTTACCATTTTAACTCGAGACTTAATTCAATCTTACATCAAATTCCGATACAAATTCATTTAGGTTGAAAAGTGCTTTTAATTTCTTTTCACTATTTTAACTCGAGACTTAATTCAATCATACATCAAGTTCTGATACAAATTCATTTAGGTTGAAAAGTGCTTTTAATTTCTTTCCACTATTTTAACTCGAGACTTAATTCAATCATACATCAAGTTCTGATATAAACTCATTTAGCTTGAAAAGTGTTGAGTTATCCCACATCGGAAGTGGAAGGGGCTGGTGGTCAATTTATAAGTGTGAGGGAAAACCTCAACCTTTGAGCTAGCTTTTGGGTTGAGAAGGCCCAAGACCACCCAACATTGGTATCAGAGCCCAGGTTGTCAACAAGTCTCAGCCCACCGGGAGAAGCTGGGTTGTCGTTCTCTCCAACCCAAGGCCCGATGTGTGAAGGGGCAGATTGTTGAGTTATCCCACATCGGAAGTGGAAGGGGCTGGTGGTCAATTTATAAGTGTGAGGGAAAGCCTCAACCTTTGAGCTAGCTTTTGGGTTGAGAAGGCCCAAGACCACCCAACATGAATTGTTGGGCTTTGTGGAGGCTTGTGAGCCGGCCCGACCCATTACTGAAACCCTAGGTTAACCATTTGGTTTTCCTATAAATATGATCCTTGTATTTGTAATTCTTAAGCAGCACAAGTGAAATAAAATCCTCCTGTTACAGTCGTGGAGTAGGGAAACCGAACCACGTTAAATTCTTGTGTGTCCCGTTTGCGTTCCGTTCTTCTTTTCTCTAGATTATTTGTGTGTGTTGTGTGTTTAATTCCCAACAATTGGTATCAGAGCGAGGTTTCAACAACACTGTAACACAAATTGTGAGAAATTGTCACCTAGGGTTCTTGTGTGAAGAACTGTGTGCAGGAAGGAGTGTGCCGCCGCCGTTCGCAAGCTACAGCCGTGCAAGACGCCGTTAAGGGAATTGCCGAAGGTGTGTGCGATTTTTTTTGTGGTGCAATATTTCTGACGAAATTACCAAGATCTGAAATTAGTTGTACCGAGTATCTCATTTAGTCCTTTGAGATGACAGAAGATGGGAAGTTCCGAATTGAGAAGTTCGATGGTACAGATTTCAGTTGGTGGAAGATGCAGATTGAAGATTTGCTGGTTCAGAAAGATTTGGACGTAGTGTTGGGTGACAAGCCAGGAAAATTGTCTGATGCAGAGTGGGCAGGTTTGGATCGGAAAGCTATGTCAGTTATCCGACTCTCGTTGACCAAGAATGTTGCTTTCAACATTCTTAAGGAGAAGACAGCGAAAGGCATCTTGGAAGCCTTGTCTAACATGTACGAGAAGCCATCTGCAGCAAACAAAATTTTTCTGATTAGAGAGTTGGTGAACACAAAGATGAAGGAAGGCAGTTCAGTTACCGAGCACATCAACTCATTGAATTCGATCTTAGCCAGACTTTTGTCAGTTGGCATTAAGTTCGATGATGAAGTTCAAGCTTTACTACTGTTATCATCATTGCCTGACAGTTGGTCCGGAACGGTTACAGCAGTTGCCAGTTCAGTGGGACCTAATGGATTCACCTTTGAGAAGATTCGTGATCTCGTTCTTGGCGAGGATGTCAGAAGAAGGAGTTCTGGAGAATCATCAGGTGATATGCTAAACGTCGTCAGAGGCAGAGGAAATAACAGAGGTAGTGGGAGCAGGAACCGAAGAATGAGTCAGTCGAAGGCTCGGGATGGCTCAGGTGTAACATGTTGGAACTGCAAGGAGGTGGGGCATTTCAGGAATCAATGCCAGAAAGACAAACAAGTCAACATTGCAAAAGACAGCGCCGACGAGGATTTGTTTATCTGTTGCGCGGAGAGCAATGTGGATTCCTGGGTCATGGATTCTGGTGCTTCTTTTCACGCTACCCACAGCAGTGAAGCACTGCAGAATCTGGTTATTGGAGACTTTGGAAAGGTAAGGCTTGCAGACGATAGAGCTCTTGATGTTACGGGCATGGGTGACATGGTGCTGAAGACGCCAGTCGGTTTCTGGACCTTGAAGGATGTCAGAGTTGTTCCAAGCTTGACGAAAAGTTTGATTTCTGTTAGGCAGTTGGATGAACAGGGACATCATGTGAAGTTCGGAAATGGGCAGTGGAAGGTCGTGAGGGGCAATCTTGTCATGGCTCGTGGAACAAAAAGAGGATCGTTGTATATTGTCGGATTACCGTCTGAGGGAGTGACCGTCCCAGTTCAGAAGAAAAACAAAGTCCGGTTCACAGAATCTCGTGGGCAGAAGAAGGTTGTCTTTGCAAGAAAGAAACCCAGAGCCACAGGTCAGATTCAGGATGAACGAGCAAGGAAAGGTTCAGGAAGACCAGTCAGAGGCGTTTGTGGCAGTGGGAGCACCGGCCGTGCTTCAGCCAAGGCTCCTAGAAGACAGTGGGTCAAGAGAACCAGTATTCCAGCTGTTGATACGTCTCCAGAAAATTTCTTGCTGAGTATGGAGAGTGTTTGTTCTCAGGGAGTTCTAGGATCCGGCAGTTCGTGTCTCAAGTGGGAGCCGGTAGGGACCGAGGACGAGTCAAGGGCAGTTTCAGCCGTGACTGATGTGTTGAAGCTTCGGGGAGCTTCAACGGGCCTTTCAGTTTACTGATGAGAAGGCCGCTGTAGCAGGAGAGAGTTGAAAAAGATTATTAGACATACAAGTGTTCTAAGTGGATGATAGTTGAAATTCTTCAAGCCTCCAAGTGGGAGATTGTTGGGCTTTGTGGAGGCTTGTGAGCCGGCCCGACCCATTACTGAAACCCTAGGTTAACCATTTGGTTTTCCTATAAATATGATCCTTGTATTTGTAATTCTTAAGCAGCACAAGTGAAATAAAATCCTCCTGTTACAGTCGTGGAGTAGGGAAACCGAACCACGTTAAATTCTTGTGTGTCCCGTTTGCGTTCCGTTCTTCTTTTCTCTAGATTATTTGTGTGTGTTGTGTGTTTAATTCCCAACAAAAAGTGCTCTTAATTTCTTTCCACTATTTTAACTCGAGACCTAATTCAATTATACATGTTCCACATCGCCATATTATAAGTTAGCAATATACATTACTTTTAGGCATTCTTAAAGGACTTCCTTCAAAACTTTCTCGTAAGTTTTTTCAAGAACAAAAGATACTAAATATAAATCTCACTTTATATATATATTTCTCCACCGATTTCCTCACAAAATGAATAACTATTGATCGCTCCAAATGTAATCCTTCACACACTATACATACACTTCTCTTACGTCGATTGAGCAAGTGAAGAAGTAAATGAAGGAATAAGTGTTGGGATGGATAAAAAGGAATGTGAATTGGATAAACTTAATTAGGACAATCAGAATGTTTTAATTTAGATTATTTTTAAAAAAAAATTAATTGATTTAATTAGTGATGTGAACACATGTCAAAAGTAATAAGCTAAGTCAAAATCGTTTTAATAAATAATAACACAAATAAGCATTGTGTATCATATATAAATCAGACGTTTAATAGATGATGATGAAAATAAATATTTTCTCAAAAGGTTTAGTCACATATTTAAACTTTTTTCACCCATTGCTATTATTTTGCCAATAAATAAATGATTCTATTATCACCTTTGATTTTTCCAACACAACACGTACTGCGTATCTCTCTCAAATTTTATATCTTAACATGACGAATTATATTTTCATATGAATTATTTAGTGAGTGGTTTCAACAAACCATATGTTAATTATTCATTAAATTTATGTGGCTCACATGTATCTATATATATAATATAATGTAATAATACTTAGTAGTAAGTAATAAAGTTCAACACTCAACAACTACTAATTAAATCATGCTAACCTCCTGAAAAAATCTGATTAGCAAGGTACCTGAACTTAATTTATTTGATAATTGACTATTTTTTATTTGTTTATGAGGTTGATACAAAAATAATTTCCTTATTTGTTGAATTCTTTTTTTTATTTCTTGCTAGAACGTCATAATATATCTATTAATTTGAATTGAAAAAATTATGTCCTTATTGTTCAAAAAATACGATTGGTATTTGATTTTGCAGCCTTAATTAAGGAACATCATTGAAATTTTTTTCATATACTATAGTTAAGGTAATGTACGTTGTGGTTTCTTTGAAGATTTAAATTCAATTTGAAAATATTTTTAAACTTGAAACGAACTATTAGTTTCGTCGAATTATTAACAACCTTAAAAATATTCATCTACATGACTAACTGAACTAAAATCAATCTACTTTAATTTTAGAATGATAGATTGAAAAGTTTGAAGAATAGAAGTCTACCATTAAGGTTGTCCGAAGCTTCAATTTTGAGAATTTGATTATTATTTTTTCAGCTTGTTAGTTATTTGAATTGGATGTTGTTTCAATTGATCATGATTGGAAACACCAAGAGGAGTTCAATACTTCATGATTTGAGTCAAATTTTAGAAGAAGGCTCAAGAAAGAAGACGAAGATAGTTTTTACATAATGGTTTATGATATTATTATAAAAGTGTTTATGTATCCCCCGAAAAATTAACGAGGATATAACACATTGCATTGATGTAGAGCAGAAGAAATGGAGACTCGATTTCGGAGTCTAATGTGATAAGATTGTGTTATCAAAACTTAAGGCAACAAGTTCTACCGAGCTTTGGTTAGACCAGTATATTGTATGGAGCTGAATACAAACCGATCAAGAACAACGTTCAGAAGTCAAAAATTGTGAATATGTGTGGATGTTAAGTTAGATGTGTCGGCTTGTACTATAAGAGAGAAGACTAGAAATTAGAATATCTGAGACAAAATAGAAGTGATCTCGATGAAGGATAAGATGCAGGAAGTGAGGCTTAGATGATTAATTTGGACATGTGAAGAGGAGATTCATCAATACGGAGGTGTAAAAGGTTGGTAATAGATGGTTATAGTAGAGGCAGAGAAAGGTCAAAGATATATTGGAGAAAGGTGATTAGATAAGACATGATGCATCTCCGGCTAACCGAGGGCATGACCTTAGAGAGAAATTTATGAACGATACAAATGAGAATAAAGAGGTACTATTTAGGTAGTCTTTACTTTCTGTAATATTTCTAACAATCCCAAATAACACCCAATTAAATTAATCACAAAATTATATTTGAAATTTAAATCCAGTTATTTAAATTTATTCAACAATGATGAATTATCTAAAAATAATAATCTAATTTTCACTATCTAAATAAACTTGGTGTGGACCACTTGCATTTTGTTATCAAAGTTTGACTTTGAATTGACCAATTGTTTCTGAATTACAACTTTGCAAAGTTTTTGACCTATTGTGTAGACTATATTATACTTATATGTCGTTCTCTCTTATATAATTTAACATAAGAAAATACTTTGTTATATTATTAATAACATAACATAAACTCCAATTAAACATGTCAATTCATATGTGTGTGTATTTTCCTGTTTGGTGTTAAGTAAAGGGAAAATTTCATATATGGCAAACTTATTAGATTAAATAATATTATATGGGTATAGTTTACCTAATTACTTTATATGGGTATAGTTTAGTTATTTTAGGTATCTTTAATTTTGTATATAATGTTTTTATTTATTTATTTATACAATTATATTTTAAAAAGTGATTTGTAACTGAAGCGTTAAATATGCTAACAATAAATTTAGATAATGCCACAATTTTAGGGAAACGTCCCTTTTTTTAAGCTAAACGTTCAAATTTTAAAAAAAAATTGTATATATATGTGAACTTACCTTTTTTGTATATTTGTATGTGTACATGAATATATTAGTTAAACGTGACATTATATACAAGTTTCTAAATGATTTTTTATATACTCCAATAATATATAAAGTTAATATATACTAACTTCAATAATTTGTATATAACTACTACAATATACAAATTATAATCGCATATGATATTTTCCCATCTATATAACTAAATCCAATTACTTTGTGTACATATGTATATATAAAAAAAATATACAATCCCCTACTACCAGCTATTAAAACAGACATGTACATATCAATTTTTGTATATGTATATAAACTTAATATATACTAACTTCAATAATTTGTATATAACTAATAGAATATACAAAACTAATCATATATATAAAAAATTCATCTGTATAACTAAGTCCAATTATTTTTTTGTATATATATTCAAAAAACAAAAATAACATAAATATGCAATATACTATATACAATTACTAAACATGCAATTATACTATATACAATACTTAATTAATATTTTTTGTATATTGACATCTAATTAACCAAAAAATTGTATCTAACTTTGTGTTTTAATACAGTACCTCATGAATATTATGTCCTTCAGATCCGACAACTTCAAAAGCATTTTCCTCTGATTCAATGTTTACAGCTTTCCTCTTTCTTCTTCCTTGTACTATTTTAATGCCTCTAGCTTTGACATTGTTAATAACTTGTTGAACTGCCGTAGGATCGTTTTTTTTCTTTTATCTAAGCTCTTTCATTGTTTGTTCTTGTATAACTTGATTTGATTTTCCCAATGACCCTACATCAAACCCAAAATCTTGAGTTAACCCCATTGAAAACGATGGTAAAATGTCAACAACATTGACATGCAAAGGAATACCTCTGGTAATCCTCAAAGATGAAGATGATTCATTCATTGTGTGACCAATTTTAGATCTATCAAGAACAAAAAATCGATTATTTCATCAAAATATATGAAAAAAGTAATAAACAGAACACATATACAAATTTTGAATAAGTTAAAAAAAAAAAAAAGAGGTAAACAACTAAAATTAATGAGTACTTACGAAATTGACTTCAACTTCGGGAGGGAACTTCAACTTCGGGAGGAAGTAATCTAATTTTGGACAACAATTTGAATTTCAAACCGGATAGCTGAAGTATTAAATGTAGGAGAAAATTTTGGAATGTGAAAAGGAGAGAGAAAATTGTTTTGTGTATAATTATATACAAAATTAGAAAATAATGTTTTTATACCATTGGTTATATAATAAGTTGTGGACCCATTAAATATAGCAAACAAAAATAAACTATAATTATATAAGGTAAATAAATTAAACTATACCCCTATAATATAATTAGCTATGAATGTTTGCCATCCCATGTAATTTTCCCTTAAGTAAATTCAATTTTGTAGCAAATTGTCTATATTTTTCAGCATTAATGTTAGATCGGAAAAGGGCCTAAAATACCCTCGAAGTATTGAAAATGATACACAATTACCCTCCATCCACCTATTGGCCCCCAAATACCCTTCACATCCACCTTTGGGTCCAAATTTACCCCTCCGTTAACGGACCAAAATTAAAAAAAAATAAATTATAATTTTTAATTACGTGGCACTCAACCATTGGTTGTAATTTAATTATTTAAAATAATTTAAAACCCACCCATTTTAACTAAACCCACCCATTTTAACTAAACTCACCCATTACTTTTATTCTCATGATTAACATTCATCGCAAGCATCCAGGAATTAATTCGTTTGGAAATCCAGATCCACAAACCTTCCATAAAATATTTGGTTTGTGCTTGTTTGGCAAATTTGCTAATTGAATTTAATGAGCTTTTGGTTGGATGTAAATCAGGAAGAGAATGACATTGAATATGAAGAGGAAGGGGAAGCTGTGGATGTTTTCGACAGTGACTTTGATGAAGATGTAAGTTCTAAGGGCCCGTTTGGCCATAAATATATTTGAGAAAAATTTGGCAAATAATATTTGTCCATACAATTTGCCATTATTTGGCAAATTTTTTTGGCAAATATCCCAAATTTCCAAATACTAGTTTTTTCTAGTATTTGGGCCAAATCTCATTATTTGGGATATTTTGAAAATTAAAATTTTACCCCAATCTTTTATCTTTTACAAAAACACCCTCTCTAGTTGTTGCTTGCGTTGTATTACATCATTTTTTACGTGAACACCAAAATAGTGATGAAATATTTAGTGAATATTAAATAATGATATGATTGTTGATGAAAATTATTAAAAATTGGCTTTAGGTAACAAAGTCATGTACTTTGTCTGCTTCACGATACATGGAATAATTCTTGTTGCACTCACTCCAAATTACCACATTGTTTTAGTGTAATGGACATTATTTGTTATTGTTGTAACGAACATTCAATTGACTTGTAATACAAACTTTTAGTTAGTTTTGATAGTTTTTAAAACTTGTGGGTATAAATCATATTTTTCTAAAAAGTTGAAATATATTTCCCAAATTTTATGGCCAAACAGATGGTGAAATTTCACCCAAATTTTCACTCAAATAATATTTGCCAAAAATATTTGGAAATCTATGGCCAAACGCTAGCTAAGTGTTCCATTTCTCATCACTGAACCTTTCATTTCACAAATTTTAGTGATGGATTGGTTACTTGTACTGGCAGTTCTAGCTTGGAAGGGTATGAGAATAAAAGTAATGGGTGGGTTTAGTTAAAATGGGTGGGTTTTAAATTATTTTAAATAATTAAATTACAACCAATGGTTGAGTGCCACGTAATTAAAAATTATAATTTAATTTTTTTTAATTTTGGTCCGTTAATGGAGGGGTAAATTTGGACCCAAAGGTGGATGTGAAGGGTATTTGGGGGCCAGTAGGTGGATGAAGGGTAATTGTGTACCATTTTCAATACTTCGAGAGTATTTTAGGCCCTTTTCCGATGTTAGATAAGACACGTGTCAACATATTACATATTGTTATTATTTTTGAATTCAGCTTCGTTCCATCTCTCTTCTCTCCATTTTCTTCAAGTTCCATTTGGATTAATGACACATGTAATAGGTTAAAATAAATGGTTAAGATTTAATTTTTTAAAGTAAACCTCTAATCATGATTTAGTTAATAAATATATTATATATCAAGTATCAAAATTATTATCATCTCACAAACTTAGCAACATATTATTTTATCCATATTATTTATCTAAAAAAGTTTTCTTCCTATTATTTTTCTTACGTAGGATCTTTTTTTTATTTTTCTTTTATATAACATTTTTATTATATAAAAAGAAAAGAAAAAAGATCCTACGTAAAAAAAAAATAATAGGAAGAAAGCTCTTTTTACCTATATTTATGGACAAAATAATATGTTGCTAAAATTTTAATATTATAATAATTTTGATACTTGATATATAATATATTTATTAACTAAATCATGGTTAAAGGTTTACTTTGAAAATTAAATCTTGACAATTTATTTTAACCTATGTGTCATTAATCCAAATAGGAACTTGGGGAAAATGAAGAAAAGAGAAATGAGATGTTTTTTTTAAAAAAGACAGAAAATTACTACTTACTCCCCATCATTACCCAGAAATTTAATAAAATATATACTTAAACTCATGATATTTCATTTAGATATTCAAACTAAATTATGTTTCAATTGAATACCTCAATTTTCAATAATGTGTTCTCATTAAACATTTTATATTCAAAATTGAATAATCTTTTATGCATGTTTTCATCTGTTTGTTTATTAGATAGTTAATTGTCATCTTCTTTAATTATACGCATCAATTTTAAATAAAAACTCCTGGTTTTTATATCTTATTGAGGAAAAATGTATAATTAAAGAAAATAACATAGTTTATGTGGTTAAATAAACTATATTATAGATAGATAAATTAAAACATATGTTAAAAAAATAAAATTTGAATTGAAATATTTTATTAGAAGTTAGAGATATTTAATTTAAACATGAATTAGTTCGAATATCTATATTTTATTTTATTAGAATTTAGAGATATTTAATTGAAACATGAATTAATCTGAATATTTATATAAAAATAGAGATAAATTTAAAAGGTTAAATATATATAAGCCAAATAAAAGTAAGAAGTATTTGCCCAACAACAACTTTCAACAGCTACATTTTAGCTAATTAAACAGCACAATGAATTAGACTTTATATTCAAGGTTGAAATCTATAAATTGTAATGTGAAAAAGCACAATTATTTTAATATTAGTCTTACATATGAATTTTCCTTATTGTTTACTTTTTTTGGTCATATATATATATATATGAATGGTCCTACTATTTTTTGCTTATAAACTAGATTTTATGACACCACTATTTTTGGCCATAAAACATGGTAATATTGGGTTGATACATCATGTTTATTAGTTTTGGGATTAATTCAATAAGTTTATTTTATATTTGATTGTGATAACTACTTCAGAAATAAGAATTATTTAGAAATATGATATTATTTTTGTTCCACTAAAATAAGATGACAATTCTGGAATAATTAATTTTCGAATAATTTATATCCTGATCAAACAAGCCTTAAAAATTTATTATTCTCTTGGCTTCAGTTTGTTTGACCCATTTTTTTAGTTTTTATTTTTTTAAAAATGTTTATTTTCTTCATTAGCAACTTTTAAATTTTGACTTTTTAGGCAACATATTTAAAACTATGATATTAAAAAATATTTTAATATGTTTGATAAATTTTAAATTATAAGATTTAAATTTTTATTTACTTTTAAAATTTTCGTACTAAATTATTCACTTTGAAACCAAAGGAGTAGTATTTGGACTCAACTTGTTGACTATGGAAGGCAGTTTCCAAGTATAACCCACGTAAAATGGTTGTTGAGGGATCTGTCCTTAGCAATTTAAAAAATAAATCTATAAATATTAATTATTATAAAAAAATAATAATAAAATAAAGTATATTTTATAATAATAAATAATAACGATACAATCCTACCAAACTAATCTTATTACATATCATAATCAATCGCCTGACTAGTAATATAATCTATCTAATAAAAGGATGAGGATCCATTCTCTCAGAAATTCAGAAGGAAAATAAATAATTACGACACAATCATATCAAATTAATTTTATTATAGTATCATCAATCATCTGACTAGTGATGACACGCTTTTAAAAGGGTGAAGACCTATTTACTCACATAATCGTATCAAATTAGTTTTTTTAGTAAATTATAATTTATAATAATATAACTCTTTATCTTTCAAAAGGGCAAGGACCCTTTCATTCATAAATTGAAAAAGGAAAAAGAAATTGTATGAAAATATTGAATTGATTTTAGTCAATATTGTCTCAAATCTCACAAAAAACATGATCAATTTTTTATTGGTTATTATCTCTTTTAATATGTGAATTTATAAAGTTTGAATTTTTCTTTTCCAGAAAAATCCAAAGGGACAATTACTGACCGGATAAAAATTTATCCAAATAAACATATTGAATCAAATTGATTAAATAAATTAATTTTATTCGGATTTGAATTGATTTGATTTCATATTTTTAAAAAACATAGAGTACTTGATTTGATTTTTAAAAAAATTGCAGAAAGAATCAAAACTGAAGCGAGAAATTATATACATTTTTTTACTATTATACATGCATAATATATTATTTTTATAAATAATTTTAAATATCTTATACATATCTTCATCAAAATTTATTTATTAAAGCAGAAAATGTTATCTTTATCTTATAATTTAATGTCTGTTGTATATGAGTGTCTATGATAGTTTTCTACAAAACTATGAA
The DNA here is from genome assembly GCA_032847665.1 of Solanum chilense. Classification (NCBI taxonomy): domain Eukaryota; kingdom Viridiplantae; phylum Streptophyta; class Magnoliopsida; order Solanales; family Solanaceae; genus Solanum; species Solanum chilense. Next base: position 7,412,407 of record CM064971.1, on the reverse strand, counting down.
TTCATTGTCTCTTCATGAATTTCGAAGCTTTACTCACAGTAAATTAAGTGAAAAAAAGTTCTCTTACATTAATTATTCTAGCTATTTTTTACTTTAAAAAAATTGTTGTCTTTTTTCCCCTCTTTTGAATGATTTTTTTTTTAAAATTCTATATAGATTATAACTGAATCAAAATGAATAACACAAACTAATAAATATATATATTATATTTAATTTTTATTTTGATTTTAATAATATAACAATTAATTAAATTTTAATTTTTAATCAGTAAATCCAAATTGGTTAACAAAGCATTGATTCTTTAAAAAAAATATTTTTAACTAATTCAATTGGGTTGGGGTTTGTTGGCTGTTGACCTGACTGGCATTAAATTTTAGCAAACAAAAATAGTACTTTTTTTAAAAAATGAAAATAAAAATATTGGCCTTAGTCAAGTCCACGTATTGCCGACGTGTCACACTTCAAATTCTAAACAAACTTAAATTGCATGGACGATATTACCCTTTTACAATGTCCAATTCATGCAACTACTTTTGAAAAATAATTCTATTATATTTAATGATACTGATATTTGAAATTAAGTAGATTTTAAATATTTTTTGCAAGTGGTTAATCATTAATACTGGATTATATTTTAAAAAAATTCTTCTAATATATTTAATCTTCATCTAGGACTGTTCAAAATCGAACCGAAATTAATAAGCGGAATCGATAAAAAAATTATTGATTTATAGTATTGGTTATTGGTTTAGTGATTTTGATAACGGCTTTGATATTTTTTGTTATCGGATTATCGATTCTTAACGATTTAAAGTTTTTTCTTAACGGGTTAACCGATAATCCGATACTAATTAAATTATTATATTTATACCATTTTGTATAGAAAGTCCTCGACTTAGAGTTTGATTTCCTACTTTTATTTTTTATTGTCTCAAACACTTGGTTATTCAACAAAGTAAAAGTGTTTGCTTTTGACTAAGATGTAACATATGAACTCAAGTGCATGGTTTATTTGGTTTGTCACTTTGTTTCTAAGTGATTTTTAATCTTTTTTCTTTTGTGTCAAATCTTAACGGTTAAATCGATAACCGAACTGATAACAATGAAAAGCCGATAAACCAATAATCGATAAGTCAATATCTTAATGATTCTATAACGGTTTAACATCTCTACAAACCGATAACCAATAAGACAACCCAATAAACTTTAAAATCAAACCGAACCGACCGATACACAACTCTATTTCATCAAAGAAAAAAAAAAAGCAATTCCACAAGTTGTTACTACATCGATAAAAGCCATCAAATTAGTCAAATTTGACCGAATCTTGAAAACTTATTATTTAAATATTTTTAAATTTTCAATAAAATTGACTTAGAAGAAAAAAAATCACCTAGATTAACAGAACTTTGATTTGTACTTTAATTTCAAAATCTCTAATTTTAAATTTCAAAGTTTATGACCAAATGTGAACCGAAGCATTTATCCATATTTGATATTCAACACTAATTTGACTTTGAAAAAATTGTAATCAAAGTGATTGTAAAATATTAAAAAAATTACTCTACAAAAAAGTGAATAATTCTCGTGGCTAGATCATTTTGTCAACTACTTGTATAAAATTTAAATTAAAAAATATCATCTAATATTATTTTTAATTGAAATTTGAATACTGATCATCTACGTATTTTATTATAGTACTTTATAAACGACTAGTAAGTCACCTTATATTTTCATAGTCAATTTCAATTATACAAGTTTTAAAATTTACCATATAGGGTGAAAATATTCATTTTTTTAAAATTTTTAATTAAAGCCATTAGAAGTTATTATACAACTAATTAAAATTCAAATACCTTTTGCCATCTACCTTTTCAGGGTGTGAAAGGTTAGGTGAATCTAGAGAACTTAGATAGATTTAGCATTTCATAATTAGTAAGTAATTAATTAAAGAAACGAAAATTTTGGAAGCACGTGATTTTATTTTTGGAAAAAAAAATTATCAGAAAATTTGATTAGAATGATAATTTTATCCTTTTAACTTTAATATCTTTTAATTTAAAAAAAAGGTTAATATATTTTAAAATAAAAAGATAATATAGACTATTTAAATTTTCTAGTCAAATTTGTTGATCATTTAGCATTGTCCTTTATTTTATTTTATTTTTCGCAAGAACGACCGAAAAGACCAATATTTATTAAAACACTGATTATAATGCTATCAATAATTGTACTAATTTAATCACGTATATTTTTTTCGTACAAAAAATAAATGAAAATAAAATAATTTTGTCTAATTAGATTTTAGAAAGCGATTTATTTTAGAAAGAGCTCGAGAAAATTTGAAATTTTTTATGTGATTGTGATTTTTATTAAATTAATTCAATTATGATGTACTACATCATTAACAAATACAACTCCATCACATCAATATCTGTAATTAAAAATAAAAAAAAATGTGTTAATTTCTTACTTCCATATTAATTATGTGACGTGTGACGACCTAAATACTTCACTCATAAGGATATAAATCATAATTTGGTCACCAAATGTTTTATTTAATGATTTTTTGAAGTGTTGCATAGTCAATGTTATAAATATTTTACGTAATAGTAAAAAGATTTTTATAAAAAAATCCAACACATACATCAAACTATAGTACTCTTTATTTATAAATGACAAAGGTGGTAGATTAAAATTAAATAATAATAGTTACACGCGCATTAATTAATTAAAGTTAATATATATTAGGTGCATTGTTTGCTTTTCTTGAAAAAAAATAAAAATATACACAGTGAATATTGTATTTTTTAGATGTCACATTTTAGATTGTTAATAGGGGAATGGTTTTTTTTTTTTTATATATATATATATATATATATATATATATATATATATATATATATATATATATAATATTAGAGTTATAAATTATTAAAGAAGGCATTACTTAAAGCTTTAATATTAGGTTCATTGTGTAAATAATTGTAACTAAGAGGACTATTCATTAAAGAAGTTGTTAAAGTTAGTTAGAAGGTTGTTAAAGTTAGTTAGATTTTTTGGTTTATTAGTCTTGTATATATGTTCAAGTTTGTATGTACAGAATTGGTTATTAGAAAATATACACAGAGAGAGAGGTTCACGTTTTTCTCTCATCTTCTTCCTTACTTCTTCTTCTTCCTTACTCTCTATCTCTTCTCTGTTTCTTTACTTCTACTTCTTCTCTACAAGAAGATTAACATGGTATCAGAGCCTACACAGTAGAGCTTCAAGATCTCAGCCAAAACCATGGCAACTGTCGATAATGAGTTGCCTGAGAAGCTGAGCCATAATCATCCATTGTTCTTACATTCAATAGATAATTCAGGTGTATTACTTAGTTCAATTCAACTAACAGGAGCTGATAATTTTTCAGTGTGGAGTCGAGCTATGAAAATCGCAATTATAGGTCGAAACAAACTTGGATTCATTGATGGATCATGCAGAAAAGAATTATATGGTCCTAACTTGACAAATCTGTGGGAAAGATGCAATGCGATAGTACTTTCGTGGATTATGAACTGTGTTTCGAAGGAGTTACTTGCAGGCATTGTTTATTCTACCAATGCAGCAGCTGTGTGGAAGGACTTGTGTGAAAGATATGACAAGATTGATGGATCACGTATTTTTCAACTACACAAAGAGATTGCTACAGTTAGCCAAGGTACAAGTTCAATCTCAACCTATTTCTCTAAGCTACGTGAGTTGTGGGTAGAGTATGATAGTTTGGCACCTGTTCCTAGTTGTGATTGTGTGAATTCAAGGGAATTTGTAGTGTTCATGCATAATCAGAAATTACTACAGTTTCTCATGGGATTAAATGACTCATATGAACAAGCTAGAAGCCAAATACTAATGATGGTACCTTTGCCTACTATAAACAAGGCATACTCACTGCTTATTGAAAGAGAAAGCCAACGTATCATGTCACAGACCTCTCACAGTTCAAATTCATCAGATCTAAATGCCCTGTTTACTGCTCAATCATCAGTTCCCAAACCAAGGTTTAATACTGGTTCAAGCTATGATCCAAATGCATTTTGTGAGTATTGTAAAAGAACAGGACACATGCAAGCTGTGTGTTATAAACTTCATGGATATCCACCTGGTTATGAGAGAAAGAAGAGAGGTTCTACTGGTTCTACTTACAATCAAGGTAGAGGAAGATCAAGTAATGATAGGAGGTCATATCCATCTGCTAACAATGCAATTAGTGATACTGATCATTCTGAGTTTAATAGAGTTGAGAATCCAAGAAATCAAGGTTATGGCAGAGGTGATAGACAAGATTCTGGTGATTATCACAAAGGGTTCAATGCATTGCAGGAACAATATAATCAAATCCTGCAGATACTTGGACAATCAAATAAGCAAAACACCACTGAAAGAGACTCAAATTCACATTCCAGTGCAAATCTAGCTCAAGAGAACTATCCTGCATCAGGTAATGTCACTGCTCTTTCAGCTAGTATAGCACATACAGGATGGATTATAGACTCTGGTGCAACAAATCACATGACTCCTCACTCACAATTATTGATTAATAAACATCCATTGCCTATTGATGCACCTAGAAGTGTACAACTACCAAATGGAGATAGTACAGTGATCACACATACAGGTTCTAGTAGTATGACCTCACAAGACATTATCAATAATGTTCTTCTTATTCCTGACTTTAAGTTCAGTCTGTTGTCAGTCTAAAAAATTACAAAGGATCTACAATGTGCAGTATGTTTCTATCCTGATTTTGTGACTATTCAGGATCTCTCCAGTGGGCAGGTGAAGGTGATTGGTAGAGAACAAGCTGGACTTTATCTCATTCCTCATCCTTCATCTTCTGCAGCTAATACTCAAATATACTCTCATTTGGTTCATGATGGCTCTTCAAGCTCACAAACTGTTTCAAGCTCGCAAACTGTCCTATGGCACCAAAGACTTGGTCATACTTCATCTAATGTTTTAGCTAAAACTCTCAATTTTCCAGTTACAAAGTGTTCAAATGAGGTTCACAACTGTACAATATGTCCTCTAGCTAAACAACCAAGACTTCCTTTTCCAAATAGTTCTACTATATCTTCTAGTCCATTCCAGTTGATACATATAGATGTTTGGGGTCCATTTCATACTCCTACATATGATGGTAATAGATTCTTTGTCACTATAGTGGATGATTGTACTAGAATGTTATGGCTGTTTCTAATAAAGTTGAAGAGTGATGTTTGTGTTGTATTGAAAAACTTCTTTACTCTAGTCAAAACTCAATTCAACTTATTAGTTAAAAGCATTCGTACTGATAATGGTTCTGAGTTTGTTAACACTGAGTGTACACATTTGTATACAAGCTTGGGTATTGTTCATCAAAGAACCTGCATACACACTCCTCAACAGAATGGTATAGCTGAAAGAAAACACAGACATATACTTGAGGTTGCAAGAGCTATCAAATTCCAAGGTCACATTCCTATTAGATTTTGGGGACACTGTATTCTTAATGCTGTATATATTATAAACAGATTGCCTACAACTGTTTTGCATGGTAAATCTCCATATGAAGTGTTTCACAAGTGCAAACCTTCCTTACAGCATATGAGGGTGATAGGCTGTCTTTGTTTTGCTAAAAATATGCACATTAAGGACAAATTTCATCCTAGGAGTGTCATTGCTGTACACATGGGATATAGCACACATACAAAGGGATATATGTTGTACAACATCAAGGACAAAACATTCTTCATCAGCAGAGATGTACTATTTAGAGAAACTATATTTCCATTTGCTTCTCCTTCATCTACTGCATGGCAAGTGTTTCCTAAGGTTGATGAATCTTCAGAGGTTGCACCTTTGTTCCAGCCTAATCCAACCACAGTTGTCCATACAGATGTAGCTCCAGCACAAGCTACTCTTTCTATAAGAAGATCACAAAGAAGTACAAAAGCTCCTATATGGCTACAGGATTATGTGGCATCTGCTCAGCTTCAATCCAATAGACCTTTGTATTCCATTGATAAGTACATTGGCTATGACAACTTGTCTTCTTCTTATCAAGCCTTCCTTACTTCGTTTGGTACTGCAGTTGAACCTACTTCTTTTGAGGAAGCCTGTAAGGATCCAAGGTGGGTTGAAGCAATGCAAGCTGAAATATCAGCTTTGGAGTCCAATCAAACATGGCAGGTGGTTCCTTTACCTCACAACAAGAAGGCTATTGGGTGCAAGTGGATTTTTAAAATCAAGTATCATGCCTCAGGTGAGATTGATAGGTTTAAGGCACGTCTAGTGGCAAAAGGATTTAATCAAAGAGAGGGGCTGGATTATCAGGAGACCTTTTCTCCAGTTGTGAAAATGGTGACTGTTAGAAGTGTGCTGTCCTTAGCTGCAAAAGAACATTGGCATGTTCATCAGATGGATGTGTCTAATGCCTTTCTTCAGGGAGATTTACATGATGAGGTTTATATGGTTCTTCCTTTTGGTTTTAAGCTTCCAAAGGGCTTTAGTGTGCAGGGGGAGAAACCAGTGTGTAGGCTCACTAAATCTCTTTATGGATTAAAACAAGCACCTAGGCAATGGAATGCAAAACTCACTGAAGTTCTTGTCAAATTGGGATTTGTACAAAGTCATCTTGATTACTCACTATTCATCAAGAAAACTAGTACATCTCTGGTGATACTTTTAGTATATGTAGATGACTTGATGATCACTGGAAGTGATATCAATCTCATTCAAGAAACCAAAAGCACCCTACAAGAAAACTTCAAAATGAAAGATCTAGGGAATCTCAGGTATTTCCTTGGAATTGAATTTGCAAGATCACAAGAGGGAATTGTAATGCATCAAAGGAAATATTCACTGGAGATCATTTCTGAAGCTTGTCTCAGTGCTGCAAAACCTGCTGCTACTCCACTAGATCCCTATGTGCAATTAAATACTAAAGAGTATGATGAGATAAATGGAATAAACAAAGATGATATGTTGTTGACAGAGCCATCAGTGTACAGAAGGTTAGTTGGAAAACTAATATATCTAAATGTCACTAGACCAGACATTGCATTTGCTACACAGACACTAAGTCAGTTTCTACATCAGCCTAAACAATCTCATCTAAATGCTGCTCTCAAAGTGGTGAGATATATCAAAAAGGAAGCTGGACTGGGAGTTCTATTATCAAGTGCAAAGAGTAAAGAACTTCAAATTTACTGTGATTCAGACTGGGGTAGCTGTTTACATACAAGGAGATCAGTTACAGGTTTCATGGTTAAGTTGGGAGGTTCACTAATATCATGGAAGTCTAAGAAGCAAGCAACCATCTCTCGAAGCTCAACTGAAGCTGAGTACAGGAGTATGGCAAGTGCAGTGGCTGAAGTTGTGTGGTTAGTGAAGCTGTTCAAGGAGCTTGGAGTTGAAGTACAAACTCCAGTAACTATATACAGTGACAGCAAGTCAGCTATCCAAATAGCTGCTAATCCTGTGCTGCATGAAAGGACAAAGCATATAGAATTGGATTGCCATTTTATAAGAGAGAAGATACAGAATGGTTTAGTGCAAACTCAATACTTGAGCACCAAAGAACAAGAAGCAGACATGTTAACAAAAGGCTTGGGAAAAACTCAAATGAACATCTACTATCCAAGTTTGGTGTATTGAATCTATTCATACCTACAAACTTGAGGGGGAGTATTAAAGAAGGCATTACTTAAAGCTTTAATATTAGGTTCATTGTGTAAATAATTGTAACTAAGAGGACTATTCATTAAAGAAGTTGTTAAAGTTAGTTAGAAGGTTGTTAAAGTTAGTTAGATTTTTTGGTTTATTAGTCTTGTATATATGTTCAAGTTTGTATGTACAGAATTGGTTATTAGAAAATATACACAGAGAGAGGTGTTCACGTTTTTCTCTCATCTTCTTCCTTACTTCTTCTTCTTCCTCACTCTCTATCTCTTCTCTGTTTCTTTACTTCTACTTCTTCTCTACAAGAAGATTAACATAAATTCACATATTTCGATATAAATACTTTTTGTGCATGTGTATATATACACAGACATTCAATGTATACCCCAATTCTATAGATGAATGAACCGTTTTTGCAAATAGATTTTTACATTTACTCATGATAAATTAACTAATATCTCAACTTATTAAATCACTTCATTGTAGTATATTTATATAATAATTCAATATAAGTAATGTCATGTATATATATATACATGAGTACTAAAATAAGTATGTTTGGTTGACGAGACGAGATAAATAAAAATATTTCAAGAATTATATTCCCAGATAATTAACTAAAATAACAAAACAAAATAATCTTCTAACTTATCAATTACATAACTATAAGACGAGATTATAATCATAAAATATTTAGAAATCTTTATCCATATCTCACGAATCAAATAATCCAAAATGTCATCACAAATAATAGTAGTACCTCATCTGTTTCATTCGTAATTTAAAACGTGTCACATAAATTAAGAAGAAGGAGTAATATTTTTTTTAGGTGTTAGGTAAAATTTTTAAATGGACAAAAATACCCTCAAAGAGCAAAAAGTCATACAAACTCACCAACTTTCAACACGCACGCAATTTCTTCTTCCTCCTCATTTCTTTCAGCAGAAAATCAGTTTCTCTATATAAATGCATTCAATTAATCCTCTTCAACAACCCCAATTTCATTACTCTTTGTTATAGTTAATAATCTCAAAATGCTTCATATAAAGAGCTTGTTATAGAATTTTCTACATTACTACAAAAAAAATCATTCTTTTATCCCCTTTATTCAAGATTCTTCTTCTTCACAATGGAAGCTGTTAGATTTAGCAATAAAATTCAAATACATTCTTCATCTTTTTCAAATACCCATTTTGGATTGATCAATTTTAGGAAAACCCATTTAGGATTTCAGCCAAAAATTCAAAAAAAATGGAAAAGTTTGAATCTTTCTGGTGGTGGAGATCAAAGATTGAAAAAGGAAGTTTTTGTGGAGAAGAAGCAGAGGGGGGGATTTACTGTGAAGTGTACAGCAGAAGGGATAGAGAGGGGAATGCTTGTTGGTGGAAGAAGTGAAGAACGAGAGTTTATGGTGGCTGAGAGATTTAAAGTTGTGGCTTTAATGGCTTGTGTTATGTGTTTATGTAATGCTGATAGAGTTGTTATGTCTGTTGCTATTGTTCCTTTAGCTGCTAAACATGGATGGAGCAGTGCATTTTTGGGTATTGTTCAGGTACTTCTTTTGCTTATTTAATGGTTTCTGTTCTTAGTTTCTTATAATTGTGCTTTGAGTTGAAAAGTCTATCGAAAACAGCATCACCACCTATAAATAAAGATAAAAATAAGTTTTGCGTACATCCTCTTCTTGTACCAATGGTATCGCAGTCGGTATGTTGTTGTTGTTATAATATTAAAAGTGCAATTCCTCATTATAGTTTATTCCAATATAACACTCTTAATTTTGGGGTGGAGTGGGTGGGGGGACCAGTCTTTGTGCTTTTGTGGTTGATCAGAATGGTAGCTGTTATTTACCTGCCAAGTCTGCTAATATTAAAGACTGAACCAATGGAAAGCAAGAAAAGCCTAAGATATGGTTAGCTTGCCATGCCTTACCCCACCTTCCAAGAGGTGTTACCTTATAACTCCTTTTTTTTTTTTTTTATGACTGTGATGTCCGAGACAGCTTTCTCACAACTTGACTAATTTCATGGAATATCTGCCACCTTCTATCAACATCAGATGCTAGGTGACTTTGTCTAACAAGACTAGGACAGATGCGAAGAATCATCTAGTGTTTTTTTGTCTATGCTGAGTTTTGAGTCTGAGAACTCAGGGTTCTCAACAAGTGTCAGCTTTTAACTCTTTCAAGCAGAAGATTGCAAATTGTTTTTGTTTTCCTTTAAGGAGATGAAGTTTCATTCAAGTTACTTGTAATGGTCAATAAAGCGTGTGGAAATAATCATTTAAATCCCAGTTGAGATTTAAAAAAAATGATAGGTGATTTTTCTCATATTCTTGAGCTTTAGTGGATTACTCGTAGGCGGTGAGACTTTTACATGAGATGAACTCTGAAAAAGAATGTATATCTGAGTCATCAAGCTCTGTCTGCTGAGAAATTCACATTCAGCCACAAAATGGGGATGGATTCTGATCTGGGTGGGACCTTTATCCTGGCCTTTTTGTTGTATTTCTAAGAGTTTAGTTGCTGTTTGGGTCCCTTTGCTGGCTTTTGTTAAAACTTAAATGCACTTCCCTTGCTCCCAAAAAGGGATGTCATTTTCCTGTTATTTCTTTAAACAATTAGTTATTTAGACAAATCTGCATGACTGTTTCACTAGAAACTTGTTATCTTTTACCAGCACAGCACCGAGTAACTTTGACCTACCAAGTTTTGGTAAACCGGAAGAAATCACGTACCAATGTTTTTTTAATTTTTAGCTCTAATCGATATTTTATTCACTTTATTGACCCTTAAGTCACAACCTCCTCACCTTAAGGGCAAGTAATTTTCCTGCTTCTAGATTAGTTGGTAGAAGTTATATATCTAACAACAATTGAAAGCGAAAGCCACCTACAAACCTTCTTCATTTTCAGCACCATCTCTCCTTTTGTAGTAGGTCTATTACTCATTTAATTTATACATATTACCAAAATATTTTATTAATCATTTCTTTGAGGGAGGACTTTTATTAATCCTATTAGCTTACAAAAAATTCCTTTAGCATAATTAAGGCATTAAGTTTTGGATGCTAATGTAATATTGATCAGACCTGTAAACTCTAGTTGTAGCACTGTAGACGGGCAGATGATTGCGAAAATAATCTGGACTCATCTTAATCATTCCAAATATAGTTATGGTTCATGCTTGAGGCTTTCTGTTATTACACATCTTTGAAATAAGAATATTTATGCTCCAAACAAAATTTATAAGCGATTTCGGTTGATGCAGCAAGTAATGTTAGTTGGATATGTAACGGTCTTGTAGTCAGGTATCAATTTAAAACCTAGTCAGCTGCTGCTGCTGCTTCAGTATAGAGTAATATAGTTGATCTGCCCATCGTTCATATATAGTTAGAAATGCCAAGATTATCGATAAAGAGTTATAACAAGGCATTGCATTTATTGAATATATTTTTATGTTTATGATGCTGATGATGAAATAATTGTCGCTTTGCTAGTCATCTTTCCTCTGGGGTTACATATTTTCCTCGGTGATTGGAGGAGCGTTAGTTGACAAATATGGAGGAAAGAAAGTGATTGCTTGGGGTGCAGCTCTTTGGTCTCTGGCCACTCTCCTTACTCCATGGGCAGCAAATCACTCCACAGTCAGTCTCTTGGCCATTCGTGCTTTCTTTGGTCTTGCTGAAGGAGTAGCTTTGCCTTCCATGAACACTCTTTTGTCCAGGTAATTTGAATTTCTCATTGTAGCCTAAACACCTAACAACTTCAGTAGTTATTTGAAGTCGCCTCATTTTTGACTTGTGGCAAATTGAGAATACTCATAAATACTGAAAATGCTGACTATAGCTTGAAATGCCAAAATTGCAGAAACCTATGATTGTGTTACTGAAAGAATTTTTTCTTGCAATTCCAACAGTAGCTTAGTTTGTATGTGCTTCCAATTATGCAGGTGGTTTCCGTGCCATGAACGGGCAACTGCTGTTGGAATATCCATGGGTGGTTTCCATCTTGGAAATGTTGTGGGTTTGGTGCTAACCCCATTGTTTATGACCTCAATTGGAATATCTGGTCCGTTCATCCTTTTCGCTTCTCTTGGACTTCTCTGGCTTACAACATGGGTTAGCCGGGTAACAAATGATCCACAAGAAAGCAATTCTATCACTAAAGCAGAGTTGAGGTTAATCCAAGCAGGGAAATCAGATTCTCCTTCTTTAAAAAAAGGAGAGCTTCCACCACTGCGACTGCTGTTGTCAAAAATGCCCACTTGGGCTATTATCTTCGCTAACGTCACTAATAATTGGGTACCCCCTCTTTCTATGACTCGGTTCTTTATTGATATTAGAACATAAATGTCGTTACTTTTGGTGATAAAATGTTGAACTTTGAAGATTGTATAATGACCTTTAAAACTCTTTAACTTGTTGCAGGGATATTTTGTTCTTCTGACCTGGATGCCTGTTTATTTCAAAACGGTGAGTCAGGACTCCCTTGTTTAATATGCCTTTTTGCCTTTGGCAACACAGAAGATCTTGCATGAGTTCATCTTGCTAAGAAGATTAAAAGAAGTTCTCTCTATATAATATGTTATAAGTTACATTCTTTAACTTGTGGTTGCAAATATACCAAGTGTTTTAGACTGAGAGCCAAATCCTTGAAAGTCTTCCCGGTATCTGTTTGAATGAATTGTTTCCGCTGTTGCTAGGTTTTCAATGTGAATTTGAAGCAAGCAGCTTGGTTCAGTGCAGTGCCTTGGGGCACAATGGCAATCTCAGGCTATGTTGCCGGAGCTGCATCAGATTTCCTTATCAAAGCAGGGTACTCATTGACCTTTGTCAGGAAAGTCATGCAGGTAATTTATCGACTTCTCGAAACATGATTCTTTTTCCTTTTCTATTGGGCTAAAGGGCAAGAGGAATTAACTTTTTCAGGTGATATTATACTAAAATTGTAGCTTACATTGTCTATAGAGATCACGAAATAACTACCTATCATGATATGGTGTTTTTTTTTGCAAGAATTACACCTTCTTTGAGAAAACAGTCATGAACAGCAAGTCATCTATAAAATTTACACAATACATGAGTAGTTCTTCATCTCCCCCCACTTCTTCTCCTCAATTATCATTTATAGATATGAAAATTACGTTGATAATCCACATTTCTTTTCTGCTATTCGAAGGGGTACTGCTAATCCAAAATCTTAGTCTACTATTCATGTTGTGTTGAACTTTTTATCAAATTCTCATATCTATTTTGTTTTAAACATTGCAGTCTATTGGTTTCATTGGACCTGGGGTGGCTTTACTCTGCTTGAATTTTGCCAAAACGCCCGAGGTTGCATCAGTGCTGATAACTATAGCCCTGAGCTTCAGCGCTTTCAGCCAAGCTGGTTTTCTACTTAATATGCAAGTAAGGCAACATAACTCAATCGAATACACTTCTATAACCTCACAAGCCAATATTGATGCTTTACTTTGAAAGTCAATTTACTTAGCTTGCGTTTTCTGTCTGGACAGGATATTGCACCTCAGTATGCTGGATTTCTACATGGTATGTATTTATACTAACTTATCTTACTTCTGCTACTCTAAGGGATCGTTCCATTGACAATCTAGTAGTAAGGGGATTATAATGCAGGAATTATTTATGCGGTGAATAATAATACAAACAACAACAATAACATATCCAGTATATTAACATGGGTTCTGGGGAGGGTGGGTATACGCAGACCTTACCCCTTCTTTTGTGGGGTAGATAGGTTGTTTCCTCAGCTCAAGAAAAACATATTCAAAAGAAATGCACGAGTCAAAAGCTATGATGAAAATTCGAATAAAGAAAGGAAGTACTGGAGGTAGAAATAGTAAAGACAGAGTACTAGGAGGAGAGCGGTGAATAATTGTACATGGACTGTCATGTATGAATTGCGTAATTTAAGAACATTTTCATCTTTAAACACTCTTATCTACGTATTGATAATATACATAGGTTTCTTTAGAAGTTACACCAAAATTAGAACACAACGTTAAGTTTCCAGTACTACACTCCATATACCAGTAACCAAACGCTGTATTAGTTTTATTGATGTTATACCATATTATAAACGATTGTATATGTAATACGAACGACCTCTATGTGCAGCTAACAATTCTTCTACTTGTGAAACAGGGATATCTAATTCAGCAGGAACACTGGCAGCTATAATCAGCACAATTGGAACAGGGTTCTTTGTACAGTGGCTTGGATCCTTTCAAGCATTTTTAACTCTCACTGCTTGCCTCTACTTTGTTACAGCCATCTTTTGGAATGTTTATGCCACCGGAGAGAGAGTTTTTTAGACTATATATTATCTATGTTGCTCGAGACTCTTCAAAAATATCAAGGGCATGTGTCGAATTTGCCAAAAAATAAGTGTATATGCGGCATCGAAAGTGAAGAGTATGTCCTAACTTGTTATATTGTAGTCTAATAAGAGATTGTAGGAAGGACCACAAAGTACATCTTTTTTTACAAATATTCCATTTTTTCTTTTCACTCAAGTCTTAGGGATGTGAGTGAGCAATATATTTATTTATTTTTCATGTGTAGTTTTACTATTTTATCTTTTCAGTAACGATGGAAAGATGAATAGCTTACTTTTTTTCTTTTTATCCTTTGTAAGCATTTAGTTACTAGTATCGTTTCATAGTAGTTGATCATCTTACTGAAAATAGTTGTCTATATTAGTTGTCCACTTTATGAAATCAAGAAAGTATTAATTAAAAAATTTCTGTATTAGCCTTGCAAATTTATTTTTTGAAAGTTTCTTATTTTTTCGTAAAATTACCAAGAAATTTTTCAAGTCATGAGTTAGTAAATCTTCTTATTTATGATTTTTTACTATGCGTCTCAAAAAGAAAAATAATTAACTACTATGAGATAGAGAGAATATTTATAGGAAGCATAATTGTTCTACTCCAATTCCTACACTCTGCAGACCACTAAATTTAAATGGGTTTAAGTTCTATGAAGTTTTAAGAATTATTTACATAATCAAGTCATTCAAAAGGTAATTACGGACAATCCTATTTAATAACATTAATTGATAATTTAGAATAAATGGAAAGTAATTAACTTAATATAGTTGTATCATTATTTTTTTTTAACAAAAGAGTCATGATTGTATTGCCACTGTCAAAGAGAATACAAAGGGAGAAGGAGGACTAGACCTGACCTTCTTCTGTGCATATTGTATTTGTTAGCCTTTAAGGCTAATAAGCAAAAGATTGGGCTGACACTAGTGGCAATAGAATTGTTTTTTTATGCCGGATCAAAGATGATAGCACCATGATTTCTCCTTCTGACTCTAAAAGATGATATTTGTCATTTGTCGATGTTAACTAGGCTTATGATTTGTCTAGGTAAAGAGCTATAGTTAGTGTAGATACAATTGTTTCCACTCATGTGACTCGAGGACGCTACTTTGTCGGCAACCTTGTTAGCTTTCTTCATGCAGTGAGAGGTATGGATATGGTGAGTGTTCAGCAAAAACTTGATCTTACTAATTGTGTCTTCAATTGCTTTGCCAGTTGCCAGAATACAGTTCCGAAGTAAGAGGAAATCAGTTTCCCCTATGATCCTAGAGTAACTATTTTGAATGCATCAGTTAAGACCAAACAAGAGTGCATTAGCTTCTACACAGTTGTTATCGCCTCTCCCCAAAGGTATACAAAACACCATAATCACCTTGCCTTCCTTGTCTCTCACTATCCCTCCTCCTTCGCAATTTCCTTCTATGCACGAACCATCGATATTAAGTTTGACAAAAGAATGTAGCAGTTTTTCTCATTTGACAGGAGTAGAGACGGTCTCCATCAATTTAAGACCCAAAAGGTAGATAAAGCTGGGCCAAAGTGGTAGATTTCTGCATCGAGAGTTTTTCATCTTCATATTTGACCCCATATTTGGAACTCTACATAATAATAGGGGACATTATTTGATATAGTCGTATCATACTTGGTGGTATCAAGATAAAGAAGTAGTGGTTCAATAAGTAGAATAAAAGGGGAGTCGGGTAATTAGTTTAAATCGTGAGTCCAATTTGGGTAAATACTTCATCTAATAGGTCTAATTTGTGTAGCTTTTCCCTAAGAAAAATTGTAACACCTCGAAAATTTCTAAGCTAAGACTCAAACCAGTCTTCATACACGTATAAGGTCCTGTCAGGTGATTCTTATGTTGTGCTTAGGTGTTAAGGTCAATTCTTTAGGGTGAAAATAGATTTGGAGAGTAATTAAAGTAATAAGAACCATTTATGACAAAGTTGAGTTGAAAGTTTCATTACAGATTGAGTTTCGATATAGGATTTTACGTGGGTCAACTTCAAACAATCATATCTCTTAAAATATGAAGAGTTAGGTGGCCCATACCCTATCAAACTAAAGGTTTATGAGTCTTCTTTTCAACTCCATCAAGTTTACATTAATGAGGGTTGGGAGTAAAAAGTTATGCCCATTTCAGTGAATCTTTGTCATGCATTCGTTGTTTCATGGCCGACACTACGGATGGTTTGGAATGTTCCACGGTTCCAGAAACTTCATGCACGTGTTCCAACGTTACTTTGATCCTTTTTCGAGCTTTTTAGCCTCAATTTTAGTCTTTTTTGGCTGTTTAAATGAGTAAATCATTCAACTAACTGGTTGTCCTCTCGTAATCATCAACCTAAGCATTCAAGTCTAAATTTTTTTCTCAAAACTCACTTAGGATTCCTCTTCTCTATCAAGAACCCTAAATCTTTCATGTCAAAAATTCAAAATATAAAGAGAAGCCTTCTATCCAAGATTTGCCCAAGCTCTTCCACTCTAAGAACTCCACGAATGGCTTCTTTTATCAAGATCAAGCAAAGAAGTAAAAGATTTCATCAAAGAAAGCTAGTGTTCTTTCTTAGGCTTTAGAAAATGAAGTCTCCACCAAAGTTTTTCAACCCAATAGTTTTATAATCAGATATGCAGGGCTATTCATAGTGTTGTACTAAGATTGTATCACACCTATATTTAAATTCAGTAAATAAAAGATAAATTTAGAATTCTACCCGAAGTTTCATGAATTTTGAATTTGATTTGTGTTTCTTACTCTGAGTTCCGATTTCTCAACTATTGTGACTATAATATGCAGAATTTTCATTAAGGGGTGTCAATAGTTATTGTGATAAAAAAAATTATAATGAGACTAGTAAATGCTTGAACACATGACTTCATGGAGTCCCTAACCAATAGACTATACCTCTCAATTTGTTTCAAGAGGTGTCAATTTATGTATTTATATTTATTAAACAAAAATTTAACCACTATATACGACGTTATTTTCCGACGAAGGGTTGATCCTCCATTTATTATCACCTGAACCCTAGTTAATGAGATTTTTGTCGAAAGCTTTTGTCCAATTATTTCCTATTCGATTATTTACATAAAATTGAACAAGTAGACACACGTGTCCTACATGACATGATACACATAGTTAGTCACGTAGGACACAAAATTGTCATGTAGAACAAATGAGTCTAACTGTTCAATTTTATTTCAATTTAAGTGTCTGCTTATACATAATCAAAACATGACATGATACACATAGTTAGTCACGTAGGGCACAAAATTTTCATGTAGAATAAATAAGTTTAACTGTTCAATTTTATATCAATTTAAGTGTCTACTTATACATATACAAAATAAAAGTCATTGCTATCTATTAAAACCAAATTAAGGATCATCTTTATATAATATGTCTTTCTTTTAATCCTTTTTTTCTTTGGGTAGCAAAGAGCCTAGTTATATTCAATTACCAATCCCCAAAGTCATCGAGTGACAAACTTGCCCTAGTGATATTCAATTACCAATCCCCAAAGTCATCAAGTAACAAACTTCTTTTTTTAGTTACCCAACAAGTAACAAACTAACAATAGGACAAAATGACAATGTTTCAACATGGAAAAAAACAAGATAAAAATGGGACCAATCAACACATTTCTGAAATCTCATAAATTCTTTTGCCATCACACATCTCTGAAAAAAATAGAAGACCATTTTACAAAAAAATTACTATTTTGAAGATGATAACTTCAAACCTACCTTTTCCTTTTTTTTTCTCTCTTTAATTTCCCATACAAATAGTATTACCTAGCAAGGGCCCACAATTTTACATTTTTTTTTATAAAAAAAAATAAATAAAATCACATACTTGGTCAACCACACCAATTTTTATTGGATCTTGCTAAAGTTTGTGTTTTTGTCATACCCAAAACCTTAATTTGTTGATTAGATTTCTGGGTTTTTTGATTGTGAACTCCAAGGTATTGACCTTAGAGCCAAAACCCCCCAAGAAAATTGATTCAACTAAGCATTTTTGGGGTTTCTTGAACTGTTTTTCTTGATAAAATGTTTCTGTATTATTGATGATTGGTTCCAAGATCTGATTTTTAATCAAGAATTCCAATTTTTTGTTTGTTTGGTTAAGTTTGCAGTTTTGGGGAGCTATGAATTTCAGAAGCATGGAGGAATTTTGGCCTTACTACATGAATCAACACTCAAAACCAGCAACAAGGCGTTGGCATTTTCTTGGTACACTTTGCAGTATCTTATGCTTGGCTTACACACTGCTGTTTAATAAGTGGTTTGTGATACTTGTGCCAATTCTTGGGTATGGCTTGGCTTGGTGTAGTCATTTTTTTCTTGAAGGGAATGTTCCTGCAACATTTGGACACCCTTTTTGGTCTTTGTTATGTGATTTCAAGATGTTTGGTTTAATGCTCACTGGTCAAATGGATAGAGAAATCAAAAGGCTTGGGAAAAGGCCTATTTTACAGGTCTACTAATGTTTTCCTCTTTGTTCTTATGGATATACTTGTAAGTGCATCAACAAATGCTTTTTCTTTCTGTTCAGATTCACAGACTGATACTGGATTCTCTAGACTTGTATATAAATTCTATTGTTGGTTGTCAAGTTTGCGATGGAACGTGTTTTTTGCTATACTAGTTTTGCTCCTTGATGATACAAATCTAATATAAGCATGTATGACTAGAATTTTTTGATGCCACCAAGTAAGGGAGTGTAGCTCTTCTTAACTCACAAGGTCGAGGTTCAAATCCCAGCCGAGTCATAATAAAGTTAAAAAAGTGTTTCTTCCCATTTGCCTAAGCTTTGCTGGGCAAAGTTACCTGGTACCTGATGGGAGGTAGCAGGTACTTGGTGGAATAGTCAAGATGAACACAAGTTTCACCGGACACTGTTATTATTAAACAAGAATGTGATTTTGTTTTTGTTTAGAATTCAGTTGTCAAGAGAGGATCCATTTACCATCCTTGGGCAAAGGTGGCCCAGCCACAGTATGGCAGTTTGCACTTACTCCCTTTGCTTGACTGACCTGATCGTGGACTGCTTAGAACCTCGACTAAGCTAAATTCCAACCTAAATGGTTCTGTAAAATCTTCTGTTATCTCTTTAATGAGTTAGAATTGGAAATAGTTTTTGAGTCATGATGACCAAACTCATCAGAAGAGTTGTTTTACCTTTGTTCTTTCATTTGGTTTTTGAAATTCTACTTTAACAGTTTGTTTAGTAGGAATTATTAGATATTCATTCTTAGTCGTCCCTTGGAGTACGTTATTAGATACTCATTCTTAGTCTCAAATGTTGTATATGCCTTGCCTTTTTACATGGGGAAAGGTACGAGTGCAAGTACATGGACTGTATGATCAATTCTTAGAAAGTTTTGTGCGAAGTTTTGTAGTCTTTTTGCCAAAGTAGATTGGTTATGCAAGATAACCAACCTACTTAAGGACCTGCAGCTTACAGGTTATTAGTTCAGTCACTCCAATATCTACGCAACATAATTTGCTTTTTATGGCACTCCTGGCTTACCGGCCCACTCTGAACTCTGAAGAACCCATAATTTATATATGTTTTAGGCTGGTGAGATGTTCCAACATATCCATCGTAGCTTATGTGTAAAACCTTGTCGTGGGAGAGTCGGGTAAGCCACTAGAAAAAGGGGAGCCGGAGATTCTATCTCATAGAGTTCAGTTCCTAGTCTCAATCCATGTCCAGTATCTGCTCAAAAAACTTGTTTTATTGTAAAATACTCCTCATTATAGCTTCACGATTGGGTCGACTGCTCAACTGACAAATCAAACCCATCCATTACGAAGCTTCTCGATTCAATTTAACTCACTGTGATCTAGTTTGCCAGAAAAAAGCATGAAAAGATCGTTTTTCCGAGGCAGGAGCATTGTACTGTTCCACACATAGTTGTTTTTCGTATTCATGTGGTATCTGATCAGCTCAATCAAGAAAGGCATGTTGAATAGAGAGTTTGTTCTTTTTCAACCAATATTCATCTTACTTTCTCCATTGGCACTTCTTTATGCATTCTCAAGGTCAAAATTAACGTATTTTCATGACTCAGAATGTCGACATTGGTCATTGTAGACGTTAAACTAGGCACTTTGGAGTTTTGGTCTAAAATGTGGGTTAGGAGTCGAACTAAGAGTCCCATTTTAAATTAGAATTGTTTCATCTTAACACAAGATCGCATAAATCACATGTCTTGACGTCAATTAAAATCTCAACTATAATGAAGGGAAAATAATGAATTAACGTAATTGGTGAAGGAATATAAACAGTTGAAGAAATCTACGATCAGCTCCAGCATATCAATTATGGTCTCTTCAATTGTAATGAGGCACGTAAAAACATTACTGGCAAAAGCATAAATGGTTCACTTAAACATACAAGATAAACGATCTGACAGAAGAACAATGTGGTTCAACTTTAGCTCTATTGTCCTCATACAGTACAAAAGTAAGAGTACAAAACTTATGAGAGAGATGAAAGTATCCGCCTCGGAATAAACTTGTAGTTCCATAAATAATCTTTGTCTACTCGAATGTGTCTAGCAATTATAAGTATGTTACACCTGGGGAAGGGTACAATAATGGCACAAACCAACTTGTATGCTCACAATTCAGATTCAGCTAGGATCAAAAGCAATTATCCCTTGTCCCTATACAGTTAAACGTACATCTACTCACAAAGGCCGTTGTCAGCTCGAAATTCCAGCTAGAGAAGATGCCTCATTTCTATAACCCAAAGGAGATGTGTTATATTTTTTGTGAAAGCAACATCAGAGGTTGGTGTTTCGCGTAAATGATGGTAATGGCATGGCCTCTTGCGGACGAAGAATGACAAGCACACCAAGCATCCCCAGCATAGGAAGAACGAGAAGCCATTTTAACAGCTTATAATAATGAAAATGGAATGTCAAGGAGAAATCATCAGAGAAATATAGCCCATTTTTGTCAACCATCTCCACCAACACTGTACCAGCAGTCCTCACAGAAACAGTTGGGAGCATAAGCCGATGTTTTCCAGGTTGATTAAATATCTTATTTTGCTTAATAGTTCTGTCACCTTGGTAATTGCCGGGTACTAACAAACTCACCTGTGTAATAATTGAGAAATAAAAAAAGGACCATTACTCACCAGTAAACAGCGAGAGAGATTAATAGAAGTCAAACTTGACTAGAAGGTACAGCTCTTTTACCGTGACATTATATGGAGCTTGAGACCCAGATGGGTATCTGTATCTATCAAAAATTTCTATTTCAACCCAAAAGCTCTTGCCTTCTTCATCGCGGAAAGCTCTTGATGATGGAGTAACATAGACTCCCTCACGATCTAATCGATATGCAGCATTATTTCTCCCTTGGTTAGGTGATCTCCATGACTGCAGTTGATATCATGCAGATACTACTGATCAAAGATCTTAACCAAGCAAAGCCAAAAAAGGATGATCTTGTTGAGTACCTTGAGGGGATGATGTGGAGAAGGTGTCGAGAAACAGAAGACATTGCCATTCATGGTAGTCACAATAAGATCGAGGTCATCTCCACCATCAACATTGTCAGCCAAGACCATGCTGTATCTGTGAACAAAAGCAGAGAAAAGAAGATGTCCAAATATAGCTTTTTTTAAAAGAGAACAGAAGAAAACAGAAATAGAGAATCTAAGGATATATCTTACGATGTTTCACCGATGTCTACAACATCAGCACATGATGTAGGTCCGTCTATGAGATACAAGTAACCATCAAATGATGTAGTGACGATTGTAAGCCCCTTTTTCTTTTGCCCATGTTTGGTCAAATCAACAAGAAGAACTTGATTCATTACTCTACCATGAGTCCTGTAAGGATATGGGCGTATAATGGAGCCATCCTTGCCACTCAGAACATAAATATTCCCTGAAACTGTTGGAACAACGATATCGGTATGGCCATCCCCATCCACATCACCAACTGCAGGTCCCTGGGGTTTTAAAAGTTTTGCATTCATATCACACTCCGACTAGTTGAAAATTTAAGGAGACAGGAAACCATAGTGTACCTGAGGAACAAGGCTTTTAAGATGATTTTCCCAAATTTCTTTGCCCTGTGCAGTCCATGCAGCAACATTCCCATGTGAATCTGTAGTAACTAGTTCAATCTTGCCATCGTCATTTATATCAGCTGCAATTACTGCTCCTTGGATGTCAGCCATTTCAAGAGGAAACTTATCCCTCACTTTCCCTGACACAGTAAATCTTTAAGCCTTCAAAACATTATGATGATGCACAATAATATTTTTGCTTTGAAATGGTAAAGGCTATGATGCACAATAATATATATAGATCAGACTACAAAAGGATGCTCTTGCTTATTCCTCTACAAGATAGACATGTCTACAACCCACGTCAATGGATACAGTTGCACCAATCAACTACCTATTGGTTTCAAACAGGAACGACCTCAAACTCATGGGCTTAATCAATCTAAAAGGAAAGCTAGCAGGGAAAGGGCACATGCAAGCTTTAGAAGAAAATGGCACAAAGTAAAAACATCATGACATAAAAGGGGTATTTACTTTTCAGGTGGATCATAGAAATTTGAAAGTTTAAAGATGCTTAAAATGTATATAGTAACATGACAAGAAC
Organism: Solanum chilense; assembly: GCA_032847665.1. Lineage (NCBI taxonomy): Eukaryota > Viridiplantae > Streptophyta > Magnoliopsida > Solanales > Solanaceae > Solanum > Solanum chilense. The sequence continues at coordinate 7,389,707 of CM064971.1, read as the reverse complement.
ATAAAACAAATGAAGACCGATTACCCTTGTGATCCAAGACATAAAACAATCCATAAGAGGTCCCAACTAGAATGTCCAAATTTCCATCACCATCCAAATCAACTACCGTAGGGGAAGAGTGGATGTAGGGACGGAAGTTCCCTGAGTCAGTACTTAGGTCCAGTTGTTGAGTCCATTTAACTTGCTTGGTATCTAGATTAAAAACAACAATACCACCAGATACATATTTTCCAATCTCAATGTCTCCAAGCTCCTTCAAATGCTCCGAATTTTGGTAGTACCTGTTGATTAAAGATCAGTCGGCAGTGACATGCACTAGACGAAACTAGCAATAGTTGTTGCCAATGCTATAGTAGACACCTAAAATGAAGCAAACAAAGGGGTATACATCGACATAAAACTAAGACATGAGTTACTACGACGCACATGTGTTCCATAAGAAATTTAAGCGTCCTCAATTAGCAAAGATGAGAGACATCAAGGAAGTAGTGGCTGAGACACAAATAACCACTCAAGCTCTTAAGACTCTACTAATTGCACTATTTGTTAGAGCTAACCTGTGTTTTGAAATCAACCTATCCAATGCAGAGCTGATTCAAGATTAGTAACAACCTAACCAGCATGTTCAACAAGCCTAGCAACTATCAGATTATAGATAAGAACCGCTTTCCCGAAAGCTAACATGTTTTGCAAGTGACAATTATAAAAACATGTTTTGCAGTTTTCATAAGCACGCACTGCACCATGAAAATATAGTAACTTCCTAACGACACAATAAATGAAGCAATCAGCAGAGACACAGTCAGCAGAGCGAAACAAGACAGCATTACGAACAAAAGCAGCACTTCATAAGAGAGAACTTACTCATGGTCAAAGAAATAGGAAACTGCAACAATCATCTCTGACACCCCATCATTGTCAATGTCTGCTATGACCTGATACAAATGATAAGACCCTTAAAAGTATAAACCCATCAGGATCATAATAAATATCTATCTTATAACCTTGTAAAAAACTTACAGGCGTACACAAAACATGAGCATCAATAGCCACATAATCCTCTACTTTCTCATGCTCTGGCTCCTGAAATTCTTCATCATCCCACGCGTGCTCATCAACGTAATCATCATAATCGTAATTATACTCATCTGCCAACTCATCACTGTCACGAAATAACTCAAAAGATGAATCAGCATCCGCTTCTAGACCTTCTTCATTTTCCACAGTTGCAGCTTGAACATCTTCCTCAGCTCTTTTTGACACGCCATCTTCAAGAAGCCTTCTTCCGGTATTGGTTCCATTTTCCAAATTCCTAATTTTCTCATTTTCAGAACTCAGAATACTATTGTTTAAGTTAGCCATGTTAGTTTCTGCATCACCTAAACTGTTATTTTTTCCCTTGTGGTCCTCTAAATTAGAAGAGTTGTCATGTGAAACTTCTGATGGCAAAGATATTGAAGCATTAAGTGCATCATGGTGGACTTCTTCCACAACAAAATGTGTCTCATTGTGAACAGTTGATGCTGTAGAGTCTGAATGGTTGCCACTGAAACTAGATGCATCATGGTGAACTTCTTCCAGAACAGAATGTGTCTCATTGTGAACAGCTGATGCTGTAGAGTCTGAATGGTTGCCACTGTGACTAGATGCATTATGACCTAAAAGAAAATTTTCACATCTATGATATGTCATAGGATATAGTAAAAGTTGATGCAGGTCAAACACATGGCTTTCCACTTCAAGAGGCCATAGGGATTATCATACGACGGGAAATGTTAATTAAATGACATGCATGAGTATCTCCTGAAACACAAAGATATGATCACTTCAAGATACTAGTCATTCCATAGTAGCTTGTTAAATCTAAATAGATACTGAAGGCTGAATCCAGGCTAAATCTCACTGGAAAACACTGAAATAAGACAAAACATATAAACAGGGAGCGCTTTAAGTCTAAGGCTGGGCAATGGAATGGGATGTTCCGGTACCGGTCCGGTTCGGTTGCCTACGGGACGGAATAGGACATCCTGAACCGGGACATGGAACGGAACGGAACCGAGGTTTGGTAACGGTGTACCGCTACCGGTTTATTCCGGTTCTGGTCCGGTCCGGTTCTGATTAATTAATATTTATTAATTAATTTATATTAAATATTTATAAAATATAATTTATATTTTATATATTAAATAATAAATACTACCCAAGTAACCTAACTATCCCCTATTAGTATTACATTAGTATTACATTCGAGACTTAGTTGAAACAGAACCCTTCCTAGAAGGTGGTTGCGTAAACTATGCACTTTACTAATAGTTGTAAATTGAAATTGTAATTTGTAATACAAATTTTAATAAATTAAAATGATATTTTTTAATTTGTGTAGTTGTTTTATTCTTATTTTTATTTAATTTTTTAAAATTACAAATTTAATTTGTTTAATTTGCAAGTTATAAATGTAAATTATAACATATTAATAAATAATAAGTAATAACTTATAAACTCCAAAAGATATAAATCTTGAAAACTTAATTAGACTTAACCTGCAAACTTAATAAGTAAAAAATTTTAAAAAACTATCTTTAAAATAAACTTAAGTAATAAATTACATTATAAATTTAAAAACTATTAATTTAAATTTAGAAAAATAAAATAAAAATTCATATTTTTGTAATTCAAAAAAATTATTTTTTGAAATAACTAGATGTGGCATCCCGTTTATTCCATCCCGTTCCATTCCGGTTCCATCCCGGTATATAGTGGGACGGGACAGAACCGAGTATCCGTCCCGGTAATTCCGGTCCATTTCATCCGGGTACCGGTCAACTCGTCCCGTTCCGATCCATTGCCCAGTCTTATTTAAGTCCATGAAACATGATAAGATACCCAATTATAGATGAAATGTTACCCAAGGTACCAAAATACAAGTGACAAACCATAATACATACTAGAAGAAAGAATTCCAACAGGATAATTTTTAGTTTAAGAGGCAGTAAATTTTGATCCCAGCACTATTAACTTATGAAATTAATGAATGAAGTTAAATTTCTGCTGCTTCAGACTTCTAACATGTGTCATAGCACACTTGGGAAAGAAAAGATCACTGCGATCCTATTCTGGTTCAGTTTTGTACATGTAAGGAAAACAAACAGGTATTAAAAGAGGAAAGAAAGATATATCAATGGAAAATTTCCAGAATTTCTATGCCCATTTTGACTTGCACGTACATACCTAGTGAAGTCCAACTAAGTGAGGTCTAGGGAGGTAGAATCTACACAAACCTTACCACTACCTCATGGAGGTAGAGATGCATTTGACTTGCACGTAATAAAGGGAAATACTTACGGACTACAGATTCCATCAGGTGCTCCTGGATTAGTTGGTCATCGTGGACATCTGGATGAGAACGGTCCACAGGGACTGAATTCAAATCTACATACCAATTCTTTTTGACCTTCAACCGAGGAATCTCAAGTTTATCAGACATCAAGTATCCTGACACCCTATTTAGATGCTAACCATGTCATGTTGAATCAAGAAAATATCTGATTACTAGAAGAAGAGAATAAAAAGAAAGATGCTGTAGCATTACCTGAAAAAGAGCACCTCACCATTGTAGGTGGCCAAACCGATCTCCCTCACTCCATCCTTGTCAATGTCATACAGTAAAGGACTGGAATGTATGGTAGATTGATGAAAAGCTGGCCATCCTGATAAAGTGAAGTAATATAATTAACATAAATATCATCCCCGTTTTACATAATTCTCACATTTCATGAGTATTCTTCAATAAAAATATTCATATAACACTATTTTGTCCTTCGATATGCCAAATTTGAATTCAGATCCAATTTATAAGCTAGTTTGGGTGACTGTGCACCAGGTATGGGGTATTTCCAGTCTTCTGTGGCCAACCAAATAGTTCTCATTTGAATTTTCATAGAAGTGCTTGAATTTACTCTCACTACCAACCTCCCACAAATTATACCTGGCAGTTTATCTCCATCAGAACCTTCCAGAACTTCCAAGTAATGAACAAACGAAGGTACTACAACCTCAAGCTTCCCATCACTAACATAGAAATTGAAAATATTGTTAGGATGAATAAATGAGCCAAAAGGAATAGATTAAGAAAACATTGCAATGATATGCTAAACTCCAAAAAATCATAGTCGTCAAATTTGGTAGAACTGGTATACTGGTACATTTTGCTTTTATTCATCTCTTTGATGCGAGGGGAGTGTGCTTGAAGACGCACTCACTTACCATGAAATTCACTGGTTATCTCTCTTATAAATTCCAGCCACCAGAACAAAGAAAATCAATATGATTAACTTTCTTTTTTCTCTTTCATCACAGTTCCACTGATTAAACAAGTTTGTGACAGTAAGTTAATGCAGACTGGTTATCTCTCTTATAAATTCCAGCCACCAGAACAAAGAAAATCAATATGATTAACTTTCTTTTTTCTCTTTCATCACAGTTCCACTGATTAAACAAGTTTGTGACAGTAAGTTAATGCAGAACTCTTAAAACTAAAGAATCACAATCCAAGAAACAAATACAGAACATGTCAAACAAAATAAATTACAGAACAAAAATCAGAACAAAGCAAATTCCAGCAACCAGAACAAAGAAAATCAATATGTTTAACTTTCTTTTTTCTCTTTCATCACAGTTCCATTGATTAACAAGTTTGTGACAGTAAGTTAATGCAGAACTCTTACCACTAAAGAATCACAATCCAAGAAACAAATACAGAACATGTCAAACAAAATAAATTACAGAACAAAAATCAGAAGCTTGTATCATGTTACCTGTTAATGTCAGCTATCAAGGGCGAGGCATACACGCTAGAACTAACTTCTGTCTGCCATCTTAGCTCCAAATGCTGGGGGCATTGTGTATTCAGCAATTCATCCTCATCTCTGCAGAATAAATTTTAAATAACTCAACAATTTTTTAATTGTCTTATTGATAAGCAAAAAAGTTGAAGCATTTTTTAACCATTTCTCTCATGATGTCAAATAAAAAACAGAGAAGGGAAGAATTTCCATACAAACTGGAACTTCATAGGTCCACCAAAAAAGAAACTAAGAATGAGAGCATATTCCCCAAACGGAAAAGGATTAAAAAATGTCCGTAAATTATTAGAAATGGCTCTAAATTCTGCTCCTTCAACTTATTGGGTGAAAATGCCTCTATTGTCTTAGAAATGGCTCAAAAATACTCTCCCTACACCTATTGGAACAAGCTTGCCCCTAAAGTTATTTTCAGGCATAAAATTGACCCTTCAATAACGACAAAATTATATTAAATTTAATCAAATACGTGGACTTATTAATTTGTCCCATAAAATTTGAACTAGCATATATAGCGATGTCATTTCTTTAAAAAAATTGAGCATTGCGGGGCTGCTTATCTCAAGCGTAGTATTTACAAAAAGTTCATATATCGTATATATCACAATTCACAATTATGTCAGTACTTGAGAGCCAGCCATAAGCATCCATTTTTCATGGGACCATGGGAGTTGATGATAGTTTAAATATCAACTAAATAGATCTCATTGTGAGAACTAGTGAAGGCCATGGGCACGTATTTAATGAAGGCCACATATTTAGTTAAAATTTAAGGATATACTTTATCCAATAGGTGGAACTTGGAACAGGCATTTTTGAGCCACTTCTACTACATTAAGGATATTTTTTGTCCAATAGGTGGAAGAGGGTCAAATTTCATCCAATAGATGGAAGGAAGACATCTTTTACCCTTTTCCGTTCCTCAAACATACAGTCTCAACTTTATTTTAATCCGCAAGAGCTCTTACTGCTTTCTTAGTCTATCATCAACTAACTGCAAATATCGCTAAACACGGTTTGAAACTGACAAAAGAAAAATCACGAAAACAAAAAGAATGGCACATTTCCGTATCAATCTATTCCAAAATGAATGACACATTTCTAAATTCAGAAATAATTTAACTTGAACTTTTCATTTTACCCTTAATAAGAAGCTTTTATAATCACAGAAATGTCATGGCATATTTAAAACCAGCAGTTTCAATAGCTTTAAAACGATAGCCACAAGTTTCAAAACTATTCCCTTTGTCGTAAACATTGTAGCCAATCAACCTATGTCGTATAAATTGAAATAGGAAGAGTATAAACAACAAGGAAGCAAGAGTTGAAAACAAACATCTCTCTTACAACAACATTAAATCTGCATACAAATTTTCCATGGTGCGTCTAACTGAATATAAAAGAGATTGACTGAACTCCAAATATAGCTACACAAAATAGGAGATTGATCAAAATACACGCTAATACACACAACAAATACTCATTAAACACTAAAGATTACAAATGCAGCTAAAATTACAACCAAAAATTAGCATTACAGTCAAATCAACAAATTTTCCACAGCACTTGCAAGTAAACACATAGGAGATTGAAGTGAATCGAAACATTACATATTTGGATAAGCACTGGAATCATCTGTAGCTTCTCGTTCTCTGAATTTGTTAGTCTTCGTTTCCTCCGATTGCAAATGAGAGAAATTCGACGAAAGGATGAGAAAACAGAGTAAAAAAACCCTAGTTTTCATCTAGATCGTCGATTTGAATCACAATTTTCGCAATTTTGATTAGCTAAATCTTCGAAAATGCAAAAAAAATTGAAGTGAATTTTAACGAGAATCGAAGAGTTTTACTAAAACCCTAACAATTAGGGGTTTTTTCCAGAGGATTTACGAGAGATTGAAGGGTGAAGAATTTTGGAGCTGAAACCAGGAAGTTGCAGAGCTAAAATAGTCAAAATGCTTCTTCAGTTTAAGTTTGATAATAATAAAAAAGTAACCCTTAATTTGGATATATTTGCATTTAGTATACAATATTTTTTTAAGGGCTAATATATCATAATTAAATTTGGAGATTGATTTTAGATTAATAATTTAATTCTAAAATAATTTTCTAATATAGAATCATATATTTATATAAAAGAAAATCTTAGGTTCGCCTATGAGGCGCCAACACAAGCAAAAATTTCTTTTTAATTTTATTTATTTCTAGAACTAATCTTTCTCTTTCATGAAAAGTTGCGACTTCTTTGAAAAATCGCGATTTTTATGAAAAATTGTGACTTCTTTGAAAAGTTGCGACTTCAATGAAGAGTTGTGACTTCAATGAAGAGTTGCGACTTTATAAAAAGTTGTGATTTTAATGAATAGTTGCGACTTCTTTCAAAAGTTGTGACTTTTATGAAAGGTTATTAACTTTTCAAAGAGTTGCAATTTTTCTAAATAGTTGTAACATTTTCGATAAGACACAATAAATATTTTTGTTCACACTACCCTTTGTTGTCTATAAATAGAGTAATTTTTTCTCATTTTAAAACAACAAAAAATTATAATCTTCTTCTTCTACTTGCGTAAAATTAAATATTCGTGTGCTTTGATCTTGTTGAGTGACATATTGATACCACTATTTTTGTATCAATAAATTGGTGAATAAAATTGTTTCATCCTGAGAAGATGTAATTCTTTAAACCTATGGTATCGGAGAGGAATAGTTTTCTTAAGTGGACATTGTGCATTCACTGGATTCAATTTTTTTTCTAGTTCATTCTATTTTTACATATCCTTGTACATTTTTTTACACTCATTAGTTTATACATACGATATTAATTGTTGAGTACATATTTAAACTCTGTAGTTTATATTTCTGCAAAGTTATTGTCTCCCGTTATATTAAACATATACTCGTATAGTATGTACATTCATAATATGTTCAAAAAATAATTATTGTACTCAGTTTTTTTATATTCTATATTAAATTCTATAATTTAAAAGTACCTTATATAAGCTTACATACTATCTACTTATTTTTACATATATATGAAATTTCTCAATTATCATTGAATAAATTTATTATGCAAGTTCAAAAGTTATAATTGCTTTCATGTTAAAGCGTAATTTCTATTTTGAATATATCAACAAATTTTTTAGTTTTCTCCTTAAACATATATCCACAATTGTATAATCTATGCAACTTAAATGTTTTTGTTTCTTACGAAATGCATTTGTATATATATTCTTATTTTCTTCTTTATTTTCCTTTGGTAAAATGCATAAGTACCTTTACGACATGTGTCCAAAATCTCAAAGACACACTTATACTATACTAAGGTCCTATTACCCCATAACTTATTTTATAAATAATTTTCTACCCTTTTTCAGCATACGTGAGGTTCTTGGGTTATGTGATAATTACAAACAATTAAATTTCTTTTGGACTATTGCTATTTTAAGAATCTATGTTTCCATTGTTTTTAATGTGTGGATATTAGTATAAGAATATTTGTAAGTTTAATGCAATTATTATTTATGACCATACGAAGTGCAGACAAATTACCTAGTTTATATATATTTGGTGATTTTTCTCCCTTTTTTGTGAAACCTTTTTTCCCTCAAAATCATTTTTTCCAATCCCTAAATTGCTCAAAGTAGAACATTAGAAGTTTTTTCCTTTATTTTTTGGGAAAAAGGATCAAATATGCCCCTAAACTATTCGAAAAAATCTAGATACACCATCCTTTTAAAGTTTGGCTCACTCATGCCCTTGCCGTTTAATCTTGGTCCAAATATGCCCTTCTGGGCGTTAGTTGCCATGTTGGACATATCCAACTCATTTTTTTTATTTTTTTAAATGTCACATAGACTTGTCATGTCATTTTGATTTTACCATATGATATTTATTTGAAAATGAAAAGATAAAATCGGACTCATAAACACCTAATCCGACTCATAAATCAACTCCTTTTAAATTCACTATTCCACCCATTTTTAACAATTTTGTTTAATTTTTATTTTTTCGGTAAATTCCAAAAATGAGTAATTGATTAATAAAAAATAGGAAAAATATGAAAAAAATATAAAATTAACGCCAATAATTTACAAATAAATATAATAACCTTAAATCTAACATTTCAGTATTTTTTTTTAAAGTTTTATTTTTTTGATAAATCTCGAAATGAATAATTGATTAATAAAAAATATGAAAAAAATATAAATTAACGCAAAAAGTTCACAAATAAATATAGTAACATTTCATTCTACAATTTTTTTAAATTTTTTTTTTGACAACGCCCGAAAATGAGTAATTTATTAATAAAAAAGAGAAAAAAATTAAACAAAATAAAAAATTTATGTCAAAATTCACAAAATATAGTAACCTTAAATTCAATAGTTTTTTTTTTATATATTTTTTTTCATATTTTCCTATTTTTTATTTGTAAATGTTTTGCATAATTTTTATATTTTTTCATATTCTTTTTGTTAATAAACTCAATTTTGGGATTTGCCACAAAAATTAAAAATTAAAAAAATGTTGAAATTGTTGAATTTAAGGTTACTGTATTTATTTTTAAATTTTTGGCATTAATTTATATTTTTTTTATATTTTTGATCAATCAATTACTCATTTTCGAAATTTATAAAAAAAAATAAAAACTTTTTTAAGAAGTGTTTAAATTGAATTTAAAGTTACTATAATTATTTGTGAATGTTTTGCATTTAATTTCTATTTTATTCATATTCTTCATATTTTTTTATTAATTAATTACTCATTTTCGAAATTTATCGAAAAAAATTAAAATTAAACTAAATTGTTGAAAATCGATCGGATGATTTATTTAAAAGTGGGTTAACTTATGGGTCGGATTAGGTATTTTATGAGTCCGAATATATTTTCATTTTCATATAAATGTCATGTGGTAAGGTCAAAATGACATGACAATTTCATGTGGCATTTAAAGAAAGAGAAAAGACATAAAGTGACACTTGAAGTTGTCCCGAATTTTCAAAAAGACACCTAAACTATGCAAGCGTCCATTACCCCCCTAAACAATTCTGAAATGATATTATTACGTCATTTATTATTCACCTAGCATGGAGAGTGTATGCACTCTCTTAAATAGCGTGAACAAACAAAAAAAACAAATATACTTTTATTTTTGCAAGTATTTTGCTATAAAATACATTTTCTTGTTTTTCTTATTATTTTAACTTTTTCTCGTTATTATTATTATTATTATTTTCTTTCTTCCTTCTTCTTCCAAAAATCATTTTTATCTTAATTGAAGCTCCTCGATTTAAATGTCACTTTTTATCACAATTTCATCTCCCCTTTTACTACTATTAGTTTAACCATATCTTTAATTTAAAACTATATCTAAACATTATATTACATTGGAACAATTTGACAAGCACATTAGATTTCAAAATGATTATTAGGTATTATTTAGTTTTTTTAATGTAAATTTCAATTAAACTTTTTCAAATTTCGGAGAATTATGATTCTTTCAAAATTATCATTTCTAGTTTTAAAATTATATGAAAATGAGCAAAATTAATGAGATGACTAGAGAGTATCATATAGTTTTTGTTTATCCAATTTCAATTAAGTACTTTCAAATTTCAATTTTTGATTTTTATATAATAATTTGATTAAACGTACATGTTAGTAATATTTTCTTTTAGTTATTCTAAGGTTAGAGATAATTAAGCAATTTTAAAATATTGGATTTAGAAGCCTTATTCTCTAAAACTTTGACGAAAAATAGATTTTCCACATTAATAATTTCAATTGTATAAACCATCTAATAGTGTTAACTTAATATATTCATATTTCATTGTCTTTATGTGTTGTTGCATATATATACTAGAGAAATTACTTATCAAAAAAATGAAGATCGGAAGAATCTTAAAAGTAAATGACCACTAACATAATAATATTCATCGTTTTTAGTTTATTTTTTTTAAAAAAGTAATTCAAATAAAAAAAACACATAATACTCATATCAAGAGATCAATAATTAGTGAAAAAGAAGATTAAAAAGAATAAGAGCTAATTACAGAAAAAAGGAGCCAATTGAAGTAATAAAGAATAGTATCAAATAAATAAGAATCAATTGGAAAAAAAAAAGAGCTGAGAAGCCCAAAAAGTCATGTTGGCAACGAGAATCGAACCCGCATTGTGGGCGTGGGAATATGTTTCTTCTGCCAACGGCACCCATCAAAAATTCATCAAAAATTTATTCACTAGGTGTGAAAAACGTTTTATAATTATTTGACACACACACACGCACCCACCCAGCCACACACACGCACCCACCCACCCCACACCCTCACGCACACCCCCTCACCCCCACACCCACCCCCACGCCCACACCCCACACCCCATACCACCCAACTGCCCACACCCACACCCACACCCCCCACACCCCACCCCCACCCACATTTCTAATATAGTATAAGTATCGATATTTATGAAAATCATCTCTTTTGTAATATAGATAGGCCTAATCCCTTTTTAACATAAATCTAAAATCAAGCGTGTCAAAATTAAGATAGTTAAATATTAAGGCTTATGTGTTTCAACATACTAGTCTCAAGGCACGTGCGTTGCACGTGTGTCTTGTGTTAATTAGTACAAAAAAAATTATATGATATAGATGCTACTAAAATTTGCAAGTAATTTTGAGTAACTAAATTTTGAAAAAGAATTATAGTTGTTTGTAGTTATACACAATCAATTAAATTGATATATGTGATTTTTTTTCTTATATAATTATAATATATCTTATACTTAGTACAACATTTTCTTAATTTTTTAAATATTTAAACAACAAATAATTTTTAGTTTACACAAGTAACGGTGATTATGTTTGCAAGTGTTTGACACATGGTAAAGTTTGTATCTTGTGTAAGAAACTATCACCTCCTTTTTGTAGACATATGCATATCAAGAAGTTGTTGCCGAGTAAAAGTCATATTTCATGATGTACAAATATTGATCAATATATGTTTCTTTAAGGTGGGTAATGTATCATTGTCAATCTCATGGGATACACTTATAAGAAAATAGTGTATATTTGTGATAGAGAAGTTAATTATTATTGGTATTAGAAAATTTAATAGATATATAAACATCCAATTGCACAAACAACTTTCTTTGTTTGATTCAAGATTACGAGTCCTTTCATATGTAAATTTCAGGAAAATATTAATTAAATTATTAAAATATAATCATGTTATGGAATATAATATAAGCGATCTATACTCACAAATAAGAAACTTGAAATAAATGGTTGAAATATTTAAAATATCTTATTTAAAAATATTGGGTGTACATCTTCAAAAAAAAAGTATCCACTCAAAGAAATAATAACTTTGTATGGATCTAAAGTCAACATCATTTATAATACTAAAAAATGTCATACATATCACAATTTTCCTAGAGATTACATTATATTTTTGTGAAACGAACATCATATCTATTACTTACCTGATGATGTGAATGAGAAGTGAATTCTAAATTGTAAGATAAAAAATTGAAGTAGAAGAAAAATAAATAAGAATTAATAATTAGCAAAAACAAATCAAGAATAAGATATATATTAAAAGAAAAACAAATACAAGAAATATCAAAAACTATGTAGAGAGAATAAAAGTATAGAAATGGCAATAAATTTACACTATATATATATATATATATATATATATATATATATATATATATATATATATATATATATAGAGAGAGAGAGAGAGAGAGAGAGAGAGAGAGAGACTAATGAAGTTAACTATTCATATTCCTAAATTTCGTTTCTGACTATTCAGCTTCTTTGAACCATTCCGAAATTTCAGTTAGGATAGAGTGACTGCATGAAATGTCTAAATCATCAGAAGCATTGCCCTCTGACAATAATGAGAAGGTCTCGAAGGTTCATCAAGATGCACGTGTTGGAGTTGATATAATGAGATTCGATACATCTATTGTACAATTTAATTAAATTAAATTAAATTAAATATAAATCTAGAAAATTGAAAAAGATCTTGATGCTTAGAAAAATGCAAATATATTGATGCTTAGAAAACTGAAAATACTTAAAAGTCATATTGGAGGAGGTGTAACTCATAACTAATGAATGATTAACTTTTGTGTTGGATTAGTAGTTAATAATTATTAATTAATATAAATACTTTATAACATTTTAATTAGTGTAGGAATAAAAAAGTAATTCAACTTTGTACTTTAGTGCTTTCCATTTATAATAATATATGATAAGAATAATGGAATAAACACCTCTCTTCTTCGATAATCTCCAGAAAGTATTTCTGTTAACACATAACTTATAAGAAAGTGAAACATCAAGGCCTATGTGTTTCAACATATAAGAATAACATGACGAACACCTTTTTCTTCGATAATCTCCAAAAAGATATTCCAGTAAACACATAATTTATATGTAAAAGTAGAAATGACGGGACGAACACCTCTCTTCTTCGATAATTTCCCAAAAAAATATTTCAGTTAACTTACGACTTATATGTAGTGTATATATAAGAATTACGATTACATGTATCTCTAACTTGTTTTATTGATAAAATATTTAAGGACATAAAATCGATTAATATTTTATAGATATAGATGAATGATATGCATATAAATACGGTTGTTTCAATTATTTTGGGCGCTTAACCCTAGAACCGCCTGAAGTAGGGTGGAGAAGCAGAGTTCATCGGAAAAAGATGCTTCAGATCCGTCTTAGCAAGCCAGCAAACGAGAGTGGCGGATTGCCTCCTGAAACTGTTACAGTTGCTTGTCCTGATCATCTTGTCATAGCTGATCTTCCGGTAGCCAAGAGCCTTGGTACAGTAAATCCTGCATCTCTGCCCAAAACTGTTGGCCGGAGGTCCCGGCGACAGCTTGCTGACCGAGTACATTTTTGCATCTGCTGTGACTTTCCAATTGCTGTTTATGGACGTCTGGTTAGTGTAGAATAGTATCTCCGACTCTTAAAACTTCTGCCTTGATTTTTGTATCAGCTGTGATTTTCTAATTATGGACATTTGATCAGTAGTTAATACCATCTGATTTTTGTGTCTGTTGTCTTTTTCTAATTGTTATTTGTGAATGTCTGGTGTTTATAGAATGTTCAAGCGTTAACTTTTGCCCTAATATCCTGTGGAAGAGGTGTTTGTTAATCTCTAGACACTGTTCACTATCTGAGTGTACGATATCCTGTGGAAGGCTTCATAGATTGCTGCCCAAAAGAAAGTTTGAGTTTGGCGGTAGTTATATAGTTATCCCATAAGAACCTCAATAAAATAAAATAAAATAAAATAAAATAAAGATATCCTGTATGAGCTTCCAAAGCAATTGCTCAACATTCCCAACTGAGTTAGTGAAAATTTGTAGCCTGCCTTCACTGTGAATAACCCCTTTTGTGTTGCCCCAACTTATACGATCATCTGTGTGGTTAGAGAAAGTGAAGGACTGCAGTATTTGTAACAAAATCAACAGTTCATTTAGTTCCTTCTAAACTGTGTGTGATATTTTCTAAGAGAAATCATCCCATAAATTCCTGATGTGAGAAGAATCCCCACGTTCCCGTTTGCAATCACAGAGTATTTGACTGTGGTGATGCAAATCTAATCCATATGACTCATCTTTCGCCAAAGCCTACTGTATTTTGCAACCTCAACAAATAGGGTCAATTAACTTTATCAAAATCCCTTTCACATGTCAAGTTTGCATAGAAGCCCAAGAGCTTTTGTCTTTTCTTTCTAGTCAAGCACTTCATTGCAATCAGTGTTGCATCAATGATCTTTTTGACTTGAATGAAAGCACTTTGATGTCTTGAAACTAGTTTGTTAGTCACCTTTCATTATCTTTGCTAGGTGTTCTGCTTATATCTTATACACACTACCAAGTTGCAATCAGTGTTGCATAGGAGTGTTTGTTTTTATAGAGGCAAGAAGCTTTGGATAAAAAAACCTTATATCAGTATATCCAACTAAATTGAGAAACTGTATCCAACAAAATTGAGTGCTTTGTTAACACCTCCAAATGAATGTTGTATGTGTGACCACGGACCTGCCGTAAAATCAATGTATTCAACGAAATTAAGATATAGTTGATATGAATAGAAGTTGGGGTTGGAGGCTACGATAATCAGATGGAAGAGTATTTGGAGAGGACCGATCCTTAGCAAAGTGAAATGCTTTACTTGGTTAGTCATCAAAAGAACCTGCTTAACTCAAGAAGTCTTACGAAAGAAAGAAAAACAACTAGTCCCTAGATGTTTCCTATGCAATTTGACAGGGGAAACAAACAAACACCTATTCCTACACTGCAAATTCACTATACAGATCTAGAACACACTTCTGACCTTTTAGTTACTGGATCAGGTGGGTGCGGGTGGGGGGTTGTTAGCAAGACTCAAAAGAATTGGTGGAAGCTAATACCAGCATATGATGGTCAGTGCGGAAGGAAAAATTTGGAGATGTTTTGAAAATAGATCTAGTTCCATTCGCAAAGTAAAATTTAATTGTTAAGTATCTTTACTGTTTTGGTGTAAATAGCTCTGTATAGAAGATGTAGATCAAATTATAGAATTAATAGGGAGCTTGTAATTTTGGTTAAGGCTGTAAATTTTTGAAGGTGGGCAACATGCCCTTAATACAACTTTACCAATGTTAAAAAAAAATAAAAAAAAATAAAGATTCTGTTGATACAATTAAGTTGAGCGAATTGATACAGTGAAACCAACTAGATTGAGTGAACAAATACAACAATATTGCAGTGTCATTGAGACGACACGAGTTTCAAAAATTTGTATCAGTGCTACAACACAAAAATGTATCAGTGATACAACATGAATTTCAGAAAGATGTATCGGTGATACAATAAGCTTCAAAATTGATGCTACATTTGGTAATTAGTCGAACGACCATTATGTTTGGTAATTAGGCACTAAAGTACCAATGTTTATGAATATTCCTCTATTTTGTAGTATATATATAGGCGTAAACCTTTTTAATATGAATCCTAAAATCGAGCATATCAAAATCAAGACAATGAAACATGAAGGCACATGTCCGTAATTAACTGCGAAGGGGTTTCTTGATTTTCCTTCACTGCAATTTTCAAGTTTCAGCACAGAAGAACAAAGGGACGAACACCTCTCTTCTCCAGTTATCCCCTAAAAACATCTCAACCATTTAACACATAGCTTATGCGTGGTGTAAATAATAAAAGAGTTACAACTGCATCTACCTCTAACTTGTTTCATTAATAAATATTTACGGACATAAAAGTCAATTAATATATTAGGTATATTTTCATAGTTCAACATTTGAGTGGAACATTCATGCTTTTCTAATATAGATTGATTTATCAATTTGCTTTCTATTTTCATTTGGTTGTTTTTGGGTCAGCCAACTTTGTCCGATTGGACAAGTTATTTTTCATTTCGTCAATCAGCCTGAGCGGGCCTAAAGTTTTTTCTTTTTAAAAAGACAACAATGACAAAAACATCAAAACATTAAGTGTATTATCCAATTGCCAAATGTAACAGAAAATGCTTAATTAAGGAATCTAAGTTGAGATTAAAAGTAAAATGCGAGAAACATTAAAAAAAGATTACATTATAAATAAAATAAAAAAAAAAGATTATCATTTATACTATTTGGGGCTTAAACCTAGAGCCGCTTAAATTGAAGTAGGGCGGAGAAACAGAGTTAATCGGAAAAGATGCTTCGGATCCTGCTTAACAAGCGAGCAAATGAGAGTGGTGGAGTTGTTAAGGGGACACCTCCTGAAACTGTTAGAGTTGCTTGTCCTGATCATCTTGTTTTAGCTGATCTTCCTGTAGCCAAGAGCGTTGGTTCTGTAAATCCTGCATCTCTCGTCAAAAATGTTGGCCGGAGGTCCCTGCGCCAGCCTGGTAAACGAGTACATATTTGTACCCGCTGTGACTTTCCAATTGCTGTTTATGGACGTCTGGTCAGTATACAATACAATCTTCAACCCTTTAACTTTTGCCCTATTGTTTGATCTGTTGGACTTCCTAATTACTATTTGTGGGCGTCTGGTCATTATAGATTGTTCAACAGTTCCTTTAGTTCCTTCTAATTGGTAGATCCTGTACCACATTAAGTCTGTCCTGTGCAATGTAGGATTCAACATTTGAGGCAATGTGAAATAAATTTGGAAATCCAGCATCAGAGGTGATCTAGGGAGCTATGAGTCTTTCCAAATTTTGATATGATTTTCCTCAAACCCAGCTTTTATGTGATATCTAAGAGAAATCATCCCATAAGTTCCTGATGTACTTCCATAATCCAATACCATGAGAAGCCCTAGATAATTTAACACACCAGTAATCTTGTGAGCCATGCTTTGCGCTGACTACTTGCTTCCGAAGAGTATCATCACTTTGTCCATATCTGCATAGCCACTTCATCAACATGCATTTGTTGTAAGTTGTCGGATCTTTGATCCCCATGTGTCCTACCTGTTTTGGCATCTTGGCAGTTACCCATTTTATAAACTGAAATTTGTGCCCCTTACTATTGCTTTCGCAAAAGAATGATCTCCTGATTATGCCAAATTATTGCACGACCATTCTTGGTATTGGAATGAATGACATCAGATGAGTAGGAATACTATCTAATACACGTTTGATCACAGTGAGTTTTCCTCTCATTGATACGTATTGCAGTTGCCAAGTAGCCATTTTTTCATTGAACTTCTCAATGATTACTTCATGTCTCTAAAGATTTGAATGTGGTTCCTAATGTGGCATACCTTGGTAAGTTGTTGCTAAATGACCATCGTTGCAACAGAGAATTCCTGCCAATTCCTTCAATTTTGAAACATCATTGACCTAATATAATGTGCTTTTGAGCCTATTAATCTGTAACCCAGAGAGAGCTTCATATATAGACAGTGTAAGGGTAAGATATAAAATATGTGATCTCTCAGCACCACAAAAGATGAGAGCATCATCAACATAAAGTAGGTATGACACCCACAGTTCCACCAGAGTTGAATCCAACTTTAAATCCTTTGATCTGCTGAAGTTCTCTGGATTATTCAGTAATATGCTGAGCCCCTCCTTAGCCAAAATGAAAAGAAAAGTCTAGAGCCTGCCTTGTGCCCTTTTTTCGATGAGAAGAATCACTGAGTATTTGACTGCGGTGCAAAATCTAATCCATATAACCCATCTTTCTCCAAAGCCAATTTTATTTTGCACACTCGACAAATAGGGCGAATTTTATTTTATCCTATCTTTACCCTCTGTGATTACGTCCTCTATCATCAGTTTGTCAAAGCAGTTGCTCCTTCTATGAGAATTTGCAACTCTTTGAAAGTACTTGATTTTCCAAATCCATGTCCTTGAGCCATAGATATGTTGACACTGTCTTCTGGAGTCTTCTTCAATCTTGGCCCGCTGCTGAAGTCCAGCTTTGATGTCACCATCTTATTTTTCTGTTTTGTGATTGGGCTCTGTTTTAGCAGTTTATTATAGGTTGAAGTTCATCTAAGGCCATGCTTCTCTGTGCTAACATACCAAACACTTCCCTGTCTTAGCTTGTTCATATTTTTTTAAGAGTTTTGATACTTCTAGATTAAGATAAAGCCTGGATTGCCGGTCCTATAAATAAATGAAAGGTGGATTGCCAGTGATATTGTAGTCTGCAACCAGCCTTCAATTATGTCTAGAAATCCTTCAATTTGTAGCCACATGTTTTCAAACTTGAAGTAAGAAGGATTAGACCCCACTTGTAGGATTACACCAGATATGTTGTTGTAAGTATGAAGAATTAGGATCAAACTCACTACTTTCCAGAATAATTGGTCTATGACTGGACTCTAGGAAGATCCAGTTGATTAACAACTTCGAGTTGTTAATTCCATGCTGGTGAGATCAGAAATTTGTCTATGCAAGAAACTTGGGTAAAATCTTCTCCCTGCATTATATTTCAGATGCCTTGCATAACCCTGGGTCTCCTTGTACAAAAGTATCTTTCACTTTTGAAATCTAAACATTAAAGTCGCTTCCAATTACCCATTTTTCTTTCCAGATGACAACTATTTCCTATGTTTTATGTATGTCGCATATTCCAGAACTTGTGTTTGTTTTAATGATGATGCATTTATTGAATAACTTGTCCAGTTTCATACACTATCTGTTTAATGCTTGTTCCTATTATCTTGTATGTAATGTGGCAAGTCTGGCAGAACATTTTCTTGTTACTACAAGATGGCTGTATGTCATACACTAACTGGGTTATGCTTTTGAAAGCTGGTGTATGACTCATGTTGGATGACATTATCAATGTTATGAACTGTTGAAACACATTAACTTTTATACTTACTTCTCTCAACTACATTTCGAGTCAAAATGATCTTTACTATCTTTTTTTTTGCAGAGTCCATGTGAACATATCTTCTGCTTAGATTGTGCCAGGACCGACTCTGTCTGCTACCTGTAAGTTCATATCCCGTTTCTCCACTTTTAAGAGTGATAATATCATTGCTGTAGGATATAAAATTATCAACTATGTATCAAATATTATTTTGGACATCCTCACATTTAAAGATGGCAAGTCAAAAGGATTGCTAATAATATAGTGATTTATAGGGGATATGCTGCTGGTAGCAGCACTGGGGTACTATAAGGTGTATGCTTTAGGTCTTGGCTGTTCTACTCAAATCTGAATTTCTCATTGATATTTTGTCAGGTCATGTTTCAGTATCATATCTCTGTTGTCAGGCCTGAAATTTCCTTTTTTGTCAAGTAGACATCTTAGTTTTTTAGTCTAATCCTATATCAGCTTGGGCTAGTTTTCGAAATACCATTTTATTAGAAATTTTCTTCCAAGTTAGAGAGATGTTGTTCCTATGAAGAGCTTCATCAGCCCTTGTTATGGCAGATGATTGATTTTAATTCTGTCTGGAAATTTTGGAATTTCATCAAGAGAATTTGAGATTGTCATGATAAGCATCATCTAGAGATTTCTTATGCATCTTTATTCAACTGTATTGCTACTTAATTGTTTGTGAGTAAACTAGGTTGGTTAGTTTGGCTTTACCTGTTCCATACTTGTTTCACTGATCTAATGGGTACGTTCTGAACTACATTGTTTTTGTTTCAGCTGTGATGAACGCATTCAGAAGATCCAGACAATAAAAATGTTGGAAGGGGTCTACATCTGCGCAGCTCCGCATTGTTTCAAGTCCTTTCTGAAGGAGACTGAGTTTGAATCTCATATTCATGAGGCTCACAGTGATCTTCTTCGTTTAGAGAATGATGGGAACATTTCAGAATCTGCCAGTGCTAGAAAGCCTGCAGCATCGGAATCTACAGTGCAAGCAGCACCTAGGCCCATATTTTCTCCTGGTTCAGGTTCCCAGGCACATGATCGCGAAGACAAAGGTCATCATTCTCAAACTAGGGACCAACAGCTCCCTAGGCCTTTTATGCAACAAAAGCCACCTTTCACTGGTTCAATCCAAAGTCAGCCGCTAGATCAACAGTTTGATAGTAATCCTCCTCCAGGCTTTGAAAGGAACCGGTTGCCTCAGCAAGGTTTTGATGCACAGGGTTCATTTCCAGTGCACATGCCCCAACCTCATGGCTTTGCAGTGCCTGTGAGTTCGAATCCAAACTTGGCTCATCAATTTGGTTATCCTCAGTTTGCACCTGAGGGAGCCCAACCATTTTATGGTGCTGCTTCACTTGAGATGCCTAGGCTAGACTCAACTCCTGAAAGGGGATCAGAACAAGGGTCTTTGCTAGGTTTTCCACCTGTTGCTGCAGGAAATAGGAATTTTCCAGAAAATTATCCTCGGCCATGGAATATGGGGCAGTTGGCTGGGCAGTCAAACCTGCCACTTCCGCTGTCAGCCAACAGAGGATTGGAAGGTGGACAGAATAGTAATTCTATGGACACCAGAGATAGCAAGGGTATACTGATGTCACAACCTGCGTCCCTCCAGCCACCCCTACCTCATCACAGGTCACAACTCCAAAGAGGGGGCAGAAACTATTCTGGTGATTCAAGTCATGATGGACAGGGCTATGGTTGGCAACCTGAGAAACATGGTAATTTCAGAAGCAACCAGGACTAGTTATGTTCTTGTTATTCCGCCATCTTTTCTTTTGAAAGAACAGTGCCCATTTTGTTATTGCCTACAGACTGCAGTGTATTTTACTTTCTAAACTAGCAACAATGTTTTGTTAAAGCTGAAACGGTGGTTTCGCTTCTTGTTCAAACAGTAGCATGGATGTCTTCTGCTTGAGAAGTCATTCAAAATTTGCAGCTTCTTCTAAATTGAGGCCAGAAATTTATATATATGAACTATTTTCCTGAAATATCCATGCATTCTCAATTAGAGTAGTATATATGCAAACTTCATTTAACAATAATTGCTGAATGATTTATTACTGTAGATCAATCATACATATCTGTCATGTTGCAAGCTTACAACTTGGTCAAGACCAACTTACAATAGTTAGCTCTGCAATAAAATGGATGTACATAACCAATCGATCTACAACGCTTCAATCCCAGACTAGTCTTTCGTATCCATTTAAAGAGGATGTACATAACCAATCGATCTACAACGCTTCAATCCCAGACTAGTCTTTCGTATCCATTTAAAGAGGAAAAACAGCATGGTCTTCTTTGTCTTGGTTCCAATTCAAAAAATGGATGTACACAATATGTCCAAATTACAATCTCTCATACCCATTGCTCGCCATTCACTTCCATCGAGAAAGAGAAAAGGGAAAGAAAACAAGATATATGGCAAAGGTTATTGAAACCCCAAACCCCAAAACAACCTTACCCCAATCCCTTCTTTTTAAAAAAAGAAGTTGAAAAAAAAAAACTAAAACACAAATAGAGAAAATGGTTTTAGCTTAATTTCTTCTTTTCCAAACTTAATCTTGAAACCTTGTTAACACACACTGCATCAAATTTACGATACAACAGCCACAATTTCCTGTATGCCATTAACACATATGCATCAACTTGGTCTTCATATTTCTCATAGAGTGCAGGAACTGTAAGAACAATCACAAGGCCTGCAAAGACAAAGAACATCAAAGTCAGTTTCTGTTGTCAAGAGAACACTTTGTTTCCAGAATTAATGGGAGTAACTTACTAGTGTAGCCCAATGTGAGGAAATCGGTCAAGCCCCCAACGACTGATACCAGCATCAGCCCCGCGGAGACCTTAACATACATATTTGTGTCCTTACCAAGGGCGATATCCTCAGAAACTGACAGTATCATGTTGATGTGATTGCGGATGAAATAGGCTGCTTCATTTACCATTTCTTCAGAGAGATACAAATGCGGCAGAGGTGGAGCTGGTCTGTTGCAATTATTTTGGACAAGATTTAATCACAAAAAACCAATGACTATAATCTAAGAAGGTTCATTACTAGATAAGTTGATAATAATATCATGAACTACATTCTGATTGCACTAAAAGGTCTCAAAATAACATAGTTAAACTATGAAGAAATCTACAAAACATCATAGTTAGAAAGAAATCTCAATGAATAGGGGCAAGTAGCTGACTTTCTTGAAAGACATTTTTCCAACCTCATCCTTGTTTTTTGCGTCTTTTTTTCTTTTTACCCTTGGTGTATAGACTAGCTTGTGCTCACCTTGACTACTCTAACGGGTACCTGCTACCTCGTCCCAACACAGGTACCGGGTAACTCCATCCACGAGGCTTGGACATCATAAGGAAATCACCTATTGTTTTGTTTTTTATGTGATTTATTTGCTTGTTCTCCAAACATCCCATCAAAGATCAATAATAGAAGTCCTTGTCCAAGCAACGTTACCAACATCTATAAGAGCTTATAAAATATTGAACTATCACCTGATTTTTCTCTAGAAAGCTGTTCTACTATACAGTAGTAAGAAATTAAACATTTCTTCGCACCCCATTGGCCTTGAAACTGTTGGAAAATAGAGTTCCCACAAATGTAGCATGTTTGAAAGGGTTCTAGTGCTTAATACAGGATGATTTTAAAAAGGAGACTTGTAAATTATAATAGGTGCTACGTGTGTGAGAAATGACTCGGGAGTGCAACATTTGCTCTTGCACTGCCTAGTGTCCTTAAGAGTTGGTGTATGCTTCCATGTCTTCTTTGAGTAAAAGAGATGATAACAATGTCCCGGACACAACTATTATACTGTTGGAAGAGACAAAAAATACAGACAAGCAAAATAGGTCCAGAGTCCAGACACTCTTCATCTGTAAAAGAGAAAATTCCAGAAAGCTCTGATGGTAGGACCTCCACCCCCCTTCCCCGAACCACCACACAGGAACACACACAAAGCTGATTTAATGAGCAGATTAATAAATGTCAAGAAAAGTTGTCCGAGTAATCAACACAACAAGAAATGAAACAGCAACAATGGTCAAAGGGGCATAACCAGAAGCGTTTATGTTACTTGACCGATGCATTTTATTTCGTTTAGCACTTGGAAATAGCTCGCATGTCACCCTCCGATAGAACCTCCTCTCCTCTACCCATCCCCCAGGGAAGCACAAAAAGATGAAAGTCTTCCTGAATTTTAGACAATGTAAATCATTTTGGTTTGCTACATGTCAATATCTTGCTTCCTTTCTTTTATTCAAGTAATCAAGCATCTATAAAGCAGATGCGGATCCCCATATGAAGCAACAAATATCCGTTGAATCGCCTTTCCGGATGATAACCCGTCAATATGCAGGAACTTAACCCCCTCCCATAGGGATTGTTATACTCTTAAAGCTACATGATACTCTTAAACAAAATCACGGAAGTTTGAGTACCCCATATTTTCGATTAAATTACTTATACCAATGCTACTACATACATTAAACCAAGTAAACAACGCTCATCAAAATTGTATATCACAACTGAGATATAGGAGATCATTCACTTTGTGCAATCCTCATCGAAACCACAGACAGGTAAACACGAAAAAACATATCATAAAGCATTTGCATAAGATTGGCATTTACCTGTTAAGAATTGCAGCTGATTTAGACCATAGAAACAAAATGGCAAACAGCAGAAAGAAAACACTTGAGACTAATGATAGAAGTGTATAACCAGATCTCTCAAACACCACCCAAGCAAATAATGTTACTACAAGAATTCCCACTGTCACATCTTTTCGCCTCCATAGAACAACATCAGCAACTGTTTCAAACAAACTACAACTGGATCAAACACAAAATATAACAAAAAAACTCCTTCAATTACAAGAACAAATTTTTTATCACAATTTCAACAAAAAGTTCATCAATCCCATGTCAAGAACTCATTTGCATTTGTGATAAACATGTAAAATCAAATTCCAGATAAACCAAATTCTGAACCGAAATTCTTCATCAAACAAGAGCCGGGATGATCAAGAACTTGCATTAGGTGGACTTACCAAAACTTCCTCCAAGGATCTGATGAAGACTTCTCTGCCTATTAAACAATTTATTAGATGAATCCATTTTTCAACAATTAATTAAAAAAAAAAACAAGACAACCCCAACTCCAAGAACTCAAATGAAAACAACTTCTTCACAAAGAATCAATCTTTTGTAACTTTAGTCAAAATTTGTGTATACTTCTTCACCAAGAATCAGTCTTTTCCTTCTTTATGAGATACCAAAATGGATAAAAACAGAGATATGGTATTAGTGGCACCAAGAATCAATCTTTTCCAGCCTAAAAGCTTGAAAACATACTCATGACATTATTTTCTGCACTATTTTTTCAACCCCAAAAGAAATAAAAGAAAAGTAGGAAGTGGGGGCTGGCTAGTTCAACTAGTGTTTGCCTTTGGAGAAGTAAAAGGGATAAAAAAAATAGAAGAAAAATAGGAAGACAAAGACATTCCCCTCTGTATCTCACAGCTAAGCAATGTCATGTGGGCTGCTGATGCTGTTTTCTTCTGCCTTTGTAAATAGTAATTTCAACTAGTATAAATTTTATAGTCTTCCTAGTACTCCTCTTTCTTTTTCTTTTTTCAACTAGAAGTTTGGTGGTAAATGATTTGGGCATTGAATGGAATAATTTGTGTTGAAGAAAAAAAAGTTCTAGAATAGAAGTAGATCTAACTTTCTTAAAAATTATAAATGAATTTAATTTATATTAACAGATAAGATGATAACTTTTAGGAATCTTTAGTTTAATTTATATCAACATATAAGATGATAACTTTTAGGAATCCTTAGATAAATAGTTGGTTGGGTGTGCATCCAATTTGATTTTGTTTTATGTATCAATTTGATTTATCGATTTTCAATTTCAAAATATGTTAAACCATAGTTAAAATTGATTTGGTGTATTGATTTTTGATCTATTGAAGTGTTCGATTGCTATTTTACCAATAAGAAAATGTTCATAAAATAAATATATGATTTCTCTAACAATCTGGCTAGGACAATAAAGTGACTTTACTTAATGCTCATAAAATAGAAATAATAGTAATTAACATGAATAAAGTTACAAAATTACAACACAATAGATAATCAGTCATGTTTTAGAAATTACCTAGAAATATTACGTATGTTTGTTTTAGGACTACAATATCACTTAACTTTACCTATTTTCCTCAAAATATATTTGACACAAAAAATACATTATCTCTCTCCTACTAGAAGGTCATGTCACACTATTCATTTTTTTATTATTAAAAGTTTTTAAATTTTTTTGGACAACCCTTTTATTATACTCAATAAAAAAAGATTAAATAAGGAACTATGTACGAGTTCCTTCGATTCTTCAAAAAAAATATGTGGCTTCCTCTGGTTCATCAAGGAATAAATTAACGAATTCTCGTAAGGAACTGTCTCCTAGGTGGCTGTATACCTTTGATGTCAACCAAAGAAATCGGCACGAGCTAAAATTCAAGTTTTCTTTTGATTCTTTTATTTTAGAAGTATAAATTGTGAAATAATTTGAATACTTAACATGATAATTGAGTAACTTTCTTAAAATTTAGGGGGTTTTGCTTGCTTATTTTTGAATCAGATATTTCCTTTGTTTGAATTTGCCTAAGCTTCGAACAAATGTTTATAGTTTGTGTAAAAATCATTTTATTATTAGTATGAGCAAGAAAAGTTTAATTTTTTACCATGAACAAGCAACAAATGTTTAGAGTTCGAGGAAAAATTAATGTTCCTAATATCTATTTTATCTCTAAATATTCAACTAAATATATTGTCTTCTTCATCAGTTTCAAGGAACTAATTTAATTTTTTTCTCGATAGCAAAACTATATTCCTATATGGATATAACGGCAAATACTCGTAAATAAAATATAGGATAAAGATTTTCGCTGTAAAATTGAAGCAACTAGATTTTCCTAGAGAATGGATTAATGGTCTCTTATAGATACATTAAGATTAAACAAGTTGTCATTTACAGAATTAGAAAATTATTATTAATAAACTAAAAAATGTGACATGACATCCTAGTAGGAGAGAGATAATATATTTTTTTGTATCATGTATATTTTGAGGAAAATAGACAAAGTTGGGTGATATTGTTGTCCTAAAACAAACATAAGTGATATTCCTAGTTAATTTTTCAAACATGGGTGACTATCTACGGAAATTACTCTAAATAAAAGAAGTGAAAATTGTATGTAATATCAACTATTATTTCAAATTAAATACTACAACCATAGTTTATTTTAATTGTAATTCGCAACAAACATTTCATTTTTTTGCCATTTGATTTGGTATGCAATTAGTCATTTTCGGTATACAATTAGTCATTCTATACATTTCGGTATAAACTGCGTTTGTATTTGTATAAAGCGAGAGAAAAATATAAATACAAATACATATATTTTCTTCATATACACTTATAATTAGACAAATACAGATCTTATCTTACAAACTATAATGTATAAATGAATTTTATATAAAACTGAACAATTTGTATAAAATTGGATGTTTGTAGCGAACCATACAAATCAAAAGCTCCATAACAAACATAAAATTTGTTATGAAGTGCAATTATGCAAACTATACCATTAACATACAAATATGATTTTTACGTTTGTTATATGTGAAAGTTACTCATAAAGCATTATGAAGATAATATGAATTAAAGTCTAAAGGGCAAATATAATACTCCGAACAAGGTATTAATATTAATATTTATATTTTATGTAGGGGTAAAATAGTAACTTGCTATAGCTTAATGAGCAGTTTGTTTATCCAATAACTCAATATTTAAAAATGAAAATCAAACCGATAATTTGATATTTTTTAATAAAATCATTAAATACTTATTAGCTACTAAACCAATAACAATAAATTAATAATATTTTTTATTGAATTTATTGATCGATTTAATTTTTGTTCATCTCTAGCTAGTCAAATCTGCTAATTATATTGTTTTTAGGATATACAAAGTTTACGTGATTATATAAGATACTTAGGTGTTTCAAACACCTCAAATTGATACGATTTAGTAAATTCAAGTCAAAGTTACAAAGATATTAAGTATCAATTGCACAATTTTGATACCAAAATTCTTTAAACTTTTTTAAGCTGCTAATAAGTTTCAAGAAAATTATTATGTACATGAAACACAATTACATCCACAAATATCAAAACTGTATATAATATATATTATTGGTAGAAAATACAACATCTGACACTCTATTATTAGTAGATACAAAATTTAGAACAAGATATCATGTATATGATATATCATTGCTTCAAATGATAACTTTTTTACATGTTGTCTCTTTTAACTTTGGCATATATCTATTGATGCTACTATTCTATCCCATACAAAATTTACAAAACAATTAAGTATTAGACACAAAATAATGTATATCAACTAAATTTATCAATAATTAAGAATCAAAAAATGTAACTAGAATTGAAAACATAACATTTTTCATTTACTGAATCATAAAATATTAATCTGAAAGTACTTCATAAAGTACCAAATTTGAGAATTAGTAGATATGAAGCATAATACTTCTCAAAAGCAAGCATCAAGAGTCTTACAAGAAGAAATTAAATGCTTGCGTCCGATTTTTCACCTTCAACACACACAATTGCACCTGTTGTTGCATCAAAATTTTTTATCTCTTCATCATTTTTATCCGATGTATCAATGATAGTGGATAATATAGAATTCTACCTCATGTTTCTTAATTTCTATGTACAATTCACCCTCATATCATTCTAAATACACAATTTAGACGAATTACTCGATCTTGATGCTTTTTTTTCGATTCATCAATACCCAATTCAGCTGCAATTGCTGAAATAAGTTACGAATGAAAGATTTTCTCCGATCACTATCACATCACTTCTTTTTCGATCATATCTAACATCACTTTCCCATAATCCAGAATGCCTTAACAAGATCGAAGTATTTATTTTGAATCTTCACGAAATTGCGTTCCAAAATTGTTTGAATCAAACTTTTACTTTTTTTTTAAGAACAAGAAGAAGGTTTCACAGTTTGAAATTTAAAAAATATAATTCAATTAGAGTTTTATGACTGATTGGTTGTAAGAAGAAATGTACACGTGATTTGTGGGAATCAATTAATTTCTATTTTTAATCCCTTATTTAATGCTTAAACTGATAACAACAACTTAATAATTTAAGTATCAGGCCATTATTAATTAAAGTATCTTCCTGCAATATTTTGTACCGAGAAACACTAAAAAAAGAGATTTTTGGTAATTAATGAAAGAGTAGGGATAAAAAATAATTTCTTTCTTATACTATGTGATTTGCCTAATATTTACAAAAAATAATGGAGCCTCATACAACGATTGTTGATTGGGCCTTTACCATTGTAAAAAATTTCCAAAGTCAATAGTGGACAAGTATTAAAGGAATATTTATTTTGTTATTTTCTTCCCCCAAGTATTTCAGCCCACTCAAATAGATAGGCATGTTCCATGTTTGGTATCCCCAAAAATATTATTTGAAAACTGATAGGGATTCATGAGTTCGGACGAATTCATTTGTTTTTCCGTAGATCTTATATCTCTATTATAAAATTATATATATATATATATATATATATATATATATATATATATATATATATATATATATATATATATATATTGATTCAGTTTATATTTTTAAAACCGGAAACCAAACCAAACAAAGCAATTTATTAATTTAAAACTAATCCGAAAAACAAAAAATCAATTTAATTTTATTATTCAACTTAATCCGAATAGTGCACACCCTTACAACTAGTACTAGTTGTAAGAGGGGATTATTTATTGGCATAATACATATATTGGACTCTAAAGATTACTTCAAATTTTAACTTTGACCTCCAACTTTCATAATGTACAAACAATCACTTTAACTATCCAACTTTTAAATAAATAAACACATGAGTCCTACATGGTACAATATACGTAGGACACCACGTAGGACAAAAAAATGACATGTAGGACATGCGTATCTATTTATTCAACTTTTATATAAGTTTAAGTGTCTACTTATGCACACTCAAAGTTAAAAGACATAAATATAATTCGAAACCAAGTTTAAAAACATATTTATGTATTATGCCTTATTTATATTGTGTCTCATGGGAATGGTAAGATTTAACAATTGAGCCCTTCAGCCAAATTTATCCTAAATTCATTAATGCATTCATCTTCTCAAACTTTGGATCCATCACGTGCATAGCAAACATCTCTAATAGAAAATAGAAGACAATATATAAACATGAATATCAACTTGATTTCAGCGGACAACTATGCCCTACAAATAGATACTCAAACTTATAAAAAATTAAACAAGTAGACACACATGACCTACATAATATAATACATGTAGGACGTCACATATGACATAAAATTATCATATAAAATGAATGTGTCTATTTGTTCAATTTTGCACAAGTTTAACTGTTTACTTGTGCATACTTCAAGTCAATAGTCATAGTTTTCAGCTGGTACCAAGTTAAAGATTATATTTATGTATTATGTCAAAATAGAACAAGGGAATCTTTTCCTTAAATTGATGTTAGATACATCCTCCACTTACTCTAGCAATTGATAAAACCTGGAAATAATAATCATTAATAATACAATATGCTTTAAAATAAGCTGAACCCAATAAAGGAAAGCTAGTGTTGCTATTTGTAACCTACAAAAAGGACTAACTTATAACACAGCAGAAGTCTGTTAAATGTGAAATCTAGCAGGTCCTAAATTGCATCAGCTCCTTACCATATTAAGGCATTCAATATACAGAGACATCTGAATTTTGATTTACAGAAAAAAACTTCTTTTGAGTTCCAAATGTAGTCGAGATGAACCAGGAATGTTACTCATCATCATTTCGAGTTCTGCCAAACAATGCAATTTCCTCCTCGGCCATCTTTTTTGCAGCCCTCTTCTGCATCCTTCTGGTTTCTCTGGCAGCTGAATCAATTTGAACTTTCTCCATTACTGTACCAAAACCGGGAACTGTCCTGTTCAGCTTGTTGTACACTCGGACACTGAGGTCGTGGAATATTTGAAACAATCTCTGCGTCGAAGGAAAAAAGTGTCAATATTTGACCTTATTGATCAAAATTAGAATGAAGAATACTCATTCTAGGACATTGCACTATAAATAACCTGTGCGAAATAGAGATCAGGCTTTTCTAAAGGTACATCAAAACTTGCCTAGTTCTATCTAAAACTAGGAGATCAAAATCATATGAATCCACATATGACATAATGCACCAAAATGTAGTAATATATGGACACTAACTTGTCAAAATACTCACCACAAGATGATAAAAAGCCAAAAGTCAAATTCCGCAACCAACATACGAAAAAAGAAACTTGTGTTTCACAAGATCACAAAAAGGCCAAAAGTCAAATTCAGCAACCAACATACGGAAAAAAAGAACTTTTTTTTTTACGTTGGGATAGAGCACTTACAATGACATCCTTATTCCATTCAGCGATATATGGAGGGCCTGTTGTGTATGAACCAAGAGGCTCGCGGTACCATTCACCACCATATGTTATTTGATCCATGGCTTGTTCAACACTTAGAACCTCCCATGGCCTCAATCCAGGAATAACCTTCTGTAGTTCTTTTCTGTTTCATGCAAATGACCAGCTCAGTTATCCAATTATGAATCAACCAATAGAACTTTTGTAAAAGGACTCAAGTAGTTGATACAACTGACAATCTTCCTTTTTAACGCAACTATTCTTTCGCCTTTAACTAAAGAAAATCATAAATTAAAATAGTGATATAAGGAAATTGATAGTGTTTCAGAACAGATACAATAACAATTGGTTAATGCAAAGATCAAATGACCATGCATACTTCTTCACCAACTTAGTTATAACATATGCATCGCCCTAATGTGACCGTTTTGCTAAAGGAATCTAAACTGTCGTCTGTGAATGTCAAAATATGGATCAGCCCACTGCAATACTTTCCATGAAATGAATACACATGATGTCACTGTAGACCAGAAACAGAAATATACATATCTAAATTCTAAAAGTGCCTTGCACTTTTATTTTTTGGTTGACGAGCAGAATATATACCACTCTTTCCATAAAGTAAACATCCTCAAAATTCTTTAGTTATAATTTGTAAAAATGCATATCCTACAGCATACTGCAAACAAGCATTGCATTTGATAATATAACAAATGGAGATAAAAACAGGGTTGTGAAAGGTGAGCCCCTTATCGCCTTTGGCGAGAGGCAACGTGACAAGGCTGAGGCGACAGAGGCGTCACTTTTTAAAAATAAAACAGGCCTGATTTACTAATTAAAAGGCAATATTAGGGTTTATTTGGTGTTTTGGACAAACACAACTCTCTTCTCTCTTTGTTCTCTCCAGTTCACTTCGCGACCTTCTTCTTCTTTCTTCTTCGGTTCTCTGCTTCGTGAATTCATCAACTATGTTTTTAGCACTTTCTTCTTCTTCTTTCATGCTCTGTTCTGAAATTGCTGTCCGCACTCAGCAGTGTGCAGTCTCTGGTTTTTTAGAGTTCTAGTATTGCTTGTCAATTGCCTTATGAATAATTGAGTCATTCAAGTTCTGGACTTTGGTATCTACTATCTACTAGTAGTTTCTGAACTGAAATATTTGTTAATATGTTATTGCTATTGTTGACATTTTGGATATTTATATATGCAATTAAATATTTTAAGTTCCTGGTATTAATTGGTGCTTCAATTCAAAAAGATGAGTGCCTCGTTGCTCTCCTTTCCACAAGGAGAGGCAGACCCTTGTCGCCTATCGCCGTCCAAAACACTGGATGAGCAATAAGTTTCTGACATCAACAGTAGAAAGAAAAATGTTGCAAAATGAAATGATTCTACATACCTGAGGTCTTTTGGGATATATTTGTTTGGCATGTGGTCAGCCTCCAAAATTGATGTCAGCTCTGAGCCACTAGCCCAAAGAAACATGGTATGACTCGGAATCCTTACACCAGGCCAGACACCATCATTTGCTTCTAGCACAGCCAAATCGCGCCTTCTACTTTCATAAGCTTCTTCTTGCATCTGCTTATATGTCTTCGGCTCATGTCCTCTGAGAGGAACCCAAGGAGGTATACCCTTTTGTAGTTTGTGAAGGAGAGCAGTAGCAGCAGCACCTAGTCTAACTGCACTTCATCCAAATAAATGCAAGGGATCATATGACAACATGGACCTCAACGTACATGGAATGAGAGAAACAAAACCAAATACGAGAACTACAGAATAAGCACAAAAGTAACATAGCATGCTGATAAACATCTGAAGACGGATACGTAAAAAATTTAAAATCTTGCTGGGTGTAATTTATGTTTTACTGACTAAATTGATATGAGCATATCCTTCAGAATGCCAGGGTTTCTAGAAAATCTCTCTTTTCTGATGAATTTATAGTTGAAAAACTAACTATATGCAGAGTAATCTTGATATGTTGTGAGCATTATTGCAAAGACAAACCTTCCCAAGTGGCAATTGCTTTTTCCAGACCATATACCATTCCGATGGGAGCCCATTCATCCATATCCTCACCCCAAATGAAGGTGTGCTTATCAATGATTCCAGCACCCCAAGCAGTCTTAAGCTGTATTAATTCCATAGGTCCCCTCGAACGACCTAATCGATCCTTGTAGAACCACCCACCGCTCTTCATAATGACTGGAATTCAATCATTATAACAACAGTCAGCAGTTGAAAAATAAGGATAAACAACAAAACCAACGAGTATGACAGTCTTGTTGTAACCAGCATAGCACCAGATTACCAAAGTGCAAGCTATTTAGCTTCAAATTAAACATTAAGGTAACTCATGATGAACTAATAACAGAAAACTAAGAATATAACTAACACATAGCACCAGATCACTCTGAACTAACAGATAAGCTAGCTTATCATAATAAGCTAATAGAATACACGCTAGTTGGAACTATAAACAAACAGTTTGAGAGTAACAGATAAGCTACAAACCTTTTGAATGATATGTTTCAAAGACAACAGTGCCATCATAGTGATTTCC
Organism: Solanum chilense; assembly: GCA_032847665.1. NCBI lineage: Eukaryota > Viridiplantae > Streptophyta > Magnoliopsida > Solanales > Solanaceae > Solanum > Solanum chilense. The sequence continues at coordinate 7,356,320 of CM064971.1, read as the reverse complement.
ACTAGGTGCATGTCGAGAACTCCTAGGTTTTAGTTCGCTTCGCCAGCCAGTAGGAATTTGTATCATTTTCTTTTCTTTTTTTTTTGAAAATGGTAATGGTGTATTCTTCAGCATTAAAGAGATGCTGGTGACCTGTATCATTTTCTTTGCAATTATATTCACTCAGATCAAATGAGAGAATGCGTGTTTTCATCACTCCAAGATCTTCTACCAGAGGGGATTTAGCAACTTTTGCTCTACCCCCTCTCAGATATGAGGGATTTCTGACTTCACAGTGCTACCATCAAAACCTATTTATTATAACAAGAATGCTTGATAAACTAACAAGTAAACACCTTGTTTTTGTCGTCAATTACAAATGAAATCAAGAACATTGTTTCTTTAGATGCCTACTGTCGAGAAGAAATCAAACAAAGACAACATATACACTACTTAAAACTTGCAAGTATCAAAAGAGCAGAATGTCCATCAAGATGACTGAATAAATCTATATGAAAAGCAGTACCAGCAGCTAATTCAAGATAAAAATCTCCAACGGTCCAACCTATGCACCCTTACTAATTATCCCATTATTCATAATTTAAGGAGCCAGAATCCTCAGCAGTTCAAGGTGTACAAGACAAGTGAGCACAATATTTTGCCAGTAATTGGAAGAATAGCATAATCTTGACCATATTAAGTGTAGAATGAATGTAAGCAAACTTACAATCATGATATCGCTTTTCAAGCCTTTTGTATCCAATAGCCTGTGCAGCATCAATGGGCCTTCCAGGTGGGTACGGTCGCTGGCGAAATCCCCAAAGCCCAAAAAAGAACTGCCTTGCAAAATCCCAAAATTTATCATCTGATTCCTTCTTTGTCTTTATCGCTTTTCTAGGCATTGGCCTCCCATCCAATCCAATGACATTTGGCACTGCCTTCACATAAATCAATCTCAGTTGGGAAATTCTTGAAATAGAATGGACATAGACAGTTACCAAGGTATACCAAATAATCACACCCATGATAATGTTAAAAATCTAATGTTGATGGAACTCTCTTTTTTATTTTTTAACAATTACGACTTAACAAAATAGATTTACTTTAAACATATCATAGAAAAAGAACTTCAAAAAGTGCCATATGTTACCTTTAGACACCAACAGAAGACTCTCAGTCTCTCACTTGTAAAGCTATATCACACCACAACATGCCCAATGTAGTCCAACAAAGTAGGGAATGAGAAGATAGAATGTACGTAGACCTTAACACTATCTTAGAGGTAGAGAGTCTCTTTCCTCTAGACTCTCGGCTCAAGCTAAAAAGCTAAATCACAATAGTCAAACATAAATTATATCATGTCGCATTTCAGGTGACTATCATATTGCCAAAGTAAATATCAAGATAGTTGCTTTTACTAATTTGAGAAACAAACAATACATAAAACTACAAACTCGAAATGTTAAATGAATTAAAAAATTTAGAATTCATAATGTGGTATAAAGTGAAATTTAAGTTTCAATTCCTACTTCACAATTTTCTTCCATTACTCCACAACTAACAATCCTAAGCTAATTCAGGTTCACTATATGAACAAATTAATTCTCAATACAATCCTAAGCTAATTCAGGTTCACTATGTGAACAAATTATCTCAATATCTAGATTGGACCTTTTTCATTCGATGCTTGATATTTGGATTCTCTAACACTACGAATTCTGCAAATTTTTCACTAACCTACAATGTAACAGCTTAAAAAAAGACTCTTTTCTCTGCTACTTCGATAGTCATTGAGCTAAGAATAAATACAAACTACACAGAATGTAATTTTCCGAATACCTGCCACAGTTTCTTATCTTCCTTTCTATATGGAGTCGAATTCTCTTGAAGCTCAAGCTCATTGATTTTATCAGCAATTTCTTCAGCTTGGAGCAAGAACTGAAATACTGGGTTTTCCCGAAACTCAGCGAACCACTTCTCATTCTCCTCAATCTCTTCCCTAGTTGGGTTCTCCTTTTTCTCAATAAAGGGATCCTCATTCATAATCCGCTCAACTTCTGGAGAATGTCTAAAGTCGGGTCGGGTCTCACACTCCCAATAGAACTGATCCAGCATTTTCCGGTAATGACCTGGTTTTTCAGGAGCTGATTTGGGTTTTCTCGAAAATGGATTTGAAATAGCTGCAAAAGGTGGAGAATGTTGATGGGTTTTTAGGGAATCAAAGTGGGATAGAAGATTAATTGGTTGAAATGGTGTTGAAGGTTTGTTGAACCAGTTATTGTTGAATGGATTGAAATTGAATGAAGCCATGAATGAATAAATGGAACTTAGCTGTATTAATATGAAGTTTAGGGTTTATGGGGTTTGAGGTTTTAGATGGATATGGAGAAACAGAGTATTTGAAAAAGATGAAGCTGTGCGGAGTGACTGAGAAGATTGAGAAGACAAAGGGAGATGTGGCCGGCAATATATCTTTGTCTATATTGTATTGTTATTAAATTTAGGGAAAAAGGCGTGATATCAACTTTGTCACGAGCTGATATACACTCGTTATAACAATGGCTCATATATGCCCTTATCGTTATACAAATAGATCATATATACTTCTGCCATTACAGAATGACTCACATATATACTTCATTTAACGGAAGTTAAAAAATTAATTTTAAATTTATATTTATTACTTCTATTTTTAATAAAAAAATTATTTGGGGTATATATGATTCTTCTATCAAAGTTCAAGGTATATTTTAATTTTTTTCATACATAAATTATTTTTTTACTTCTTTTATTATAACTATTTGATTTTTTTATTCTTATTTTATTTTTTTCTTTCCTTCCTTAGTTAAAAGAAAAAAATTAAACTATTTTTTTTTGTGTGTATTGTAATTTAATTTTGTATTCGAAGAAAAAATTTGGTCATCTACAATAAGTTTTACAAGAATATTAGTGAAACATAAATAAATTTGATTACCAAAATAATAATCATAAATTAGTCATTGAAACAAAAAAAGTCAAAAAAAATATGTTTGACGATGATTAAATTTATTCATATGTGATTATATTTTTTAGAAAAAAAAATAAAAAGTTAGATTAATTTTTTTTTCCATTACCGTTAGAGGAAAAAGGTATATGTGAGTCACTTGTTTACAAGTAGGGATATATATGAGCCACTTTTATAACAAGGGGTATATCAACTCTAAATGAGAAAATTGAGAGATATATCAGACCCGTTTCCCTTAAATTTATAGCAATGGAAAATATTATCAATATTGTATGGAGCATCATATACTATTTCAAAACCTAATTTTTTAATTTTAAAAATAATACTAACAGAAAATGATTCAGTAATTATAAAAAGAATATTGTATGGAGCATCATCATATACTATTTCCAAACCTAATTTCTTGATTTTTAAAAAAATAATAGTAAAAGCAGAAAATGATTCACTAATTCTTAAGAAAATAGTGGTAAGGGACTAGAAATATATGCGGATAATATTGTTATAAATCGATTCTGAAGTGTTTATTTTTACAATTCTTTTATATAAAACGTATTGATTTTTTTTAGTTAAGTACTCTTAGGAAATATTGATAGTTTTAAGATTTAAAATTGCATTGGTAGAAACACCAACTTTCTTGTTTTCCAATACTTTTAATTATAACATTCTTGTAAAAAAAACAAAAACTTAGCTTCACATTAGATATCTCAATAATTCTTATTTATATTGCCAAATGTTATTTTAACACACTAAATTGATATTTATTGTCAAAAAACTTTATTGATAGATCTAAATATTTAACATATTTAATTTAAAGTCCTAAAATACAAGAAAATTTTTTTGTTAAAAATTTGGAAAAAAAAAACTAAAATAAACCTAGAAATGTGTAGAAGAGATTGAGATTTTACTAAATTCCTCAAGGCATGACCATACATGAAATAAATAACCTTTTTTTATTGATTGAAATGGTCGATACGTGAATACAAGGAAATAATCAAAATGTCTTAGTAATAATTGCAATGTTTTTGACATAAACAATAATTTCTCATGGTTATAAAAGATTTTTTCGGTAACTAAAAATTAATTGTAGCTTAACATATCAAAATAAAATAAAATTAATTTAAAGTTCATTTTTGTGTCATTATTTAAGCAAAAGCAACATTCTTCGACAATCTCACCAGAAAAGTTTGAATTGATGCCGAATATACTATTAACTAAAAAAACAAAATAATATTTTATGCATTACTGTTTTTGTCAATGTGTTAAAAGTTGGGAAAGAATATTTATTATATTTTTAGTGTTACCATTGGCGGAGATTTAAAGATTGTGGGTGCTCACTTCCAGGAAATGCTACTGGCGGGATTCGAACCCTCGTCAGTGGCTTCACGCGCCTCTTATTGCAGAGGTTTAAACCAGCTCATCCACAACTACTTTTATTCTATGGGTGCTCATTTAAATTATAATAACATATGTATCATATTTTCTCTCTCTATATATATACAAAAAGTTTCAGAAATCAATGGGTGCTCAAGCACCCGCGTCTGACTTACTGGGTCCGCTCCTGGTAACCATACAAAGAAATAATGAAATCATTTGTTAATTAGAAGTTCAAATAATTAATAGAAGGAAATAACATTTTTTTTGAAAAATTTATTGTAATTCTTTTAATAATATGGTAAAACATAATCATGATAAATAATATGTGTTAGAATTTCACTAAAAATTACATGTTGAAGTGAGCATATTAATATCTCACACTAATTGACATATTTATCTAGCATGTTGGTATGATTTTTCCTTCTTAGTATAAATTTATCTTTTCAACGATTTCAATTTTCAAAATTTAACCCGATTTTTCCGAATTATCTGTTCTTATTTGTCCATTAAAGAAATATTTGAACAAAATTAATTCTTAGAAGATATAAATATATAGCTTTGAACATCAAAAAGTTAGTAGAGTGAACACTAAATAAATATAAATGAATTTCGTGGACAAGTTTAATGATCTTAATTAAGTTTTGCTTTTATGCCAACGATTTTACAAAGTCCAAGCCAACCCACATGTGTAATTCTATAGAAGAAAGGAAATAACATCAGATATATAATAAACAATCAAAGAATCACGTGAAATTTAGCAAAATAAACTACAAAAGATAATAAATAAGAACACAAAAGAGAAATATATCTACAAAGACACAAATATTTAACATGGTTCAATCAATCGGTCATTCAACCTAATCCACAAAAGCACATGAACAATTCACTATTTAAAAAAAGTATAAAATATCGAAAGAAATAATCGCACAAAAAAATAAAAAAAAGTTCACTAAAGTAATAACGTAACACTTGTGTCTCACAATCCCCCTAAATAAAAGTTAAATTGTCACGACCCAAATCGGGGACGCGACTGGCACCCACACTACCCTCCTGTGTGAGCGAACCAACCAATCTAAACCCAAATAAATTAAACCAAATACAACGCGGAAGACTTAACTCAATACGAAAAATAAATACGATACATATTCCCAAAATCCGGAAGTCATCATCACAAGAACATCTATCCTCAAATTACTAAACTAAGAGTATTTTTAAGAAGTTAAACAAATGAAAGCTAGTCCATGCCGGAACTTCAAGGCATCAAGACGAGAAGAAGAGGATCCAGTCCAAGCTAGAAGCATAGCTCACCCTGAGATCCGGTACAGTGAAGACTGGCTAAAATCGCGGTCGAGTTGAAGACGACGGCACGGTTGCTGCACTCCACAAATACAAGAAAGAAACAAACAAGTAGGAGTCAGTACAACCACACGTACTGAGTAGGTATCATCGGCCAACTCAGAATAGAAAACAGTATATATAAGTTAATCTCACAAATCAACTATAATACTCAACATGTAGTAATAACAAATACTACAATCATCACTAAATATCACCAAGTTCATCCAGGAGGACTCATGCCTCAAAACCATACTCATTAACAGGTTCATAGACTTAGCATATTAACATCTTTCAAGATTCATAACTTATTCCTCTCGTGTCGGTACGTGACACTCCGATCCATATTCTATCCCGTGCCGGAACGTGGCACTCCGATCCATATTCTATCCTGGTGCCGGTACGTGGCACTCCGATCCTCATTTCAATCCTGGTGCCGGAACGTGGCACTCCGATCCTCATCTCTATCCTGGTGCCGGAACGTGGCACTCCGATCCTCATTTCTATCCTGGTGCCGGAACGTGGCACTCCGATCCTCATTTCTATCCTGGTGCCGGAACGTGGCACTCA
>CM064971.1:7191628-7349666 GCA_032847665.1 Solanum chilense | reverse complement strand
GAAAAGGGAAAGAAAACAAGATATATGGCAAAGGTTATTGAAACCCCAAACCCCAAAACAACCTTACCCCAATCCCTTCTTTTTTAAAAAAGAAGTTGAAAAAAAAAAACTAAAACACAAATAGAGAAAATGGTTTTAGCTTAATTTCTTCTTTTCCAAACTTAATCTTGAAACCTTGTTAACACACACTGCATCAAATTTACGATACAACAGCCACAATTTCCTGTATGCCATTAACACATATGCATCAACTTGGTCTTCATATTTCTCATAGAGTGCAGGAACTGTAAGAACAATCACAAGGCCTGCAAAGACAAAGAACATCAAAGTCAGTTTCTGTTGTCAAGAGAACACTTTGTTTCCAGAATTAATGGGAGTAACTTACTAGTGTAGCCCAATGTGAGGAAATCGGTCAAGCCCCCAACGACTGATACCAGCATCAGCCCCGCGGAGACCTTAACATACATATTTGTGTGCTTACCAAGGGCAATATCCTCAGAAACTGACAGTATCATGTTGATGTGATTGCGGATGAAATAGGCTGCTTCATTTACCATTTCTTCAGAGAGATACAAATGCGGCAGAGGTGGAGCTGGTCTGTTGCAATTATTTTGGACAAGATTCAATCACAAAAAATCAATGACTATAATCTAAGAAGGTTCATTACTAGATAAGTTGATAATAATATCATGAACTACATTCTGATTGCATTAAAAGGTCTCAAAATAACATAGTTAAACTATGAAGAAATCTACAAAACATCATAGTTAGAAAGTAATCTCAATGAATAGGCAAGTAGCTGACTTTCTTGAAAGACATTTTTCCAACCTCATCCTTGTTTTTTGTGTCTTTTTTTCTTTTTACCCTTGGTGTATAGACTAGATTGTGCTCACCTTGACTACTCTAACGGGTACCTGCTACCTCGTCCCAACACAGGTACCGGGTAACTCTATCCACGAGGCTTGGACATCGTAAGGAAATCACCTATTGTTTTGTTTTTTATGTGATTTATTTGCTTGTTCTTCAAACATCCCATCAAAGATCAATAATAGAAGTCCTTGTCCAAGCAACGTTACCAACATCTATAAGAGCTTATAAAATATTGAACTATCAGCTGATTTTTCTCTAGAAAGCTGTTCTACTATACAGTAATAAGAAATTAAACATTTCTTCGCACCCCATTGGCCTTGAAACTGTTGGAAAATAGAGTTCCCACAAATGTAGCATGTTTGAAAGGGTTCTAGTGCTTAATACAGGATGATTTTAAAAAGGAGACTTGTAAATTATAATAGGTGCTACGTGTGTGATAAATGACTCGGGAGTGCAACATTTGCTCTTGCACTGCCTAGTGTCCTTAAGAGTTGGTGTATGCTTCCATGTCTTCTTGGAGTAAAAGAGATGATAATAATGTCCCGGACACAACTATTATACTGTTGGAAGAGACAAAAAATACAGACAAGCAAAATAGGTCCAGAGTCCAGACACTCTTCATCTGTAAAAGAGAAAAATCCAGAAAGCTCTGATCCTACACCCCCCTTCCCCGAACCACCACACAGGAACACAAACAAAGTTGATTTAATGAGCAGATTAATAAATGTCAAGAAAAGTTGTCCGAGATAATCAACACAACAAGAAATGAAACAGCAACAATGGTCAAAGGGGCATAACCAGAAGCGTTTATGTTACTTGACCGATGCATTTTATTTCGTTTAGCACTTGGAAATAGCTCGCATGTCACCCTCCGATAGAACCTCCTCTCCTCTACCCATCCCCCAGGGAAGCACAAAAAGATGAAAGTCTTCCTGAATTTTAGACAATGTAAATCATTTTGGTTTGCTACATGTCAATATCTTGCTTCCTTTCTTTTATTCAAGTAATCAAGCATCTATAAAGCAGATGCGGATCCCCATATGAAGCAACAAATATCCGTTGAATCTCCTTTCCGGATGATAACCCGTCAATATGCAGGAACTTAACCCCCTCCCATAGGGATTGTTATACTCTTAAAGCTACATGATACTCTTAAACAAAATCACGGAAGTTTGAGTACCCCATATTTTCGATTAAATTACTTATACCAATGCTACTACATACATTAAACCAAGTAAACAACGCTCATCAAAATTGTATATCACAACTGAGATATAGGAGATCATTCACTTTGTGCAATACTCATCAAAACCACAGACAACTAAACACGAAAAACCATATCATAAAGCATTTGCATAAGATTGGCATTTACCTGTTAAGAATTGCAGCTGATTTAGACCATAGAAACAAAATGGCAAACAGCAGAAAGAGAACACTTGAGACTAATGATAGAAGTGTATAACCAGATCTCTCAAACACCACCCAAGCAAACAATGTTACTACAAGAATTCCCACTGTCACATCTTTTCGCCTCCATAGAACAACATCAGCAACTGTTTCAAACAAACTACAACTGGATCAAACACAAAATATAACAAAAAAACTCCTTCAATTACAAGAACAAATTTTTTATCACAATTTCAACAAAAAGTTCATCAATCCCATGTCAAGAACTCATTTGCATTTGTGATAAACATGTAAAATCAAATTCCAGATAAACCAAATTCTGAACCGAAATTCTTCATCAAACAAGAGCCGGGATGATCAAGAACTTGCATTAGGTGGACTTACCAAAACTTCCTCCAAGGATCTGATGAAGACTTCTCTGCCTATTAAACAATTTATTAGATGAATCCATTTTTCAACAATTAATTAAAAAAAAAAACAAGACAACCCCAACTCCAAGAACTCAAATGAAAACAACTTCTTCACAAAGAATCAATCTTTTGTAACTTTAGTCAAAATTTGTGTATACTTCTTCACCAAGAATCAGTCTTTTCCTTCTTTATGAGATACCAAAATGGATAAATACAGAGATATGGTATTAGTGGCACCAAGAATCAATCTTTTCCAGCCTAAAAGCTTGAAAACATACTCATGACATTTTTTTCTGCACTATTTTTTCAACCCCAAAAGAAATAAAAGAAAAGTAGGAAGTGGGGGCTGGCTAGTTCAACTAGTGTTTGCCTTTGGAGAAGTAAAAGGGATAAAAAAAAATAGAAGAAAAATAGGAAGACAAAGACATTCCCCTCTGTATCTCACAGCTAAGCAATGTCATGTGGGCTGCTGATGCTGTTTTCTTCTGCCTTTGTAAATAGTAATTTCAACTAGTTTAAATTTTATAGTCTTCCTAGTACTCCTCTTCTTTTTTTTTTTTTCCAACTAGAAGTTTGATGGTAAATGATTTGGGCATTGAATGGAATAATTTGTGTTGAAGAAAAAAAAGTTCTAAAATAGAAGTAGATCTAACTTTCTTAAAAATTATAAATGAATTTAATTAATATTAACATATAAGATGATAACTTTTAGGAATCTTTAGTTTAATTTATATCAACATATAAGATGATAACTTTTAGGAATCCTTAGATAAATAGTTGGTTAGGTGTGCATCCAATTTGATTTTGTTTTATGTATCAATTTGATTTATCGATTTTCAATTTCAAAATATGTTAAATCGTAGTTAAAATTGATTTGGTGTATCGATTTTTGATCTATTGAATTGTTTGATTGCTATTCAACCAATAAGAAAATGTTCATAAAATAAATATATGATTTCTCTAACAATCTGGCGTGATAGGACAATAAAGTGACTTTACATAATGCTCATAAAATAGAAATAATAGTAACTAACATGAATATAGTTACAAAAGTACAACACAAATAAAAAAATAATGTCCCTAAATAATCAGTCATGTTTTAAAAATTACCTAGAAATATTACGTATGTTTGTTTTAGGACTACAATATCACCCAACTTTACCTATTTTCCTCAAAAATATATTTGACACAAAAAATACATTATCTCTCTCCTACTAGGAGGTCATGTCACATTATTCATTTTTTTATTATTAAAAGTTTTTAAATTTTTTTGGACAACCCATTTATTATACTCAATAAAAAAAGATTAAATAAGGAACTATATATGAGTTCCTTCGATTCTTCAAAAAAAATATATGGCTTCCTCTGATTCATCAAGGAATAAATTAACGAATTTTCGTAAGGAACTGTCTCCTAGGTGGCTTTGATGTCAACCAAAGAAATGGCACGAGCTAAAATTCAAGTTTTCTTTTGATTCTGTTATTTTTGAAGTATAAATTGTGAAATAATTTGAATACTTAACATGATAATTGAGTAACTTTCTTAAAATTTAGGGGGTTTTTCTTGCTTATTTTTTAATCAGATATTTTCTTTGTTTGAATTTGCCTAAGCTTTGAACAAATGTTTATAGTTTGTGTAAAAATCTTTTTATTATTATTATGAGCAAGAAAAGTTTAATTTTTTACCGTGAACAAGCAACAAATGTTTAGAGTTCGAGGAAAAATTAATGTTCATAATATCTATTTTATCTCTAAATATTCAACTAAATATATTGTCTTCTTCATCAGTTTCAAGGAACTAATTTAATTTTTTTCTCGATAGCAAAACTATATTCCTATATGGATATAGCGGCAAATACTCGTAAATAAAATATAGGATAAAGATTTTCGCTGTAAAATTGAAGCAACTAGATTTTCATAGAGAATGGATTAATGGTCTCTTATAGATACATTAAGATTAAACAAGTTGTCATTTACAGAATTAGAAAATTATTATTAATAAACTAAATAATGTGACATGACACCCTAATAGGACAGAGATAATATATTTTTTTGTTTCATGTATATTTTGATGAAAATACACAAAGTTGGGTGATATTGTAGTCCTAAAACAAGCATAAGTGATATTCCTAGTTAATTTTTCAAACATGGGTGACTATCTAGGGAAATTACTCTAAATAAAAGAAGTGAAAATTGTATGTAATATCAACTATTATTTCAAATTAAATGCTATAACTATAGTTTATTTTAATTGTAATTCGCAACAAACATTTCATTTTTTTGCCATTTGATTTGGTATACAATTAGTCATTTTCGGTATACAATTAGTCATTCTATACATTTCGGTATAAAATGCGTTTGTATTTGTATAAAGCGAGAGAAAAATGTATATATAAATACATATATTTCTTCATATACACTTATAATTATACAAATACAGATCTTATCTTACAAACTATAATGTATAAATGAATTTTATAAAAACTAAACAATTTGTATAAAATTGGATGTTTGTAGCGAACAATACAAATCAAAAGCTCCATAACAAACATAAAATTTGTTATGAAGTGCAATTATGCAAACTATACCAATAACATACAAATATGATTTTTACGTTTGTTATATGTGAAAGTTACTCAAAAAAGAATTATGAAGATAATATGAATTAAAGTCTAAAGGGCAAATATAATACTCTGAACAAGGTATTAATATCAATATTTAATATTTTATGTAGGGGTAAAATAGTAACTTGCTATAGCTTAATGAGCTGTTTGTTTATCCAATAATTCAATATTTAAAAATGAAAATCAAACCGATAATTTGATATTTTTTAATAAAATCATTAAATACTTATTAGCTACTAAACCAATAACAATAAATTAATAATATTTTTTATTGGATTTATTGATAGATTTAATTTTTGTTCATCTCTAGCTAGTCAAATCTGCTAATTATATTGTTTTTAGGATACACAAAGTTTACGTGATTATATAAGATACTTAGGTGTTTCAAACATCTCAAATTGATACGATTTAGTAAATTCAAGTCAAAGTTACAAAGATATTAAGTATCAATTGCACAATTTTGATAGCAAAATTCTTTAAACTTTTTTAAGCTGCTAATGAGTTTCAAGAAAATTATTATGTACATGAAACACAATACATCCATAATATCAAAACTGTATATAGTATATATTATTGGTAGAAAATACAATATTTGATACTCTATTATTAGTAGATACAAAATTTATAACAAGTTATCATGTATATGATATATCATTGCTTCAAATGATAGCTTTTTTACATGTTGTCTCTTTTAACTTTGGCACATATCTATTGATGCTACTATTCTATCCCATACAAAATTTACAAAACAATTAAGTATTAGACACAAAATAATGTATATCAAACTAAATTTATCAATAATTAAGAATAAAAAAATGTAACTAGAATTGAACACATTACATTTTTCATTTAATGAATCATAAAATATTAAACTAAAAGTACTTCATAAAGTACCAAATTTGAGAATTAGTAGATATGAAGCATAATACTTCTCAAAAGCAAGCATCAAGAGTCTTACGGGAAGAAAGTAAATGCTTGCGTCCCATTTTTCACCTTCAACACACACAATTGCACTTGTTGTTGAATCAAAATTTTGTATCTCTTCATCATTTTTATCCGATGTATCAATGATCGTGGATAATACATAATTCTACCTCATGTTTCTTAATTTCTATGTACAATTCACCCTCATATCATTCTGAATACACAATTTAGACGAATTACCCGATCTTGATGCTTTTTTTTTCAATTCATCAATACCCAATTCAGCTGCAATTGCTTAAATAAGTTATGAATGAAAGATTTTCTCCAATCACTATCACATCACTTCTTTATCGATCATATCTAACATCACTTTCCCATAATCCAGAATGCCTTAACAAGATCGAAGTATTTATTTTGAATATTCGCGAAATTGCGTTCCAAAATTGTTTAAATCAAACTTTTACTTTTTTTTAAGAACAGGAAGAAGGTTTCACAATTTGAAATTTAAAAATTATAATTCAATTAGAGTTTTATGACTGATTGGTTGTAGGAAGAAACGTACGCGTGATTTGTGGGAATTAATTAATTTCTATTTTTAATCCCTTATTTAATGCTTAAACTGATAACAACAACTTAATAATTTAAGTATCAGGCCATTATTAATTAAAGTATCTTACTGCAATATTATGTACCGAGAAACACTAAAAAAATAGATTTTTGGTAATTAATGAAAGAGTAAGGATAAAAAGTAATTTCTTTCTTATACAATGTGATTTGCCTAATATTTACAAAAAATAATGGAGCCTCATACAACGATTGTTGATTGGACCTTTACCGTTGTAAAAAATTTCCAAAGTCAATAGTGGACAAATATTAACAAATAAGAGGAATATTTATTTTGTTATTTTCTTCCCCCAAGTATTTCAGCCCACTCAAATAGATAGGCATGTTCCATGTTTGGTATCCCCAAAAATATTGTTTGAAAACTGATAGGGATTCATCAGTTTGGACTAATTCATTTGTTTTTCCGTAGATCTTATAATATCTATTAGAAAATTATATATATATATATATATATATATAATTGATTTTTTTCAGTTTATATTTTTAAAATCGGAAACCAAACCAAACAAAGCAATTTATTAATTTAAAACTAATCCGAAAAAACAAAAATCAATTTAATTTTATTATTCAACTTAATCCGAATAGTTCACACCCCTACAACTAGTACTAGTTGTAAGAGGGGATTATTTATTGGCATAATACATATATTGGACTTTAAAGATTACTTCAAATTTTAACTTTGACCTCCAACTTTCATAATGTACAAACAATCACTTTAACTATCCAACTTTTAAATAAATAAACACATGAGTCCTACATGGTACAATATACGTAGGACACCACGTAGGACAAAAACATAACATGTAGGACATGCGTATCTATTTATTCAACTTTTATATAAGTTTAAGTGTCTACTTATGCACACTCAAAGTTAAAAGATATAAATATAATTCGAAACCAAGTTTAAAAACATATTTATGTATTATGCCTTATTTATATTGTGTCTCATGGGAATGGTAAGATTTAACAATTGAGCCCTTCAGCCAAATTTATCCTAAATTCATTAATGCATTCATCTTCTCAAACTTTGGATCCATCACGTGCATAGCAAACATCTCTAATAGAAAATAGAAGACAATATATAAACATGAATATCAACTTGATTTCAGCGGACAACTATGCCCTACAAATAGATACTCAAACTTATAAAAAACTAAACAAGTAGACACACATGACCTACATAATATAATACATGTAGGACGTCACATATGACATAAAATTATCATATAAAATGAATGTGTCTATTTGTTCAATTTTGCACAAGTTTAACTGTGTACTTGTGCATACTTCAAGTCAATAGTCATAGTTTTCAGCTGGTACCAAGTTAAAGATTATATTTATGTATTATGCCAAAATAGAACAAGGGAATCTTTTCCTTAAATTGATGTTAGATACATCCTCCACTTACTCTAGCAATTGATAAAACCTGGAAATAATAATCATTAATAATACAATATGCTTTAAAATAAGCTGAACCCAATAAAGGAAAGCTAGTGTTGCTATTTGTAACCTACAAAAAGGACTAACTTATAACACAGCAGAAGTCTGTTAAATGTGAAATCTAGCAGGTCCTAAATTGCATCAGCTCCTTACCATATTAAGGCATTCAATATACAGAGACATCTGAATTTTGATTTACAGAAAAAAACTTCTTTTGAGTTCCAAATGTAGTCGAGATGAACCAGGAATGTTACTCATCATCATTTCGAGTTCTGCCAAACAATGCAATTTCCTCCTCGGCCATCTTTTTTGCAGCCCTCTTCTGCATCCTTCTGGTTTCTCTGGCAGCTGAATCAATTTGAACTTTCTCCATTACTGTACCAAAACCGGGAACTGTCCTGTTCAGCTTGTTGTACACTCGGACACTGAGGTCGTGGAATATTTGAAACAATCTCTGCGTCGAAGGAAAAAAGTGTCAATATTTGACCTTATTGATCAAAATTAGAATGAAGAATACTCATTCTAGGACATTGCACTATAAATAACCTGTGCGAAATAGAGATCAGGCTTTTCTAAAGGTACATCAAAACTTGCCTAGTTCTATCTAAAACTAGGAGATCAAAATCATATGAATCCACATATGACATAATGCACCAAAATGTAGTAATATATGGACACTAACTTGTCAAAATACACACCACAAGATGATAAAAAGCCAAAAGTCAAATTCCGCAACCAACATACGAAAAAAGAAACTTGTGTTTCACAAGATCACAAAAAGGCCAAAAGTCAAATTCAGCAACCAACATACGGAAAAAAAGAACTTTTTTTTTTACGTTGGGATAGAGCACTTACAATGACATCCTTATTCCATTCAGCGATATATGGAGGGCCTGTTGTGTATGAACCAAGAGGCTCGCGGTACCATTCACCACCATATGTTATTTGATCCATGGCTTGTTCAACACTTAGAACCTCCCATGGCCTCAATCCAGGAATAACCTTCTGTAGTTCTTTCCTGTTTCATGCAAATGACCAGCTCAGTTATCCAATTATGAATCAACCAATAGAACTTTTGTAAAAGGACTCAAGTAGTTGATACAACTGACAATCTTCCTTTTTAACGCAACTATTCTTTCGCCTTTAACTAAAGAAAATCATAAATTAAAATAGTGATATAAGGAAATTGATAGTGTTTCAGAACAGATACAATAACAATTGGTTAATGCAAAGATCAAATGACCATGCATACTTCTTCACCAACTTAGTTATAACATATGCATCGCCCTAATGTGACCGTTTTGCTAAAGGAATCTAAACTGTCGTCTGTGAATGTCAAAATATGGATCAGCCCACTGCAATACTTTCCATGAAATGAATACACATGATGTCACTGTAGACCAGAAACAGAAATATACATATCTAAATTCTAAAAGTGCCTTGCACTTTTATTTTTTGGTTGACGAGCAGAATATATACCACTCTTTCCATAAAGTAAACATCCTCAAAATTCTTTAGTTATAATTTGTAAAAATGCATATCCTACAGCATACTGCAAACAAGCATTGCATTTGATAATATAACAAATGGAGATAAAAACAGGGTTGTGAAAGGTGAGCCCCTTATCGCCTTTGGCGAGAGGTGAGGCGAGAGGCAACGTGACAAGGCTGAGGCGACAGAGGCGTCACTTTTTAAAAATAAAACAGGCCTGATTTACTAATTAAAAGGCAATATTAGGGTTTATTTGGTGTTTTGGACAAACACAACTCTCTTCTCTCTTTGTTCTCTCCAGTTCACTTCGCGACCTTCTTCTTCTTTCTTCTTCGGTTCTCTGCTTCGTGAATTCATCAACTATGTTTTTAGCACTTTCTTCTTCTTCTTTCATGCTCTGTTCTGAAATTGCTGTCCGCACTCAGCAGTGTGCAGTCTCTGGTTTTTTAGAGTTCTAGTATTGCTTGTCAATTGCCTTATGAATAATTGAGTCATTCAAGTTCTGGACTTTGGTATCTACTATCTACTAGTAGTTTCTGAACTGAAATATTTGTTAATATGTTATTGCTATTGTTGACATTTTGGATATTTATATATGCAATTAAATATTTTAAGTTCCTGGTATTAATTGGTGCCTCAATTCAAAAGTGCCCCGTTGCTCTCCTTTCCACAAGGAGAGGCAGACCCTTGTCGCCTATCGCCGTCCAAAACAATGGATGAGCAATAAGTTTCTGACATCAACAGTAGAAAGAAAAATGTTGCAAAATGAAATGATTCTACATACCTGAGGTCTTTTGGGATATATTTGTTTGGCATGTGGTCAGCCTCCAAAATTGATGTCAGCTCTGAGCCACTAGCCCAAAGAAACATGGTATGACTCGGAATCCTTACACCAGGCCAGACACCATCATTTGCTTCTAGCACAGCCAAATCGCGCCTTCTACTTTCATAAGCTTCTTCTTGCATCTGCTTATATGTCTTCGGCTCATGTCCTCTGAGAGGAACCCAAGGAGGTATACCCTTTTGTAGTTTGTGAAGGAGAGCAGTAGCAGCAGCACCTAGTCTAACTGCACTTCATCCAAATAAATGCAAGGGATCATATGACAACATGGACCTCAACGTACATGGAATGAGAGAAACAAAACCAAATACGAGAACTACAGAATAAGCACAAAAGTAACATAGCATGCTGATAAACATCTGAAGACGGATACGTAAAAAATTTAAAAGCTTGCTGGGTGTAATTTATGTTTTACTGACTAAATTGATATGAGCATATCCTTCAGAATGCCAGGGTTTCTAGAAAATCTCTCTTTTCTGATGAATTTATAGTTGAAAAACTAACTATATGCAGAGTAATCTTGATATGTTGTGAGCATTATTGCAAAGACAAACCTTCCCAAGTGGCAATTGCTTTTTCCAGACCATATACCATTCCGATGGGAGCCCATTCATCCATATCCTCACCCCAAATGAAGGTGTGCTTATCAATGATTCCAGCACCCCAAGCAGTCTTAAGCTGTATTAATTCCATAGGTCCCCTCGAACGACCTAATCGATCCTTGTAGAACCACCCACCGCTCTTCATAATGACTGGAATTCAATCATTATAACAACAGTCAGCAGTTGAAAAATAAGGATAAACAACAAAACCAACGAGTATGACAGTCTTGTTGTAACCAGCATAGCACCAGATTACCAAAGTGCAAGCTATTTAGCTTCAAATTAAACATTAAGGTAACTCATGATGAACTAATAACAGAAAACTAAGAATATAACTAACACATAGCACCAGATCACTCTGAACTAACAGATAAGCTAGCTTATCATAATAAGCTAATAGAATACACGCTAGTTGGAACTATAAACAAACAGTTTGAGAGTAACAGATAAGCTACAAACCTTTTGAATGATATGTTTCAAAGACAACAGTGCCATCATAGTGATTTCCACTAGGTGCATGTCGAGAACTCCTAGGTTTTAGTTCGCTTCGCCAGCCAGTAGGAATTTGTATCATTTTCTTTTCTTTTTTTTTTGAAAATGGTAATGGTGTATTCTTCAGCATTAAAGAGATGCTGGTGACCTGTATCATTTTCTTTGCAATTATATTCACTCAGATCAAATGAGAGAATGCGTGTTTTCATCACTCCAAGATCTTCTACCAGAGGGGATTTAGCAACTTTTGCTCTACCCCCTCTCAGATATGAGGGATTTCTGACTTCACAGTGCTACCATCAAAACCTATTTATTATAACAAGAATGCTTGATAAACTAACAAGTAAACACCTTGTTTTTGTCGTCAATTACAAATGAAATCAAGAACATTGTTTCTTTAGATGCCTACTGTCGAGAAGAAATCAAACAAAGACAACATATACACTACTTAAAACTTGCAAGTATCAAAAGAGCAGAATGTCCATCAAGATGACTGAATAAATCTATATGAAAAGCAGTACCAGCAGCTAATTCAAGATAAAAATCTCCAACGGTCCAACCTATGCACCCTTACTAATTATCCCATTATTCATAATTTAAGGAGCCAGAATCCTCAGCAGTTCAAGGTGTACAAGACAAGTGAGCACAATATTTTGCCAGTAATTGGAAGAATAGCATAATCTTGACCATATTAAGTGTAGAATGAATGTAAGCAAACTTACAATCATGATATCGCTTTTCAAGCCTTTTGTATCCAATAGCCTGTGCAGCATCAATGGGCCTTCCAGGTGGGTACGGTCGCTGGCGAAATCCCCAAAGCCCAAAAAAGAACTGCCTTGCAAAATCCCAAAATTTATCATCTGATTCCTTCTTTGTCTTTATCGCTTTTCTAGGCATTGGCCTCCCATCCAATCCAATGACATTTGGCACTGCCTTCACATAAATCAATCTCAGTTGGGAAATTCTTGAAATAGAATGGACATAGACAGTTACCAAGGTATACCAAATAATCACACCCATGATAATGTTAAAAATCTAATGTTGATGGAACTCTCTTTTTTATTTTTTAACAATTACGACTTAACAAAATAGATTTACTTTAAACATATCATAGAAAAAGAACTTCAAAAAGTGCCATATGTTACCTTTAGACACCAACAGAAGACTCTCAGTCTCTCACTTGTAAAGCTATATCACACCACAACATGCCCAATGTAGTCCAACAAAGTAGGGAATGAGAAGATAGAATGTACGTAGACCTTAACACTATCTTAGAGGTAGAGAGTCTCTTTCCTCTAGACTCTCGGCTCAAGCTAAAAAGCTAAATCACAATAGTCAAACATAAATTATATCATGTCGCATTTCAGGTGACTATCATATTGCCAAAGTAAATATCAAGATAGTTGCTTTTACTAATTTGAGAAACAAACAATACATAAAACTACAAACTCGAAATGTTAAATGAATTAAAAAATTTAGAATTCATAATGTGGTATAAAGTGAAATTTAAGTTTCAATTCCTACTTCACAATTTTCTTCCATTACTCCACAAGTAACAATCCTAAGCTAATTCAGGTTCACTATATGAACAAATTAATTCTCAATACAATCCTAAGCTAATTCAGGTTCACTATGTGAACAAATTATCTCAATATCTAGATTGGACCTTTTTCATTCGATGCTTGATATTTGGATTCTCTAACACTACGAATTCTGCAAATTTTTCACTAACCTACAATGTAACAGCTTAAAAAAAGACTCTTTTCTCTGCTACTTCGATAGTCATTGAGCTAAGAATAAATACAAACTACACAGAATGTAATTTTCCACCTGCCACAGTTTCTTATCTTCCTTTCTATATGGAGTCGAATTCTCTTGAAGCTCAAGCTCATTGATTTTATCAGCAATTTCTTCAGCTTGGAGCAAGAACTGAAATACTGGGTTTTCCCGAAACTCAGCGAACCACTTCTCATTCTCCTCAATCTCTTCCCTAGTTGAGTTCTCCTTTTTCTCAATAAAGGGATCCTCATTCATAATCCTCTCAACTTCTGGAGAATGTCTAAAGTCGGGTCGGGTCTCACACTCCCAATAGAACTGATCCAGCATTTTCCGGTAATGACCTGGTTTTTCAGGAGCTGATTTGGGTTTTCTTGAAAATGGATTTGAAATAGCTGCAAAAGGTGGAGAATGTTGATGGGTTTTTAGGGAATCAAAGTGGGATAGAAGATTAATTGGTTGAAATGGTGTTGAAGGTTTGTTGAACCAGTTATTGTTGAATGGATTGAAATTGAATGACGCCATGAATGAATAAATGGAACTTGCTGTATTAATATGAAGTTTAGGGTTTATAGCGTTTGAGGTTTTAGATGGATATGGAGAAACAGAGTATTTGAAAAAGATGAAGCTGTGCGGAGTGACTGAGAAGATGAAGAAGACAAGGGAGATGTGGCCGGCAATGTATCTTTGCCTATTGAAAGTTGTAAAGCCCAATATTAAGTGATTCTTCTTTACAATTTATTAAAAAAAAAAAAAAAAGTCATAACACATAGGATCCTAAACTTGACTTCAAATTTTAATTTTGACCTCCAATTTTCATAATGTACAAACAGACACTTTAACATTCCAACTTTTAAATAAATAAACACATGAGTCCTACACGGCAAAATACATATAGGATACCACGTAGCACAAAAAATGACATGTAGGACATGTGTGTTTATTTTTCAACTTTATACAAGTTTAAGTTTCTACTTGTGCACACACAAAGTTGAAGGGCATAAATGATTTGAAGCCAAGTTAAAAAGCATATTTATGTATTATGAAAAAAAAAAAAAAACACCAAGTTGGTTTACTGAAGAGCTTGTTTACATAGTTATCTATATTGTATTGTTATTAAATTTATAGCAATGGAAAATATTATCAATATTGTATGGAGCATCATATACTATTTCAAAACCTAATTTTTTTAATTTTAAAAATAATACTAACAAAAAATGATTCAGTAATTATAAAAAGAATATTGTATAAAGCATCATATACTATTTCCAAACCTAATTTCTTGATTTTAAAAATAAAAGTAAAAGCAGAAAATGATTCACTAATTCTTAAGAAAATAGTGGTAAGGGACTAGAAATATATGCGGATAATATTTTTTTAAATCGATTATGAAGTGTTCATTTCTACAATTCTTTTATATAAAACGTATTGATTCTTTTTAGTTAAATACTCTTAGGAAATATTTGATAGTTTTAAGATTTAAAATTGCATAGGTAGAAATACCAACTTTCTTGTTTTTCAATACTTTTAATTATAACATTCTTGTAAAAAAACAAAACTTTTAGCTTCATGTTAGATATCTCAATAATTCTTATTTATGTTGCCAAATGTTATTTTAGGATAAAGAAAATCTTAGCCATTTATTTTAACACACTAAATTGATATTTATTGTCAAAAAACTTTATTGATAGATCTAAATATTTAACATATTTAATTTAAAGTCCTAAAATACAAGAAAAATTTGCTGTTAAAAATTTGGAAAAAAACTAAAATAAACCTAGAAATGTGTAGAAGAGATTGAGATTTTACTAAATTCCTCTAAAGGCATGACCATACATGAAATAAATAACCCTTTTTTATTGATTGAAATGGTCCGATACGTGAATACAAGGAAATAATCAAAATGTCTTAGTAATAATTGCAATGTTTTTGACATAAACAATAATTTCTCATGGTTATAAAAGAGTTTTTCGGTAACTAAAAATTAATTGTAGCTTAACATATTAAAATAAAATAAAATTAATTTAAAGAGAATTTTTGTACATTTTTGTGTCATTATATAATAAAAAGCAACATCCTTCGACAATCTCACCAGAAAAGTTTGAATTGATGCCGAATATACATAAACCTTATAAGAATTTTCTATTAACTAAAAAAACAAAATAATATTTAATGCATTACTATTTTTGTCAATGTGTTAAAAGTTGGGAAAGAATATTTATTATATTTTTAGTGTTACTATACAAAGAAATAATGAAATCATTTGTTAATTAGAAGTTCAAATAATTAATAGAAGGAAATAACATTTTTTTTTGAAAAATTTATTGTAATTCTTTTAATAATATGGTAAAACATAATCATGATAAATAATATGTGTTAGAATTTCACTAAAAATTACATGTTGAAGTCAGCATATTAAATATCTCACACTAATTGACATATTTATCTAGCATGTTGGTTTGATTTTTCCTTCTTAGTATAAATTATCTTTTCAGCGATTTCAATTTTCAAAATTTAACCCGATTTTTCCGAATTATCTGTTCTTATTTGTCCATAAAAGAAATATTTGAACAAAATTAATTCTTAAAAGATATAAATATATAGCTTTGAACATCAAAAAGTTAGTAGAGTGAACACTAAATAAATATAAATGAATTTCGTGGACAAGTTTAATGATCTTAATTAAGTTTTGCTTTTATGCCAACGATTTTACAAAGTCCAAGCCAACCCATATGTATAATTCTATAGAAGAAAGGAAACAACATCATATATATAATAAATAATCAAAGAATCACGTGAAATTTAGCAAAATAAACTACAAAAGATAATACATAAGAACACAAAAGAGAAATATATCTACAAAGACACAAATATTTAACATGATTCAATCAATCGGTCATTCAGCCTAATCCACAAAAGCACATGAACAATTCACTATTTAAAAAAAGTACAAAATGTCGAAAGAAATAATCGCACAAAATTCCCTTACAATAAAAAAAAGAAGTTCACTGAAGTGATAACGTAACACTTGTGTCTCACAATCCCCCTAAATAATACTCAAACCCTTTAAGACTACATTGTCGAACATAATTGACTTCTTAGGAAATATAACACACTTAGAATTGAAAAAAAAAATGCACAAAATTAACACTTGAGAACATAAATTCTATCTCCTACATGAGAAATCTAAATATCAGTTTTCTTTTAAAAATTTACTACTAATTTTGAACCCAAGGAAGTATATCAGATTAACAATATTGTGTCCACCACACTTGCTACAAAATTTTGAAAAGATTACAGTGCCAAAAACTCTGTTGAATGTGACGAAAGTTGCTATAAAAGTAGGTCATAATGATTCCTCCCACTATAAAGGAGCCTCACAACCTTCTTGGCCTTTCTGTTTTTCGAACCTTTGCGGAACTCAGCTCCATATTCTGCAATTGGAATGAAACCAGAGCCCCTTCCTCCATGCTGCAGTTTCATCGCAAAAATTCATTAGAAAACATTAAATCAAACATTATCGACGAACAAACAAGAGAGGTTTAGGAGTACTTTTAAGAGCTTAGATATTACTTACTAGCTAAGAAAACAAAGGTTTGACAACTTTCTACCATTACGCAATTGTAGTCTTACGGTCTCAGCCTTGATCGATCAACTAGGTATGCATGTCTTCAAGGTGAAAATGACATTTTCAACCTCTTTTCCACATTATGTCAGGACTTACTGCAAATGCAGTACCTATATATATATATATATGATTTTACAAGTCGGAAGCAAACGCCATAGATAAAATGTAACCAATCCCTACCAACAACAGCACATGAGTGAAAACTAGAGACGAACCTAGATCCTGGACCACTAACTCATGACAGGATAGAGTGGCAATGTACACACCAAAATGAACTGAAGATATCTCATATCTTCAGTCACTTTTTAAAATTCAAACTAAAAAGAACTTTTACTTTATTTGTGTTTCTTTCAAGCATTCGTCATCCATTAAATGTTATTTAGGATGTTATCTTGCACTTCATTTCTCTCTGCTTCATGCTGTTAAAGAGTTAACAATTTTTCTTTTAAAGGAGCAGAAGCTAAGGGAAGATTGGCTTATTAGCCTGGGAAGATTGAATGCCTCCATATACAATCTCAGTAAGTGTATACTGACATATCTCACTCACTATTGCCAACAGAAGCTTCCAAAGTTGAATTGGTAAAATTTCATCGGCTTTTGCTGCCTTGTTAATTTCTTTTAGAGAATTAGTAGATTAATTGAAGGAGAAACTGCAATGATAGTCTAGTGTGCAAAAGAAGATGATGGGAAGATGCGTAGCCGTTAGCTTGTTTTGAGAGTCCTAATGCAATAAGAATTCAGTATACTGAGCGGAATGAGATTTTGCAGAGCCTACTTTAGGTGATGGCAAGGAGAAGAGGTATAATTGGACAACAATACCCAAAATACTTTAGCCGATGTTGTTAATGTATTCATTGATAGGCTAGATAAGCTTTGATTTCTGAGCAAGAAGTCCTTGTTATGACTACTTCAGAAGTAAATCTTTTGAAGCAAAGGGAAGTACCTCCTGTTCTGGTATGTATACCATAATTGGCTGGCAACACAACTTCGATAATACCTGATGAAGAAAGAAAGATGATCTATCAGCATAAGTGAGGAAATGTAGCTAAATGTAAGTGTCCTGCTTTTGATGTGTGAAACAGATATTATCGATACACTTCCTATAGAAGCACTACCAGAAACTATCTTTTTTCCCTCATTAACTAGAAGGAAATTGGTATGGACATGCCAAGTAGTATACAATTGAAGAAATGAAAAGATTGAGCAAACCAAAACAACTAATAGTCCTGAAAGAATGATTGAGAATCTCATAAGAACTTCCCTATGTAACAACTAAACATGGATTGCCGATGGTTACCTGGCAATAGAGGATGAAGATAAGAAACAATTGGATATTCAAGATTAGAAGAATTAAGGTTAAAAATATGCTTACCAATAGCTCTGACTCTCCTCCCCAGAAATCAGACCGTCCGATACGTTGGCAATATCTAATAAAATGAATCAAAGTACTGAGAAAGTATTCATATCCGACTGATAGTATTATCATAAAGTGCCGAAAATTGAAGATGGAATATCAGGTTCTCCAATGCTTATAAAGCCTCACCGTCTCAAAGACTCCTCAACTGTAATGGCAACCAAGGCCTCTTCATATTTAAGACGTTCTTTCTCATCATCACAAATAGCCTCCTTTACAGCCATCCTTAATTCATCTTTTACAAAAGGGAAAGAAGATTTTTCCATCAACTTCAGGGAAATAATCACACAAAATGAAACAGAAGAGAACTGATAGCTTCCCCCAGTGTATCAGGAGAATTTTTTTTGAGATCACTTAATACGTGGAAAGCGTAGTTTCCTAGTGAAAAAGAAATCATAAATAAAAGGGAAGTTCATAAATTTGACTAGTTAGAGAGATACTATGAAGCTTAACCTTGTTGGTATAATTAATGAGTAGTACAGAAATGATCGATGAAAACCTTGTGGACAATATTACCTGCATCATCTCTTTCATCTCGAGGGTGAAGTTTCACGCCTTTGTTGAAAGCCATCCCTTTTACCTGATTTAAAAATAACACCAATTCCTCAGAGAAACAAATTATTGCTTCAAAGTTCCAAGGCACTAAAACATTTTAGGTACAAATAGCATGAAGTACAAAATGGATATAGATCACACTTTTATCCAATTTTTTCTTCATGGTGCTTCTAATTTCAGATTTCTTACCATATGTGAAGAGAATTTAGAGCACGTTCCATAATCTGATGATAAAGAGATAATAAGATACTCAGAGTTCCTTCATGATTGGCGGGATTTTTAATTTTCAAGTCATTTTGAGTTCAGATATTTATGGTTTTCAAATGGGAATCTTCTATTGTTATGAGTTAAGCTGAAAACACAAATCCTTATCTCTCTCACTTTCAGAAACAAAGACCCTAGGGAAGGTTAAGATTGCATAGGTTTTTATTTAGAAGTACGAATGTGGATGACATACTGATACTGTACCAAAAAAGATTATACCTACTGACTACTACAAAGTAAATAGTGAGAACCACTAATATATGTAACATATTACTTGTTACAAAAAGTGAGCCATATCTGTATGCTTCAGCATTTTTATTTGTCAACGGCACCAGGTGGTAGCTGTTCAGGGTCATTGACAACTCCTTATTCCTGCATGCCAGCACCGCTGAAGAAATCAAATCAGGTTTTCTGGGGGTTTTGCTAGAAGAATAAAGCCAAGAATCTGTGGTATTCTTCCTGATTAGCACTAATTATGTGTATCTGGTTCAACAGAGATGCAATATTATTATTGTTCCAAAAACCAGGAAAAAGATGGTTAGTTTGCTTCTTTATGGTCTACGACAAATGGTCCTTTAAGGTGTGACACAGAGACCTTGTGCAGAGTAAGAAGGTACTGTCAGTAAAATGTGTTGTTAGTTTGCATCAGTTAGTTTTATTCTTGCTCTAGTTAGTGTTGCATCTTTCCACGAATTTGCATCCCTCTCCCTTTCAATCAATAAAGTAAAGTATCCTCTCTAAGACCATAAACTTATAGCAATGAAGTTATGCAGTCAACAATACATCAAATTATTTTTCAGACAGGGAAGAAAATGCTTCATACCAGAGCACGAAACATGCAGCGCCCATCACCTGTTATTTTCTGCACTGAATAACGTTCTACTTTCTTTAAGGCTGGCGAAGCTCCACCTCTGCGTTAAGAAATTATAGAAGTAACATACACAATTATGAGATCAAACTAAGCACTTAATTTTAACAAATTCAGAATTTATTTAGCACTGAATTTAGGTAATCCTCAAGCCCTTCAACTGTTTATTGTTAAAGGTTAAGATACTACATCTTTCGTTTGCTCTGAGTACCCGTGCTCAACAGGTGTGACGTGAGTGCGGATACTTGACAGAGATTTTTCCAGATACACTAAAAGTTGCAAAAAGTGCAGATACCCATACTGGATACTTATACAGACACCTATATGATAAGTGTATTGGTATGACAGTCCATGTAACTTAGGTTGAAGCCATTTATGTCCCAAGGTATAGGCCACAACCAATTATATATAGCATGAAAAAGTTTACATTATTTTGGGACCTCAAATTCACAAGCAAACACAACAATGAAGAAATTTAAGCAAATTGCATATGCAAAAAAAAATCAAATAAAACCGTCCAAGATTAAGCTTTTATCTAATTGATAATCCTAGAGTTCAAGCCAAATTTAATGCACCTCAACTAATTTCATGAGGTATATGCTATCCCCCTCAAGGCTTGTGACACACAAAACGGAAGCTAAGATTTCAACTTTATGGGTTACGAATTTTACAATGACGATTTCAAGCGATGATAATTGGTTTGTAAATTCAATATCTCTACTTATTTAATAAATTTATTAACACAAATACACTGTTTGAGCAAAATCTAAACTGATGATTAAGCTTAGATTAATTTAAATCTGCAACCTCAGGATTCTCAATTCACTTCACTACCACTTAGCCACACAAATGCAGTGACAGATTAAGCTATCTAAACCAAAAAAAAAAATACAAACAGAATTCAAGCTAGCAAATAACAAAAAAAATGGAGGAGGAATTTACAGTGAAGGTCCTATTCTGGCAAAAAACTGATGACCAGCGGCGGCAGAAGAAACGGAAAATGGGTTTCCTCTTTGATAAGGTCTATAACTGGAAGCAGAAACTGAAGCAACTGGAGAAGTAACAAGCTCAAACTGGGCGAATCCATGTCTCAGCTCATCAAGAACCGTTTCTATACCAAAAAAGTTCAAAAAAAAAAATCATCATCAATCAATCAAATTACACTTCAATTTCAAATTAACGGTTCAATTTAGGGCTTATACTGTAAGTTTAGGAGCTCAGTACCATTAGAGAACATGGCCGCCATGAAAGCAGTTCAGTGCTTGCTTACTCCAAAAACGGCCGTGGAAGTTCAAGGCTAATGATTTATCCGAGCTCTGTAATTAATTTATTTTTATTTTTAAAAAAATAAAAGTAAAATGATTTTGTAAAATCAGTTTATTTTCTTAAAAAAAGTGTTTTTTTTTTTTTAAATGTCTCCATCATTTATTTAAAAGATGTTTAATTGCTTTAATCAAAAAATATTTGTCTAAATTACCACTTCATTATTGGATCCTTGATGACTCGAACTCGCAACCTTTTGCATTGAAAAACTGAGGGTTCCTTACAATCCGAGCAACTTCCTCTCGTCAAATATTACTATCTTCATTTCATATTAATTGAATTTTTCACTCTTTAAGAAAAATAGATTAAGATATAAATTGAACATAGTTTTACTCTTATTGATTATTGTCAAATTTATTGGAGTATCACATTGAAAATCCAAATGAAAGGTAAAATTGGAAGAATACTTTAAAAGTAATTTTGACAAATAAACAATTAAATAATTTAAAAATGAAAAAAGTCTCAACATTTTAATTAATATGGAATGGATGAAGTATACAATTATCGTACCAATTTTAATGTGATATGGTTCAATATATTAAAATTCAATTTTTGTATTTTATCGTATGATAAATCGTTAACAATAATTTGTTCAATTTCGATCAATACATATTCGTATAACAGAGTATTATGACTTTGACAAATAAAAAGTTTCTCAATTATATCATAGTAACACATTACATGTAAAAATATATATTCAAAATAAAATACATATATATCTTTTTGTCAATCAATGACATTTTAATCAAAATATATAGCGTAATCAAAGTTTCAACTTCTAAACATTTAGTTTATACTTATATTAATTAAGTTGCATATTGTTAGTATATATATATATGTGTGTGTGTTATATTTATGTAACTATATATTTCGATATTTTATTTTTAAAAATCAAAAATATCATATCAAATATCAAAAAAATTAAAATGTGTATATATACTAAATCAAATATCATAATATCAAAATTACAATATTAATATTTTTCGATATAATATAATAATTCGATATATAACATACTATGTCCAACCTAATAACTATAAGATTATGGGTGATTGGGTGTGTTGAGACTAACGAGAGTATTGAATTTTTTTGTTTAAATTATGTATTGATAAAGAAACAATAAAAAACCTACCTAATAGGGACCTAAGCTTAACAAACATATTTGACTACTAGCAAATTAAAATTGTCATTAAAGTTATGTTAATTTGATCATTTTCAAATTCTTTTTGTAATTTGTCGCTATTTATTACTTCCACTTTCATATTACATGTCATAAGTCTTTGCAAAAAAAAAAAAAAAAATAATTAAATAGGGTGTAAAAGTTAGATAAAAGAAAAAATTTCATCATCCCTATAACTAAAGAGTTTATTTATACAAATTACAACAACAACAACAAAAAATATATGCCAATTTTCTCAATTATGATAAACCATCGATGAGTAAAAATTATTCGAAAAAAATATTCGCATTAATGGTTAAAGTACTTCTTAATTAACTTGCTTAAAAGATTTTTGCATAGTTATATCAATATTAAAGCTTATTTAAATTGTTATTCAAAAGCTTGCACATATCTAAATTGATCAAACATATTTGACTGTCAATATTTTAAGCTTTAATTATCTCGAGGAAATTAAGTAGTTAAACATCAATTATTTCAATTCAAATAGGAGAAAAATTAAGGATAAATATAATTTGTTGTTAGTACGTGTATATGAATTTGATACCTTTATCATGACATAAATATATGATTAAAACGTTTAAGAGAATATATAATTTACTATTTCCCGGTCCCAATTTATATGACATTTTTAAGTTTGATCGGAAATTTGCGCATGGAATTTTCAATTTTTTTGAAATAAAATTTATATATTTGTAAACTACGTAAAAAGTACTATGAGTCACAATAATTAATAATTCAAAATGTTTAAAAGATCTATGAAAAATTTACGATAAAAAATAGACTTGTTTGAATCTTGAAATTCGAAATGTGACATATAAAATGGGACAGAGGAAGTATATTGTTTGCACTTCACTGCGATCACGAAGTAATTATTCCTACCTTGATCTCAATTTATATGATACATTTGAGATATCGAGATATAAATAACTATATCGTTGATCGTAAATTTTACATATATCTTTTAAATTTGTTGAATTGTCAAATATTGTGATTTATAACACTTTTTATGCAGTTTATAAATATAAATTTCATTTAAATAAATTAAAGTTTTATGCGTGAATTTCCGATCAAACTTAAATTGTTTGACTCGTTAAAAAAATGTGTACATAAATTGGAACAAAGAGAGTTCTCACTTCTTGACTAGACATATAAATTCTGGGTGTATTTGGTAGGAGGAAAAATGTTATTTAAGAAAATAGGTTGGTTTCTTGTTGGCATCTTAATAGCTTACTTGGTTGATTATCTGAATTTTCATTTCAATTTGTTAGTAAATGTTTGATTCACACCTTGTCAGTGACAGAGCTAAAAATTTCTTAAAGAGTGTCCAGAAATAGCAACTTGTTATGTTAAGGGTGTTCAAAATAGGTTATTTAATCATTTCTTATATCATTATAACACCCTTGACAATATGTGGCTACGCCACTGTACCTTGTTATTCCCCTCTTATCTCCTATGAAATAATTTTTTTTTCTTAAAAAATGTATTTCTCTTACTTTTAGGTGTTGACATGTAAGCAAAAAATATTATCTTAAAAATAACAAACAATAACATTTATTGATTATGATTTCACAAGTAGGATATAAGGAAATATGATGTACGCAAGTATATCCTTACCTTTTGGAGAAATAGACTCATACCGATAGATCCTCAGCTCAAAAGAATTTTTTTTGAAGCATGCTTGCAAAAAATATATGAAGCAAGACAAGACCATGTAGTAATTATGTACATCAAAGAATAAGAGAATACACTACTACTAATATTGAGAAGCAAAGAGATGAGGCTATCCCTTTCCCACATATGATGCAATATTAATACTCAGCTATATACTATTAACCTTCCTATCCGAGTTTCAAATGTTTATACTTTAACTTATTTATAATCATGTCGTCAAGGAATTTAAACTATGTCATATCTCATCAAATTACCACTCTTTAATTCTTTTTCAGTCTACCTCTAAACAAATATTATGGAAAAGGGTACATGTATGTGTGGTGGCGAAGAGAGGTGAAGATCATTGCATATTGAAGTATGATCGAAGAGGACATGTTGCTAATATGAAATGTCATTCATAAAACTTGTTATTTTTTATTTTTGCTATGAAAGTCAGTTTCTTTATTTTTACGAAAC
Organism: Solanum chilense; assembly: GCA_032847665.1. Classification (NCBI taxonomy): domain Eukaryota; kingdom Viridiplantae; phylum Streptophyta; class Magnoliopsida; order Solanales; family Solanaceae; genus Solanum; species Solanum chilense. Next base: position 7,324,807 of record CM064971.1, on the reverse strand, counting down.
TTGTAATATTTTTCATCAATCAAACATAAAAAAAATACTCTTGACAAACACAAATAATCACAACATAAATTAAAATAAACAATATTTTTATTTTTTTAATGAAAAAAAAATGGATACGATTATACGAGTGCAGAAAAATACAAAGCTTTATGACACAAGAGAGAGTTCTCAACACATTCAACGGCCAAACCGAGAAAATCTGTCACACAAGCACACTGGTAGGTTTTAATTTATTTATATATTGTCCACTCTTCCCATTTTACCCTTTCCCTTTTTTCCTTTTTCTCATTTTTAGTCCTCCGCATAAGAAGTATCGAAAACTCAAAATCAAAAACCATCTCATAATAAACAGCTTCTTCTACATAGCTTTTATCTATCTCATTTTTTTTTCTGTTGAATAAACCCAAGCCCTCTTTTCGATCTTCTCGATGCTCTTTTCTCCTTAAAAAATACTACTATATCTTCTCTTCTCATCCATTCCTCAGATCTCTTCTGCTTGAATCTGGAGCTCTCATTCTCGGTTTGTTGTTTTTCTTTTTTCTCGGATTTGATCGTTAATTTTTGGTTTAATCTGATTAATTTTCAGCGATTTCGTTTAATTAATTTACTATTATTGTTAGCGTTGTGTTTTATTACGTAATGTTCATGTAATTAATTTTTTTGTTGTTTGTGAATCTTATGTGAGCTTAGCGTAGTTGGTTTCAGTGTAAAATTAGACTAATTCTGATGAATCGTTGTGTTAATGGATATTAATAGTATTGGATAGAATGTATGTGTGTGAATGGAGGTAGAGGATTTGTGAAGTGGATCCTTGATTAGTTTTAGATTGAGGTATAGTTGATTTATTTAGCTGAAGATTTGTGATTTTGTTTAATTAATTAGCTAAATCTTGTTAGCGTGGTGCGTCTAGTTAGTAAGATTCATGCATTGGAATTTCCCTAATTTCTTTAATCACTTGCGTGAGCTTAGTGTAGCTGATGCTCTGGTGTGAAAAAGGTGAAATTATAGTGATTTCTTATATTCAATGAATAGAATGTTGTTATTTTGACAGTATTGGATTAGATGTGGTTGAATAGAGCAGGATGAATATAGAGGATTCATAAAGTGGATCCTCGACTAGTTTTAGATTGAGGTATAGTTGATTGATCGGTGGACTGTTTGATTGATTGATTGGTTGGTCGATTCTTGTGTTGATGTTAATGAACTTTCTGTTATGGAACTGTACTGGTTACCTTGCAAATGCTAATCCTTGATGTATCTGTTAATTTGGTGTTTATTTGTGTATGTTAATAATTAGTTTTTTTTTTCCCGTAATCCCTTAGCTTCTATGGGATAAACTCTTTGTGATTGATTTAGTAACTGTATAGAGTTTATTATTGAAGGGTGCATTAAAAATTAAATCTTTGATTAGTCTCTAGGCTATGTTGCTAGGACTCTTCAAATATATTGGTGGGGGTGTCTTAGATCCTTCCAAATTAGAGCATTTTTGGAGGATCTGACAACATTTTTTGGAGAATCCGAACATCATAGCCTCTGAATATGCTTCTCTTCATAGCTAGTTGATAGGTCTTGCTATGTTAAGTGAAACTTTTGTTTGCTAGTTTCGTGTATGCTTTAAAGTATCTAACTGAAATGTGGACATTGATCTTAAGCTAGTTAATTTCACCATGTCATTGATGGATTTAAAAATCTGTGAATTTTCCATTCCTTAAATGAGATTGATTAGGCTAACCTATTTGCAGTAACTGGAGAATGGCTTCAACTTCACATCCTCCCGTGGCATTCAGTGGAAGTTTGGCTTCTAAAACTTCAGCTTCAGACCTTTTTCGTAGCTCAAGAAATGGTGTTTATGGTGTGCCATTGAAAACCTTAGGGAGAGCACGATTGGGTTCTAAGAAGAGAGATTTTACAATCTCTGCTAAGGTTAGAAAGGTAAAGAAGCACGAGTACCCCTGGCCAGAGGATCCTGACCTTAATGTCAAGGGTGGAGTCCTCAGTCACTTATCACCTTTCAAGCCATTGAGAGAAAAGCCAAAACCGGTGACATTGGATTTTGAGAAACCTCTCATGGATCTGCAGAAAAAAATCATTGATGTAGGTTTTGTGACCTAATGCCATGATTCTTGTCTTGAGATTATTTCGTATATCAAAATAGAATATTGAGCATTTTGTCAATTGTTACTGTTTCTCGAATGCAGGTTCAAAAGATGGCAAATGAAACTGGGTTGGATTTCAGTGATCAAATTATCTCACTTGAGAACAAATACCAACAGGTTTGGATGACTAAAATGACCTTCCACTTATTTAAGGAAAAAAAGTTTTTTGGTTGCTTAGTGTACTTCTTTAATTGAGAAAATATTACTAGTGTTAAGTGTGTTGTAGGAGTTTCTGCAATCTTCTTGTTGGACCTCTCTTTCAGATTCTTTTTAATTTCAGTATCGATACCACAAGAAAGTATTAATAATCTCATTCTCACATTAAGAAAATTTGGACAGAAATGTGCTATTTTGTGAAAAAAATTACACATGAATAGAAGTATTTTAATATAATCATTATCATAGAAAAAGAAATAGCAACATTTGGACAGTCCCTTTTTTTTTTTAAATGAGAAATTTTTGTTGCATTACTGCTCAGAAAAGTGTCTTAATCCATGTACATATTACCATTTGTGGAGAAACTAATGTTGGTCCTTTAATGAACTTCTTTCAACTGGATCATCATCATATAATGCTTTGTAAAGGATGCATATTTTTCTAATGCATGCTAGGGGGACTTAAGAAGAAAACAAGAGCAATCTGAGGAAGGTCACATGGAAATAATAAGATTCCGATCTCTAATAAAGAATTTTAATTTCTATTTTTTGTGATAAAACTGCCTACTGTTTGATATTGTGTTGGAAGCTGGTTTAAAGGATATACAATATTCCTGTTTGCGGGTCTTGTCTTTTTGTTCCTTTTGATCTTTGTACAAAGCTATGAATTTGTGTCCGTTTTATAGCAGTTATCTTGAAGGTCAAATTATCGTAGCTAACAATATTAATGTTGCTGATAATGATGATATCTTACTGTCCTTTTCAGGCTCTAAAAGATCTATACACACATCTGACTCCTATACAAAGAGTGAATATTGCAAGGCATCCTAACAGGCCAACTTTCCTTGATCATATCTTTAATATTACTGAGAAGGTCAAGTAAATTCATTGTCGTTATTTCTTACTAATAAACTTAAAAACTGAACTCTCTGTCTGTTCTCCGTTCTTTAGGTAATATACTGTTGGAAATTTCTAACAATGTAAAATCGTAATTCCCGAACTTGCAGTTTGTGGAGCTTCATGGTGACCGAGCTGGGTATGACGATCCTGCCATTGTCACTGGACTCGGCACAATAAATGGTAGAAGCTATATGTTTATGGGTCATCAAAAAGGACGAAACACAAAGGAGAACATACAACGTAACTTTGGGATGCCTACTCCTCATGGGTATGTGTGGTTCCATTATGTTAAAGCTTGGAATATTTTTGTATGGAGTTAGATCCACCCCATTTAGTATGTGAACCTACAATAGTAAGAAAAAAAAAATACTTGTTAAACAGTTATAGGAAGGCTCTGCGGATGATGTACTATGCTGATCATCACGGATTCCCGATCATCACTTTCATTGACACACCAGGGGCATATGCTGATCTCAAATCAGAGGAACTAGGTCAAGTATGTACACAACTGTGCTGAGGCGTGCATTTTGCTCATCGATTAGTGCTAACTGAATAGTTTGTATTACTTGCATGCAGGGAGAAGCCATAGCTCATAACTTGAGGAGTATGTTTGGTTTGAAAGTACCAATTATTTCTATTGTTATGGGAGAAGGGGGTTCTGGTGGAGCTCTGGCTATTGGTTGTGCTAATAAATTGTTGATGCTTGAAAATGCTGTCTTCTATGTTGCCAGGTGCCTCTAAAACTGTTGACTTCTACTATGAACAAATTAGTTTTATATGATGTGTATACTGCTTGTAGATTAAATATGTGATGAATGGCCATCATCCTGTCCTTTATAATGATAAGCTCTCAGAAACTATCCTATCAATTTTATAGTTTCAGCTTCTCATTTGCCTAAGCCCTGGTGGAGGTGGACAAAATTCCCAGTATCTGCACTGGCATATGAGGTAGGTAGGGAAGGTACCCAATGGACTAGTCGAGGTGTGCACAAGTCAGACTCAAACACCATCATTATGAAACTAGTATCTATAAAACACCAGATAACTAATAATTGAAAAGCATGATCTCTGTTGGTTTTTTGTAATCCTGAACCATTGAATCTGTATTGTTTATGTTACTTTTGATGGACGACAAAACCCTATCAAATCAATAAGCTATGTGGAAAAACGAACCTGGGAGGGCAATCTTCTTTCTGGCAATATGACTATTAAAAAGGCAATACAGTTGGTGAATATCTTGTTGTAATCCGCCCTTAATCCTTAAATCAGATTGTGATGGTACTTTAATTTTATTCTTTTGATTTACCTGGTCAGGTTCATTTTTCTGTATACTGTTCTTCACTGTCATAGTAAATAGTGATGCATGCTTACTGATTTTAAATTTCACTTGTAATTAACAGCCCAGAAGCATGTGCAGCAATTTTGTGGAAGACCGCAAAAGCTTCTCCTAAGGTTGCTACAGTTTAACATTCGACGTGTTAATCAAGAAACACTGTGAAAATTATTGCTGAGTTATGCTTCATTTCATTTCAGGCAGCTGAGAAACTCAAGATAACAGCTCAAGAGCTGTGCAGGCTTCAAATTGCTGATGGTTCCATCCCTGTAATATTACTTCGTTACTCTATCTGTCTATTTGATCGAATTCTCATGCTTCTTCATTACCTGTGTATTTTTCCAATTAATTATCAAATTTAAAAGACAAAGAGAAAAAGTCATTTGTGAGTTGCTTTCAATTTCTAACCCTTGCACGATCTGCTTGGAAAGTCATAATCTTTTCTTTTTTTCTTTTGAGTTGCCATATTGCATATTATTTGCCTTGCAATTATTCCTTGACAGTTGGTAATTTTGGGCGAACATATGTCATTTGGGACAGAGTGATTCACTTTTATATGTGGTAAATAATGATTTATATCGTGTTGCAGGAGCCTCTTGGTGGTGCACATGCTGATCCGTATTGGACTTCACAGCAGATAAAAATTGCTATTGAAGAATCAATGGATGTAAGTTAATCAAGATCTCTATTTCCAGAAATTGTACTTTCAGCTAAGTTATGTTGCTAAAACACTATCTATACTTGTAGGAACTTACAAAAATGGACACCCAAGAGTTGTTAAGGCACAGGATGCTAAAGTTCCGAAAACTTGGTGGCTTCCAGGAGGGAGTTCCCATTGATCCAAAAAGGAAGGTCAACATGAAAAAGAAAGAAGAACCTCTTCTTCCACCTGGAATTCCGGATGTGGAGTTAATGGATGAGGTTGAGAAATTGAAGCAGGAGATCCTGAAAGCAAAGGAATCAACTGGGAAGATTCCAGACACAGGCCTGAATGAGATGATAGAAAAATTAAGAAGAGAAATTGATTATGAATTTTCTGAGGCTGCTAAAGCTTTGGGTTTGGAGGAAAAACTTGTCATGGCGCGAGAAGAATTTGCAAAAACAAGGAACTCAAACGACCAGTCAATGCATCCTGTTCTGAAGGAAAAACTTGACCAGCTTAAGGATGAATTCAACAGAAACATTTCTGCTGCTCCAAATTATGCTAGCCTAACGAATAAGCTTGAGATGTTGCAAGAAATGTCTAAAGCCCAGAAACTCTCAGAGAAAAATAGCAAGGTAAACAACTTGAAGGAGGAGATCAATAAGAGGTTAAAAGAAGTCATGAACCGCCCAGATTTGAAGGAGAAGATGGACGCATTGAAGGCTGAGATCAAGAGTACCGGTGTATCGAGAGTCATGGATCTAGACCAGGGGATAAAGGAGAAACTTGTGCAACTGAAGGATGAAATGGATATGGAATTTTCTGGTGTTTTCGAATCCCTAGGCTTAAACGTCAACCCAGCATCACTTCCTGATGCCAAGAGAAGAATCGATGAATTTAACAATGAAATTACAACGGTTATGGAAGACCTCGTGAACTCCACAGATTTGAAAAACAAGATTGAGTTGTTAAAGATGGAGGTAACAAAGGCTGGAAAGACAGCAGATGCTGAGTCAAAGGCAAAAATTCAGGCCTTAGAACAGCAAATAAAGCAAAGTCTTGCACAGGCTATGAGTTTTCCAGAGTTAAAGGAGAAACACGAGAAGCTGAAGGAAGAGATTGTGGAAACCGTTGAATCCCTTCAAGGATCCAATGGAAGTTTGCTAGCAGATAATGGTGGTGCCAATTCAGGAGTAGAAGTAAATGTAGATGCAAACCGTAGCTTTGCCTGATGTGAGTTTGTACAATTTCTCCTCATTTCTTGATTTGTTTCGCTATTTCTTACATGATTGGATAACTCTTAAGACTGTTTGCAGTTCAACCATGATGCAGGTTAGCAACTAGCTTTTGCAAAAGATAAATCTGTGAAACTACTCCAGCATGCAGACAATAGAGCCTTTTTCTTCGCAGTGCACTCAATTTGCAATTCCTTTCTCAGACTAGGCTCTGCTACAATTTTTCTGGATTTTGTTTTGTGTTTCTTTAGAATAATTAACATTTGTTTTAAGAGTTTTAAGTTAGATTGAAATGTTACTTTAATGAACATTGTTTAGCAGCGAAATACTGTATAAATTATGTGTCTGGAGAGAAGAAGGTTAGAACATGCTGCAAAATACCAACTGGTTGAGTTCTCATAAATGTTTATCTGATATGCTATGGAGTATTTTTTTTTTCAATTATTGAAACATATGAAGATAGTAGAACATTAAATGAGGGCAAAATTCTTGAGGGTTAAGGCAAAAAACTATCCTGGAGTTCAAATTTTATAAATTGTTAAACTCCTATAACAATATTGTTTTTTCTAAACTATACCCTAACCTTAACTTTTGAGAGACTTCTTTTCTTTTCATTTGCATCTCCTACTCTAACTGTCCTAAAGCTGTTGAACCTTGTTTTCCTTTGTAACAGTGTAGGCTATATTCCATAAAACCTTGGGAAAAGTTCAGATACCCAAGCATTGCCTATATGGCTATATAACGTCAGCGTCGTTTTCAAGTCACATTAGTGCAGCTGCAACATAGCATCATAATAGCATTAATTATGCGATACTCAAAGCTAGCGAGTCCCTATGCAAGACTCATCGCGATTGACCTAACATTTCTTTACTAGCTAACTCTGTGCCAACAGCCACACTACTACAACGGTTTTAGTATGTAAGCGTTATCCGAAATAACAAAAGATCAAGGAATCTAACTCTAATCAAAGGGAAAATCACATACCAACATTAATAGAAAGCCAATCCATTACATTGCATAATCAAAATCAAAACTCAATACAAAAATGGAATAACAGCTTTTCTTTTTCTTGGATAATCTTCTCCAAATTTCTGCAAATACCATTCATGATTAAACCTAGCTCTAGGAACCAAATTAGCAAAAGTATACAGAAAAAACCCAAACCCGGCCCAAGACCCAGTCATTAAAGCCCAGCCCAACCACTCCACTATCTCCCCCAAATAATTTGGACAACTCACATATTCAAAAAGCCCACCTCTCGGTATCTTATATCCATTTCCTTCACTCTTCAGGCCCACTAACACCTTATCGGCCCAAACATTCACCGCCATCCCGCCGGCAAAAACCACCATCCCGGCGGCAAATCGAACCCAAAACCACACATCAGAATCGTAATCAGCGTAGTGAGAAACCCATCTAGCTTGTACATAAGCATTCAACAGATTAAACACAAAAGCCAAAAACGCAATACTCACCGGGAAACCACTCGGCGGAGATCCACCCTTTGAGTTGAAGTAGAGTTTTAAAGGGTAAATTATCGTCCGATTTGTGTAGTGAAAAAGGTAAGGAGAAATGAGGATAAGTGATAATGGATTGTTGTGATTTTTGCCGAAAGGGAAGAGGATAAGTGTGAGCCATAGAGTAGGGCTTTCCATTAGAAACCAAGCTAAAGGTGATGAAATGGTAGGTCCCCAACCGGAGCGACGGTGTTTTCCATAAGGGGCGGTGAGGAATTGACAGGCGATGAAGGTGGGTGGTCCGATGAGGAAGAGAGAGAGGAGGCTGTAGTGATACAAATTTTGATCTGAAAACATGGTGAATATGATCTGCGAATTTGAATTTGGAATAATTTGTCACTCCTTATACCATCTCCACCCCCTACTCTATGTTACTCTCCCTTGTCTATCTATATATTTGGAGAGTAAGACCACACTCGAACCTAATGATAAATTTGATAAGATTCAAAAATTGATTAATGAAAAATATGGTAGTTAAGAAAATAATTTTTTATTGGTAGAAAAGTCAAGATAACATTTTTTGTAAATAAAATTTAGGTGAATCATAAATTGATTTCACTAAGGAAAATCTTGACATTTTGACATATTGTGACGTCATGAATGACATCAATGAAGAATCACTCCTATAAGTAGGTAACTCCTAATTCATTTGAAAAATATCTCTAACTTGTCTTATCATCTCCTAAGACATTTGTTTATCTTTCTCTCTCGTACTATTTCACTTATACTCTTTTGTAGTGAAATAAATATTAGTTGGTTGTATCCGAGGAGTAGACAAAAGGAAATAAAAGTTTGCCGAATCTCATTAATTGCTGGTGTTCTTTTTATTGTTGTCTAATTTACTATTTATTACCTACATTTGGATATAGCAGTTGTGATTCCATCACTCTCTATATATTCGGCTTCCGCAATAATTGGTATCAGAGTCAATGTATTAACTGAGTATGCTCTGTGGTTGCAACATAGTCTGAACTTCCACATCAGAAAAAGAATTACTTTGGTCTTTGCATTGTTAGCTAGTAAGTATTATTTGTAATAAAATGGGACACAAGAAAAATGACGAGTCCACATCAAGTGTCAATAATACGTCATCATTGACATCTTCGCTTATGACAATATTTGTGTCAAATGCAAAATTTGCAGTTGAAATTTTTGACGTGTCAGGACATTTCGGAATGTGGCAAGGCGAGGTCCTTGATGTTCTTTTTCAACAAGGGCTAGATATTGCCATTGAAGAAAAGAAACCAGACGGTGTAGGAGAAGAAGATTGAAAGATTATCAATCGTGTTGCTTGCGGTACCATTCAATCTTACCTTGCAAGAGAACAAAAGTATCCATACACGAAGGAAACATCTGCAAATAAATTATGAAATTCATTGGAGGAGAAATTCTTGAAAAAAAAACAGTCAAAATAAACTTTACATGAAAAGAAGACTCTTACGCTTCACTTATGTTCCCGGTAGCACAATGAATAATCATATCACCAACTTTAATAAGTTGGCGACACATTTGCGAAGTATGAATGTGACTTTTACGGATGGAGATATGGCCTTAATGTTGTTAAGTTCACTTTCCGATGAGTTTGAGCATCTTGAAATGACACTACTGCATGGGAATGATGAAGTATCTCTTAAAGAAGTTTGTTCTGCCTTATACAGTTATGAATAAAGAAAAAGAGAAAAACAAAAAGGCGGAGAAGCAGAAGCACTAGTTGCGAGAGGTCGTTCTCAAAATCATATGGGAACGAAGAAAGGGAGATGTAAGTCAAGATCGAGACTCAACAAAGATGAATGTGTCTTTTGCCGAGAAAAAGAGCATTGGAAGAAAGACTGCCCAAAGTTGAATAGCAAAAGCCAAACCAAATAATGGAAAGCTGTCATGGATTTAAATGTGGCTGATTGTGATGATTCCGATTACTCACTAGTTACAACAGATTCATCCAAATCATCTGATGTATGGTTGATGGATTCAGCTTGTAGTTATCATATGTGTCCCAAACGGGACTGGTTTATTAATTTACAAGAAGGAGAATGTGGAATTATTCACACTGCAAACAATAATCCTCTTACTGCATAAGGTGTTGGTTCGATCCCATTAAAGAACCATGATGGATTAAGTAGAACATTAACAGATGTTCGATATGTACCAGATTTGAAGAAAAATCTCATTTCTGTAGGAGCCCTAGAATTAAAGGGGTTCAAAGTCATTGCAGATAATTACATGATGAGAATATGCTCTGGTGCACTGGTGGTAATGAAGGCAATTCGAAGAAATAATAACATGTACCACTATCAAGGTAGTACAGTTATTGGGACAACGACAACAACATCCAATGACGAGAAGGAGGCAGAAATGACCAAGCTGTGACATATGCGCTTGGGACATGCTGGAGGGAAATATTTGAAAACTTTATCAGATCAAGGATTTCTAAAGGAGTAAAAACTTGCAACTTGGAGTTTTGTGAGCATTGTATCAAGGGAAAGCAAACAAGAGTTAAATTTGGAACAACTATCCATAATACTAAAGATATTTTGGATTATGTTCATTCGGATGTTTGGGGTGTTTCCAAAACACCTTCATTAGGTGGAAAACACAATTTTGGAACCTTTGTTGATGACTTTTCTCGAAGATTGTGGGTGTATACGATGAAAACAAAAGATGAAGTATTGGGAATTTTTCTCAAATGGAAAACGATGATAGAAATTCAAAGTGGCAGAAAGATCAAGTGTCTTCGCACAGACAATGATGGCGAATACAAAAATGATCTTTTTCAGAAAATTTGTGAGGAAAATGGCATCATTAGACATTTTACTGTAAAAAATACACCACAACAGAATGAAGTGGCAGAACACAAGAACCGAACTTTGCTGGAGAAAGTTCAGTGTATGTTGTCCAATGCTGGCTTGGGCAAAGAATTTTGGGCTGAGGCAATAACATATGCGTGCCACCTCATTAATCGTCTACCATCTACTGCTATTGGTGGGAAGACACCATTTGAAATATAGCATGAAAAACGTGCTGAAGATTATGATTCTTTATGTGTATTTTGCTCAATTGCTTATTATCATGTAAGAGAGTCAAAATTGTACCCAAGAGCAAAAAAAGCTTTATTTATGGGAATTACTTATGGAGTCAAAAAATACCGTTTATGGTGTCCAGAGACAAGAAAAGTTATTTTCAGCAGGGATGTTACCTTTGATGAATCTACCTTGACAAATAAGGTAACAGTTGAAGAAGTCAAACAAATTGATGGTGCTTCAAAGAAGGTGGAGTTTGAGGGAAAGATAATTTTCCCAACTCAGAGATCAAATAAGGAAACAACAGAAGATTTTCCTCTTGAAGGAGAGCCAGTCGAAGAGGAGGTTCCATCTCAAGAACCTCAACCACAACTTAAATCAATAGCAACTGGCAAGCAAAAAAGGACAATAAGAAAACCTGCTCGACTCATAGATATGGTGGCTTATGCGGACTCAATTGCAGCTGATGACATTCCTACCACTTATGAAGACGCAGTCCAAAGTTCACAAGAAGATAAGTGGAGGAATGCCATGCATGAAGAAATGCAATCTCTTCATCGGAATCATTCATGGAGATTTGCCAGAGGGCAACAAAGCAATTGGGTGCAAATGAGTATTTGCAAAGAAAGAAGGATTTCCTAACCAAGAAAATGTTCGCTACAAAGCAATATTGGTGGCCAAAGGATATGCTCAAAAGGAGGGAATTGATTATAATGAGGTATTTTCTCCAGTTGTGAAAACACTCCTCCATTAGGTTTTGTTGGCTTTGGTAGCACAATTGAATTTAAAACTAATTCAGTTGGATGTAAAAACAACTTTTTTACATGGAGACTTGGAAGAGGAAATCTATATGACTCAGCCAGAATCAAAGTTGATGGAAGATAAAATATGGTGTGCAAACTTGAAAAATCATTGTACGGATTGAAACAATCTTCTAGACAATGGTACAAACGATTTGACAAGTTTATGTTGCAGCAAAGGTACATAAGAAACAAATACGATCATTGTGTATATTTGCGCAAGCTTGAAGATAATTTCTTTATATACCTTCTCCTATATGTTGATGATATGTTGATAGCTTCTAAGAGTCAAGAGGAAATTGAGAAGCTAAAGATTCAACTAAGAAATGAGTTTGAGATGAAGGATTTGGGTGAGGCAAAGAAGATTCTTGGCATGGAGATAAAAAGAGATAGACATTCAAAGAAACTCTATTTATCTAAAAAGGAATATTTGAAGAGAGTACTAAAGCGATTCAGTATGAATAAAAAAGTGAAGTCGGTTAGCACTCCGCTTGCTCCTCATTTTAAGCTTAGTGATGCTATATCACCTAATAATGAAGCTGAACGAGAATATATGTCAAGAGTACCATACGCTAATTCTATTGGTAGCTTGATGTATGCAATGACTTGCACAAGGACAAATAGTTCACACGTTGTTAGAGTTGTAAGTAGGTACATGCACAATCCGGGAAAGGATCATTGGCAGGCTGTAAAATGGATTCTACGGTATATTCATAATACTGTAGATGTTGATTTGGTTTTCGAGCAGAAAGATAGTCAATATCTTGTTGGATATTGTGACTCAGATTATGCAGGTGATTTGGACAAACGAAGAGCAACTACTGGTTATGTTTTCACTATTGCAAATGCACCAGTTAGTTGGAAGTCTACTTTGCAGTCAACAGTTGCTTTGTCTACCACTGAGGTAGAGTACATGACAATTAAAGAGGCTGCGAAGGAAGCAATTTAGCTTCAAGGATTGCTTAGAGAGCTTGGTATTGGACAAGAAGAAAACACAATATTTTGTGATAGTCAGAGTGCTATTCAATTAGCAAAGAACCAAGTTTATCATGCAAGGACAAAGCACATTGACGTCCGATATCATTTCATACGAGAAATCATAGAAGATGGTGGAGTCATAATGCAGAAAAATTCATACTACAGATAATCCTGTCGATATGTTGACAAAAGTGGTGACTGCGGTCAAGTTTCAACATTGTTTGAACTTGATCAATATTGCTGAACATTGATGATTAAGGTTGAAGACACAATCAAAATTGTTGTTGAGAGAAAGTTGAAAATGGAGAATCTTGCCAAGGTGGAGATTTGTTAAATTTGACAACATTCAAAAATGGATTAATGAGAATATATGGTAGTTAGGAGGATAATTCTTCATTGTTAGAAAAGTCTAGATAGCACCTTTTGTAGGTGCAATTTAGGTGAACTATAAATTGATTTTAACAAGGAAAATCTTGACATTTAGACATATTGTGATGTCATGGATGATATCAATAGGAATAATTCACTCCTATAAATAGGTAACTCCTAATTCATTTGAAGAATACCTCTAACTTGTCTTCTCATCTCCTAAGACATTTGTTCTTCTTTCTCTCTTGTACTATTTCACTTATACTCTTTTGGAGTGAAATAAATATTGGTTGGTTGTGTCCGAGGAGTAGACAAAAGGAAACAAAAGTTTGCCGAACCTCGTTAATTCCTAGTGTTCTTTTTGTTGTTGTTTCATTTACTATTTATCAGCTACATTTAGATATAGCAATTGTGATTCCATCACTCTCTATATATTCGGCTTCCGCAACACCTAACTCATCTTTATTATCACTCTTTATTTTTTAAATATTTGGAGAATCACTATTTACACTATTTATTTTACTTTATGAATATTTTGTTATTATTTCTATTGATTACTAATTAATATACTTTCTCCGTTTACAAAAAAAATTCTATTTCTTTTTTAGTTTGTTCCAAAAAGTCGGTCATTTTTTCTTTTTTGGCAACACTTTAACTTTAGCGTGGCATGTTTAAGACCACAAGATTAAAGGGTATTCTGGTACATTTGATATAACTTTAATTTAGAACCACAAGAATAAAAAATCTTTTTCTTTTCTTAAACCCCGTTTCACGTCAAACTAGGTCATTCTTTTTTAAACGGAGGGAGTATTATTTTACATATAATGTTACTATTAATTAAATATCTAATATTCATACTTCTTTTTAAATGTAATATAATATTTAAAAATATATATTATTTTATATAGTACTTTCATCTCGAATTAATAGTATTTTAATTTTTTCTAATTTTCATCTATGATATAATTTGATTTTATTATTAATTCTCACTATAAAGAATAAACACAATTAAAATGATAAGATGAAAATTTTAATTTAAAAATTAAATACAATATGATAATTTAAATATATCGTAATAAAAGAATACATAACATTATAATTTAAATGCAAGATAAAATACAATGCATAACATATAATTAATTCAGAATGAAACAAGAATTATGCCCAAAAAATGTTGAACGTGCATTCTGAATTTTACAATGTTATTATAGTACTGAAGCTTTTGAGGAAATGAAGTGCTACATGACTAATAATTACATGTATTATACTGCACAACATGATAATTGAAGTTGAATATGATCTTAATGCACCAATTCAAGATGTCGTAGAGGTTCCAACTCTAACGATGAAAATGGTGTTAGATGAAAATGGTGTTAGATGAAAATCTCTGATTTAAACAATTTTTAGCTATACATAAAAAAAATTAAGGACAATAATGCTCATTTTGAACTCAGAATGCATTAATAGAGGATTTATAGAAGTAACGTAATAATTTCAAAAAGTGAGTGCTCATGTAATTGTATTTCAATCTTATTAGAATATGTCCATTAATTTGTATATTATAGCATACTTTCTTGAAATTTATGTTATTTACAAATTTAAAATAAAATATTATTTTATATTAAATAAAAATTTTAAAAAAATAAAAACGTTATATCACATGAAAATTATATAACTAATTATTTGAAAAAGAAATATAAATTTATATTATGTAATAAGAAAATAATAATGAAATAGAAACAATATAATATTGAGGAGATATAAAAAAATTTCTTTTTAGAGAGTAAAATAGAGAATTGATTTAAAGTTGATTGTCTAGAAAAATTCTATATTTAGAGAGTAAAATAGAGGATAGGGTTGGAGATGCCCTAAACATTCTCTATTTTATCCTCTACTCCCAATTATAGAGAGCTGAATAGATTACTTTTTGAATATAATATGGGAAAATGCACAAGTACCCTCTCAACCTGTGCCCGAAATTCCAGAGACACACTTATACTATACTAAGGTCCTATGAACCCCTGAACTTATTTTATAAGTAATTTCTATCCCTTTTCGCCTACGTGGCACTAGCTTGAAAGAAAAATCAACCAGCGTTGGACCCGCAAGATAGTGCCACGTATACATAAAAGGGGTAGAAAATTATTAATAAAATAAGTTCAGGGGGATAATAGGACCCTAGTATATTATAAGTCTCTAAGATTTCAGACATAGGTTGAGGGGTACTAGTGTATTATCAAAATATAATATTATTATTTCTACTATTTTGTAATTAACATGTTATTTGTCATATAAGGCTATTAATTAAATCTTTAATATTCGTAATTTTTAAAAAATGAAATATGACGTTTTCCAAAATATTTTATTTTATAAATACTACTTTCATCTCATATTAAAAAAAGTGACTCTTTTTTTTAATATTCATCACTTTGTGATATAACTTGATGTTATTATTAATTGGCGGAATGGTCTGGTGGACCCTTATACTTGTACAAATTTATATTCTGAACCATTCTATTTGGATCTTTGTCATCTAGACCTTTAAACTCAATTAAAATGAGATTTTTAAGACCCTCCAACCATGTGTGTAGCTCACTCTCTTTTATAAAATTGACATGTCATATCCACATCATAATCATTTCATACTATTTTAAAAAACTTTTAACCAAAAATACTTAAAAAATGTAAAATAATAACATTTTAATTTTATTGGCATTTTAATTCTCTCTATTTCATGATAAAAAAAAGCGATCACCGGCGTCGTCACCATTTTTGTCGGCGTCGACGCCATTTTTACCGGTGAAATCACATATACTTTCTCCCTCACCCGTCTTCATCTCCGCCACACACTATTAGTATTTTTCTTTCCTCCTCACAACCTCCACAATAACGACAACCTAAGCCACTTAACAAATCAGATCTGCTCACCTAACAACCAGATCCGACCAACCTTTTAGCAATCCAACGCCTACTATTATTTCAATATCCCAAAGCTTACAAATACAATTTCACGCCAACCTCTGACATGAAGCTCTTTATCTAAAATTCGCCTGAGATTTTCTTGAGTTATTAAAATTTGTTGAAAAAGATAAGTTTAAGGAATTAGAAGGAGGCGATTGATGTGAAAGATTGAAGATGACTATGGTGTAGAGAATTTTTTTTTGACAACGACGGTGGAGAAAAAAATTTGGCAGCGATGGAGGGAGAAAAAAAAAATTGGCAGTGATGATGGTGGGTTCCTCGAAATCTTCCACCAGAAAAATGCATATATGGGAAAGATTTAGCAAATTTTTTTTGAGTAGATATGATATATGGGAAGATTTTCTATGGCAGTGATGATAGTATATTATCAAATTTATTTGAAAGATTTTACTGGACCAACGATGGTAAAGAAAAATGCATATGGGAAGATTTTCTTTTTTTTATTAGTTTTTTTATTATATTATTTTAATAATTTAAGATTTAAAGTTTAAAATATGATGTTCACTCGCCTTAAATGTGTGTAATCACACTCTCTCGCCAATTCAGTTATTTTATTGTCATATAAGCATAGGAGTTTAATATATTGTGTTTTATTTATTTTAGCGGTCCAGATGACAAAGGGCTAAGTAGAAGAGTTCAGAATACAAACTAGTACAAGTATAAGAGTCCAGCAGACCATTCCGCTTTATTAATTTTCACTATGAGATTGCACAAAATTTAAATTATAAGATAAAACTTTAAATATTAAAATACAATACATAACATAATAATTTAATTACAAGGCAATAATACAATACAATACATAACTTAATAATTTTAAAAAACACAACGATAATTTAGTAATCCAATAGACCGTCTCTAGATTTAATAATATTCGTAAAAGAAATTAAATATGATTTAGAGAAGTTGTGATTGTGATTGCGGTTTGCTTGTTGATTTCTTTTTTCAATTATTCGAAGTTGTTCTTTAAAAACTTAGAATAAAACATAATATAATATAAAATATTTTTTTAAAAACTTAAAATATTATATTACATGAAAATTATATAGGATAATTATTTAGAAAAAGAAAGAAATAATTTATATTATGGAATAAGAAAATAAAAATGAAATAGAAATAATAATATAATATTGAGGAGAGAAAATAAAGTAAAATTAAGGGCATCTCCAACCACTCTATTTTACTCTCCAAATATAGAGTTTTCTATTTTTTCTGATAACCAATTTCAATTCAATTCTCTATTTTACTCTCTAAATTTTTTTTCTCTCTCCTCAATATATTATTATTTCTATTTCATTCTTATTTTCTTATTTCATGATATCATTTATTTCTTTTTCCCAGTAATTAATTTATATAATTCTCATGTGATCCAAAAATTTATTTTTTCATTTTTTAAATTTAATTATTATATTTTATTCAAAAATTTTAAGTACCATAAATTGCACGAGAATAATGTACAATATATAATTAATGAACAAATTCAAATAAAATTGAAATACGATTACATTAACATTACATAATCACTCAATTTTCAGAATTATTACGTTGCTTCCATAAATGCTTTATTAATGCATTAAAGAGTTTCAAATAATCATTTTTGTCCTTAATTTTATTATGTCTAGCTAAAAATTGTTCAAATCGGAGATTTCAATCTAACAACGTTTTTGTCGTCGGAGTTGGAGCCTCTATGACATCTTCAATTGGTGCATTAAGATCACGCTCATCCTCAATTATCACGTTGTGTAATATAATATATGTAGTCATTGTATCATGTAGGACTTTCTTTCTCCGAAAATGTGATGGACTTGCAATAATTGCAAAACTCCGAATCATCGTCCAACATCTTTTTGACATGATTCTTGTTTCATCGCGAATTAATCATTATATTATTATTGTGTTTTATGTTATATTTAAATTATTATGTTATTTATTGTATTGTTATCTTGTATTTAAATTAAAATTTTCATATATAATTTTAATTTTGTGTATTCTTTATAATGAAAATTAGTAATAAAATAAAATTTTATTATTGATGAAAATTATTTAAAAAAATGTATTAATTTGAAATTAAAGTAGTATATATTAAATAATATATTTTTAAAGATATTATATTACATTTAAAATGACTAATGAATATTAGTTATTTAATTAATGAACTATTTGTAAAATAATATGTTAATTGGAAAGTAATGAAAATAATAATAAAATATTAAAATGTAAAATAGAGAGTGTGACTAGTAGTTCTCCAAATTTGAGAACTACTATTCAACTCTCTAAATTTGAAGAATACATAGTGATTTGGAGGTGGGTTGGAAAGGACATTCTCTATTTTACTCTCCAAATATAGAGAATGAGCACTCCAACCCACCTCCAAATCACTCTCTATTCTTCAAATTTAGAGAGTTGAATAGTAATTCTCCAAATATGAAGAACTACTATTCACACTATCTATTTCACTTTTTCATTATTTTATATTATTTCTATTATTTTCTAATTAACATATTATTTTACATATAGGGTGTGTTTGGTATGAAGAAAAATGTTTTCCATGAAAATGTTTTCCTAGAAAATATATTTTCTCATGTTTGGTTGGTGAGTAGAAAATATTTTCCGGAAATGATTTTTAGTGTTTGATTTATGTATGAAAAATGTTTTGAGATAAATCTTTTTTTTACTAGAGTAGAAATAATTTATGAATTTGAAAATATTTGTAAAAATAATTTTTTTTGGGATGGTGGTGAAGGGGGGGTGGGGGTAGTGGGGGAGGCAGGGGGTAGGGGTAGTGGGAGAGGCAGGGGGTAGGAGTGAAAAAAATAAAAATTTGAAGCTTATAGGTAGGAGTTTAAAAATAAAAATTTGAAGTTGAAAATATTTTGAAAAAGCAAAATTATTTTTTTGGGGAGGGGGTAGGGTTGGGGAGGGGGGCTGGCCGGAGGTGGATGGGTGGGGGTTAGGGGTCGGGTAAAAAAATAAATTTTACAATTAAAAATATTTTTTTAAAATTGTTATTTTTCCCCAAAATAATGTAATTTAAATAATTTTTGAAGGAAAGTCATTTTCCTTAATTTTGAGATAAATGAGTTGATTTGAAAAATATTTTTCAAAACTTTTGTCCCAACCAAACATGAGAAAATATCTAATATGCATAATTCTTTTTAAATGTAATATAATACTTTAAAAAAATATTATTTAGTATATACTACTTTAATTTCAAATTAATAGTACTTTAATATTTTTTTTTAAAGAATATGCAAGATTAAAATGGCAAATGGAAATTTTAATTTAAAAATACAAAACATGATACGATAATTTAAATATAAGATAACAATACATTATCTCAATGCACCAATTGAAGATGCCGTAGAGGTTCCAACTCCATCTATAGAAATGATGGTAGATGAAAATCTTCGATTTGAACAATTTTTAGCTAGAAAAAACAAAATTTAAGGACAAAAATGTTCATTTTAATCTCTGTTATGCATTAATAGAGCATTTATGAGTGCAACATAATAATTTTGATAAATGAGTCTTTATGTAATTGTATGTCACTTTATTTGAATTTGTCATTAATTTATGTATTAAATTACATTATTTGCAATTTATAATATTTAAAATATACAATAAAATATAATTTTATATCACATCAAAAATTATATAAAGTAATTATTTAGAAAATAAAAAGAAATAAGGGATATATATTATTATTCCCTCCGTTAAAAAAGAATGTCCCTATTTCCTTTTCAGTCTGTCTAAAAAAAATGATCCCTTTTTTTTTTGACAACACTTTAACTTTAACTTTCCACATGACATATTTAAGACCACAAAATTAAAATACATTTTGGTAATTTGACATAACTTTCTTTAGAACCACTAGATTAAAAAGTCTTATTTCTTTTCTTAAACTCCGTTCCAAGTCAAACTAGACCATCATTTTTGAAATGGAGGGAGTATGAAATAAGAAAATAAGAATCAAATAGAAACAATAATATAATGTTGAGGAGAAAGAAAAAGATTTCGTTTTAGAGAGTAAAACAGAGAATTTGATTGAAGATTGTTGAAAAAAAAATAGAGAACTCTATATTTAGAGACCAAATAGAGGATTGGACTGGAGATGTCCAAAATAGTGCTTTATTGAGATTTCCTCCGGTTTAATTTGGTTGTATACTTAAATAATGAATTTTAACATTTAATATGAAATTTTAAGAAGTGGTGAATTTTTTATATGATATTAAGTTAAAGATATGAAATATACCAAATAGTTTTACCAAATTAGAAATTGTAATTTTTTGATATGTGCCAATTTGTTCAATTTTATATAAATTTAAGTGTGTAGTTATATAAATTTAAAATCAGAGGAAATAAAAATACTTCAACTCTAGTCCAAATTATTGTTACGATATCAAACTTTATGAAAAATCTTTTACCCATAAACTATTTAATAGTGTATTTTAAAGGTGTATATATGTTTCTACGTGGACATACTATCATTTATAATTATACAATATTTTTTATGTCTACGTGAATATATATATGCAATAATAAATTTTATGTAAAAAAGACCTTTTACCGTGAAGAAAAGTAACTCAATCAGAAATACATATTTATATAACCAAGAAAAGCTGGATAAATTAGGTTTAAACTACATTACAAAGTTCAAAAATCAAACTAAAAGTCCAAGCAAAACACTAAGCTATAAGCAAAAATTCTTACTAAAGAGTAAAAAGGCTATCTTTATATGGTATAAACTTTGCCATGTTCTTCATGTTGATGCTAACTTTCTTCATCACCCTCGTGTTCGTGTCATACACGTATAAATTCGAGTTCTTATGCTGAAAAATCAACACACCACCATTTCTAACTCCACCTACTGGAACAAGTTTCCCAATATCTGGCATTGATATCGCGTATTTACCTGATGATTTCACATTCTTTGGACAGAATCCATCAACTAGAACAAGTCTCCCAATATCTGGCATTGATATCGCGTATTTACTTGATGATTTCACATTCTTTGGAGATACATAATTTATCGACTCTTCCACGATACTATGTTTCTTGGACCAACATTCCCCTTCCAAATTCCAGACATCCATTCTTGTATCGGAATCATAATAGACAACAGAAAGAAATCCACCCAACTCCACCAATTCGTATCTTCCCCTTTGAATCAATTCCTCAGGTAAATATGTTCTACTAAATTTCGTCTCGTTTACTTTCATTGAAACGATGTACTCTCTTGAATCAACATACCAATGCAGAATACGTCCTTTGATCGATACTGGATTCTTCCAACAAAAATTGAGCGGATTAAATGGCCTGTCGGATACATCATCTGCCCATGGACCAGGAATTCGTTTCCAATGTAATTTGCGATTAGCACCATTCAGATTGAGTATTTCGAAACCATAGGAATCTGAAACAACGTGCACCACTTTATACTGCTTCGTACTTGAGTCGAATCCAATTGCTGCACTACAACCATAAGCTTGATGTTGACAACTTGATGGACATTTTGGAATAGTAACGCAAATCTTTGTCGTTGGATTTATTACTTGTAGCTCCTTATTGTTCCGCGGATTGTTTATCAATAGAAATCCATCACAACTAGATTGAACCTGACCTAATCGATTGATCCCAAGATCACACGATTCACATTCAAGATCTTTTCCAATCTCTAACAACTTTGTTTTCATATGCCTTGCTGATGATGCTGCCTGTATCAGTAGAAACTCTGCTTTTGATTCCGCGAAATTTAGCTCAGCGAAGGATCTCTTGGAGAACAATTCTTTCCATGATTTACATACAGGCGTGAAATTCTTGTAAATGTATCGCGGTGGAATCCTTATTAGGAATTCAAATACGATACATTCTGAAAAATATGACATATTACTACATGTATCATTGTTCTTTACTTGTTTCATTCCTCTGTTTTTCTTGTCGATTTTCTTGTCATCACTCTTTAATCTCAACATATATTGCGCGAATTCAACGTCATCAGTTTCATCTCCCATCGAGCTCTTTATATGTTTCTGAACAAAAATCAAACATTGTAATCATCAAAACATACAACAACAACACACATAACTAGTGAAATACCCCTACCTCGTGGAGGTAAGAAGATTATTCCTTGAGGAAACTCGGCTCGAGTATAACATAAAGGAAAAACACAACAACTAATAAGGAAACAATAACAACCACAAAATAATGTGATAATCTAAACACAATCAACAATAAGTGACGGTGGGATCAAAACGTTGACACTATAAGAAAACGGCTAAACCCTTGAACCCATGTCTACTAACCTTCTACCCTATTACACGATCTCTATATTCTCCTATCTAAGATCATATCCTTAATAATCTGGTTTTGTCACATATCCGATCTAATTACCTCTCCTCAATATGATACACGATATGAAACTATGCGTAAATTAAACAACTATACAAACAAGTAAGATGTCATAATAGTGTAACATTTCATATAGTATCAAGCTATACCTTATTTACTATTATAGCTATCGAAAGAACATATCGCAATATTTTATTCTATCCCTTCCACCTTCTAGAATGAGATGAATATTATACTGTTGATTTCTCATATGTTATTCAATTAATAGTTATTATATTTGATCAAGAAATATGATTTCTGAGATAATAACTATAAGAAAAATCAACTTGATGATTACTAGGTTATTTAATTTAGGGCAACTTTCACATATAGCAAACAAAAAAATCATATTTGTATAATATAGCAAACTTTGCATAATTGCGCTCCATAGCAAACATAAAAACTGTATAATTCGCTATACATATAAAAGTGTATAATTCGCTGGCCTAAATTGTATAATTCGCTGGCCAATTGTATAATTCACTGGCCTATTTCGCTGCAATTGTATAATTAGCTTTGCATACAGTTGAATCGAATTAAAATGTATTTATATTGCATAATTATAAGTGTATAGCAAGAAGATATATGTTTTTCTCGCTTTATACAAAAACAGAAACACAATATATACACTTCTGTTGTATAAAGCTAGAAAAAATTGTATTTCACTGCAATTGTATAATTCACAATTGTATAATTTTTTGGCCTTTTTCTCTGCAATATTTGAAGTAAAATGTTTGTAAATTATATAATTAAGTGTATAACACGAAGATATACATTTTTGCATGTGTATATACAATTTTCTCTCGCTTTATACAAAACAGAAACAGAAATTATACACTTCTGTGTATAAAGCGAGAGAGGCGAGAATGGGAGAGTGGCGAGCGAGACTTCTGGGAGAGAGACGCCTGGCAAAGTTTTGCCAACGTTTGCTATGGAACACAATTAAATCAAACCCTAGCTATTCCATTTAATTTAGGTTATTAGTTTGCTATTTTATACAATTTTCCCTTTAATTTATGCATCAACGCTATAACTATAAAACTTAAACATGGATTAAAATTAGATCATAAAAGTTTTAATTGAACAGAAAATAACTCTTACTAATACATAAATTAGTAATTAGAAAACAATTAAAAGGTGCATAAAATTGTAAATTAAGAAAACGTACAATTCGATGTGGTCTGTTGTTGTTGTTGAAGAAAACCTGAGCACTCAAAATTTTTCAGGATAATGTGATAAACCTATTTGATTTGGTATTTATAGAAAGTTTTTTTCTCTGACCTTGTGTAATTAAGAGTCCCGCTAAGAAAATAAATACTATTCCCTTCCATATTTGTTAGAAAAGGTTACTAAAAATAATTATTTTAATTTACCTGTTATTTATAAATTAATTATTTTTGTTTCTTTTTACTTTTAGTATTAAATATTCTTGAAATATTATTAACTAAGCCTGTTTGGATGGGCTTGTAACTTTCAATATGGAAAAATTACGTGGTTAAACAAATTTATACTATTTAATTACTCATCATAGCCATGGTTTGCTATAATTATCACTCACGACTAACATTATACGTGGGCTGACTTCAAGTTTGTATATTATCCACATTTGTATATGTATAATTCGTCATAATATAGAAACACTAATGTATAATATACAATTATCTAACCGATATACATATACAATTTACCTCTCTCCCACTCGCTGCCCTCTCTTGCTCGCCTCTTTCCTCCTTCTCCCAATCTCGCTTGCCTCTCTCTTCCCGCTCCAAATATAGCTCGCTTCTCTTCTCCCTCTCCCAATCTCACTTGCCATATATACAAATACATATGTATAATATACAATCATCTAATCGATATACATATATAATTCACCTCTCTCGCTCGCCTCTCTCCTCTTTCTCCGATCTCGCTCGACTCTCTCCTCCCTATAACATGTAGCTACGGATTGTAATTATATGAAACTATAGCTATGGAGAGTAAATAGGCTTTTGATCAGTGGCTATATGTGAAAGTTCCTCTTTAAATATTAAGAGCACGTTCCTTTTCTTGGTTAACTCGTGAAGAAAAAGAAAACTGAATCATTTCTTAGTCCTTTTAAAACTTTATAATAGGAGAAGACGGAACTCATAGACAATTCCTTAAATCTATAGTAAATTTGATTTGAACACTTGAATTACGTTCTGCTTAAAACACACGATAATGAATTTCTAGTTTTCTACTAGACACTTTCTCCTCACTATATGAGAATGTTGTCAATTTGAGGTCAGCTAGAAAGATTGATGTGAAGTGCACTATGATACAAAATACATAATTTAAACCAAGATATACACCATAGTTTAATAAAAAATTACTAATTATTTTGTATAACAAAATTAATTAAAATTTGTGTATATTATTATTTAACATTGATTTTCAGATCAATATTATCCATTAATGGTGGTAAAATATAAATTTTGATTTACAATGATTGAAACGTTTTTTATTATTATATATTAAACCTACAATTAAATACCATAATCTATAAAGGGTATTAAATATTTCGTTTTAACAGTTTTGGCAATAAAAAAATGAATCAATACTTCAAATCTGTACAAGAAAGATCAAATAATTTACAATTTAAATATCGTAGGAACAACAATATTATAACAATTATCAATAATTCTAATCATATGCTCGCAAAATTTTTTAATCAATTTTTTATTAGGCCCATGGCTATTTTAATTGATTGACAAGCAAAATAGGTTTGGCCAAACGACCCAATAAGAAATAAATCCAGCCCAGAAATTAACCCTATAAACTTCCGCCTCATTCTCACTTTCCTTGTATCCTTGTCGACCATATGCTCCCATCCGGCGGTCATTAGAACCTCCAGCTTGGCCGTCTTCTTCTATGGGTTTGGTGCCTTCATGCTCCACCCTTCCTCCACTTTTGGCAACTCACATAAGAGCATTCACTACTAAACGGTAACTCTTCTTCCTTCCTTTCTTTTGCCTCATTTTCCATTTCTTGATATTTAATCAGTGGTTGCCTTTGTTTGTGAAGTACTGTGAAGTCCACCAGTGTGTGGAAATCTTGGAGGTAGCTATTGTGAGTGTGCCATATGAACACAGGTTCCTTCTCTCCTTCTTTAGGATGCACTTTCTCCCCTTTAGATTCGACCCTCCTTTCTTTTTTTCCCTCCTTTGAATTGTTCAAGTTAAATTTGTGCTTCAAACACACTTTTTCTTTGGTTTCGAGCTGACCTCCATGCTTTCTTGTTAGAGATGATATTTTACCCCTGCCTGTTTGGTGAAAGTTTTAACGTGTTAATGTTTACTAGTAAGAGCTTTGTTAATATACCTGTAATGACCCCCCCCATGTAGGCGTTGTCTTATGTAATTATTTCTGGATCACCCCTTCCCTTCCAGATTATGAACCTGATTCTAATTTGTCATGTGGTTTAATCTATTTTATTTTTATCCTGATGGATGGCATATGTGCTTTGTCAATATTAATGATGCGCTTTCATGTTGTTGGTAATTCCGCAGACCTAGTGAATTCTCTTTTATCTATGCTAATGATTGCTAGATTAGCTAAATAATCCGCCATTTCATTGCCCTCCCTAAAAATATATTGAACTTTAACATTTTGTTGTTGTACTTCTTTGATTATTTCATCCCTGATTTCTGCAATTTCTCATGATACTTTTCGTATCTGTCAAATAAGGTTCTTTAGAGTGAGTGAATAAGTTTTAATAACCATATTGTTCTGTAAACTATTCAGTGCACTAAACCTTAAGCCTCTTGTACTGCTCTTGTCTCCGCTTCTATATTCATAGTAATACCAATTTTGTCTGCTTGTGCATATATGAAGTCTCCAGTTTTGTTTCTTATGAAGAAACCATACACGCCCTCCCATGTATATACTTTACTCGCACTATTTATATTACAGTTCAATTTATCTTCCTTTGGTAGCTTTCATTTTACAATCTGGTACTAAATCCTTGGCTTATAAGCTCCAATTATTTTCACATTTCAGGCCAAGATTTCCCATTTATTTTGAACTTTGAATTGTTAACTATAATCAGCAATTAAATGCTCCTTTCCACTTGTTGTACCAACTCATCAAAAGTGGACTCACCCAATGCTTGATATGATTCCTTTTCTTCAACAAATCCACATAATGAGAGTTGACATAACTCTAAAAATGTGCTTGAGTTTTGTAGGAGCTTCCACATACGAGTAGCTCTTTATCATCTTCATCGAATTTCTGCCTTCTGTATCCAAACCTGCTCATGAAACAAAATACTTCCAAAGCTTTTGGGTAATGTTAGATGCTAGAAAAAGATTTGACATTGTTTTTATTTGTTGTGTTCATTCTCATTCTCCTTAATTGTCATTTGTGGCAATCATTCCTTTCCACACCCTCCATAAAAAGAAATTAATCTTGAAAGGCAAGCTTTTTTAATGGAAAAGAACTCTTTGAGTTTCCCATCCATCAAGGTTTATCTTGATTTCCTGTATTCATTAACAGAGAGATAGAACTCACACTATGATCAGTCATTTCTTCAGAAATATATTGTATGAGTTTCCTCCTATCCAACTGATTTTCTATAATGAAATTCACCTCCATCTCCTCCTCTCCCTTTTATTTTCTTCCACATAGTACTGATCCACTTGTTTTGTCCAATCATCTTTCTCCATACACGAGATGCCCCTTGTCGTTGTGCCACAATTTAATGCCATCTTTTTACAATATTTGTTCCACATAAATTCACTCCACAAATAATTAGTGGATGTTCTGAATATCCATCATAATTTAGCAAATAGAGTGTCTGATACATCATGCATCGATCTGAATCCCTCTCCTCCCTCTGATTTTGTTAAGAACATTGTTTCCCATGCAATCTAGTGTTTCCCTTTCTTACTCCTCCCGTGTGACTCCAAAAACTTTGTCATAATCTTATGAATCTGATTTATTACTCCATTAGGAGGATTCATAGCAGACATAAGATAAATACACATTGATTTTAAAACATGAGCCATTAAAACATACATCCCCACCATAAGTCAAAAGTCGATTCTGCCATCTCATCTCTCTTTTGGCAACTCTTTTTTTTTTTTATCATATCTTCAAAGTATGACTTCTTTTTCCTCCCGTAAAAATTGGCATCCAAGATACATAAAAGGATAGACACCTTGTGAGACTTTAGTAGTTCTTTTAATCCTCTAATAAAATAGAATGACAAACCTTTTCATGCTGATATACACAACTCATGTTTAGGTTTATGAGTTGCCCTGATAGATACTCAAATCTCCGCAGAATCTTCATCATTGTTTTCATCAACCTCTTATTCGATGAACAAAAAAGGATTGCATCATCCATATAAGACAAATGATTAATCTCTCTACTCCATTTTGGCATCACAAATCTCTTGAATTCTGAATCCTCATTTAGCTTGTTGCTAGTTGATACATACCTTTGCTTCTATAATGAACAAAGTGGGGGAGAGGGGATCACCTTGCTTCAGTCCTAAGAAGATTGAGAAAAACAAAAGACTAGCCATTAATTAACACGGAGTACTAGTAATTAGATATTAATCTCAACACGATATAAGTAATCCTCTCATCAGACAAAAGTCTTCTCATAACTTGAATAAAAAATATCCCTAACACCCTCATATGCTTCAATCATGTACAACTTCACCACAACATCATGGTATTCATTCCTCTTGTTTATGTCTTTAATTATCTCTTGCCTTTGTAAAATATTTTCAACAATACTTCTTCCTTTCGTAAACCCGACTGATTCTTAGAGATAATATCAGGAAAAACTCGAATTTTTCTTTCATGCAATACCTTTGACAAATCTTATTAGCAAAAAAGCTCAAGTTGATAGGTCATAAATATGAAAATTTAATGACCTTCTCCGGAATTAGAACTACATTCGTGTGAGAATATATTGGTATTTCACCACCACAGAAAATAACCATCACCATCAACCATATACCTTTCTTTATAATCTCCCAACATGTTTGAAAAATTCGTCTGAAAATCCATTTGGCCCACATGCGTTCTCTTTATTCAAGTTGAACACTACTTCCTTAACTACTTCCTCTGTCGGCGCCCTTGTCATTTCAATATTCTATTTATAGTTATATTTTGGCTTGATTCTCATATCTTCGACCCTCTTTAGATTGTTCACTAACATTAACTGCTTCTTCTCCTCTATTTAAAATTGTACGTATCGTGTCCCCTGCTCTGTCTGAATTTCGTTAATCATCGGTTTCCTCATTTCTTTCACAAAGAAATGAAAAAAACCTCTTATTTCTATCTTTTTTAATTAATCATTGCATCCCATTCTTTTGTTTCTTGTAATCCTCTTCTAGTTGATGATATTTTCTTAGAGAATCTTCAGCTTTAGCTAAATTTTATTTATTTGCCATTGAAGGTTTCATTAGCAATATCCTCCATATCTTCAAAGATATATTCTCATATATTTTATTACTTCACTGCATATCGCATACACTATTGTTATGATAATATCAACTTCAAGAAGTCTTTTGCTCCAACTTCATGTTTTTTCATCATTAAATGCTTGACTGCCTGACTTCTTTAACTCCAAGTCTAAAAATTCAAAAATTTCAAGTTAGTTTAGTTAACTAAATTATAAGAATGACACTTAAAACTCAAGAAAAAAAGGTAATTCATATGTCGGTAATTTGTCAATTTATCACTTATACGAGGCTTATGACATTGAGGAAAGAGAAAAGGCTCTCACATAAAGTTTCTCTAGAAGCTCCTCGTTAGAAGATAGGGGTTGTTCAGGTAACTCTTTCCCAAATTCAAGAAGTCCTTTGTTGCATTCCTCCTCAAAACAAAAACACGAGCTAGGAAATCATTGTCTTTTTTCACAGCACACAAAGAACAAGATGAGCACTACAATTTCGAAACCAGGTTTTAAGTCTCAAAAACCTAAAAGAAATCACCAAAGAGTAAAGGGAAAAATTAAAGTGCAGATAGATCTAACAGGTGACATCAGATACTAGTTTCTAAAGAAAAAGTAAGAGAGAAAGAAAAAAAGATGGGTTAGATGAAAAATGGAGCGCATACATCACAAGCAACACATATCTGTCAATGAGTGTGTAGGACTATTTGACAGATCTGCACTGCCTATGGTGTATGCTCCCCATTTTCATATAACCCCTCATTTTCTCTCCGTCTCTCTTACTTGTTCTTTGTAAACTACTATCTGGCTTTAACTTTTAGGTCTTTCTACACTTCAATTTTTTCGTTTGCTCTCTAGTGATTTCTTTTGGGTTTTTGAGAATTAAAACCTGGTTTCAAAATTGCGGTGCTCTTCTTGTTCTTTGTCTGTTGTGAAAAAAAGGAAATGATTTCTCTGACAGGTGCTTCTGTTTCTGAGTACAAATGCAACAAAAGACTTCTTGAAGTTGGCAAATAGCTATTTCAGCATCCCCCCATCTCCTAAAGAGGAGCTTTTGGAGAAACTTGTTGTGAGAGCCTTTTCTTTTTCTTTCCTCAATGTCATAAGCCTTGTATAAGACGTGAGTTGAAAAAATTACCAACATATGAATTACCTTTTTCTTGAGTTTTAAGTGTCTTTGAGTATAATTTATTAACCTAAACTAACTTAAATTGGTGGATTTCAGGACTTAGAGCTAAAGAACTCAAGCGATCAAGTATGATGTAAAAAAGATGGAAGTTGGTGCAAAAGAATAATAAAAGTAAAGATTGAGAAGTCAAAAAAATCATGCCCAAGTTTAGTTTCCATGGAGACGTTTATGAGGGTAGAAGAGCTAGAATTTGGCTAAGTCTGAAAAAGAAAAAAGTATGTCTCCCTCCACGAAGTGAAAATAGGGAGACAAAAATTGGAATATCTCCATGATTTTGCTCCACGAAATTGGCAGCAGAAGGTCATCTTTGTCCAGATTTTGAGAGTTATATCAATATGAATTAGATCATTTTTCTTGGGGTGTTGTTGATTTGAGCAGTCTAGGAGGAGTATCTCTAGTTAACTTTTCAAGGATTAAGAGATTTTTACCATAGAGTTTGCATCTTCTTATTTGTATAATCTTGAACTATGTTTATTATTATATTTCATATGGTATTTTCTTTTTCTAGTATGAGTAGCTTAACCTATTATTTGGAGTTGTAGACTCTTATGACTATTATGTTATTGAATACTATCTTATCTTGCTTATTATTATTTGGGTTGTGATTATCTACTTGTTTACAATCTTATTTGTGAGGTTGAAAATACTAGATTTAGCCCTATATATTTACTTCTTACTCCGAAAGGTGAAAATTGAATTGATCTAGCATTGATTTTCATATCAATGTTATCCATAAATTGTTGTAAATGTATACAATTTGATTTATAATGGATTGTAATGTTTGTTTTGATAATATATGAAACCTACAATTAAAATACCATAATCTATTAAAGATACCATAATTTACAATGGTGGTAAATATGTCAATTTAACAACTTCAATAATAATAAAAAAATGAATCAACAATTCAATTCTGTACAAGAAAGATCAAATAGTTTACAATTAACTATCGTAGGAACAACAATATCATAGCAATTATCAATAATTCTAATCATATTCTGTTATGAACTAAGGCCAACCCAATATGGATGCCAGAGTCATGGAAGTAGTTATTGGGCTGACAAGAGCAATTGGGCCGAGAACAAGCAACAGGGCCAGGCTAATTGTGAATCCGGGTTGAGAAGTCGGTGTGGGAACGGTTCCATCAAAAAGGATAATGGTTATGTGATTTAGGATTATGACAATTATTAAAAAACATGAAAAATAAATAAATAAATACATAAATATATTTTAGCAAAAATAGACACCAAGTTTGAAATTCAACAAAGAGAAAAAAAATTAGAAAGGATGTAAAATGAGAAACGAAAAACTCTAAAAATTTGTATTCTATATATAAGGGGAGGGGGAGTTATCTTTAGATTCATGTAATTTAGTTGAATTATTGTAATTAATCTGTAAATAAGAGTGAAATCATTACTAATTGCAAAACAATTGATTTGAAATTCAAAATATCTTCTAATATAAAAATTAGATTATACAACATTAGATATTTGAGTTAAAGTTGGATAAGATAGATTTCTACGTTTAAATGTGAATTATTTATGTGGATATGGTATCAATAGCAAAGCTGACTCTTTGCTTGTGTAACAATAAAAAATTCCGTAGGCAAACCTAATGGCCTAATGAAATTTTTTATTGTTACATAAGCAAAGAGTTATCTTTGCTATTTATACCATATCCACATAAATAATTCACATTTAAACATAGAAATCTATCATATCCAACTCTAACTCAAATATCTAATGTAGTATAATATAATTAACAGATTAGAAGATATTTTGAATTTCAAATTAATTGTTTTGTAATTAGTAATGATTTCACTCTTATCTACAGAATTAATTACAACAATTCAACTAAATTACATGAATCTAAAGATAACTCCCCCTCCCCTTATATAGAATACAAACTTTTAGAGTTTTTCTTTTCTCATTTTACATTCTCTCTAGTTTTTTTTTCTCTTTGTTGAATTTCAAACTTGGTGTCTATTTTTGCTAAAATATATTTATGAGGTCTCCAGTTTTGTTTCTTATGCAGAAACCATATGCACTCTCCCCTGTATATCCTTTACTCGCGCCATATGTATTACACTTCAATTAATCTTCCTCCGGTAGCTTTCCATTGTACAATCTGGTAGTAAATCCTTGGTTTATAAGCTCCTATTATTTTCACTATTTCAGGCCAAGATTTCCCCCTTTTTTGAACTCTAAATATGTTAACCATCAACTCTGAATTACCATAAATCAAGATTAAGTCACCATAAAAGAAATTCAATCGATGCATAATAATGAAGTACTCATAATCGAAATTAGAGAAGTCAAAGAGGAGATGCTCGAGAGCAGAAGAAGATTCAAAAACCTTTGTGAAATCAAGATCATCTACCTCCATATAGCGACCTTCAAGAGATAGTGTTACTAGATGAAAGACATTCTTTAAAACTAATATAGAATGTGAAATTGAGTGTACATTCTCAACGCGGGGACATTAATTTCAATTGTATCTAAGTTTTCTAAGATAACCAACACCAATTGCTCAAGCAACGGGCAATGATATATTAAACTTTCCAACAGTTCAAAAGAAATTATGACTTCACATAATTCTGAGCTAATTATCCTATTAAATCTTTTAAATGCCGAAGAATGATGTATTGAGCAATTATGAAGACTTAATTAGATGCCTCAACTGCGAACATGTGAACATGTAAAAACTGAAGAAGGCAATTTGTATGGATTTTCGAATGAAAAGGTAAAGAACAAGATGTTAAATGCCATTTCTAGAGAGGAAATAAATGACGTTGTCAATCTCACGAGAATTTTCAAAATTAACAATGTCCAGGATAAACTTAGTAATGGATCCCTCGTGAATAGTCAACAACTGGCAAATAATCTTTTGAAATTTAACGGTAGGGTATAGTTGATATTGATTTGCTTATATAATATTAGCAGAAAATAAAAAAAATTAATGTATACGTAGATAATCTTATAGGCATAAGTGACTCACTTTTTTTTATTAGACTTAGTTAACTAAGATGTGACTATTTGTAAAAAAATTTATAAGATACGACTATTTGTAAAAATTTTTTATAAATAATTACAACGTGTCGTTTTTATTTTTCCTCTCCCTCCCTGATTTTTCATTTTATCTATATCTCTTAAAAAATATTTTTTTCAATACAAGGAGCTCACAAGGTACGATATATTTTACTTGCATTGGAGGTTTTAAATTTTATCATAAATTTTAATTAGGATTTAATTTGTGGTTTTTTTTTTGGGCAACTTTCACATATAGCAAACAAAAAATTCATATTTGTATGCTATAGCAAAGTTTGCATAATTGCGCTCCATAGCAAACATAAAACTGTATAATTCGCTATACATATACAATTGTATAATTCGCTGGCCTAAATTGTATAATTCGCTGGCCTATTTCGCTACAATTGTATAATTCGCTATCCTATTTCACTGCGATTGTATAATGCACAATTGTATAATTCGCTGCCTATTTCGCTGCAATATTTTTATAAAATTTGCTTTGCATACAGTTGAATCGAATTAAAATGTATGTATATTGCATAATTATAAATGTATAGCATGAAGATATATGTTTTTCTCTCGCTTTATACAAAAACAGAAACACAATATATACACTTCTGTTGTATAAAGCTAGAGAAAATTGTATTTCACTGCAATTGTATAATTCGTTGGCCTTTTTCTCCGCAATATTTAAAGTAAAATGTTTATAAATTGTATAATTAAATGTATAACACGAAGATATATATTTTTGCATGTGTATATACAATTTTCTCTCGCTTTATACAAAACAGAAACAGAATTTATACACTTCTGTGTATAAAGCGAGAGAGGCGAGCGAGAATGGAGAGTGGCGAGCGAGATTTTTGGGAGAGAGACGCCTGACAAACTTTAACTAACGTTCGCTATGGAGCACAATTAAATCAACCCCTAGCTACTCCATTTATTTTAGGTTATTAGTTTGCTATTATATACAATTTTCCTTTTTTTTCTTTTTTCAGAAGTTGATATTTATTTTGTTTGAAATTAGATCACTATTTAGCATCATTAGTATACTAACAAGGTTTTATAACCATTTTTGTGAAGATTGCAGAGGTAACAGGTTATTATGATTGTTTTATACGTAGAATAGTATGTGTAGTAAAATAATTATATTAATTGTGGATTTGTGGTATGTTAGATTCTCATGTAATTATTGTTCACCATCTTAGTTGTAGATTCAGATTTGAAAATATCCTAACCTACTTGGAACATATATATATCGTGTTGTGCGACGTATTTAAACACATGTAATTACTTCTTTAATTTGTTTATAATCACATTTAAATATAGTATGAAGGTTTAGACTTTGCATTATTTTAATATAAATTATTTTACACATACAAATAAATAAAGATTTTATTCATGAATAATAATATACATAGTGTTATAAGTAAATAAAAATTGTATGAGTTTTCCGTGACCGAGAG
The DNA here is from genome assembly GCA_032847665.1 of Solanum chilense. Classification (NCBI taxonomy): domain Eukaryota; kingdom Viridiplantae; phylum Streptophyta; class Magnoliopsida; order Solanales; family Solanaceae; genus Solanum; species Solanum chilense. The sequence continues at coordinate 7,290,225 of CM064971.1, read as the reverse complement.
GTATAGCAAAAAGTTTGCTTGTTTAAAATTAATGTAATTCTTTTAAATTTAAGTTTATTTCACAGAATAAAAATAAAGTTAAAATTGTTTGTGCATAAATTACAAGAAAAATGAAAAAAGAGTATAAAATAAAAATAAGTGAACATGTTTTTACAAAAATAATATAGATTTACAATAAAAGAATTATATTTAGAATTCTATGTTGAGAAAAAAAAGTTAAAAATAAATAAATTATGTAATATAGTTTGTTAGTTCGGATTAAAGAAGTTATTTTACATTTCAATTGAAATGTACATTTTTTTAAATTATTTAAGTTAACCAGTAAATTATAAGTAAGCAAATAAATTATGTAATATAGTTTGTTACTTTAAAATTATATATATATCTTTTAGTAGCTATATTTTTTAAAAATATTATTAAGGGAAAACGGATCCTTAAGCCAAGTAATGGTAAAACAAAACAAAAAATCAAATTGACATTTTCCGTTTTTACATTTCATTTTTTATTAAAATTGTCTTCTCATAATATCCGTGCAAAACATATCATATGTATAAAAAAACCAATTACTTTGAACGGGAGCAACCAAATTAATTGATTTTTGGAAATAAATTTAGAACAATATAATCCAACTAAAAAAATTATATAGTAATAAAATATTATATAATTATTTTAAATATCATACAATTGATATATTTTTTTTAAAGAAAAAATTATAAAATTTAAAAGAATATTTGTAATTTTGAATAATTTATAAAATAAATAAGTAAATGAAATAATATAAAAAATTATTGTCAAATTTAAATAATGAAATAAGTTTATATATTAATTAATTTGCATAAAAATTCTATTATTACCTATTAAATGAAGAGATTTTACAAATGAACAGCCACAATTGATGAATTACAGAATACACAAAAAATGCGCCGATCAAGTATACTTAGGTCAAGTAATATTCAATGGTCTTATATATTCATGCCATGTGAACTATATAGTAATTTATGATTGAGATCCATTTAAATTATACATTATTAATTATAATAACAAAAACAAAAAAGTTGTCAACTTTTTAATTTTTTTAAACTATGAAATAAAGCAATTATGTGTATCCAAACTAATATTTTCAAGGAAAAAAAAATTAAGATTGACGGGATATACAAACTTTCTGACTTTTTACACGACAAACTTGTTCATGAGTAATTTCACACATGTTTTCTCTAAATTCTGATGTAATCTCCAAGAATAGATCAAATTTAAAAGGAAAAATGATCAAATATGCCCCTAAACTATTCGAAAAGATCTAGATATACCCCCGTTTAAAGTTTGGTCCATTTATACCCTCACAAAATAGAAATGGAAAATGTATGCAACAGTTCATCCATTTTAAAACTTAGCACGAAAACTACCCCTTTTGATCAAATTTATACGCAATCCTTTTTATCTAGACATCAATGCTAATCCAAATATCGAGAAATTAACATGAAAGCAGAAAGACCATAAAGTATATGTGATATTTATAGTAAGTCCATATGACCCCATACATTTTGTATGTATTGAACGGGATCGAGTAGATATAGTTGTTTTAGACTGACTAACAAAAACATATTTCTAAATTAAAGAATGTACTTATATTCTTATAACTATTATGATCTGTATAAATTAATTATCGTTTCGATTTATTAAAATGTGAGATTCTGAGATGGGTCAATATGTCTGGTAAGTTGGATGATAATAATATATATTGGTGAAATAATAAGTTAGTTGATGGCATCCATGTCTCTTTATAGAGATTGATTGACATGCCTTTTTGAGAAACTTATAAGTTTTCATCGTGTCAAATCTTGCAAGTTGATTTATGAATCCGACACATGAAATAAGTTAAGTAGTGCTCTAAAGGAAATTAATCATTAAGTTAAATTCGTCAGCAATTTAATTTATTAATTAGTATCAGAAATCTTAACATGGGAAATTACACAAGTGTTTAATGGGGAATTACGAAATAGAGGAGTGCAATTATGAATTTCTAGTGGAATGATTTGTAATTTATTATGGTAAGAATAATTCAAATTAATTATTTGGAATTATTTCCATAATAAGAAGCCTCGGTAATTAATTCTATGGTCCTTATAGTGCCCATATTTAACTAGAATTCAGAATTCTATTTCTATGTAAAAAGGAAGAATAATATGGGTTTTTCTAGTTCTCTAGAAAAACTAGTTTTTCTAGTCCTTTTTGGATTAGGAAGACATCTCTATAAATAGAGATTCTCCTAACCTAGCAAATAGAGGAATTAGTTTTCTATTCGATACTTGCACAACCAAGTATTGAGAGTTTCGGATGTGACTTGGGATCACTGTAGAAGACCATAACTATTGTTTATCTTATTGATTCGCTTGAAGGTCTGTCTATCTTGTAGATTCGCTTGAAGGTATTTGTTCACGCTTCAAGAGGTATTTATCGAATTAAATTTCAGTATGTTTATGTGTTCTAGCATGATATATGTTTTAGCATAAACGGTATTGGTTATCTATTATTCATATAAATAGTAAAGATCTTGATATGCTTCCGTTGTACATATAGTTTTCCAACATCATATGAGTGAGATAATGGCCAGAAATAAAAATTTAAATGACAGTTTAGGCTCCAAACCGAACAATGACAATCAAAGGTTTTACAAAAAATGATTAACCCTCACCTCGTAATCTAAGAAAATTGATATTCTGCAGATTAATACATTCAGACAGCCTAGGACAATATATATTCATCCTTGGAAAGGGGACTATACAACATCTGTGCAAAAAACTAGTTCATAGAAGGCGAGTAGAATCTTAGTGTGAATTAAACAAGATATCGAACTAAACCAAAAAGATATTCAACATGAACGACTCGCTGGAAGAGACATCAAGCAATCATATCAGTGAAACTCAAAGTGGAACCCAAAAGCAACCCAGTAGAGTAGACTATACTTACTGAGCAGATATTCATAGGAAAAGGGAGACTGATACAAATAATTAAAACAAAAAAAAGTGACATATTCTTAACATCAACATTTCCACAAAGATTCAACCTATGATATTGAAACAAAATACAAGAGGAAAGAAAGATTACCTTTTTCCGGGCAGCACTAAGACGACGAGCTTAACTACGAAGAACTTCCACTACTGTGAGACGATTTTGATGATCTCCGAAAAATAAAACAACTTTAAATTTGAATAAAAGAAGCTCAAACTCTCTGTTATGTTTTTACTGCTTCAAGCTATGTTTTTATTTTTTTGTCTCTGTAACTATCCCTTATCAAGTATTTTTTTTTTCCAAAAAGAGTCCTCCCTAGATGTTAATGGAAGGAGAGTATATATAGGAAGAGAATTGACTCCATTAGAGAGGAAAACGGGCAGATTTTGAATGAGTTCGAATTTCAAATTTGATTTCTTTGCTTTTTGGCAATAAAGGATGAGATTGAAAATCCCTCAAAACGCGGAAAGAGAACGGCGAAGTGATCATCTAGGACACTAGGTTATGACTTCTACAAGTAGGTCACGTTTTGGATGAGTAACAGAGATTTGTTAGCCGCGATTTGGTGGGATTTTGCTCATTGTTCTCGCGTGAAGAAGACGACCGAGACAGGGTAGCTATTGCGTGAACAAATTCTTTAACCTTAATTATTTTTCTATAAGTACCTCATTATGAGTTCGAAAAAGGGAAAAAATAAGACGGCAACATTTGTTAGCCTTTTCATGGATTGAGTATACCAACTATTTCTAGATCTGCTTCGGTAACATAAAATATTATAAGTTTCTTAAACTCCTATTTATAAATATCCTAGATGTTAAGTCAACGAGGATGAAATTCTCTCATTGAAAATTAACTGTTGAAAGGAAACAATCTCTTAAAATTTTAATCTCTGGTCTTTTTAATTCCCCTTTTGTTATTTCACATAAAGAAGCCTCAATTATTGAATAATATTTTTACGCTCTGATACCATGTTAAAAATAATAGTTTTTTGTACAATATATATAAGATGTAGTCTATATAACCCATACAAGATATCTATTACATATATAACTTTAGGCTATGATCTTTAATTTCATAAATTTAAGAAGGGATTCTTATAATCTCGTCATAAGATCTTTAATTAAAACTCATTATTATTATAGTTCATGTCAATAATTTTGTCATTTTTTAAAATTTATATTGTCCAATATTTTTAATCATATTTTTTAAAATTTAAATTACGTGAAATTGAACAAAAATATTTTCCTGTAATAGCTTTGTGACACTCCAAATCAAGATAAGAATTTTACATCGTCAAAATAGAAGAGATACATTAATATATAGATAAGCAGACCTTACAAATTAGTGACACGTTTTAATGTTGTATGAATCTAGATAAGAGTGGTCAATATCAGTAGCAGAGTGTAGGACTATTTGACAGATGTGCGCTGTCTATGGTGTATGCACTCTATTTTTCTTATAACCCCTCCTTTTCTCTCTGTCTCTCTTACTTGTTCTTTGTAAACTACTATCTGACGTTATATTTTAGATCTTTCTACACTTCCATTTTTTCCTTTGCTCTCTCGTGATTTCTTTTTTGGTTTTTGAGACTAAAAACTTAGTTTCAAAGTTGCGGTGCTCTTGTTGTTCTTTGTCTGCTGTGAAAAAAGGAAATGGTTTCCCTAACATGTGATTCTATTTCCAAGTAGGAATGCAACACAAAACTTCTTGAAGTTGGCACATAGTTGCTTCAACGTACCTTTTCTTCTAAAGATGAGCTTTTGGAGAAACTTGATGTGAGAGTCTTCTCTTCTTCATTTCTCACTGTCATAAGCCTTGTATAAGACGTAAGTTGACAAACTTACCGACATATGAATTGCCCTTTTTATTGAGTTTTAATGTCTTTGAATATAATTTAATAACCTAAATTAACTTAGATTTGTGAATTTCAGGACTTGGAGCTAAGAAAGCCAAGAAATCAAGTATTTGATCAAAAATGATGAAAAAAAAGATAAAAATTAAGAGCAAAAGAATATAAAAAGTAAAGATTAAGAATTAATCACAAAAATAGTGCCCAAGTTTAGTTTTGTGGATCCGTTTATGAGGGTAAAGGATCATGAATTTGGCTAAGTCTAAAAAAGGAACAAGTTTGTCTCACCCCACGAAATGAAAATGGGGAGACGAAAATTGGAATGTCTCCACGATTTTGCTCCACAAAATTGGCAACAGAAGGTCATCTTTGTCCATATTTTGAGAGTTATATAAATAGGAATTATGTCATTTTTCTTGGGGAGTTGTTGATTTGAGTAGTCCAAGAAGATTACCTCTAGTTAACTTTGCAAGGATTAAAATATTTTTACCATAGAGTTTGCATCTTCTTATTTGTTTAATCTTGAACTGTGCTCATTATTATATTTCATATTGTAACTTCTTCTAGTATGAGTAGCTAAACCTATTATTCGAGGTTGTAGACTCTTCTAAATTTTATGTGGTTGAATACTTGGTTATTTTGCTTATTATTATTTGGGTTGTGATTATCTACTTTTTTTACCATCTTATTTGTGAGGTTGCGAACACTAGATATATCTCTATATATGAATTTCTTGCTCGGAACGTTGAAACTTGAATTGGATCTAGCATTGATTTTCATATCAATGTTATCCATAAATTGTGGTAAATATATACAATTTGATTTATAATGGATTGTAATGTTTGTTTTGATAATATATGAAACCTACAATTAAAATACCATTTCTTCATATTTGATCTTGGTAGCCTTTGTTTGTGAAGTACACCAGTGTGTGGAAATCTTGGAGGTAGCTATCTGGGGGTGTGAAATATGAACACATTTCCTCCTATCCTTCTTTAGGATTTCACTTCCCCCTTTTAGATTTGACCTTGCTTTAATTTCTTTCCCTCCTTTGAATTGTTCCAGTTTAATTTGATCTTTAAGCGCTCTTCTACTTTGAATGGAGTTGAACTCCATGCTTTCTTGTTAGAGATGATATTGTACCCCTGCTTGTTTGGTGAATTTTTTTGCGTATTAATGTATATTCGTTAGAGACTTTTAAATGTAGTTGTAATGACCCCTCATGTGAGGGCGTTCTCTTATGTAATTATTTCTGGATCACCCATTCACTTACAGATTAAGAATCTAATTCTGATTTGTCATGTGGTTTTATGTATTTTGTTTTTATCCCGATGGATGACATCTATGCTTTGTCAATATTAATGATGCGGTTTCTTCGTTTTGGTAATTCCTCGAACTCTCTGAGTTCTTTTTTTTCTATGCTAATGATTGCTAGATTAGCTAAATAATACGCCATTTGATTGCCCTACCAGAAAATGTACTGAATTGTAACATTTTGAAGTTGTGCTTCTCTGATTATTTCATCCATGATTTCTCCAATTTCATATTGTACTCTCTATGTGTGTTGAATAATTTTGTTTAGAGTGAGTGGATTAGTTTTAATAACCATGTTCTGTAAACTATTCATTGCACTAAACCTTAAGGCCTCTTGTATTGATCTTGCCTTCGCTTCTATATACATAGCAATACCAATTTTGTCTGCTTGTGCATAGATGAGGTCTCCAGTTCTTTTTCTTATGCAGAAGTCATACACACTCTCTCCTGAATTTTCTTTACTCGCACCATCTGTACTACACATTGATTGATCTTCCTTCGGTAGCTTCCATTTACAATCTGGTAGTAAACCCTTGGATTATGAGTTCTATTATTTTCACCATTTCAGGCCGAGTTTTCCCAGTTATTTTTGACTTTGAATTGTTACTTTCACCGGCAATTAAATGCTCATTTCCACTTGTTGTACCAACTCTTCAAAGGTGGACTGACATCCATCTTGATATGGTTCTTTTTTCTTTAACAAATTCCACACAATGAGAGTTGGCATAACTCTAAAAATATGTTTCAATTTTGTAGGAGCTTCCACATACCACTAGCTCTTGATCATCGGCATCAAATTTCAGCCTTCTGTGTCCAAACCTGCTCATGAAGCAAAATACTTCCAAAGCTTTTGGGCAATGTTAAATGTTAGAAAAATATTTGACATTGTTTCCATTTGTTGTGTCTCATAACACCAACACCAGGAGGCAATGTTAATTCTCATTCTCCGTAAATTGTCATATGTGGCAGTCCTCCCTTTCCACGCCCTCCATAAAAAAAAATTAATCTTAAAAGGCAAGCTTTTCATCCAAATCATATCATATGTATCCTCATTCTCCTTTTTCTATCTCATTAAACTCAAGCCGATTAACTGAAAAAGAACCCTTTGAGTTGCCTATCCACCAAGGTTTATCCGGATATCCTATATTCCATCACTCTTTTTACAACTTTCTTTATCAGCTCTTCAAAATATGACTTCTTTTCCCTCCTGTAAGAATTTGGACATCCAAGATATGTAAAAGGAAAGACACCTCGTGAGACTCCAGTACAGAATAAAGAGCCTTTTCATGCAGGTATACATATCTTTTGTTAAGGTTTATGAGCTACTCTAACACATTCATATCTCCGAGAAATCTTCATTATTTTTTTTCATTGACCTCTTATGCCATGAACAAAAAGGGATTGCATTATCCGCATAATACAAATGATTAATCTCTCTACTCTATTTAGGCCTCCCAGATCTCTTCACTGCTATGATGAACACAGTGGGTTAGAGGGGATCACCTTGCTTCAGTCCTAAGAAGATTGAAACAACCAAAAGTCTGGCCATTAATTAACACGGAGTACTAGTTATTAGATATCAATCTCCATACCATATAAATAATCCTCTCATCAAACCCAAATCTTCTCATAACTCGAATCAAAAGTACCCGTGACACCCTATCATACACTTAAGTCATGTCCAACTTCACCGCAACAATATGGTATTCATTCCTCTTGTTTATATCTATAATTATCTTTTGCCTTTGAAAAACATTTTCAGCAATGCTGCTTCCTTTCATAAAACCCGATTGACTCTCAGAGATAATATCAGGTAGAACCCAATTTATTCTTTTATGCAGTTGCTTTGACAAATCTTATTAGCAAAAGAGCTCAAGTTGATAGGTCGGAAATCTTAAAAAATTTACTGACCTTCATTGAAATTAGAACTATATTCATGTGAGAATTATATAGGTATCTCACCACCACAAAAAATAAACATCACCATCAGCCACATATCTTTCCTTATAACCTCTCAACATGTTTGAAAAAATTCTTCTAAAAATACATTAGCTCCACATGCGTTCTCTTTATTCTAGCTTAACGCTACTTCCTTAACTTCTTCCTCTGTAGGCGCTCTTGTCATTTAGATATTCTATTTTGTAGTTATACATCTTTCGACCATTGCTTGATCCTCATATCATTGACCCTCTTTAAATTGTTCCCTAATATTATCTGTTTCCTCTTCTATGTTTTAAGTGACACGTATCGTATCCCCCGCTCTGTCTAAATTTTGTTAATCATCGGTTTCCTCATGCCTTTTAGATATGAATGAAAAAACTTTATATTTCTATCTCCTTCTTTGAAATATTAAATCCCATCCTTTTGTTTCTAGTAATCCTCTTCTAGTTGATGATATTGTCTTATAAGAGCATATTCAACTTTAGCTAAATCTTTTTTATTTGCCATTGAAGGGTTCATTAGCAATATCCTCCAAAGTGTCTATCTTCAAAAGAATAATCCCATATATTTCTTTACTCCACTACATCTCACATACACTATTGTTTTGATAATATCCAACTTCAAGAAGTGTTTCGCTTCAACTTTCTTTTTTTTCATCATTCTTGATCAAATACTTGATTGCGTTGATTTCTTTGGCACCAAATCCTTAAATTCACCAATTTAAGTTAGATTAGATTATTAAATTATACTATAGACACTTAAAATTTAAAGAAAAATACTAATTCATATGTTGGTAATTTGTCATTTTATCACTTATACGAGGCTTATGACATTGGACAAAGAAAAAGAAGTCTTTCACATCAAGTTTCTTTTGTTATAAGATGGGGGGTTGTTCAAGCATCTCCATCCCAACTTCAAGAAGTCTTTTGTTGCATTCCTCCTCAAAAAAGAAGTTTTCCCTTTGTTCTTTAGTGATTATTTTGTTTTTTTGATACTTAAATATTGCGGTTCTCTTCTTGTTATATGTATTGCGATGAAAAATGAAATGGTTTCTTTGACACGTGCTTCTGTCTCTGAGTAGGAATGCAATGAAATAACTATTGAAGTTAGAAAATAGATGCTTCAACATCCCCCATCTTCTAAAGAGGAGCTTCTGGAGAAACTTGATAAGAGAGCCTTAATTTCTTCTTTCCTCAATGTCATAAGCCTTGTATAAGACGCAAGTTAACAAATTACAACCATATGAATTACCTTTTTTCTTGTGTTTTAAGTGTCTTTTGAGTATAATTTAATAACATAAACTAACTTAAAATGGTGATGTAGGATCTCCCAACTAAAAACAGACTAGAAGTAAGTGTAAAATAAGGAAATAGTTACTTTTGGTAAGTATAAGGAAATCTGGAATTTTGAATTAAGTGAAATATAATTTTGTGGTCATCTTCAAAGGATCATAACTACTAGATCAAGATGAGTTAGGTGTAGTTCCATATATGGTTTTAAACCTATTGTATCTTTCCAACGCGGCCAAGTTTACGCGATTCCGAGTTCATAGGAGTGAGTTATGCCTTTCGGAAGTTGGTTTGTTTGATTAAGGAAATTCAGTCCGAATTTGGTAAGGGAAAATATATCTTTTTCTTACCTAATTATATTAATTCGTTTTAGGGATTAATTGGGGTAAGAAAAGACTTTGTTCAACTTAGAAAGATTTAAAATTCACGCTAGGGCTTGGAGAAAAGAGAAAATAGGAGAAACCAAGAAATTGCCAAGAACATTCAATCTTTATGTGTAGAATTCAAAGGCGGTGATCCCTAAAAAGGTAAGTGAGATCATATAGCATTAAATTAATTCACCACGCGCCAATCATGCTTCAGTTCAGCGAATTTAAGTCTTTGAATGTTAAGGAAGTGAGTTATTGAAGAACATTATTGAAAATTTTGTTAAGTTCTTGATGGTTGTGTTGTTGAAGTTTCTTGATGATTTTATTCATGTTTCCGGATGAACTTTTGAGTATAATCTATTGTATGTTTAGTTTACTAATGATCCTAAGAGTTTGGAGAAAGAACCATGGAATTTAGAGGGTTTGGAGATAAAAAACAAAGGAGAAAAGTCGGAGGTTTTCTGGGTAAGACTTGGGGAGACGCGCTTTCCAGAGCATCACAAAAGTCCCCCAGACTTTTGGCCTATGATGCATCGCGCCATAAAAACCTCTCTAAAGTTTGAGGGCAGGCGCCCCACGCCTCTCAGAGCGCCAAGGACGCCAATTCTCCCCATTCTTCCCCCATCTTTATGTACTAGTTCCTTAGTGATGTACCTATGTTTCCTAGTTGATTTGAACATTCTAAGGTATATATAAACATCATGAAATCATCTATAAACATGAGACCATGAACCTTGAATCCATGATCCAATTCATGAAAAAGTAATATCAAAGTCAAAAAAGTTAAGAGTCAAGTCAAAACAAAGTTCTTAAAAGTTTTCAAGTCTTTAGCAATACTTTAACTTTGTTTTAAGACTCCAATCTCAAGTTAATTAAAAAGTGAAGAGTTGATTTCATTTCTTCAAAAGAGTATATCAGGTTTATGTATTCCAAAGAGTAAATGTTTTTCTTATTCAAATAAGATAGGAAGCTGAGATTTCCAAAGAGATTTTGAGCTATTTTTCATAAAAGGTAATTGCTTTCTAAATAAAGAAAGAGGGGAAACTTTGATTTCCAAGGTAGCCTTTGAGCTAAGTATTTTGAGCACTACTCTCAAAATCATAGAAAGAAGTGTGTTTTAAAAACATACGAGCTAGTATATTTTGGGAGTAGTATTAAATACCGATATGGGGGAGAGTTCAGATAACTCACAACCCCCATAAACCATGTAGCCGTGGTCATACTTTTTAGATGATTCCTTTAGTGCCTTTTAGCATAGACTAGTGGATCCACTTATTAATTCAGGTTCTATATTAATGGCAAGGTATAGGACAGCCCTGGCAGCATGAGGCAAAACGATGTATCATCACTATAGCTTTTAAGTGATGATAATCAGTTAGAGAAACTCCACAGAAGTTTAAATAAATTTTATGTACACCATTATTTGTATTTTTACATATATCTCAGAGTTATATTATATGTTTGCATACATACAGAGTTGTCATAATGTTTTAAACAACTTTTCCTTATAATGTACTTGATTTAAATTGCATTATATTGAAATGATTTCAGTCTTGCAGACATGAGTTGAGCCAAGTAAGTTCTTCAGATTTTCCTTTGAAGCCGATGTAAATTTTAGCATTCTAACTCGCATTCTCGTACATTCTATGTACTGATGCCAGTTTGTTTGAATCGTATTTTGATGTAGACACATGTAACTAGGATCGGCATACGGCGCACCGTTGATCCGGTGAGCAACTCAAAGTCAGTTGGACAGCCTCCTTACATTCTGGAGGACATCTTTTATCACCTGCTTTTTGCTTTTCAGTTGTTAGGATGATTGGGGGTCTTGTCCCAACATCCCTCTTGGTTTTAGAGGCTTCACAGACATATAGTATTAGTTCTTTAGTCTTATTCATCTCAATTGTAAACGTTTAAGACATGTGTTTCCATTTTGTCTAAGTTATTACGTTTAAGTTATTTCATGAGTTTTATCTCTTGTGTTTAAGTCTCCCGCTGAGTTAAGTAAGCTAGGCCAAGGGTTCTCTTGGGGCCAGGAATGGTTTTTGAGTGCCAGTCCGCCTAGGGTGTAGGCTCGGGGCATGAAATGTGAGTTTCAGGACTTGGAGATAAAGAAGCCAAGCAAACAAGTATTTGATCAAGAATGATGAAAAAAATAAGGAAGTTGGAGCAAAATAATAAGAAAAGTAAAGATTGAGAAGTCACAAAAATTGTGCCCAAGTTAAATATCCGTGGAGCCATTTATGAGGGTAGAGGAAGTTGAATTTGGCTAAGTCTGAAAAAGGAACAAGTTTGTCTCTCTCCACAAAATGAAAATGGGGAGACGAAAATTGGAATGTCTCCAGGATTTCGCTCCACGAAATTGGCAGCGGAAGGGTATCCGAATTTTGAAAGTTATACAAATATGAATTAGATCATTTTTCTTGTTGATTTGAGTAGTCTAGGAGGAGTATCTCTAGTTAACATTGCAAGGATTAAGAGATTTTCACCATAGAGTTTGAAACTTCTTATTTGTTTAATATTGACTATTTATTATTATATTTCATACTGCATTTTTTCTTCTAGTATGAGCAGCTAAACCTATTATTCGGTGTTTTAGACTCTTATGACTTTTATGTGATTGAATACCAGGTTATCTTGCTTATTATTATTTGGTTTGTGATTATCTGCTTGCTTACATTCTTATTTGTGAGGTTGCAAACACTAGATTTAGCCCTATATATTCATTTCTTTACTCGGAAGGGTGAAAATTGGATTGAATTTTTAACAACCATCCAAAACAAGGTGTAAAGAAGAAAATCTAAAACAGCGAGAAAGGGCAAACAGTGAGAGAGAGGTGAATTATATATGTATATCAGTTAGATAATTCTATATTATGCATATTTATTTGTACATGTCAAATGAGATTGGGAGAGGAAGGAGAGAGGAGAGCGAGATTGGGAGAGGAGGAGAGAGGCGAGAGAAATTGAGAGAGATGAGAGAGGCAGCGAGTGCGAGAGAGGTGAAGTGTATATGTATATCAGTTAGATAATTATATATTAAACATATGCATTTGTATATATGGCTAGCGAGATTGGAAGAGGGAGGAAATAGGTGAGCGAGATTGGGAGAGGGAGAGAGAGGCGAGCGAGAGAGGGCAGAGAGTGGAAGAGATGTGAATTGTATATCGGTTATATATTTGTATATTCTGGCAAATTATTCATATACAAATGTAGCTAATTACACAAACTCAAAGTCAGTCCACATAATTGATGTTTAATGTTAGTTGTGACTCACGAGTGGTAATTATAACAAACTATAACTATGATGAGTAATTAAGTAGTATAAGTTTTCTTAACCGCGTAATTTTTCCAATAATATATGGGTCAAGTTTTTGGTGAAATTACACCTTGTGTTTTGGTTCAAGTATTCTAAGAATATTTGACTATTTAAAAAATATATGATTTATACTCATATATAAGTTCTAAAACTATTAGAAATACTTAAATATTTGTATTATATATTTATAGTTAATATGATCAATTAAAAAGTAACCTTATAACATAATTGAAAACAATCAACAACCATAAAATAACAATATATGCAAGAGCAATACATTAATCGCATATTCAAACTTGTCATGATTCGGTTATAATTATAGCCCATTAAAGCAAATTGTTCTTTTTTCTCAATTTATCACTCAAATTAGAACTCAAACTTTTCCGGAGGAGTTAGCAACAAATATTAATTGGACTTAATAAGTAATGGGTATTTTTTATGAAATATAAAAGTTTGGGGTAATTTTTGAATTTTCTAAAATTCTCAAGTATTAGAACTTGGCTCGAATACTAGTTTTTTCTTCTTCTAGTATTTAGGAACTTGGAATGCTTGACAAATATTGTGCCAAGTTATATGACAAACACCACTTCCCAAAGATTTTCCAAGTATTCTTAGGCCAAACAAGTCAGTATTTCTTTTCTTGAAAAAAATAAATATTTTTTCACCTATAAATAGAATTTAATTGAACACACAAAATAAAGTAATTTTCTTGAAAAAATATGATATATAGGGATAAGTGTATGCATGTGAATGTATCTTTCTCAATATATATATATATATATATATATATATATATATATATATATATATATATATATATATATATATCTGCATATTATGGTTTAATCAAGAATTTACCAATTATAATTTGTATAACCACATTAAATGGTGCATATTATGGTTAAAATATGGTGTCAAGTTCAATATGATTGGTAAAATAAGGTCTACATCAAGATATACGCTATAAACTTACCAAAAAAAACACCAAATATGTAAAATTATCAATTTAACTAGATGACGGTATATATTATGTTTAAACTATGGTGTAAAGTGCAATATGATACAAAATACATAATTTAAACCAATCTACACACCATAGTTTGATCAAGAATTTACCATTTATTTTGTACAACCAAATTAATTAGAATTTGTGTACATTATTATTTAACATTGATTTTCAGATCAATATTATCCATAAATGGTGGTAAATATATACAATTTGCTTTATAATCGATTGTAACTTTTGCTCAGATTATATATATAAAACCTACCATTAAAATATCATAGTCTATAACTGATACTAAATGTTTCGTTTCAACAACTTCAGCAATAAAAATTAAATCTACAATTCAAATCCGTAAAAGAAAGATGAAATAATTTACAACTAGATATCGTAGGAACAATAATACCATAACAATTATCCATACTTCTGATCATATCCTCGTAATTTTTTTTAATCAAATTTTTGTTGGGCCCGTGACCATTATAAATTGACAAGCAAAATAGGTCTGGCAAAATGGCCCCAATAAGAAATAAAATGCAAGAAAATATCTCATCCAGCCCAAAAAGTAACCCTATAAACTTCCGCCTCATTCTCACTTTTCTTTGTTATCCTTGTCGTCCATATGCTCATATTCGGCGATCGTTAGTACCTCCAACTTCGTCGTCTTCTCCTATGGGTTTGGTTCCTTCTTACTCCTCCCTTCCTTCACTTTCTGTCGCTTAGCATTCACTAATAAAAGGTAACTCTTCTTAATTCCTTTGTTTTTCCTCTTTATCCATTTCTTGATATTTAATCTGTGATTGCCTTTGTTTGTGAAGTGAAGTCCACTAGTGTGTGGAAATATTGGAGGTAGCTATCCGGAGTGTGCAATAAGAACACAGGTTCCTTCTCTCCTTCTTTTGGATTGCACCACCCTTTAGATCTGACCCTTCTTTAATTTCTTTTCTTCTTGTCCTTTGAACTGTTCGAGTTGAATTTTTGCTTAAGCGCTCTTTTACTTTGGTTTCGAGCTGACCTCCATGCTCTCTTGTTAAAGATAGTATTGTACCCCTGTCTGTTTGGTTAAAATTTTTGCATGCTAATGTAGATTACTAAGAGCTTTGTAAATGTAGGTGTAATGATACCCCATATGTGGGAGTTCTCTTATGTAATTATTTATGTTGCACCCCTTCCCTTCCAGATTAAGAACCTGATTGTGATTTTCCACGTGGTTTTACTGTTCTATCTATGTCTGTTGAATTATGTTCTTTAGATTGAGTGAATCAGTTTCAATAACCATGTTCTTTAAACTATTCATAGCACTAAACCTTAAGGCCTCTTTTATTGCTCTTGCCTCCACTTCTATATTCATT
Source organism: Solanum chilense (assembly GCA_032847665.1). Taxonomy (NCBI): domain Eukaryota; kingdom Viridiplantae; phylum Streptophyta; class Magnoliopsida; order Solanales; family Solanaceae; genus Solanum; species Solanum chilense. The sequence continues at coordinate 7,274,782 of CM064971.1, read as the reverse complement.
GCAATACCAAGTTCACCTGCTTGCGCATAGATAAGGTCTCTAGTTTTGTTTCTTATGCAAAAAACATATGCACTCTTTCCTCGAATTCCTTTATCGCACCATCTATATTACATTTCTATTGATCTTCCTTTGGTACCTTGCATTGTATAATCTAGTAGTAAATTCTTGACTTATAAGCTTCTATTATTTTCACTATTTCGGGCCAAGATTTTCCAGTTATTTTGAATTTTGAATTGTTAACTATCACCAGCAATTAAATGCTCATTTCCATTTGTTGTATTAACTCTTCAAAGGTAGACTAACCTCCATGCTTAATAGGGTTCCTTTTCTTCAACAATTTCCACGTAATGAGAGCTGACATACTCTAAAATATGTTTGACTTCTGTAGGAGCTTTCACATACCACTAGCTCTTGATCATCTGCATCAAATTTCTGCCTTCTATTTCCAGACGTACTCATGAAGCAAAACACTTCTAAAGCTTTTGGATAATGCTAGATGTTAGAAAAAGATTTGACATTTTCCCCATTTGTTGTGTCTCATAACACAAATATCAAGAGTTAATTATAATCTCATTCTCCTTAAATTGTCATCTGTGGCAATCCTCCCTTTCCACGCCCTCCATAAAAAAGAAATTAATCTTGAAAGACAGTTTTTCATCCAAATCATATCATATGTTTCCTCCTTCTCCTTTTTCTTTCTCATTTAATCCAAGTTGATTTAACGGAAAAAGAACCCTTTAAGTTGCCCATCCACCAAGATTTATCCTAATCTTATGTATTTATTACCGAAGAGATAGACCTCACAATGTGATCAATCATTTCTTCAGAATATACTGTAGGAGTTTCCTTCTACCCACTAATCTTCTATAACAATATTTTTACCTCCAGCTCCTCCTCCCCCTTTTTATTTTTTCCACATAGTACTTAACGCCTTGTTTTTTCCAATCATCTTTCGACATGAGATGTCTCATGTCTTTTTGCCATTATTGGATGCCATTTTTTACAACCTTTGTTTCACATAAATTCACTCCACAAAGAATTAGTGGATTTTCTTAGTATCCATCATAATTTAGCAGATAAAGCATCTGTACATCATGCATCTATCTAAAACCAACTCCTCCCTCTGATTCTGATAAGCACATTGTTTCCCAGACAATTTAGTGTTTCCCTTTTACTCCTCCTATGTGAACCCAAAAAAACATCACCATAATCTTATGAATCTGATTTATTATGCCCTTAGAAGGATTCATAGCACATATAAGATAAATAAGAATGGATTGTAAAACATGAGCTATTAAACATACCTTTTCTATAAGTCTTGTGATACTCCAAAGTTGTTCTATTAATCCCCTGAAGAGAATAAGGAACCTTTTTCATGCAGATATACATAACTTTTGTTCAGGTTTATGAGCTACTCTGACACATATTCATATCTCCGCAGAATCTTTATTATTTTTTTCATAGACCTGTTATGCCATGAACAAAACTGATTGCGTCATCTGCCTAAGAAAAATGATTAATCTCTCTAGTTTTTTTAGTCATTCTAAATCTCTTGAATTTTGAATCCTCATTTAGCCTATTGACACTTCTGGGTAATACCTCCGTTGCTCTGATGAACAAAGTGGGGGAGAGAGGATCACCTTACTTCAGTCAGAAGAAGATTGAAAAAAAACAGAAGACTTCATTAACACGGAGTACCATTATTAGATATTAATCTTCACACCAAATAAATAATCCTTTTATAAAACCCAAATTTTCCCATAACTTGAACAACAAATATCTCTGACACCCTATTATACACTTCAGCCATGTCCAACTTCCGTACAACACTATGGTATTCATTCCTCTTGTTCATGTTTCTTATTATCTTTTGCCCTTGTAAACCATTTTCAATAATAATTTTTCCTTTCATAAACCCTCACTGATTCTTAGAGATATTATCAGGCAGAGCCTTAATTATTCGTTCATGTCATACCTTTGAAAATCTTATTAGCAAAAGAGCTCAAGCTGATGGGGTCGTAAATCTAAAAATTTGTTGACCTTCTCTAGATTTAGAACTACATTCGTGTGAGAAATATATTGGTATTTCACCACCACAGAAAAATAACCATCACCATCAACGATATATCTTTCTTTATAATCTCCTGATACGTTTGAAAAAGCTCTTCTGAAAATCCATTAGGCCCACATGTGTTCTCTTTATTCAAATTGAACACTGCTTCCTTAATCTCTTCCTCTGTAGGCTCTCTTGTCTTCAATATTTTATTTCGTAGTTATACTTCTTTCGAGCATTGCTTGATCCTCATATCATTGACCCCCTCTTTAAATTTTTCCCTAACATTAACAACTTCCTCTCCTATGTTTTGAGTTGTACATATCGTATCCTCCACTCTAAATGAATTTTAATAATCATTGGTTTCCTCATGCCTTTCACGTAAGAATGAAAAACATCGTACTTCTATCTCTTTCTTTGACCCATTGTATCTCATCCTTTTTTTCTAGTAATCCTCTTCTAGTTAATGATATTGTCTTTAGAGCATCTTCTACTTTAGATGAATCCTCTTTATTTACCATTGAAGAGTTTATTAGCAATATCCTAAAAAGTGGCTATCTACACAAAGATATTCCCATATGTTTTTTACTCCACTGCATCTCACATACACTACTGTTCTGATAATATCCAACTTCAAGAAGCCTTTTGCTCCAACTTTCATCTATTTTCATCATTCTTGATCAAATGCTTGATTGCTTGATTGCTTCACTTCTTTAGCTCTAAGTCCTGAAATTCACCAATTTAAGTTAGTTTAGGTTATTAAATAATACTAAAGACTCTTAAAACTCAAGAAAAAGGTAATTCATATATTGGTAATTTGTCAACTTACCACTTATGGCGAGACTTATTACATTGAGGAAAGAAAAAGAAAAGGCTTTACATCAAGTTTCTCTAGAAGCTCCTCAATAGAAGATAGGGGGTTGTTCAAGTAGCTCTTTCCCAACTTCAAGAAGTCCTTTGTTGCATTCCTCCTCAATACAAAAACACGAGCTAGGAAACCATTTTCTATTTTCACAGCACACAAAGAACAAGAAGAGCACTAGAATTTCGAAACCAGAAACCCAAAAGAAATCACCAAAGAATAAAGGGAAAAATTGAAAGTGCAGATAGAACTAAATGGTGACATCAGATACTAGTTTCTAAAGAAAAAGTAAGAGAGAAAGAAAAAAAGATGGGTTAGATGAAAAATGGAGCGCATACATCACAAGAAACACACACATGTCAATGAGTGAGTAGGACTATTTGACATATGTGCGCTGCTTATGGTCTATGCACCCCATTTTTCATATAACCCCTTATTTTCTCTCCGTCTCTCTCACTTGTTCTCTATAAACTACTATCTGGCGTTACCTTTTAAGTCTTTGTACACTTCAATTTTTTCCTTTGCTCTCTAGTGATTTATTTTGGTGTTTTGAGACTTAAAACCTGGTTTCAAAATTGCGGTGCTCTTCTTGTTCTTTGTCTGTTGTGGAAAAAAGGAAATGGTTTCCCTGGCACGTGCTTCTGTTTCTAAGTACAAATGACACAAAAGACTTCTTGAAGTTCAAAAATAGCTATTTAAGCATCCCCCCGTCTTCTAAAGAGGAGCTTCTGGAGAAACTTGTTGTGAGAGCCTTTTCTTTTTCATTCCTCAATGTCATAAGTTTTGTATAAGACGTGAGTTGAAAAAATTAGCAACATATGAATTACCTTTTTTTCTTGAGTTTTAAGTGTCTTTGAGTATAATTTATTAACCTAAACTAACTTAAATTGGTGGATTTCAGGACTTGGAGCTAAAGAATTCAAGCGATCAAGTATTTGATCAAGAATGATGTAAAAAAGATGAAGTTGGAGCAAAAGAACAATAAAAGTAAAGATTGAGAAGTCACAAAAATCATGTCCAAGTTTAGTTTCGATGGAGTAGTTTATGAGGGTAGAAGAGCTTGAATTTAGATAAGCAATATACAATTAAATAAGTCAAAGGGTAAAGAAGAAATTGAATTTGGGCTCCTTCTTGGGCCTGTTGTAGTCGTGTTTGAGCTTTAGCCTTTTTTTTTTTGGAAAATTTCATAAATAACTATAGTATGAAACTTAATGGGCTTCCTTAACTAGTGTTTACCTATTTATTCAACATAACTATATTTTTTTTGGAAAAATTTCATAAATAACTATAGTATGAAACTTAATTGGCTTCCTTAACTAGTGTTTACCTATTTATGCAATATAACTAGTAGTTTATATGATTTTTTTTGAGACCAGAGTTTCCTGTTTTCAATATGTATTTCAGTATTTGACATGTTTATCTGCATTTTTTTTACCTGTTTTTTTCGCACTGTCCCTTGTATATCATTGTATACTAAGTGTATACATGCTGCATATCAGCCCCCTTTTCAGCTTTTCGAGACTATATTTCAGCTTTTGAAATTTGATCAATGATGAAGGTCGACTTGAAGAAATGAAAAGGACAAAGGGGAGTCCAATGGACTCAAACCAAGGGAGTTCATGCAAGAAACCAAAGAAATAATAAAATTAGCGCTTTGAGATAGGAATATAAAGGTGTCTCGACTTAGTTGAAAAGAGTAACTTAAGTAGTTCAAACCAGAATGTAACTAAAGCTATTCATTAAACCTCAAACAAATAGATGTCTTTGAGGAAAATAAAAGAAAAATGAACTAACTATGCATTAACAAGCAACACATCTAAAACTTGGCAGTGGCAAAAGTGCATATGGACAGCAAGAACCAACTATTGGAAAAAATGTATGCACAACGGAAGCATATAATTATCTTTACTACTTACATGAATAATAGATAACCAATACTGTTTATGCTAAAACATATATCATGCTAGAACACATAAACATAATGAAATTTAATTCAAGAATTACCTCTTGAAGCGTGAGCGGATACCTTCAATCGAATCCCCAAAATAGACAGACCTTCAAGCGAGTCTACAAGATAGCCAAATTCAAGCTCCTTTACCCTCATAAACGGATCCACAAAACTAAACTTGGGCACTATTTTTGTGACTAATTCTTAATCTTTACTTTTTATATTCTTTTGCTCTTAATTTTTATCTTTTTTTCATCATTTTTGATCAAATACTTGATTGCTTGACTTTCTTAGATCCAAGTCCTGAAATTCACCAATCTAAGTTAATTTAGGTTATTAAATTATATTCAAAGACACTTAAAGCTCAATAAAAAGGGCAATTCATATGTCGGTAAATTTGTCAACTTACGTCTTATACAAGGCTTATGACAGTGAGGAAAGAAGAAGATAAGACTCTCACATCAAGTTTCTCTAGAAGTTCCTCTTTAGAAGAAAAGGGACGTTGAAGCAACTATGTGCCAACTTCAAGAAGTTTTGTGTTGCATTCCTACTTGGAAACATAATCACATGTTAGGGAAACCGTTTTGTTTTTTCACAGCAAACAAAGAACAACAAGAGCACCGCAACTTTGAAACTGAGTTTTAAGTCTCAAAAACCCAAAAGAAATCACGAGAGAGCAAAGGAAAAAATGGAAGTGTAGAAAGACCTAAAATATAACGTCAGATAGTAGTTTACAAAGAACAAGTAAGAGAGACAGAGAGAAAAGGAGGGTTATAAGAAAAATAGAGTGCATACACCATAGACAGCGCACATCTGTCAAATAGACCTACACTCTGCTACCGATATTGACCATTCTTATCTAGATTCATACAACATTAAAACGTGCCACTAATTTGTAAGGTCTGCTTATCTATATATTCAATGTATCTCTTCTATTTTGACGATGTAAAATTCTTATCTTGATTTGGAGTGTCACAAAGCTATTACAGGAAAATATTTTTGTTCAATTTCACGTAATTTAGATTTTAAAAAAATATTATTAAAAATATTGGACAATATATAATTTTAAAAAAAGACAAAAATATTGACATGAACTATAAAAATAATGAGTTCTAATTAAAGATCTTGTGACGAGATTATAGGAATATCTTCTTATGATTATGAAATTTAAGATCATAGCCTAAAGTTATGTACTAGATATCTTATATGGGTTGTATAGACTGCATCTTATATCTATTGTAAGAAAAAAAATATTATTTTTAACATGGTATCAAAGCGTAAACACATTCTTCAATAATTGAGGCTTCTTTATGTGGAATAACAAAAACAGAATTAAAAAAGGCCAGAGCTCAAAACTTTAGGAGATTGTGTCCTTCCAACAAATAATTTTCAATAAGAGAATTTCATCCTCGTTGACTTAACATCTAGAATATCTATAAATACGAGTTTAATAAACTTACAATATTTTATGTTATTGAAGCAGGTCTGAAAATAGTTGGTATACTCAATCCCTGAAAATGCAATCAAATTCTGCCGTCTAATTTTTCTCCTTTTTTGAACTCATCATGAGGTACTTAACTAAAAGAATTTGGCCCATTAGCCCATATCCATTAGCCCAAATTCTTTTAGTTAAGTACCTCATAATGAGTTCAAAAAAGGAGAAAAATTAGACGGCATAATTTGTTTGCATTTTAGGGATTGAGTATACCAACTATTTCTAGATCTACTTTAATAACATAAAATATTGTAAGCTTATTAAACTCGTATTTATAGATATCCTAGATGTTAAGTCAACGAGGATGAAATTCTCTCATTGAAAATTATTTGTTGGAAGGACACAATCTCCTAACGTTTTAAGCTCTGGTCTTTTTTAATTCACTTTTTGTTATTCCACATAAAGAAGCCTCAATTATTGAAGAATGTGTTTACGCTTTAATACCATGTTAAAAATAATATTTTTTTCTTACAATAGATATAAGATGCAATCTATATAACCCATACAAGATATTTAGTACATAACTTTAGGCTATGATCTTCAATTTCATTATCATAAGAAGAGATTCCTATAATCTCGTCACAAGATCCTACATTGTCAAAACATAAGAGATACATTGAATATATAGATAAGCAAACCTTACAAATTAGTGGCATATTTTAATGTTGTATGAATCTAGATAAGAGTGGTCAATATCAGTAGCGGACTGATTTTTTACAAATGGTATCAGAGTCACTCTTGTGTCAGTCTTGTTGATGTGGGCAAGAGCTCAACTGAGTTTAGATAAGTTTCAATAAGGCGGGGCAAATCTCAGTCCTAGGTCTAGAAAAAATTCATACGGTTGGGCAGACCTTTATTAGACCGTTGAACTAATAAGTTGGGGGTGTATGTGACACATCGACTTAAGATAAGACATTTCAATTGACAAAACATAATATAAATGTCGGATATATAAATAAGCATGTCTTACACCCTAATAATATGTGGTTCTACGCCTAACGAATACAATATCACAAGAGGGTTGGATTGTCACTAGCTTGATCCCAAAATGCCCCTCGTATAACTTAAGTGGGTCAAACATGTTCTTTTCTAGTGAACATATATTTTTTAAACACGTTTTTACCTGATATTTTTTTTATTTTTTAATAAAAACTTTTTTCTTGTCTTTTTTCTTTCAAAATCTCTTTAACTAAAAGGAAAACATAATGTAATTTAACTTCTACTTAATGTTGTTTTATCAATCAAAATAGAATAATCTCATGCACTTTTTTTAGATGACAATACAGACAAAAAATATAAAATCATAGTAACCTAATATTTATATTCATTTAGACAACAATAAAAAAAATCTAATGAAATGGAAAATATTTATTTCTTAACTTGTTGTAGTTGAAAAAATAAGTCTTTACATTTTTATGAGGAGATTACTTCACTTCCTTTTTCTCCCATTAAAATGAGTTTTTAGTTGCAGTAAATTGAATTGTAAGAAAAAGAACAAGATAGGTGTGTACTTGGTTACAAAGTGAAGGTTTTTATCCCCTATTTTGACATTGCATTTTAAATATTTAAGAAAATGTGTGAAAATAATTTATTTTTCCTCTTTGAATTGAATGCTCTATATCAATAGTATTTTAATAAGAAGTTCAAAAATGTTATAGAAATGCATTATCCTACTTATTAAATATAATATATAAACTTTGTGTTATAATGCAGATATTAAAGTATGACTAGTGTTTTTTCATCTCTAATACGATTTGAATCCAATGATCTTCCATGATTCTTATCTTCTTCATTGAAATCGTAAGATCACACCTAGCTTTATAATACATATTTTTCCCCATTTTGAATATAACTCACACCAAGAATGTTAAGTCAAAGCATATTTATCTCGAGTCTGACTGGTCATAATTTGGTTACTCACAATGTAGTGACAACATCAAAATTTCATCTTTTGTTAATTTAATGACGTAGAAAATTCAGATTTTTTTCAATGTATAAATAAAGAACAGTTTGGGGTTGGTGATGCTTAGCTTATGAAATTGATGTAGTAGGCTTGAAATAACACATGTAAGAATTAAAGTTTATGAATTTTCATTATTCGTGATGGTTCAAACATCATATGTATTTGATTAATAGGTTAGATGATTAATATTGACTAGGTCATTAGATATAAGATATCTATAAGCGTTAGGAAGATAGTAGTGAACACAATGTAATGTGTGGTTAATTACATGATATTATAGGGTTATTAAAGTGTTATATATTACCATTTAATATGTTGGAGTATTTAGGTGTAGAGGAGGCTAAGTATAGTATATCTTATGTGGTGTTCTTAAGAGTTGATTCAAAGATTTAGAGATAAATGGTGTTGCATTTTTAGTAAAGTTTATTCTCCATTGATTCTGGAAAATGTGAACTTGGAGGAATATAAAGGAATAACTTCCGAACGACGATCCTCATTAATCTCTATGAATTTATGACTTGTATCACTATGATATAAAACTCTTGATGCATGCGTCTATGATTTCTTTATATGCTCAGTCTGATTTACATGATGACTAGTAAAATCTCAATACGTTAAGTATGTTTTCAGAACATATTTCTTAAACAACTTGTGCCTATATATGATTTTGTTAGTCAAGACCCTACCTACGTTCACTCATATAGTTGTAACATATTCTTATCTTATAGTGCCTCTTTGTGTATGTTTTATGCTTTAAGTACATGAAACACTCGTGCCTATTATACTAATCTCTTCATATTCTATACTTATGAGTTTCACAATCATGATAAGTATAAACTATCATTTCACAACATCTCCCTTATTTTAGATCCTAATACTTTATTCCTTTGTGACCCTCCCTACTTTGCGATAGTGGTGTTGATAACAGTTGAATGTAGATTATAGATGAGAAGATAGTAATTGTCTCTTATTGGTAAGATCAGGGTATGTTTATTTTGTCTAAGGTTATAAAAGTGATGGGAGATCAAAGATCTATTGTGTGAAATAGTTAGATAAAAAAATCTTGGTGTGTCTCCGGACAATAATATTTGAAAATTTTACCTATGATTAGCCCCTCGAAATATTTATAAGAGTTTCATCTTAAAATCTTTAAGCAAAAGAGGGTTAATTTCTTGTCATAGTTTATGCTCTTCAAATTTATGCTAATTTTTATGCTCTTAGCTCATGCTTTTAAATTCCTTATTTTTTATTGCTAGATCCTTATTGTTGGTAAAATTTATTTTATGCTAATATATAAAGAAAAAATAGACCAAACAAATCTTAACCTACTCAATTCACATGTTTATTCTAGCTTTGATGCTGTTTCAAGGACAAATGATCTCATGGGGAAAAATTGTAACATCTTGAAACTCTATTCTTTGAATTTGAATCTTCCTATATAAGCTTGAACCGAGTGATGTCCTATTTACTTATGTGTTAAGGTTCATTTCTATGTGTGGGAAGTGTATTCAACGTGGTTTTGGGTCATAATATATCTCTAGTACTTCATCGATTTCAAATCTTCCTACCTGCTATGTTTTTTTCATTCGTTCATGCAAGAGTCAACTTCAAGTGATCATATCTCTCTGCATATAATGAATCAGGTAGCTCATAACCTATGATATTGAAGTATTAGAATTTTTTTTTCAATGCCACCAAATTTGCCTTATTTAGTGTTCGGAGTATAGGTTATGACCGTTTTATCAAAGACTACCACAATACATGTTTCAAAGTCAATGACCTACAAACCTCATCTACAGATCATAGATGAAAGTATGACCCGTACCATTCACTCATGGAAAAAAAGTCTTGGAACTCATTTTTGGGTGCAATTCCTACGGACCCAGTTACGAATCATAGAAGCATCTACATGCCGTAGTTTAAGCCCATAGAATGAAGCTCTAATCATAATTTCAGTTTGTCTTCCACGGATAAGATCTACTGTACACCAAACCAAAGCCCGTAGAAGGCATTGTGAAAGGTTTTCGACAACTTTTTATTTGGGATTTTTTAAATCTTTTCCCACTTTTTCTAATTCTAAGCCATTACATTACACTTATCTTAAAAAGGATTTTCAAATCAATTCCTTCACTTCAACTCTCTCAAACTGAGAAATACAATAAGCAAGATAGAAACTAGAGTTTCAATTTTTGAAGCAAGTTTTTTTTCTTCAAATCTCAGTCTCTCAAGTATGTTAGGCTTTAGTGAGTGTATCACTTCACTCTCATGCCTAAAGTATTTTGATCTACAAGAATATTACTATATATCTATAATCAACGTTAGTTTTTTTTTTTTAAAATGAAATTACGTTCTTTCCTAAATAAGCTATGCTTTCATTGTTTCATTTAGATTTTGAAACCTTTTGGTACTGATTTAGTATGACTCTTATGGTCATTAAAACCCTTGTGATTATTAAGCTTGAAAACAAACCTGAAATGAATTAAAACCTAAATACAAGTTATTTTCAAGATATGACTTTTGATCATAACATCATTTATGATTCAAGATGATAAGAGGTTTATATACCTATGAGCATTTTATGAATATATGTTATTTTGGATGGACTATTTAGTACTGAGAGGATAGGGTTTAGAAAATTCAAGTCTCATAACTTCGCACCAACATAGAATTAAGTTTCACTTCTTTATTTGTTGACCTTCTGGCCCTGAAAGGCTCAAATTAGTCGATCCACATATGATAAGATATGGTTCCACACTCTATCAAGGTATATGTCATCCCATCCAACTGGAATATAAGTTGGCATCGTAAGATCAAATAACGTATGTCAATTTTAAGGAACTCCTTAGTTATGCATTTTATGATATGTTTTCAGATTATATGATTTCTTCTAAATATGCTAGTCTGTATATACAATTATACAAGTTATTTACTTAGTACAATCAACATATTAACATATATATTTCTGTGTGATAAATCTTTTTTTTGACGCAAATTCCAACATTAGCACTCAAATTTGTGGTTAGTGCGTAGATTTTGGCATCTTAGTGAGGTTGCAGCTCTCCTGGATACATTTTGCGTAACACCCCGTACTCTGTAGTTAGAGATTGATTCACTTCAATAATTTTTTTTGTTTTCTTTTTCAACATTTTGTATGGTGCGGTGGGGTTGATGCACTGACCATATATATGCTAAGGTTGCACCAATAATAATAATCTTATGCTAAATTTTATGTGAACTTTATTCTTAAACATATAAAAAAATTTAACTAGGAAAAATTAGCAAATTAGTCAAAATCAATAACTTAATTAGTAAAAAACTCATTACTTTAAAAATATTAGTTAAAATGTCAAAAGTGTCATTATTTTGAAAAAGAATATGTATCCTAATTAAACCCCTATTTTATCTCCTAAAAAAATAATTTATTTACATTTCTATGTATATCCATAGTTCACTTTTCCCAAATTATTTTATTTTAAAAAAAATCAAAATCTGCAAATTTTCCCCGTGTCTCTCTCTTCCATATTTATCCCTAATAAATAAAATTCGCTCTCTCCATATTTCATGTTCATATTCCTATTCAACCTTCAAATCCTACTTATCTTCAACTCCAATTTTTTTAATTATCTTCTACCAAAATATTTCTTTTATCTTCAAAATCTTGATTCACACAAATTGTATTTTCATCTTTTTTTTTTAGATTTATTTTCTGATTTTATTGTTGTTTAAATCATTGGTGAAAGTAGGATTCTTCTAGTTTAGAACTATAAAACACTTTTCAAAGAATGATTCTAAGAGACAATATTCATCTTAGTAAAATGGTTTCTTGTGATTTTTCATCATTTAATCTATGTATTACTCAAGAAATAGCGGATATTGTAAAATCTGCTTCTAAAATTAGGGCAGAGAGACGACAAGAATAAAATCTTCATCAAATTCAGATTGAAAACGCAACTCGTAGGGTACAAGAAAATGACGGTGAAGACCAAATTGTTTATGAAGAGGTATTCAAATACTTTTTACATGTTTACATTTTTGCATGTTGAGTTGAAGTTAAATAACAATTCGTTCAACAATGTGTACTGAATATATTTGTAAATTTCTTGTTATGTACATTGTTCAATATTTATTAGTTTGTATTTTGTATTCAATGTTATTTTATTATTGTATTTTGGGGTCAGTTTTTGTTAATTTTGATAATGTATTATTTTTTTCATTCCTTTATATTTTTTCACATTTGTAAATATTCAATAATTTATGAATACATTTTACATGACTATGACATTTTAGATTTTATTAATGAACTTTTGTTGGATTTGTGTTGTATGCTATGAACTTTTTATGTATTTGTATTTGTAATTTTTTCTTAGAATTTTATATTCTTTCTCAATTAATATTCAAATTAGTGTGTATGCTATTAATATTTATATTCATTCAAAATCTCATGTTGTATAGTTATGAATTTTGTATTTGTTCCTAATTGAATTCATCCCAAATGTATACTAACTAGTATATTATTTACATGAAAAACAAAATCCTATTAGTTTCTTTATATATATATATATATATAAAAATCAGAATTTTGTATCCTTTCTCAAATTATATTTAAAATCATATGTATACAATTAATATTTGTATTCATTCAAATATTATGTTGCATAGTTTATGAATTTGACATTTTTTTCCAATTTGTATTTATCTAAAGGTATGTCAACTAGTTATGTATTTTATTTAAGAATGATTACACCAAATATTCAATTATTTATATGCTAGGTTAAAAATCACTTTAAAATTATATTTTTTAATTATACCTTCCTCATTAACTCTTCTTTATTTCTCATAAAAAATCAATTTATGAAACTCAAAAGACTATCATTAATCCTCTAATAACTCCCCTTAAAGGGCTACTCTACAAAATAAAATGATCTTTTATCTTCCATGTATTTAATTCTCATAATTTCATCTATCACTATATAAGTATCCGAATTACATGTTACATATGACAAAAATTGCTATCATCTCAATGTTTAATATTTTTTTTGAATGTTCTTTTTTGTTCAAATTTTCATTTTCAGTATTTAAATGTATTGATTGGTTCCAACATATGGAGTCGAACTTCTTATTTTGCAGGTATATGTTCAAAGGGGCATGTTAGAGGAGCGCAAGATAATCAAGATTCGAGACTAAAGAAATGCTTTTATCCTCCACATGATAAGTAACAAGTTTAATGTTGCTTCCCTAATTTTATATTTATTAGTTGAAGTGCTTAAGATTTTTTTTTTTTATTTTTTGTAAGTAGTTGTTATTACATATGACAAAAATTGCTACCATCTCAATGATTTATGATATTATGGTTAAATTTTTTTGTTTGAATGGCTTTTTTTTTTCAAATTTTTATTTTCAGTTTTTATATGAATTGATTGGTTCCAACATATGGAGTCGAACTTCTTATTTTGCAGGTATATGTTTAAAGGAGCATGTTAGAGGAGCGCAAAATAATCAAGATTCGAGACTAAATAAATGATTTTATCCTCCACATGATGAGTAACAAGTTTAATGTTGCTTCCCTAATTTTATATATATTAGTTGAAGTGCTTAAGATTTTTTGTTATTTTTTGTAAGTAGTCGGTTATTTAAAGTTCATCACCAATTTCAAATATAATTTTTTTTATTAAATTATATGTACAAAAAAGTAAACTACAAATGTGTTATTTCATTTTCTATTTTCAGCTTTCTTCTTATAATGTTATCGTAGGAGAGGTGATGTGGCATGCTTCTAAAGTCAAGAATGACATTTATTCATTTTTCTCAATTTTTGACATTTTCTTAATTTTTTACATATATATAATTTATTTAAAAACCTACAAATTATATATCACTCATATTAATTTAGATAGATCAAAAGTCATTATTATTTAAACTAAATAATTGATATATTTTAGATTTTACGTTTTACATCCGTTTTGCTCCTTTTTTCATGGGTGAATATTGAACCATAACTATAATCCAATTAAATTGAACAATTACTATATTCAATGTCTTATGTATGTTTTCTTTATGTTCTTTTATATTCCTTATTTATTTTTTGTGATTGTGAAGCTTCACTTTTGCAAGTCGTTGGATTTATGCCTAAAGGTTAAAATGTCTAATTTTTACACGCACGCAAAAAGTCAAAAAAAATTGTGTGATATGTATATTAAGTTTGTTTAAATATATTCTTTATATTTTTTAATATTATTTTATACTAAATTGGGTAGGATTACGTGTTATAACTCAAAGAAATAATATCAATTTTCACTTTGCAGATTTACAGTATTTTATTTTTAATTTGCATCTTTCATATTTTATCTTGAGAAATTCATGTGATATTAAATATTCTATTTTGATAAAACTTAAAAAAATTCATTCTTACGGTCAAATTAAGGTATGTATTGTTTTGATTGAGAACTATTTTATAATTTCTTTATTAATTCTTACTCAACATTCAAATCTTGATATTTTGATAAATCAAGGAGTCTCATACTATATTTCAATTACTAAATAATTGATGTATTCTTTTTGTTGAGAACTACTTTGAAATCTCTTTATTTAAAATATTTCTTACTCAATATTTGATAAATTTTGATATCATGTGTTATAATCAACATCAATGAGTCTCATATATTCGACCTATAACATCTATCTCAATGTTGAATTCTAAAGTAATTACAGCTTCCGTTCATTTTACTTATCATATATTACCTTTTTATGGTTAATTTAACTATTCTCAACGCTCAAATTAATTAGATTAATTTACTATTTTAGAATTCAAATTTAAATGTTTTAAAATATTTACAAAAAATACTATAAGATTCAATGTTTCTCACATTAATATGATTTTAAAAAATACATATTAAATATAATACGGGTGAAAGTTAATATAATTTAACTTTCAAAATAATATAAGAAACAAAATTAAATGGGATCGAAATGTATATACTCTACAAAATCATAAACATTTTTCTACTTCTTAATTGACTCTGTAATTTTGAGAGCTATTTTTATGTATCATTGATTTAACAATAGAGACAAAACTTAACTTTTTATTACAAATATATCTTTGCAGTGAAGTTGAAATAATTCATACATATTTTGCAATTTTTTTTATTGCACGAACAATGTTCAATCAAACATAACAATATATACTACATTAAATGAAATATAAGCATATAATAAATCAATTATAAGAGAGAGGATGAAGAGGCTAACTGATAGAATATTATTATTATGAATGATCTTAACCAATAATTAGAGTCTTGTACAATATATATAGTTGTAGACTATAAGTAATTACACAATAACCCCAACATAATTAAGTAATTATATATTCTATCTAACATCCCCCCTCAAGCTGAGTCTTGGCGGAAGCCAGAGGAAGCTTGGAGAGAAGATACTGAAAAAGCTGAGATGGTAACGGTTTTGTGAGAAAATCCGCCAGCTGGTCCTCGGTGGAAACATACTCAGCTATCATGGCTCCATCAATTACCCGTTCACGCACAAAATGACAGTCCTTGCCCAGGTGCTTCATGCGCTTGTGGAAGACAGGATTCTTTGTCAGACAGATCACAGATTTGTTGTCGCAACACAAGCTTGGTGACGGTGTTGAAACATGAAGATCAGCTAGAAGGTAGGTGAGCCACATGATTTCCGAGGCTGCAGCGGATAGAGCTCGATATTCAGCCTCCGTGGATGATTTTGATACCCGTCCCTGTTTTTGTGTGTTCCATGAGATCAAATTTGGTCCAAAGAAGATGAGATAACCTGTTGTTGAGCGGCTCTCCGATGGATCATTAGCCCAGTCAGAATCGGAGTAGCCGCGAAGACGAAGGTCTCATCTGGATAATGTAAGACCACACGAAATTGTGCCTTTGACGTACCGAAGAATGCGTTTGAGAGTGTGAAAGTCTTGTTCCGTCGGACTGTGCATTTTCTGAGCCACGTAGTTGACTGCGAACTGGATATCTGGATGGGTAACAGTTAAATATTGCAAGACACCGACCAAACTGTGAAACAGACGTGGGTTGTGGAACGGCACATTTGCGCCGTTAGTCGCCTGGCTGGGGCTGATTGGCGTAGGTGCGATGGTGCATGAGTCCACTCCTGCTCGATGGATTAGTTCCCCTGCATATTTAGTCTGGTGTAAGAGAAGCCGATCACTGGTGCAGTCAACTTCCAACCCGAGAAAATATTTGAGAGAGCCAAGATCCTTCATCTTGAATTCATGATGCATACAATTTATAAAATCATGAATGAGGGTGGGGGAGGAACCAGTGACAACAATATCATTAACATAGAGGAGTAGTATGAGAATTCCTGTGGCTGAATGTTTGACAAAAAGACTTGTGTCATTAGTAGTGGTATTGAAGCCCTGTGCCGCAAGAAAGGATGAGAGACGTAGGTACCATGCACGTGGAGCTTGCTTTAGGCCATAGAGAGATTTTACCAACTTACATACATGAGTAGGGTACCGTTGATCAATATATCCAGGAGGTTGCTGCATGTAGATTTCCTCCTCTAGTTCACCATGTAAAAAGGCGTTAGAAACGTCCAGTTGATGGAGTGACCACTGATGATGCATAGCTAGAGACAGTACAAGGTGGATTGTCTGTTGTTTAACCACTGGACTGAACGTTTCGGAGTAGTCCAGCCCATAAGCTTGATCATATCCCTTTGCAACCAGGCGAGCTTTGTATCTAGCCACAGTGCCATCTGAGTTGCGTTTGATGCGATAAATCCACTTACAGCCAATGGGAAACCGGTTCGAAGGAGGAGGAACTAACACCCAAGTATTTTGTCTCTGTAACGCCTCAAACTCAACATCCATAGCAGTGCACCAGTGTTTATTTTGAGCAGCCTGTTTGTATGTCGTGGGCTCAGTGAGAGGCTGGTCATCATAGGGAATGGTAGAGGAGTAAGTTTTTGGTTTGAAGATTCCACTCTTGGAACGGGTAGTCATGGGATGATGAGGAGCCAGGATTTAGGTGGGTGCTATTTCTGCTATGGCTGTAGGGCTAGTTGGCGACGTCGGCTGTGGGCTGGTTGGTGTTGACGGCGGCTGTGTCGACGGGAATGGTATTGGTGTAATGTGTGGGTGTGGTATGTGCGTTGTTGGCTGAGTGGAAGTGGTGGGTGTCGAGTGTTGATCTAGTGTGATGGCTGGCGGCATTGGTGAGGACTGAGGCGTGTGAGCATGGAGAGTTGCTGCCGAGGTCTGTGTAGGAAAAAGAGGAAGAACTCCAAAGTAGGACGGTAAGGATGGGGACTGCTGGGGTAAAGACTTGTGGTAGGGAAACTCGGTTTCATGGAACTTAACATGACGGGTCACATATATACGCTGGGTGGTGGGATCAAAACATCGATAACCTTTGGTAAGGGGTTCATAGCCAACAAAGACGCACGGTTTCGATCGAGGTTGTAACTTATGATTCACCTCATGACGCAAATGGGGATAGGCAAGACACCCAAAAACACGGAGAATGGAGTAGTCCGGAGCAATGTTGTATAATTTTTCATCTGGAGAGATATGACCAAGAGATTTCTTTGGAAGAAGATTAATTAAAAAATTTGATGTGGCAAGTGCCTCAACCCAGAAAGTTACGGGTAAGCGAGCTGTGTGGAGAAGAGTAATGACAGTTTCGATGAGGTGACGGTGCTTGCGTTCCGCCACCCTGTTCTATTCAGGGGCATAAGGGCACGTTTTTTGGTGGAGGATGCCAAGACGCTGGAGAAAGTTTGCAAACTGATTGTTGACATATTCACGGCCATTGTCAGTTCGGAACAATTTGATGGTAGTGCCAAACTGATTCTGAACCATGAACTGAAAACTTTTGAAAGCTCCAAACGCCTCAGATTTTTGTTTTAAGGGATACAACCAGGAAAATTTGGTAAAGTCATCAATAAAGATAATGTAATACCGAAAACCACCAAAAGATGGGACGGCCGTAGGGCCCCAAACATCAGAATGAATAAGTTGAAAAGGAAATAGTGCTGCATTATATGATAAAGAAAATGATAGTTTGTGTGACTTGGACACAGAGCATGACTCACAGGACGTTACATTGGACACTTTATTGAAACCAAAAAGAGAGAGTAAATGCTTATTGACCTCGACAGAAGGATGCCCCAAGCGACGATGCCAATCTTGAGGAGTGAGAATGGCAGAGCAAGCTGTTGGAGACGACTCGATAGACGCAAACACTTGATAATTGGAGGGTAGCATGTAAATCCCTTGCTCACAGTGGCCTCTGTACCTCACTCGGTGGGTGGTGTTGTCCAGAATCTGAAATTCATTGGAGTTAAAGAGTAGGGTACAATTATTATCTTTGGTGAAACGATAAACGGATAGAAGATGAGATTTAAGGGATGGTACATGAAGAAGGTTACCAAGGTGAAAAATGCCAGAAGAGGTAGGTATTTTACCTGAGCCCACATGAGCAATAGGGAGAGGATGGCCACCTGCACTAGTAACAGTGTCATTGCCAGAGTATGGAGTATAGGAGTAGAGACGAGACAGGTCCGGCGTTACATGGGCATTAGCACCTGTGTCTAGGAACCAGTTACCATTTGATTCAGTAGAGTTTGCAGCATAAAACGCTTGAGGTGACGACGTAGACGGTCAAGAATAAGTGTTATCAAACCTATGCCAGCAGTCCCACACAACATATTTGTATTTGCCACAAATTTGGCAGATGATGGAGCTGCGTGGAGGTCCACTGCCATGACGAGCAGACCCCCCGCGACCACCTGAGAAGCCGCCTCGCTGGTGAGGGCTGTCGACAGACCCCCCGCGACCACCTGTAG
This sequence comes from Solanum chilense, assembly GCA_032847665.1. Classification (NCBI taxonomy): domain Eukaryota; kingdom Viridiplantae; phylum Streptophyta; class Magnoliopsida; order Solanales; family Solanaceae; genus Solanum; species Solanum chilense. The sequence continues at coordinate 7,255,625 of CM064971.1, read as the reverse complement.
GGCTGCAACGACCAGGAGTTCCGCCTCTGCCGCAATTGAAGCCTCGTCCACGACCGCCTCTATAGCCGGCTGACTACCAGGATTGATCATAGAGGGCGGTATGTGGTTCGGCTGATCCACCAGCTTCCCTAACCTTCAATTTTTGTTCCATCTGTACGTTCAATTCTTCGTTGAGTAACCAAGACGACACTTCAGCAAACGTCACATGTGCAATATTCGTCCTAATATTTTGTTTAATAGACGCATATTCTAACGACGACCGCGAAGAACACATAAGATCACGTCTTGATCTGGAATTCCAGATTTAGCACGATTCAGAGCAGCGACAATCGTAACAACAGAATCAAGGTACTTTTGCATAGAGTCACTACCCTTCTGAATACCATGAAGTTGTTCCTTTAATTGAAATATATGAGTGTGAGATAGTGAGTTATACCGAAGTTGAAGATGATTCCATATGGCTGCGGCGGAAGTGAGTCCATGGAGATGATTCTGAACCGACGGGCTGATAATTGCTAGAAGACACGCCCGTAATTGGGCATCAACAACGGACCATTTTTCGTAGTCCGGGTTGATTGTGACAGCGGTGGCTGCCGCTGTTTCCGCCTCTCTAGGTGGATCATCGACTGTGACGGTGAGTGTGGCGGGTGGAACATCCATGGTTCCATCAACATACTCCATGAGTCGATGGGCGGAGAGATTTGCAGACGCGGTAGTGAACCAGGATGGAAAATTTGAATCATTTAATTTTTCCGGAGTAAGAGAATGGAGATTTTTTATAAAAAGCTTCAACCCCGTGGGGAGATCATCTAGAGGATCTGTGGTCTTCACCATGGTGAGGTAGTCGTTGAAGGGAGACGACTAGGGGCGGCGGCTAGGGTTTGGGAGAAATAAACCCTTGCTCTGATACCATGATAGAATATTATTATTATGAATGATCTTAACCAATAATTAGAGTCTTGTACAATATATATAGTTGTAGACTATAAGTAATTACACAATAACCCCAACATAATTAAGTAATTATATATTCTATCTAACACTAACATCCTAAAGAACACAAGCTCCAAATACATATAGAGATTGTCAAATTCAATAATTTTAAAAATTTTGTAAGATAATTTATAATATTTGTTGGTTTATTTTTAAAAAATAGTATAATAGTGTTTTTCTCCAAATTTCTTATGATTCATTTAGTGTAATGTTCGGAAAATCGATATATACAATATACTTAGTGGTTCTTATTTTTTTGATAAGTATATTTGTATATGTATTTGTGGTTCTTCATTTTTTAAAAAAATATAGGTGTAAAAATAATTTTATATATATGCTCAAAATGTATACAAAAGTTTTTGAAATTCTTTTCTCTATCTACTTCCTATTAAGAAAAATAATTATTTTTTTCTTTCACTTATAAGTTTACTACACGAGTATCTATAGAAGATTTAAAACTTTTAAGTGATTATAAATAATAAATAATATATAAATTAAAGATCTTTTAAAGAAATAATTGAAATGGAAGTTTGATTTGTGCGGAAATTTTATTAGAAATATATAAACACAATTTATATAAAAAATTTAAAATCGCGTGTAGCGCGATCAAATTCACTAATAATAATAAAATATTGAGTAGGGAGAAGAAAATTCTCTTTTAGAGAGTAAAATTAAGGGCATATCCAACCCTACACTCTAGTTTACTCTCCAAATATAAAGTTTTCTATTTTTTTGTGACAACCAAATCAATTCAATTATTTTACTCTCTAAAAAGATTTTTTTTTTCTCTCCTCAATATTATATTATTATTTCTATTTCATTCTTATTTTCTTATTTCATGATATAAATCATTTATTTCTTTTTCCTAATAATTAATTTATATAATTCTCATGTGATCCAATTTTTTTTTTTAATTTTTAAATTTAATTATTATATTTTATTCAAAAATTTCAAATACCATAAATTACACGAGAATATTGTATAATATATAAATTAATGAACAAATTCAAATTAAATTGAAATACGATTACATAAACATTACATGATGACTCAATTTTCAAAATTATTACGTTGCTCATATAAATGCTTTATTAATGCATTATAGAGTTCAAAATAATCATTTTTGTGCTTAATTTTATTATGTCTAGCTAAAAATTGTTCAAATCGGAGATTTTCATCTAACACCATTTTTGTCGTTGGAGTTGGAGCCTCTATGACATCTTGAATTGGTGCATTAAGATCACGCTCATCCTCAATTATCACGTCGTGTTTTATAATAAATGTAGTCATTGTATCATGTAGGACTTTCTTTCTCCGAAAATGTGACGGACTTGCAATAATTGCAAAACTCCGAATCATCGTCCAACATCTTTTTCACATGATTCTTGTTTCATCGCGAATTAATTATTATATTATTATTATTATATTTTATGTTATATTTAAATTATTATGTTATGTATTGTATTGTTATCTTGTATTTAAATGAAAATTTTCATACATAATTTTAATTTTGTGTATTCATTATAATGAAAATTAGTAATAAAATAAAATTTTATTATTGATGAAAATTATTTAAAAAATATATTAATTTGAAATTAAAGTAGTATATATTGAATTATATATTTTTAAAGATATTATATTACATTTAAAATGACTTATGAATATTAGGTATTTAATTAATGAACTATATGTAAAATAATATGTTAATTGGAAAGTAACGAAAATAATAATAAAATATTGGAAAGTAAAATAGAGAGTGTGACAAGTGATTCTCCAAATTTGAGAACTACTATTCAACTATCTAAATTTGAAGAATACAGAGTGATTTGGAGGTGGGTTGGAGAGCATATTATCTATTTTACTCTCCAAATATAGAGAATAGAGAGTGAAATAGAGAATGGACACTCCAACCCACCTCTAAATCACTCTCTATACTTCAAATTTAGAGAGTTGAATAGTAATTCTCCAAATTTGAAGAATTACTATTCCCTATCTATTTCACTTTTTCATTATTTTATTATAATTTCTATTATTTTCTAATTAACATATTATTTTACATCTAATATCATTGATTAAATATCTAATATACATAATTCTTTTTAATTGTAATATAATATTTAAAAAATATTGATTAATATATACTACTTTAATTTCAAATTTATAGTACTTTAATTATTTTTTTTAATTTACGTCAAATAAAATTTTATTTTATAATTAATTTTCATCATAAAGAATATACAAAATTAAAATGGCAAATGAAAATTTTAGTTTAAAAATACAAAACATGATACGATAATTTAAATACAAGATAACAATACGTTATCTCAATGCACCAATGCAAGATACCGTAGAGGTTCCAACTCCATCTATAGAAATGGTGATAGATGAAAATCTCCTATTTGAACAATTTTTAGCTAGATAAAAAAAAAATTAAGGACAACAATGTTCATTTTAAACTCCGTAATGCATTAATAGAGCATTTATGAGTGCAACATAATAATTTTGATAAATGAGTCTTTACATAGTTGTATGTCACTTTTATTTGAATTTGTTATTAATTTATGTATTACAATATTTTTTTTTTGCAATTTATAATATTTAAAAATTTACAATAAAATATAATTTTATATCACATCAAAAATTATATAAAGTAATTATTTAGAAAATAAAAAGAAATAAAGTTTTTATATTACTCCCTCCGTTTAAAAAAGAATATCCCTATTTTCTTTTTCAGTCTGTCTAAAAAAGAATACCCCTTTCCTTTTTTGGCAATATTTTAGCTTTAACTTTCCACATGACATGTTTAAGACTACAAGATTAAAGGACATTTTGGAACATTTGACATAACTTTATTTAGAATCACTAGATTAAAAAGTCTTATTTCTTTTCTTAAACTCCGTTCCAAGTCAAACTAGGTCATCCTTTTTGAAACGGAGAGAGTATGAATAAGAAAGAAATAGAAATAATAATAGAATATTGAGGAGAGAGAAAAAAATTTATTTTTAGAGAGTAAAATAGAGAATTGGGTTGAAGTTGATTGTTGAAAAAAAATTAGAGAACTCTATATTTGGAGACCAAAATAGAGCATTGGATTGGAGATGTCAAAAATAGTGCTTTATTGAGATTTCCTCCGTTTTAATTTGTTTGTATAGTAATTTAAGAAAATAATGAATTTAAAAGGTGGTGAATTTTTTTATATGATATTAAGTTAAAAATATGAAATATACCAAATAGTTTTACCAAATTAGAAATTGTAATTTTTTGATATATGTGTCTACTTGTTCAATTTTATATAAATTTAAGTGTGTAGTTATATAAATTTAAAATAAGAGGAAATAAAAATACTGCAACTTTAGTCCAAATCAATGTTACGATACCAAACTTTTATGAAATTATTTTTACCCATGAACCATTTAATAGTGTATTTTAAAGGTGTATATAAGTTTCTACGTGGACATATTATCATTTATAATTATGCAATATTTTTTATGTCCACGTGAATACATATATACGATAATAAACTTTATGAAAGACCTTTTACCGTGAAGAAAAGTAACTCAGTCAGAAATACATAATAGGTTTAGACTAGAGAAAATACATAAAGTTACCATTCAAGTTGTATCAAATTTTTAAAAAGACACCTTAATTTTGCGTGTGTCCTATTACCCTACGAAACTATCTAAATCTACAATAAACATACCATTTTGACTATTTTTAACACCACTTGTGTTGTCACAAAATTTGGGTCGTGAAGGACTGTTATACAACTTCACACCAACGTAAAATTGTCATGTGATACTCCCAATTTGACTTATTTTGAAAAAAATATTAAAACCCATGTATTATTTTTTTAAAGCTTTATCACAAATAGTTTTTGTATTTCAAATATTTTTTCTCATCTTCCCTACCATGATTAGCTTACACATATTTCTTGGACATCTATGTCTTCCTCCATTTTTTTTAAAAAAACTAATGTTATTGTGTTCATTCTTATTCTTTTTTTTTTTTTGAAAAACAAATTAGTTTAGTAATTTTATTCCTCCTACAAATCAAGTTTTCGATTTAGGAATAGTGAAACTATGAAAAACTCGATTTGGGAGTAAGAAATTTAAGAAGGAAGTTATTCAAATGTCATATTTTGACTTGGTGATATTTTGAGTATTTAAATTTTGATTATTTACCAATATTTATTTTCATAAATAAATTAATTGGTGGTAGTTTTACAAATAATTAATAGTGTTGTCAAAAATTTTATCCCGCTATGACGGATTTGGCGGCTATTACACACAACGAAAGGAATGACAAAAGTTAAGAACAGAGAATGAGGATGAAGAAGAAAGAGAAACAAGAAAAAAGAAAAAAAATGGAAAAAGAAAATTAAAAGAAAAGCAAAGAAATCGAATAAAAATAATGTAAAATTACTGTTAACACGTGCCAAGTGACTATTCGTGTGTGACTTACAAATATTTTTGTATAAGTGGTATTAGGTGAAAAATGGGGTATACATAATATTGTAAAGTTGTTCAATGAGGGTAATAGGACACCCGCAAAGTTAAGGTGTCTTTTTGAAAATTTGATACAAATTCAATGGTAATTTTATGTCTTTTCTCTCTAAAGTACGTTACAAAGTTCAAAAATCAAACTAAAAGTCTAAGCAAAGCACTAGGCTATAAGCAAAAATTCATACTAAAGAGTAAAAAGGCTATCTTTATATGGTATAAAATTTGCCATGTTCTTCATGTTGATGCTAACTTTCTTCATCACCCTAGTGTTCGTGTCATACACATATAATTTCTAACTCCAGCAACTGGAACAAGTTTCCCAATATCTGGCATTGATATCGCGTATTTACCTGATGATTTCACATTCTTTGGACATAATCCATCAACTAGAACAAGTCTCCCAATATCTGACATTGATGTCTCGTATTTACTTGACGACGATTTCACATTCTTTGGAGATACATAATTTATCGAATCTTCCACGATACTATGTTTCTTGGACAAACATTCCCCTTCCAAATTCTAGACATCCATTCTTGTATCGGAATCATAATAGACAACAGAAAGAAATCCACCCAACTCCACCAATTCGTAACTTCCCCTTTGAATGAATTCCTCAGGTAAATAAGAATGTCCCTCTGTCTAAAAAAGAATGATCCCTTTCTTTTTTTGACAACACTTCAACTTTAACTTTCCACATGACATATTTAAGACCATAAGATTAAAAAACATTTTGGTAATTTGACATAACTTTATTTAGAATCACTAGATTAAAAAGTCTTATTTCTTTTCTTAAACTCTGTTCCAAGTCAAACTAGGCCATACTTTTTGAAATGGAGGGAGTATGAAATAAGAAAATAAGAATGAAATAGAAATAATAATATAATATTGAGGAGAGAGAAAAAGATTTCTTTTTAGAGTGTAAAACAGAGAATTGGATTGAAGATTGTTGAAAAAATAAGTAGAGAACTCTATATTTGGAGACCAAATAGAGAATTGGACTAGAGATGTCCAAAATAGTGCTTTATTGAGATTTCCTCGGTTTTAATTTGGTTGTATACTTAAATAATGAATTTTAACATTTAATATGAAATTTTAAGAAGTGGTGCATTTTTTATTTGATATTAAGTTAAAGATATGAAATATACCAAATAGTTTTACCAAATAAGAAATTGTAATTTTTTGATATGTGTCAATTTGTTCAATTTTATATAAATTTAAGTGTGTAGTTATATAAATTTAAAATCAGAGGAAATAAAAATACTTCAACTCTAGTCCAAATTATTGTTACGATATCAAACTTTATGAAAAATCTTTTACCCATAAACTATTTAATAGTGTATTTTAAAGGTGTATATATATTTCTACGTGGACATATTATCATTTATAATTATGCAATATTTTTTATGTCTACGTGAATATATATATATATATACGATAATGAACTTTATGAAAAAAGACTTTTTACCGTGAAGAAAAGTACTTCAATCAGAAATACATATTTATATAACCAAGAAAAGCTGGATAAATTAGGTTTAAACTACACTACAAAGTTCAAAAATCAAACTAAAAGTCCAAGCAAAACACTAAGCTATAAGCAAAAATTCATACTAAAGAGTAAAAAGGCTATCTTTATATGGTATAAACTTTGCCATGTCATACACGTATAAAATCGAGTTCTTATGCTGAAGAATCAACACACCACCATTTCTAACCCCAGCAACTAGAACAAGTTTCCCAATATCTGGCATTGATATCGCGTATTTACCTGATGATTTCACGTTCTTTGGACATAATCCATCAACTAGAACAAGTCTCCCAATATCTGGCATTGATGTCGCGTATTTACTTGTTGATTTCACATTCTTTGGAGATATATAATTTATCGACTCTTCCACGATACTATGTTTCTTGGACCAACATTCCCCTTCCGAATTCCAGACATCCATTCTTGTATCGGAATCATAATAGACAACAGAAAGAAATCCACCCAACTCCACCAATTCGTATCGTCCCCTTTGAATCAATTCCTCAGGTAAATAAGTTCTAATAAATTTCGTCTCGTTTACTTTCATTGAAACGATGTACTCTCTTGAATCAACATACCAATGCAGAATACGTCCTTTGATCGACACTGGATTCTTCCAACAAAAATTGAGCGGATTATGCATCATCTGCTCATGGACCAGGAATTCGTTTCCAATGTAATTTACCATTAGCACCATTCAGATTGAGTATTTCGAAACCATAGGAATCTGAAACAACGTGCACCACTTTGTACTGCTTCGTACTTGTGCCAAATCCAAGTGCTGAAGGACATTTTGGAATAGTAACGCAAATCTTTGTCGTTGGATTTATTACTTGTAGCTCCTTATTACTTGTAGCTCCTTATTGAACCTGACATAATCGATTTATCCCAAGATCACACGATTCACATTCAAGATCTTTTCCAATCTCTAACAGCTTTGTTTTCATATGCCTTGCTGGTGATGCTGCCTGTATCAGAAGAAACTCCGCTTTTGATTCCGCGAAATTTAGCTCAACGAAGGATCTCTTGGAGAACATTTCTTTCCATGATTTACATACAGGCATTAAATTCTTGTAAATATGTCGCGCTGGAATCCTTATTAGGAATTCAAATACGATACATTCTGGAAAATATGACATATTACTACATGTATCATTGTTCTTTACTTGTTTCATTCCTCTGTTTTTCTTGTCGATTTTCTCGTCATCTCTCTTCAATCTCAGCATATGTCGCGTGAATTCAATGTCATCAATTTCATCACCCATCGAGCTCTTTATATGTTTCTGAAGAAAAATCAAACATTGTAATCATCAAAACCATACAACAACAACAAACATAACCAGTGAAATACCCGTATCTCGTGGAGGTAAGAAGACTATTCTTTGAGAAAACTCGGCTCGAGTATAACATAAAGGAAAAAACACAACAACTAATATGGAAATAGTAACAACCACAAAATAATGTGATAATCTAAACACAATCAACAACAAGTGATGGTGGGATCAAAACATTGACACTATAAGAAAACGGCTAAACCCTTGAACCCATGTCTACTAACCTTCTACCCTATTACACAATCTCTATATCCTCCTATCTAAGATCATATCCTTAATAATCTGGATTTGTCACATATCTGATCTAATCACCTCTCCTAAATATGATACACATTATGAAACTATGCATAAATTAAACAACTATTCAAACAAGTAAGATGTCATAATAATGTAATGTTTCATAAAGTATCAAGCTATACCTTATTTACTATTATAGCTATCGAAAGAATAATATCACAATTTTTTATTCTATCCCTTCCACCTTCCAGAATGAGATGAATATTATACTGTTGATTTCTCGTATGTTATTTAAGTAATAGTTATTATATCTGATCAAGAAATATGATTTCTGAGATAATAACTATAAGAAAAATCAACCTGATGATTACTAGGTTAATTAATTTATGCATCAACGCTATAACTATAAAACTTAAACATGGATTAAAATTAGATCATCAAAGTTTTAATCGAACAGAAAATAACTCTTACTAATACATAAGTTAGTAATTAGAAAATAATTAAAAGGTGCATAAAATTGTAAATTAAGAAAACGTACAATTTGATGTGGTCTGTTGTTGTTGTTAAAGAAAACCTGAGCACTCCAAATTTTTCAGGATAATGTGATAAACCTATTTGATTTGGTATTTATAGAAAGTTTTTTTCTCTGACCTTGTGTAATTAAGAGTCCCGCTAAGAAAATAAATACTATTCCCTTCCATATTTGTTAGAAAAGGTTACTAAAAATAATTATTTTAATTTACCTGTTATTTATAAATTAATTACTTTTGTTTCTTTTTACTTTTAGTATTAAATGTTCTTGAAATATTATGAACTAAGCCTGTTTGGATGGGCTTGTAACTTTCAATATGGAAAAATTACGCGGTTAAACAAACTTATACTATTTAATTACTCATCATAGCCATGGTTTGCTATAATTATCACTCACGACTAACATAATACGTGGGCTGACTTCGAGTTTGTATATTATCCACATTTGTATATGTATAATTCATCATAATATACAAATACTAATGTATAATATACAATTATCTAACCAATATACATATACAATTTACCTCTCACCCACTCGCTTCCCTCTCTCGCTCGCCTCTTTCCTCCTTCTCCCAATCTCGCTTGCCTCTCTCTTCCCGCTCCCAATATAGCTCGCCTCTCTCCTCCCTCTCCCAATCTCACTTGCCATATATATAAATACATATGTATAATATACAATCATCTAATCGATATTCATATATAAATCACCTCTCTCGCTCGCCTCTCTCCTCTTTCTCCGATCTCGTTCGACTCTCTCCTCTCTATAGCATGTAGCTATGGATTGTAATTATATGTAACTATAGCTATGGAGAGTAAATAGGCTTTTGATCAGTGGCTATATGCGAAAGTTCCTCTTTAAATATTAAGAGCACGTTCCTTTTCTTGGTTAACTCGTGAAGAAAAAGAAAACCGAATCATTTCTTAGTCCTTTTAAAACTTTACAATAGAATAAGACGGAACTCATAGACAATTCCTTAAATCTATACTAAATATGATTTGAACACTTGAATTACGTTCTGCTTAAAACACACGATAATGAATTTCTAGTTTTCTACTAGATACTTTCTCCTCAAATTGTAAAAAACAATATGAGAATGTTGTCAATTTGAGGTCAGCTAGAAACATTGATGTGAAGTGCACTATGATACAAAATACATAATTTAAACCAAGCTATACACCATAGTTTAATCAATAATTACTAATAATTTTGTATAACAAAATTAACTAAAATTTGTGTATATTATTATTTAACATTGATTTTCAGATCAATATTATCCATTAATGGTGGTAAAATATAAATTTTGATTTACAATGATTGAAACATTTTTTATTATTATATATTAAACCTACAATTAAAATACCATAATCTATAAAGGGTATTAAATGTTTCGTTTTAACAGTTTCGACAATAAAAAGATGAATCAATAATTCAAATCAGTACGAGAAAGATCAAATAATTTACAATTTAAATATCGTAGCAACAACAATATTATAGCAATTATCAATACTTCTAATCATATGCTCGCAAAATTTTTTAATCAATTTTTTGTTGGGCCCATGGCCATTTTATTGATTGACAAGCAAAATAGGTCTGGCCAAACGACCCGGTAAGAAATAAATCCAGCCCAGAAATTAACCCTATAAAATTCCGCCTCCTTCTCACTTTCCTTGTATCCTTATCGTCCATATGCTCTCATCCTGCATTTGTTAGAACCTCCAGCTTCGCAGTCTTCTTCTATGGGTTTGGTGCCTTCATGCCACCCTCCTCCACTTTTGGCAGCTCACATAAGAGCATTCACTACTAAAAGGTAACTCTTCTTCCTTCCTTTCTTTTGCTTCATTTTCCATTTCTTGATATTTAATCAGTGGTTGCCTTTGTTTGTGAAGTACTGTGAAGTCCACCAGTGTGTGGAAATCTTGGAGGTAGCTATGTGAGTGTGGCATATGAACACAGGTTCCTTCTCTCGTTTTTTAGGATGCACTCCCCCCCTAGATTCGACCCTCCTTTCTTTTCTTTCCTTCCTTTGAATTGTTCAAGTTAAATTTGTGCTTCAAACACACTTTTCTTTGGTTTCGAGCTGACCTCCATGCTTTCTTGTTAGAGAGGATATTTTACCCCTGCCTGTTTTTGGTGAAAGTTATAACATGTTAATGTTGACTAGCAAGAGATTTGTTAATGTACCTGTAATGACCCCTCCCCACCATGTAGGCGTTCTCTTATGTAATTATTTCTGGATCACCCCTTCCCTTCCAGATTATGAACCTGATTCTAATTTGTCATGTGGTTTAATCTATTTTATTTTTATCCTGATGGATGACATCTGTGCTTTGTCAATATTAATGATGCGCTTTCATGTTGTTGGTAATTCCGTAGACCCAGTGAATTCTCTTTTGTCTATGCTAATGATTGCTATATTAGCTAAATAATCCGCCATTTCATTGCCCTCCTTAAAAATATATTGAACTTTAACATTTTGTTGTTGTACTTCTTTGAATATTTCATCCCTGATTTCTGCAATTTCCCATGATACTTTTCGTGTATGTTAAATAAGGTTCTTTAGAGTGAGTGAATAAGTTTTAATAACCATATTGTTCTGTAAACTATTCAGTGCACTAAACCTTAAGCCTTTTGTACTGCTCTTGTCTCCACTTCTATATTCATAGTAATACCAATTTTGTCTGCTTGTGCATAGATGAAGTCTCCAGTTTTGTTTCTTATGAAGAAACCATACACGCCCTCCCCTGTATATACTTTACTCGCACTATTTATATTTCAGTTCAATTGATCTTCCTTTGGTAGCTTTCATTTTACAATCTGGTAGTAAATCCTTGGCTTATAAGCTCCTACTATTTTCACATTTCAGGCCAAGATTTCCCATTTATTTGAACTTTGAATTGTTAACTATTACCAGCAATTAAATGCTCCTTTCGACTTGTTGTACCAACTCTTCAAAGGTGGACTGACCCTATGCTTGATATGATTCCTTTTCTTCAACAAATCCACAAAATAAGAGTTGGCATAACTCTAAAAATATGCTTGAGTTTTGTAGGAGCTTCCACATACGAGTATCTCTTTATCATCTTCATCGAATTTCTGCCTTCTGTATCCAAACCTACTCATGAAAGAAAATACTTCCAAAGCTTTTGGGCAATGCTAGATGTTAGAAAAATATTTGACATTGTTTTTATTTGTTGTGTCTCATAATACCAACATTCGAGACAGTGTTCATTGTCATTCTCCTTAATTGTCATTTGTGGCAATCATTCCTTTCCACACCCTCCATAAAAGAAATTATTCTTGAAAGGCAAGCTTTTTTAATTGAAAAGAACTCTTTAAGTTTCCCATCCATCAAGGTTTATCTTGATTTCCTATATTCATTACCAGAGAGATAGAAATCACAATATGATCAGTCATTTATTCAGAAATATATTGTATGAGTTTCCTCTTATCCCACTGATTTTCTATAATAAAATTTCACCTCCATCTCCTCCTCTCCCTTTTATTTTCTTCCACATAGTACCAATCCACTTGTTTTGTCCAATCATCTTTCTCCATACACGAGATGCCCCTTGTCGTTGTGCCACAATTGGATGCCATCTTTTTACAATATTTGTTCCACATAAATTCACTCCACAAATAATTAGTGGATTCTGAATATCCATCATAATTTAGCAAATAGAGCGTCTGATACATCATGCATCGATCTGAATCCTGCTCCTCCCTCTGATTTTGTTAAGCACATTGTTTCCCATGCAATCTGGTGTTTCCCTTTCTTACTCCTCCCGTGTGACTCCAAAAACTTTGTCATAATCTTATGAATCTGATTTATTACTCCATTAGGAGGATTCATAGCAGACATAAGATAAATACACATTGATTTTAAAACATGAGCCATTAAAACATACATCCCCACCATAAGTCAAAAGTCGATTCTGCCATCTCGTCTCTCTTTTGGCAACTTTTTTTTTTATCATATCTTCAAAATATGACTTCTTTTTCCTCCCGTAAAAATTGGCATCCAAGATACATTAAAGGATAGACACCTTGTGAGACTTTAGTAGTTCTTTTAATCCTCTAATAAAATAGAATGACAAACCTTTTCATGCAGATATACACAACTCATGTTTAGGTTTATAAGCTGCCCTGGCAGATACTCAAATCTACGCAAAATCTTCATCATTGTTTTCATTAACCTCTTATTCGATAAACAAAAAAGGATTGCATCATCCGTTTAAGACAAATGAGTAATCTCTCTACTCCATTTTGGCATCACAAATCTCTTGAATTCTGAATCCTCATTTAGCTTGTTGCTAGTTGATACATACCTTTGCTTCTATAATGAACAAAGTGGGGGAGAGGGGATCACCTTGCTTCAATCCTAAGAATATTGAGAAAAATAAAAGAATAGCCATTAATTAACACGGAGTACTAGTAATTAGATATTAATCTCAACACGATATAAATAATCCTCTCATCAGACAAAAGTCTTCTCATAACTTGAATAAAAAGTATCCCTAACACCCTATATATGCTTCAATCATGTACAACTTCACCACAACATCATGGTATTCATTCCTCTTGTTTATGTCTCTAATTATCTCTTGCCTTTGTAAAATATTTTCAACAATACTTCTTCCTTTCATAAACCCCTACTGATTCTTAGAGATAATATCAGGAAAACTCGAATTTTTCTTTCATGCAATACCTTTGACAAATCTTATTTGCAAAAAAGCTCAAGCTTATAGGTTATAAATCTGAAAATTTAAAGACCTTCTCCGAAATTAGAACTACATTCGTGTGAGAAATATATTGGTATTTCACCACCACAGAAAATAACCATCACCATCAACCATATACCTTTCTTTATAATCTCCCAACATGTTTGAAAAATTCGTCAGAAAATCCATTTGGCCCACATGCGTTCTCTTTATTCAAGTTGAACACTGCTTCCTTAACTACTTCCTCTGTAGGCGCCCTTGTCATTTCGATATTCTATTTATAGTTATATTTCGTCTTGATTCTCATATCTTCGACCCTCTTTAGATTGTTCACTAACATTAACTGCTTCCTTTCCTATATTTAAAATGGTACATATCGTATCCCCTGTTCTGTGTGAATTTCGTTAATCATCGGTTTCCTCATTCCTTTCACAAAGAAATGAAAAAACCTCTTATTTCAATCTTTTTTAATTAATGATTGCATCCCATTCTTTTGTTTCTTGTAATCTTCTTCTAGTTGATGATATTTTCTTAGAGAATCTTCAGCTTTAGCTAAATTTTAATTATTTGCCATTGAAGGGTTCATTAGCAATATCCTCCATATCTTCAAAGATATATTCTCATATATTTTATTACTTCACTGCATATCACATACGCTATTGTTATGAGAATGTACAACTTCAAGAAGTCTTTTGCTCCAACTTCCATCTTTTTTCATCATTAAATGCTTGATTGCCTGACTTCTTTAACTCCAAGTCTAAAAATTCAAAAATTTCAAGTTAGTTTAGTTAATTAAATTATAAGAATGACACTTAAAACTCAAGAAAAAAGGTAAATAATATGTCGGTAATTTGTCAACTTATCACTTATAAGAGGCTTATGACATTGACGAAAGAGAAAAGGCTCTCACATAAAGTTTCTCTAGAAGCTCCTCGTTAGAAGATAGGGGTTGTTCAAGGAACTCTTTCCCAACTTCAAGAAGTCCTTTGTTGCATTCCTCCTCAAAACAAAAACACGAGCTAGGAAATCATTTTATTTTTTCACAGCACACAAAGAACAAGAAGAGCACTACAATTTCGAAACCAGGTTTAAAGTCTCAAAAACCTAAAAGAAATCACCAAAGAGTAAAGGGAAAAATTGAAGTGCAGATAGATCAAACAGGTGACATCAGATACTAGTTTCTAAAGAAAAAGTAAGATTGAAAGAAAAAAGATGGGTTAGATGAAAAATGGAGTGCATACATCACAAGCAACACATATCTGTCAATGAGTGAGTAGGACTATTTGACAGATCTGCACTGCCTATGGTGTATGCTCCCCATTTTCATATAACCCCTCATTTTCTCTCCGTCTCTCTTACTTGTTCTCTGTAAACTACAATCTGGCGTTACCTTTTAGGTCTTTCTACACTTCAATTTTTTCCTTCTCTAGTGATTTCTTTTGGGTTTTTGAGAATTAAAACCTGGTTTCAAAATTGCGGTGCTCTTCTTGTTCTCTGTCTGTTGTGAAAAAAAGGAAATGATTTCCCTGACACGTGCTTCTGTTTCTGAGTACAAATGCAATAAAAGACTTCTTGAAGTTGGCAAATAGCTATTTCTTCATCCCCCCATCTTCTAAAGAGGAGCTTCTGGAGAAACTTGTTGTGAGAGCCTTTTCGTTTTCTTTCCTCAATGTCATAAGCCTTGTATAAGACGTGAGTTGAAAAAATTACTAACATATGAATTACCTTTTTTTCTTAAGTTTTAAGTGTCTTTGAGTATAATTTATTAACCTAAACTAACTTAAATTGGTGGATTTCAGGACTTGGAGCTAAAGAAGCCAAGCGATCAAGTATTTGATCAAGAATGATGTAAAAAAGATGGAAGTTGGAGCAAAAGAATAATAAAAGTAAAGATTGAGAAGTCAAAAAAATCATGCCCAAGTTTAGTTTCAATGGAGACGTTTATGAGGGTAGAAGAGCTTGAATTTGGATAAGTATGAAAAAGAAACAAGTCTGTCTCACTCCACGAAATGAAAATAGGGAGACAAAAATTGGAATGTCTCCACGATTTTGCTCCACGAAATTGGCAGCAGAAAGTCATCTTTGTCTAGATTTTGAGAGTTATATAAATATGAATTAGGTCATTTTTCTTGGGGTGTTGTTGATTTGAGCAGTCTAGGAGGAGTATCTCTAGTTAACTTTTCAAGGATTAAGAGATTTTTACAACCCGTCTTTTAACCTTTATGGATCGAATTAAGGACATAATTGAACCATTTAAAAAGCGAACGATAACGTACTCTGATTAAAACCGCCGAGGAATCAATGACCTGACAATTTAAGGAAAAGGAAGTCGAGGTTGGCAAAGGGTTTCAGCGCAAGGCAGAGCTTGAGGCGCGTGTAACACAGCTGAGAGCAGAGGCGCAAGCTTGGCAGGTTAGAACGGAGGGATTCACCGCAGCAATGCTACATGCACAGCTGCAAGCTGTAGCAGGCGATGATGATGTGAATAACAGAATAATTCACACATATATGTGTCCGATTAGGGTCATAATTGAACTATTTAAAAGACGGGTCATATATGTATTTTAAAATTGGGTCGGATAAATAGGGGCATAAGTGACCCCTTTGTCTTTTTATATAAATGTCAAGTGATAATATATAAAAATGACATGGAAATTCCATTTGACATTTAAAGAAAAGTAAATTGAGTTGGATATTTCGAGTTGGTCAACTAACGCCTATAAGTGCATATGTAGATCAAAAGTTAGACGATGAGGGTATAAATGGACCAAACTTCAAATGGGGGGTATATCTACACCTTTTCGAATTGTTTAGGGGCATATTTGACCCTTTTCCCAATTTAAAAACACAATTGAGTTCTAAATAGTAATTTAACTAAAGAACATGATAATACATTTTTTTTAAAAATAATTAATTGGAGGTTTTCAAATAATTATAAACATATATTTATTCAGATTTTTCAAAAATGCCGGATTCTTTTAAAATTAGTATAATATAAAAAAATTAATACAAGTATGAGGTTCGGCAGGTAAAAATGTCGGGAAGTCCACATATTTCGGTCAGTCTTATTTTTTTGTTGAAAATATTAGTTAGGGTACACTTAATTATTTTATTTGATAGTATTAAAAAATAAAATAATTGACCCTTTTGTTGTTTTTATTATTAAAATGAATATAATTTAAATCAATCTCAACAACAAAATTATTATACAATACACATGGCTGAATCTATAAGGCCATAGAACATTACTTGGCCTAATTATACTTGAACGGATCTTTATCCCAAAAATGCATATATAACAATATAAATCAAAGGAGTTCAATCAACAAAAATAAACAGACTGACATGAAATTAGGGGAAAAACTCACAACTCCGGTGGGAGAGTGGTTGGTGAATGAATTTGGTTCCATTCGATCAAAATAATACTCTATTATATATTTAATTTAGTGATCTTATTGATACAAACAATTAAGTTGAGTGATTTTACCGATACAAAATAAAGTTCAATGACTTTGCTAAATAAATTTTAAAAGTTGAGTGACCTTTTGAAATATTAATTCTAGTTTTGATGTTTATGAAATTCATAAATTGTTCAAACTACATACAATAAGAAACCACATATAAACCAACAAATAATATACTATTCAATTAAGATCACAAACGTCATGTGGTGATATATATGCCTTTTCAATTAGTAAATGTAAACAACTTATATTTTAAATATTGTATTGATATGTATTGCATTTATTTATTAATAACCAACTCCCTTTAAATAATAAAATTTGTAAGTTAATTTTTTTTTAAAAATTTACTAGTACAAATATAAAACATAAAATCAAGAAAATAAATAAAATAATTTGAGGAATATTTTTGTCTTTACATAGATAATCTCATGGTATTAAATCCTATGTATTACTAATATCACCACATAGAAGATATTAATAATACCTCCTATAATACCATGAAGGGTGTATAACTAATCAATGAATTAGTTGTACTTAGGCTCAAAAATTTGTAACAATCGGGTTCAATCGTTATAGAAATGCCAACAAAGGGAAATTTGGGCCAGAAAAACTTTTTTTTTTTTATAATATTAGGGTTTTCCCAACCTTGTCTAGATTTGGAGGAAATCAGAGTCATCAAGGTGTAGAGAAATCTGGTAGTAATCGGGTGGAGTAAATATGATTTTGATTTTATCAATAGATTGATAACTCTTTAAGGAATCCGTACGTCTATATATAATCGAATTTGGATAAGTAGATCTCCAGAAATTAATCTTAGCACTAAGGGTATTTTCTACGCGTAGTGGGTTAAAAGTGTGTTGTAAAAAGGGGGAATTGAAATTCTTTTGAGAAGTTTCTGTCTCACTTTGTGCCGCTGTTGTGGTAGCTGGGCCGGTTTAGCGGAATGGTGGCCGTTGTGCGGACGAGACGGGACTTAAAATCGTATTTTTGGGGAGGTCTTACTGTTTCGAAAATGCCGCTATAGCGGGATTTTACGCCATTGTAGTGTCGCTGCTACAACGGGATGGGTGCCGATGTAGCGTGACAGATGCGAATTAAGTAGTTAATAAAACTCCTAAATAACCTTATTTAACACTTTTCGACTTTTAGAGCTAAAGAAAAAAACCCAGGCGACCCTAACTCGTTTCCCACCATTCTTGGGGCTAAAGGTAAGTTTTTAATTCCTCGAATCCATTTTTCAATTCGTAGAACATAATTGAATGGGTCAATATTGATGGTTAGGTTTTCTTGATAAATTTTACGATGGAAACAACCCTAATCCAATTACTAGAGATCATGTGTATGGTCAAGGGTTGTGAGTGCTATGCTGTAATTTTACAATCTTTAGAAAAATCATTTTTCGAAATGTTATAAGTACAAAACAATTTGAGAAAATACTTAGAAAAGAGTCACCACTTAATTTCTACGAAATTAAGAAAACTTAATTTAAAAAGACTCTAACAAATTAAGTCTTTAAAGTTTAGAGAAAATGGGTAAGATGTTCTAATTTACGCTTCAAGAAGGTTTTTAAGGCATTTGAAGCGCCCGCTAACACACGGTTATCCTATGACTTAGATTAAATATATTTTGACTATTTTTTAGAAAATGAATAATCTGATATAATAATTAACTATATTCGATTGACTTGAGAAAATAGTTAAAGAAAAAATTTATCTATAGAAAATTGGACCTTAATTAAAACATTTGATTAAATTACAATTGATTGGAACTTTAACAAAATTAGATTTATTAGAATTAATTTGACTCATTTAAAATACTAATTTAAACTAAATTAGAGCATGAAAATCTATTTTAAATTAATGGAAGAACTGGTAAAAGTTTTAACTAAATATATTGAATATAAGTATAAGAGTTGATAGAAATAAGTTTTATTAAGATAACCAAAATGTAACTAAAGCTATTCATTAAACCTCAAACAGATTAGATGACTTTGAGAAGAATAAAGAAAAATGAACTAACTATGCATAAACAAGCAACACATCTAAAACTTGGCAGTGGCAAAAGTGCATATGGACAGCAAGAACCAACAAGAAACAAAATGGTATTCATCGCACACTCAAATAAAAATATAAAAATAAACACAGCATGGATGCAGCTAGTTGAGCATAGAGCATGTCTTATGGGTATTATGCAATTGAGAAGTCATTTTGAGGAAGAGAATACAATGAAAAATTGGTCAATCACAACATAGAAATGGAAAATGTATGCACAGTGGTCATCCATATTAAAACTTAGCACGAAAACTACCCCTTTTGATCAAATTTATACGCAATCCTTTTTATCTAGACCTCAATGCTAATCCAAATATCGAGGAATTAACATGAAAGAAGAAAGACCATAAAGTATATGTGATATTTATAATAAGTCGATATGACCCCATACAACTAATAACAAAGTAAACTAACATCATAACGGCAAGCAAACGAAGACATGGCTAATGGTTTTGCATTCTATTTGCTCTATCATATGTTGGGATATATACTATTAACCATGTGTTAAGAAATAATATTTATTATAGAATAAATATTTGCTCAATTTAAATAGATCATATATTCGTTTATGGTATGTATTTACTTATACAGTAGATGATTTAGTGTGTATAGTTTTAGCTTATAGACAGAATATTAAATCATCGGTTCTTATAAGTATAAAGTTTTTGGTTCACAATCTAGGATGAAAATTGGACATGCCATCGGGTACGACTGTAGCACAAGATTATATGTAATTTGTCCTAATTATGGGAACAGTATAGTTCCAACTTCTTGTGCTAGTACATTTTGTATTTATTGAACGGGATCGAGTAGATATAGTTATTTTAGACTTAGTGACAAAAACATATTCTCTAAACTATTAGATGTACTTATATTCTTATAACTATTATGATCTGTATAAATTAATTATTGTTTTGATTTATTAAAATGTGAGATTCTAAGATGGGTCAATATGCCTGGTAAGTTGGATGATAATAATATATACTGGTGAAATAATAAGTTAGTTGATGGAATCCATGTCTCGTTATAGAGATTGATTGACATGCCTCTTTGAGGAACTTATAGGTTTTCATCGTGTCAAATCTTGCAAGTGGATTTATGAATGCGACACATGAAATTAGTTAAGTAGTGCTCTAAAGGAAATTACTCATTAAGTTAAATTCGTCAGTAATTTAATTTATTGATTAGTATCTGAAATCTTAACATGGGGAATTACACTTGTGTTTAATGGGGAATTACGAAATAGAGGAGTGCAATTATGAATTTCTAGTGGAATGAATTGTAATTTATTATGGTAAGAATAATTCAAATTAATTATTTGGAATTATTTCCATAATAAGAAGCCTCGGTAATTAATTCTATGGTCTCTATAGTGCCCATATTTAACTAGAATTCAGAATTCTATTTCTATGGAAAAAGGAAGAATAATATGGGTTTTTCTAATTTTCTAGAAAAACTAGGTTTTCTAGTCCTTTTTGGATTAAGATGACATCTCTATAAATAGGGATTCTCCTAACCTAGAAAATAGAGAAATTAGTTTTCTATTCGATACTTGCGCACCCAAGTATTGAGAGAGTTCAGATGTGACTTGGGATTACTATAGAAGACCACAACTATTGTTTATCTTATTGATTCGCTTGAAGGTATTTGTTCACGCTTCAAGAGGTATTTATTGAATTAACTTTCAGTATGTTTATGTGGTCTAGCATGATATATGTTTTAGCATAAACGGTATTGGTTATCTATTATTTTCATATAAGTAGTAAAGATCCTGATATGCTTCCGTTGTGCATATAGTTTTCCAACATCATATGAGTGAAACTCAAAGTGGAACCCAAAAGCAACCCAGTAGAGTAGACTATGTTTACTGAGCAGATATTTTATAGGAAAATGGAGATTGATACAAATAATTAAAACAAAAAAGTGACATATTCTTAACATCAACATTTCCACAAAGATTCAACCTATGATATTGAAACAAAATACAAAAGGAAAAGAAGATTACCTTTTTTCGGGCAGCACTAAGATGGCGAGCTTAACCACGAAGAACTTCCACCACTGTGAGATGATTTTGATGATCTCCGAAAAATTAAACAACTTTAAATTTGAATAGAAGAAGCTCAAACTCTCTGTTTTGTTTTTACTGCTTCATGCTATGTTTTATTTTTTTTGTCTCTGTAACTATCCCTTATCAAGTATTATTTTTTTCAAAAAGTGTCCTACCTAGATGTTAATGTAAGGAGAGTATATATAGGAAGAGAATTGACTCCATTAGAGGGGAAAACGGGCAAATTTTGAATGAGTTCGAATTTCAAATGTGATTTCTTTGCTTTTTGGCAATAAAGGATGAAACTGAAAATCCCTCGAAATACGGAAAAGAGAACGGCGATGTGATCATCTAGGACACTAAGTTATGCGTTCTACAAGTATGTCACGTTTTAGATGAGTAAGAGAGATTTGTTTGCCGCGATTTGGTGGGATTTTGCTTGTTGTTCTCACATGAAGAAGACGACCGAGATAGGGTCGGCTATTGCGTGAACAAATTCTTCAACCTTAATTTTTTACTATAAGTACCTCATTATGAGTTCGAAAAAGGGAAAAAAATAGAGGACAAAATTTGTTAGCATTTTCAGGGATTGAGTATACCAACTATTTCCAGATCTTCTTCAATAACATAAAATATTATAAGTTCTTAAACTCCTATTTATAGATATCCTAGATGTTAAGTCAACGAGTATGAAATTCTCTCATTGAAAATTATCCGTTGAAAGGAAACAATCTCTTAACATCTTAATCTCTGGTTTTTTTTAATTCACTTTTTGTTATTTCACATAAAGAAGCCTCAATTATTGAATAATGTTTTTACGCTCTGATACCATGTTAAAAATAATAGTTTTTTCTTACAATATATATAAGATGTAGTCTATATAACCCATACAAGATATCTATTACATATATAACGTTAGGTTATGATCTTTAATTTCATAAATATAAGAAGGGATTCTTATAATCTCATCATAAGATCTTTAATTAAAACTCATTATTATTATAGTTCATGTCAATAATTTTGTCATTTTTTAAAATTTATATTATCCAATATTTTTAATAATATTTTTTTAAATTTAAATTACGTGAAATGGAACAAAAATATTTTCCTGTGAAAGTTTAGTGACACTCCAAATCAAGATAAAAAGTCCTACATCGTCAAAATAGAAGAGATACATTGAATATATAGATAACCAGACCTTACAAATTAGTGGCACATTTTAATGTTGTATGAATCTAAATAAGAGTGGTCAATATCAGTAGCATAGTGTAGGATTATTTGACAGATGTGAGCTGTTATGGTGCATGCACTCTATTTTTTTTTTATAACCCCTCCTTTTCTCTCTGTCTCTCTTACTTATTCTTTGTAAACTACTATCTGACGTTATATTTTAGGTCTTTCTACACTTCCATTTTTTCCTTTGCTCTCTCCTGATTTCTTTTGGGTTTTTGAGACTTAAAACTCAGTTTCAAAGTTGTGGTGCTCTTGTTGTTCTTTGTCTGCGGTGAAAAAAGGAAATGGTTTCCCTAACATGTGATTCTGTTTCCAAGTAGGAATGCAACACAAAACTTCTTGAAGTTGGCACATAGTTGCTTCAACGTCCCTTTTCTTCTAAAGAGGAGCTTCTGGAGAAACTTGATGTGAGAGCCTTTTATTCTTCTTTCCTCACTGTCATAAGCCTTGTATAAGACGTAAGTTGACAAACTTACCGATATATGAATTGCCCTTTTTATTGAGTTTTAAGTGTCTTTGAATATAATTTAATAACCTAAATTAACTTAGATTGGTGAATTTTAGGACTTGGAGCTAAGAAAGTCAAGTAATCAAGTATTTAATGAAAAATGATGAAAAAAAGATAAAAATTAAGAGCAAAAGAATATAAAAAGTAAAGATTAAGAATTAGTCACAAAAATAGTGCCCAAGTTTAGTTTTGTGGATCCGTTTATGAGGGTAAAGGGGCTTGAATTTGGCTAAGTCTGAAAAAGGAACAAGTTTGTCTCACCCCACGAAATGAAAATGGAAAGACGAAAATTGGAATGTCTCCACGATTTTGCTACCAAATTGGCAACAGAAGGTCATGTTTGTCCATATTCTGAGAGTTAAATAAATAGGAATTATGTCATTTTTCTTGGGGAGTTGTTGATTTGAGTAGTCCAGGAGGACTATCTCTAGTTAACTTTGAAAGGATTAAAATATTTTCACCATAGAGTTTGCATCTTCTTATTTGTTTAATCTTGAACTGTGCTCATCATTATATTTCATATTGTAAGTTCTTCTAGTATGAGTAGCTAAACCTATTATTAGGGGTTGTAGACTCTTCTGACTTTTATGTGGTTGAATACTTGGTTGTTTTGCTTATTATTATTTGGGTTGTGATTATCTACTTTTTTACCATTTTATTTGTGAGGTTGCGAATACTAGATATATCCTTATATATGAATTTCTTGCTCGGAACGGTGAAACTTGAATTGGATCTATCATTGATTTTCAAATAAATATTATCCATAAAATAGTGGTAATATATACAATTTGATTTACAATGGATTATAACATTTGTTTTGATTATATATGAAACCTACAATTCAAATACCATAATCTATAAAGGATAATTTATAATGGTGGTAAATATTTCGTTTTAACAACTTCAGCAATAAAAAAATGAATCTACAATTCAACTCCGTATAAGAAAGATCAAATAATTTACAATTAACTATCTTAGGAACAACAATATCATAGAAATTACCAATACTTCTGATCATATTCTGCAAATTTTTTTAATCAAATTTTTGTTGGCCTCGTGGCCATTTTATTTTTTGACAAGCAAAAGAGGTCGGGCCAAACGACCCAAATAAGAAATTAAAGGCAAAAAAATATCTAATCCAGCCTATGAGGTAACCCTATAAAATTCCACCTCATTCTCTCACTTTTTTTTCCTTGTCCATATGCTCCCTTCCAAGAGTTATCGAGACCTCTTGCTTCATCGTCTTCTCCTATGGGTTTGGTTTCTTCTTGCTCCACCCTTACTCCACTTTCTGCAGCTCAAGCAAGAGAATTCACTACTGAAAGGTAACACTTTTTCCTTCTTTTGTTTCGCCTTATTTTCCATTTCTTGATATTTGATCATGGTAGCCTTTGTTTGTGAAGTACTGTAAAGTCCACCAATGTGTGGCAATCTTGGAGGTAGCTATCTGGGGGTGTGAAATATGAACACATTTCCTCCTATCCTTCTTTATGATTTTACTTCCCCCATTTAGATCTGACATTGCTTTAATTTCTTTCCCTCCTTTGATTTGTTCCAGTTTAATTTGATCTTTAAGCGCTCTTCTACTTTGAATCAAGTTGAAGTCCATGCTTTCTTGTTAGAGATGATATTGTACCCCTGCTTGTTTGGTGAATGTTTTTGCGTGTTAATGTATATTGTAGAGCTTTTTAAGTGTAGTTGTAATGACCCCTCATGTGTGGGCGTTCTCTTATGTAATTATTTCTGGATCACCCATTCACTTACAGATTAAGAATCTAATTCTGATTTGTCATGTGGTTTTATGTATTTTGTTTTTATCCCGATGGATGACATCTATGCTTTGTCAATATTAATGATGCAGTTTCTTCGTTTTGGTAATTCCTCAAACTCTCTGAGTTCCTTTTTGTCTATGCTAATGATTGCTAGATTAGCTAAATAATACGCCATTTGATTGCCCTATCATAAAATGTATTGAATTGTAACATTTTGTTGTTGTGCTTCTCTGATTATTTCATCCATGATTTCTCCAATTTCCTATTGTACTCTCTATGTTTGTAGAATAATTTTTCTTTAGAGTGAGTGGATCAGTTTTAATAACCATGTTTTGTAAACTATTCATTGCACTAAACCTTAAGGCCTCTTGTATTGATCTTGCCTTCGCTTTTATATACATAGAAATACCAATTTTGTCTGCTTGTGCATAGATGAGGTCACCAGTTCTGTTTCTTATGCAGAAGTCATACACACTCTCTCTTAAATTTCCTTTACTTGCACCATCTGTACTACACTTTGATTGATCTTCCTTCGGTAGCTTCCATTGTACAATCTGGTAGTAAATCCTTGTATTATGAGTTCTATTATTTTCACCATTTCAGGCCAAGTTTTCCCAGTTATTTTTGACTTTGAATTGTTACTTTTCACCGGCAATTAAATGCTCATTTCCACTTATTGTACCAACTCTTCAAAGGTGGACATCCATCCATCCATGCTTGATATGGTTCTATTTTCTTTAACAAATTCCACATAATGAGAGTTGGCATAACTTTAAAAATATGTTTCAATTTTATAGGATCTTCCACATACCACTATCTCTTGATCATCTGCATCAAATTTTAGCCTTCTGTGTCCAAACCTTCTCATGAAGCAAAATACTTCCAAAGCTTTTGGGCAATGTTAGATGTTAGAAAAATATTTGACATTGTTTCCATTTGTTGTGTCTCATAACACCAACACCAGGAGGCAATGTTAATTCTCATTCTCCGTTAATTGTCATATGTGGCAGTCCTCCCTTTTCACGCCCTCCATAAAAAGAAATTAATCTTAAAAGGAAAGCTTTTCATCCAAATCATATCATATGTATCCTCATTCTCCTTTTTTATATCATTAAATCTCAAGCCGATTAACTGAAAAAGAACCCTTTGAGTTGCCTATCCACCAATGTTTATCCTGAACTCCTATATTCATTACTAGAGAGAACTCACAATGTGATAAGTGGTATCTTCAACATTATACCGTAAGAGTTTCTACATATACCACTGATCTTCTATAATAAGATTTTTCTCCGAGAAGCTCCTACTCCCCCTTTATTTTCTTCCATATAGTACCAAGACCCTTGTTTTGTCTAATCATCTTTCTCCATACATGAGATGCCCGGTGTCTTTGTGCCATTATTGGATGAATTTTTTTACAATATTTATTCAACATAATTTCACTCCACAAAGGATTAGTGGATGTTGTGAATATCCATAATAGTTTACCAGTGGATGTTGTGAATATCCATAATAGTTTACCAAATAGAGCATCTGATACGTCAAGCATCTATCTAAAACCCACTCCTCCCACTGATTTTTGTAAGCACATTGTTTCCCAAGAATCTAGTGTTTCAATTTTACTTCTCCTATGTGACCCAAAAAAAAACTTTGCCATAATCTTATGAATCTGATTTATTACGCCCTTGGGAGGATTCAACACACATAAGATAAATAGGCATTGATTGTAAAACATGAGCTATTAAAAAATAGCTTCCCCCGTAAGTTAAAAATCGATTATTCCATCCCATCACTCTTTTTACAACTTTCTTTATCAGCTCTTAAAAATATGACTTCTTTTTCCTTGCGTAAAAATTTGGACATCCAAGATATGTAAAAGGAAAGACACCTCGTGAGACTCCAAGACAGAATAAAGAGCCTCTTTATGCAGGTATACATAGCTTTTGTTAAGGTTTATGAGCTACCCTGACACATTTATATCTCCGAGAAATCTTCATTATTTTTTTTTCATTGACCTCTTATGCCATGAACAAAAAGGGATTGCATTATCCGCATAATACAAATGATTAATCTCTCTACTCCATTTAGGCCTCCCAAATCTCTTCACTGGTATGATGAACACGGTGGGTTAGAGGGGATCACCTTGCTTCAGTCCTAAGAAGATTGAAACAACAAAAAGTCTGGCCATTAATTAACACTGAGTACTAGTTATTAGATATCAATCTCCACACCATATAAATAATCCTCTCATCAAACCCAAATCTTCTCATAACTCGAATCAAAAGTATCCCTGACCCTATCATACATTTAAGTCATGTCCAACTCCACCACAACAATATGGTATTCATTCCTCTTGTTTATATCTCTAATTATCTTTTGCCTTTGTAAAAAAATTTCAACAATGCTTCTTCCTTTCATAAAACCAAACTGACTCCCAGAGATCATATCAGGTAGAACCCAAGTTATTCTTTTACGCAGTTGCTTTGACAAATCTTATTAGCAAAAGAGATCAAGTTGATAGGTCGAAAATCTTAAAATTTACTGACCTTCATTGGAATTAGAACTATATTCGTGTGAGAAATATATAGGTATCTCACCACCACAAAGAATAAATATCACCATCAGCCACATATCTTTCCTTATAACCTCTCAACATGTTTGAAAAAATTCTTCTAAAAATCCATTAGCTCCACATGTGTTCTCTTTATTCTACACTTAACGCTACTCCTTAACTTCTTCCTATGTAGGCGCTCTTGTCATTTCGATATTCTATTTTGTAGTTATACATCTTTCTACCATTACTTGATCCTCATATAATTGACCCTCTTTAAATTGTTCCCTAATATTATCTGTTTCCTCTTCTATGTTTTAAGTGACACATATCGTATCCCCCGCTCTGTCTAAATTTTGTTAATCATCGGTTTCCTCATGCCTTTTAGATACGAATGAAAAAACTTCATATTTCTATCTCCATCTTTGAAATATTACATCCCATCCTTTTGTTTCTAGTAATCCTCTTCTAGTTGATGATATTGTCTTATAAGATCATATTCAACTTTAGCTAAATCTTTTTTATTTGCAATTGAAGGGTTCATTAGCGATATCCTCCAAAATGTTTATCTTCAAAAGAAAAATCCCATATGTTTCTTTACTACACTACATCTCACATACACTATTGTTTTGATAATATCCAACTTCAAGAAGTGTTTCGCTCCAACTTTCTTCTTTTTTTCATCATTGCTTTGATCAAATACTTGATTGCGTTGATTTCTTTAGCACCAAATCCTGAAATTCACCAATTTAAGTTAGATTAGATTATTAAATTATACTATAGACACTTAAAATTTATAGAAAAAGACTAATTCATATGTTGGTAATTTGTCATTTTATCACTTATACAAGGCTTATGACTTTGAACAAAGAAAAATAAGTCTTTCACATCAAGTTTCTTTCGTTATAAGATGGGGGGTTGTTCAAGCATATCCTTCACAACTTCAAGAAGTCTTTTGTTGCATTCCTCCTCAAAATAGAAGTTTTCCTTTGTTCTTTAGTGTTTATTTTGTTCTTTTTTATATTTAAAACCTGGTTTCAACATTGCGGTTCTCTTCTTGTTATGTGTTTTGCGATGAAAAATGAAATGGTTTCTTTGACACGTGCTTCTGTCTCTGAGTAGGAATGCAATGAAATACTTTTTGAAGTTAGAAAATAGATGCTTCAACATCCCCCATCTTCTAAAGAGGAGCTTCTGGAGAAACTTGATATGAGAGCCTTAACTTCTCTTTCCTCAATGTCATAAGCCTTGTATAAGACGCAAGTTAACAAATTACAACCATATGAATTACCTTTTTTCTTGTGTTTTAAGTGTCTTTTGAGTATAATTTAATAACATAAACTAACTTAAAATGGTGATGTAACATCTCCCAACTAAAAAGAGACTAGAAGTAAGTATGAAATATGGAAATAGTTACTTTTGGTAAGTATAAGGAAATCTGGAAATTTTGAATTAAGTGAAATATCAGTTTTTGGTCATCTTCAAAGGATCATAACTCCTAGACCTAAGATGAGTTAGGTGTAGTTCCAGATATGGTTGTAAATCTATTGGAATGATATTCCCAACACGGCCAAGTTTACGCGATTCCAAGTTCATATGAGTGAGTTATGCCTTTCGGAAGTTGGGTTGTTGGATTAAGGAAATTCAATCCGAATTTGGTAAGGGCAAATATATATTTTCCTACCTAATTATATTATTTCGTTTTAGGGATTAATTGGGGTAAAAAATGACTTTGTTCAGCTTAGAAAGATTTAAAATTCACGCTTGGACTTGGAGAAAAGAGGAGAAACCAAGAAATTGCAAACAACATTCAATCTTTGTGTGTGGAATTCATCGAGGGTGTTCCCTAAAAAGGTATGTGAGATCACATAGCATTGAATTAATTCACCCACGCGCCAATCATGCTTCAGTTCAGCGTATTTAAGTCTTTGAATGTTAAAGAAGTGAGTTATTGAAGAATATTATTGAAAATTTTGTTAAGTTTTTGATGATTGTGTTGTTGAAGTTTCTAGATGATTGTATTCATGTTTCCAAATGAACTTTTGAGTATAATCTGTTGTATGTTGAGGTTACTAATGATCCTAAGAGTTTGGGGAAAAAACCATGGAAGTTTAGAGGGTTTGGAGATAAAAAAACAATGGAGAAAAGTCGGAGGTTTTCTAGGTAAGACTTGGGGAGCTGCGCCTTCCAAAGCATCACAAAAGTGTCCCTGACTTTTGGCCTATGATGCGTCGCGCCAGAAAAACCTCTCTAAAGTTTGAGGGTAGGCGCCCCGCGCCTCTTAGAGCTCCTGGGACGCCAATTCTCCCTATTCTTCCCCCATCTTTCTGTACTAGTTCCTTAGTGATGTACCTATGTTTCCTAGTTGATTTCAACATTCTAAGGTACATAGAAACATCATGAAATAATCCATAAACATGAGACCATGAACCTTGAATCCATGATCCAATTCATGAAAAAGTAATATCAAAGTCAAAGAAGTTAAGAGTCAAGTCAAAACAAAGTTCTTACAAGTTTTCAAGAGTCTTTAGCAATATTTTAACTTTGTTTTAAGACTCCAGTCTCAAGTTAATTAAAAAGTGAAGAGTTGATTTCATTTATTCAAAATAGTATATCAGGTTTATGTATTCCCAAATAGTAAATGTTTTTCTTATTCAAATAAGAAAGGAAGCTGAGATTTCCAAAGAGCTTTTGAGCTATTTTTCAGAAAAAGTAATTGCTTTCTAAATAAAGAAAGAGGGGAAACTTTGATTTCCAAGGTAGCCTTTGAGCTAAGTATTTTGAGCACTACTCTCAAAATCATAGAAGAAAGTGTGTTTTAAAAACATACAAGCTAGTATATTTTGGGAGTAGTATTCAATACGATATGGGGGAAAGTTCAGATAACTCACAACCCCCATAAACCATGTAGCCACCATGGGTAGAAAAATAGTCATACATTTTAGATGATTCCTTTAGTGCTTTTTAGCATAGACTAGTGGATCCACTTATTAATTCAGGTTCTATATTAATGGCAAGGTATAAGACGGCCCTGGAAGCATGAGGCAAAACGATGTATCATCACTATAGCTCTTAAGTGATGATTGTCGGTTAGAGAAAATCCACAGAATTTAAATATATTTTATATACACCGTTATTTGTATTTTTACATACATCTCAGAGTTATATTGTATCTTTGCATACATACAGAGTTGTCATAATGTTTTAAACAAATTTTCCTTATAATGCACTTGATTTAAATTGCTTTATATTGAAATGATTTCAGTTTTACAGAGATGAGTTGAGCCAGGTAAGTTCTTCAGATTTTCCTTTCAAGCGGATGTATATTTTAGCATTATAACTCGCATTCTCGTACATTCTATATACCGATGCCAGTTGGCTTGCATCATATTTTGATGCAAACATATGTAACTAGGATTGGCATACGGCGTACCGTTGATCCAGTGAGCAACTCAGGGTTAGTTGGACAACCTTCTTACATTCCGGAGGCATCTTTTATCACTTGCTTTTTGTTTTTCAGTTGTTAGGATGATTGGGGGTCTTTTCCTCTTTGTTTTAGAGGCTTCATAGACATATATTATTAGTTGTTTAGTCTTATTCATCTCAATTGTAAACGTTTAAGACATGTGTTTCCATTTTGGCTAATTTATTACCTTTAAGTTATTTCATGAGTTTTATCTCTTGTGTTTAAGTCTTCCGCTGAGTTAAGTAAGCTAGGCCAAGGGTTCTCTTGGGGCCAGGAATGGTCTTCGAGTGCCAGTCCCGCCTAGGGTGTAGGCTCGGGGCATGAAATATGAGTTTTAGGACTTGGAGCTAAAGAAGCCAAACAAACAAATAGTTGATCAAGAATAATGAAAAAAAATATGGAAGTTGGAGCAAAAGAATAAGAAAGTAAAGATTGAGAAGTCACAAAATTGTGCCCTAGTTAAATATCTGTGGAGCCATTTATGAGGGTAGAGGAAGTTGAATTTGAGTAAGTCTGAAAAAGGAACAAGTTTGTCTCCCTCCACAAAATGAAAATGGGGAGACAAAAATTGGAATGTATCCATGATTTCGCTCCACGAAATTGGCAGCGGAAGAGTATCCAAATTTTGAAAGTTATAAAAATATGAATTAGATCATTTTTCTTGTTGATTTGAGTAGTCTAGGAGTAGTATCTCTAATTAACATTGCAAGGATTAAGAGATTTTCACCATATAGTTTGAAACTTCTTATTTGTTTAATATTGAACTATTTATAATTATATTTCATACTGCATTTTTTCTTCTAGTATGAGTAGCTAAACCTATTATTCGGGGTTTTAGGCTCTTATGACTTTTATGTGATTGAATACCAGGTTATCTTGCTTATTATTATTTGGTTTGTGATTATTTGCTTGCTTACAGTCTTATTTGTGAGGTTGCAAACACTAGATTTAGCCCTATATATTCATTTCTTTACTCGGAAGGGTGAAAATTGGATTGAATTTTTAACAAGTATCAAGGAATCAAGTATATTAAGGAATTAATTGTGTTGATTAGTGAAATTGAACTAGGAATAGGGAGATTTCTACTTGGGTCTTTGGGATTAGCTTGCTAGAGTTGGAAAATTCTTGTAAGTAATTATCAATTGGATCGTTTTCATTACCTATGCATTTGAACAGCGAAAATAATTATTCTATGGCATGAAGAAAGTGACGGAAAGTATTTCCATATTTAATGATAACTTGACGGAACCGACGATTATTTTAATTATATATAATTAGTCTATTCAAGACAATACTATTTATTCTTTAAAATTATTATTTATAGAATTAGTACATATATAAGCTCATCCATGTCGTTCCTTTTAAGCTCATCGATCTCCAAATTAAATCACAACACTAGCAGATCCTCTTCATTGAAAAGAGGCTTTCCTTAGGCATTACGAAAGATTACGAGCTCCTCGTGTTATCAATGTTAAACATATTCATCACCCTACTCTTTGTATTGTGGAGTCCATACTCATCGTAGATAAACATAAGGAAAGTTAAAATGTAGAAATGGTTGAATTTTGTTTGTTGATTATTGTTAAAGTCTACAAATGCTGCAACAAAATTCAAAGTTCACCATTTCTTTTTTCAACTAAAATCTTAGCAAGATTTCTACATAGGTGAAAAGGTTCAAATCTTGTGTTTCTTGAGATGTCACTGGTGACATCATTAGGAGTAGATTTTCCTATAAATAGAGAGCTCTTGCTCATTTCAAAATGCACCAAAAAGAATTACAAAGGAGAGAAAGAAGAGGGAGGCATCACAGAGGAAAATAATCTGTGAGGAAAAAATAGAGAGTGTGAACGATATTGTAGTGACGTGGAAAAATCAAAAGAGTGTTATTTCTTTTGAATGTGTAGTGGTCTTTGGAGTTTTACTCAGACATACAAGTGTAAAATCCTTACTATAGTGATATTTGTTGCTCCTCTCGGGTCGTAGTTTTTCCTTTATTATGAGGGTTTCCACGTAAAATATAGGTGTCATTATTTCTCTTTTATTCTTGTTGATTAACCGTATTGTTGTGTTCCACATTTATTGTCTTTATTACCACAAATATTATTTCTGTTACGAATTTATTCCCAACAATTGGTAACAGAGCACAGGTTCTGCTCATTTACAGAAATATTTTTTGCAGCTTATTGTACTATACTCAATAAAAAAATGTCTGGAGTAAAGTACGAGGTAGAAAAATTCAACGGTGATAGCGGTTTCTCAACGTGGAAGAGAAGGATGAAAGACTTGCTCATCCAACAGGGTTTGCACAAGGCACTAGGCGGCAAATCCAAAAAGCCCGAATCCATGAAACTTGAGGATTGGGAAGAAATGGATGAAAAGGTTGCTAGTGCAAACAGATTGCACTTAACATATGATGTAGTTAATAACATCATCGATGAAGAGAGTGTATGTGGAATTTGGACAAAGTTAGAAAATCTATACATGTCCAAAACGCTGACAAATAAATTGTACCTAAAGAAGAAGTTATATGCGCTACATATGGGTCAAGGTACAATTTTTTGTCTCATTTAAATGTACTTAATGGACTAATCACGCAGCTTGCAAACCTCGGAGTAAAGATCGAGGATGAAGATGAAGCCATAGTGCTCCTAAACTCGTTGCCATCTTCCTACGATACTTTAGCAACAACCATTTTACATGGTAAGGACTCTATTGAGTTGAAGGATGTCACATCAGCCCTTTTGCTTAATGAGAAGATGAGAAAAAGGCCTGAAAATCACGGACAGGCTCTCATCACGAAAAGTAGAGGCAGAAGTTACCAAAGGAGATCAAGTAACTATGGTAGATCCGGAGCTCGTGGAAAGTCCAAGGTCCGATCAAAATCGAAGGCCAGAAATTGCTACAATTGCGATCAACCAGGACACTTCAAAAGAGATTGTCCAAATCTAAAAAGGGGCAAAGGGGAAAGCAGCGGCCAGAAGAATGATGACAACACAACTGCCATGGTGCAAAATAATGACGATGTTGTTCTCCTCATAAATGAGGAAGAAGAATGCATGCACTCGGCAGGTATAGAGTCGAAATGGGTGGTCAACACAGCAGCATCTTATCATGCCACACCGGTAAGAGATCTTTTTTGCAGATATATAGCCGGTGATTATGGCTATGTGAAAATGGGTAACAAAAGTTACTCAAAGATTGTGGGGATCGGAGACATTTGCTTAAAAACAAATGTTGGATGGACATTAGTGTTGAAAGCTGTGTGCCACGTACCTGATTTGCGGATGAACTTGATCTCGGGAATTGCTTTGGACCAAGATGGATATGATAACTACTTTGCAAATAAATAATGGAGACTCACCAAAGGGGCATTAGTGATTGCGAAAGGAGTTGCTCGTGGCACATTATACAGGACAAATGCAGAAATATGCCAAGGTGAATTAAATGTGGCTCACAAAGAAAATTTTGCAGATTTATGGCATAAAAGAATGGGTCATATGAGCGAGAAAGGATTGCAAATTCGTTCCAAAAATTCACTCATCTCTTTTTCCAAAGGTACAACGATAAAATCGTGTAACTACTGCTTATTTGGTAAACAACATAGAGTCTCATTTAAGACATCATCTGAAAGAAAATCGAATATACTTGATTTGGTATATTCTGATAGTTGCGGTCTAATGGAGATAGAATCGATAGGCAGTAATAAATACTTTGTTACCTTTATTGATGACGCTTCTCGAAAATTGTGGGTGTATATCTTGAGAACCAAAGATCAGGTGTTTCAAGTATTTCAAAAGTTTCATGCTCTGATAGAAAGAGAGACATGTCGAAAGCTAAAATGTCTCCAAACCGACAATGAAGGTGAGTACACTTCAAGAGAATTTGAAGAGTACTGTTCAAACCATGAAATCAGACATGAAAAGACAGTTCCTGGAACCCCAAAACACAATGGTGTAGCTGAGAGAATGAATCGCACCATTGTTGAGAAGGTGAGAAGCATGCTCAGAATGGCTAAATTACCCAAGACATTTTGGGGTGAAGCAGTTTGGACAGCGTGTTATCTTATCAATCATAGTCCATCAGTTCCGTCGGAGTTTGACATTCCAGAGAGAGTTTGGACCAACAAAGAGATGTCTTACTCGCTCCTAAAGGTACTCGGTTGCAAAGTTTTTGTACATGTACCGAAGGAGCAAAGAACTAAGCTATATGATAAATCAGTTCCTTGCATATTCATCAGATATGGAGATGAAGAATTCGGGTACAGACTATGGGATCTTGTAAAGAAGAAGGTGATAAGAAGTAGAGATGTAATCTTTCGAGAAAGTGAAGTTAGAACTGCTGATGATCTATCCGAGAAGGCCAAGAAAAAGAATGGTATAGTCCCTAATCTTGTTACCGTTCCTTCTTCTTCTAACCATCCCATAAGTTCAAAAAGTACGATTGATGAAGTTTTTGAGCATGAAGAGCAACCTGATGAGATTGATGAGCAGGGGGAGCAACTTGGTGATAATGCCGAGCAAATAGAGTACCCAGAAGAAGAACAATCTCAACCTCTGAGGAGATCAGAAAGACAACGGGTAGAATCAGCCAAATACCCTTCCTTAGAGTATGTCCTTATCAATGATGAAGGTGAGCCAGAAAGTCTTAAGGAGGTGTCGTCTCATCCAGAAAAGATCCAATGGATGAAAGCCATGCACGAAGAGATGGGATCTCTACAGAAAAATGGCACATACCAGCTAGTTGAACTTCCAAAAGGAAAAAGACCACTTAAGTGCAAGTGGATCTTTAAACTCACGAAAGATAGAAATGGCAAGTTGGTGAGGTAAAAAGCTGGATTGGTTGTAAAAGGCTTCGAACAAAAGAAAGGTATTGATTTTGATGAAATTTTTTCACCTGTTGTCAAAATGACTTCTATTCGAACTATTTTGAGCATAGCAACTAGTCTAGATCTTGAGTGGAGCAATTGGACGTGAAAACTGCATTTCTTTACTGAGATTTGGAAGAAGAGATTTATATGGAGCAACCAGAGGGATTTGAAGTATCTAGAAAGAAACACATGGTGTGAAAATTGAATAAGAGTCTTTATGGGTTGAAACAGGCCCCAAGGCAATGGTACAAAAAGTTGGACTCTTTCATGAAAAGTCAAACGTACAGAAAGACCTATTCTGATCCATATGTATACTTCAAAAGATTTTCTGACAACAATTTTCTTATTTTGTTGTTATATGTGGATGACATGTTAATTGTATGACAAGACAAAGAGTTGATTGCAAATTTGAAGAAAGATTCATCCAAGTCATTTGACATGAAAGACTTGGGCCCAGCACAACAAATTCTAGGGATGAAGATTGTCCAAGAACGAACAAAAAGAAAGTTGTGGCTATCTCAAGAGAAGTACATTGAACGTGTACTAGAACGCTTCAACATGAAGAGTGCTAAACCTGTTAGCACGCCTCTTGCGAATCATCTGAAGTTGAGCAAACAGATGTGTCCTACAACAAAAGAGGAGAAAGAGGGAATGGCTAACGTTCCTTATTCTTCAGCAGTGGGGAGTTTGATGTATGCGATGGTGTGTACAAGACCTGATATTGCTCATGCAGTTGGTGTTGTTAGCAGATTCCTTGAAAATCCTGGAAAAGAACACTGGGAGGCAGTTAATTGGATACTCAGGTATCTAAGAGGTACCACAAGAGATTGCTTGTGTTTTAAAGGATCTGATCCAATCTTGAAGGGCTATACTGATGCTGATATGGCAGGTGACCTCGATAATAAAAAATCCACTACTGGATATTTGTTTACATTTTCAGGGGGATCTATATCATGGCATTCAAAATTGTAGAAGTGTGTCGCACTCTCTACAACTGAGGCAGAATATATTGCAGCTACTAAAGCAGGCAAAGAGATGGTATGGCTGAAACGATTTCTTCAAGAACTTGGATTGAATCAGAAGGAGTATGTCGTCTATTGTGAAAGTCAGAGTGTAATAGACTTGAGCAAGAACACCATGTACCATGCAAGGATGAAGCATATTAACGTGAGATATCACTGGATTCGTGAAAAGATAAAGGACGGATCAATACACTTCATGAAGATCCCTACTAGTGAAAACCCTTCAGATATGCTGAACAAGGTGGTACCAAGGGATAAGTTTGAGCTATGCAAAGAACTTGTCCGCATGCACTCAAGCTAGAAACCCAGAGCTACCTCCTTCAGGTAAATGGGTATGGAGGGGGAGATTTGTGGAGTCCATACCCATTGTAGATAAACATAAGGAAACTTAAAATGTATAAATGGTTGAATTTTTTTTGTTGCTTATTGTTAAAGTCTACAAATGCTGCAACAAAATTCAAAGCTCACCATTTCTTTTTTCAACTAAAATCTTAGCAGGATTCTACATAGGTGAAAAGGTTGAAATCTTGTGTTTCTTGTGATGTCGCTAGTGACATCATTAGGAGTAGATTTTCCTATAAATAGAGAGCTCTTGCTCATTTCAAAATGCACCAAAAAGAATTACAAAGGACAGAAAGAAGATGGAGGCATCACAGAGGAAAATAATCTGTGAGGAAAAAAAAGAGAGTGTGAGCGATATTGTAGTGAGGTGGAAAAATCAAAAGAGTGTTATTTCTTTTGAATGTGTAGTGGTCTTTGGAGTTTTACTCAGACATACAAGTGTAAAATCTTTACTATAGTGATATTCGTTTCTCCTTTCGGGTCGTAGTTTTTTCCTTATTTAGGCGGGTTTCCACGTAAAATCTTGGTGTCATTATTTCTCTTTTATTCTCGTTGATTAACCGTATTGTTGTGTTCCGCATTTATTGCCTTTATTACCACAAATATTATTTATTTTACGGATTTATTCCCAACATATATCATATAAGTATTCCTTTGAGTTTTTCTGGTTTTTAAGAATCAACAATTCACCGTACCTCGTGCCACCAACAACAACAAGTTTCCCAGTTTCTGGCAGTGATCTCTCATTTGGTCGCGTTGATTTGGATGGACATACGTAATGTGTTAATTTTGCTATGATCGTATGTTTCTTGGACCAATCTTGTCTGTGAAAATCTTCCAAAATCCAAACATCCATTGTCGTCTCGGAATCACAGGTGATAAAAGAGAGAAATCCATCCAATTGGATCAACACGTAATTGTTAGTTTTATTAATCACTTCATCGCATTCTGGAAGATAGTCGATACTGAATTTCCCCTCTTTTACTTCCATCGAAACGACATACTCACTCGAATTAACATACTAATGCAGAATCCTTCCGTTTATCGATACTAGATTCTTCCAACAAAAATTAACATGGAATGGCTGATTAATTAGACCTTCCCACAGATCAGAATCAACTCGTTCCCATTTCCAATTTTCTTCCCCACTGCTAAGATTGAATATTTCGAAACTAAAATAGTACTTAACAATGTGTACTACTTTGTAATGCAACGTCGAAGAGTCAAATACAAGTGTTGTACTACAAGTTCCATGTTCACAAACCGAAGGGCATCCAGGGATAGTGATGTAGAACTTTGTCACAGGATTTATGACTCGTAGCTTCCCAAAGTAGAAATCATCTGGCTCACTCTTCAATATAAATCCATCACAACTAGAATGAATCTTGCGTGTTTCATTTAGTCCAAGATCACGCCATTCACATTCAAGATCTTTTCTACTCTCAATCAATTTCGTTTTCATATGCCTTGTATCCCGACTGTATTAGTCACTCTGATTTCGATTCCTTGAAATTTTGCTCAATGAAACAAGTTGTGGAGAAAATTTCTTTCCATGTTTTGCAAACGGGCATGACATTCTGATGATTGTATCTTCACTACGATGTTAAATATGATCTTTTCTTCAAAATCAGAATGAGGAATAATGTTATGACTCTTATCAACTACTTGTTTTTGTTTCATTCCTCTGTTTCTATTTTCTTCATATTTGTTTACTTGTAAGCTCAACATCTGTCGTGCAAATTCAATGTAATTTAAACTATGTTTTTTCTGAATCTCATACCTCAACTATTCTTTCTTCTCTTTACAAGTCTAAACTATTAACTGTCTTTGTGTTCAACTCAGATAAGGATTCTTGGAGGCTACTCAACCCTAAACCCTAGTTTATGCCTATATAAAGGGTACTAAATTCCCTTAAAAGGCATCTCGGAAATTCCATAAGGATATCAAGATCTTGAATACTCCACAAATTGATGGATTATTCATATAGGAGGTCTAATCTAAATCAAATATGCCACAAACGG
This sequence comes from Solanum chilense, assembly GCA_032847665.1. Taxonomy (NCBI): domain Eukaryota; kingdom Viridiplantae; phylum Streptophyta; class Magnoliopsida; order Solanales; family Solanaceae; genus Solanum; species Solanum chilense. The sequence goes on along the minus strand of CM064971.1, from coordinate 7,216,437 downwards.
CCCTCAAATTATGGATAAATGTTAGGAGAGGAGAATCAAGGGAGGAACAGATTTGTACTCACAATCCTGATGAATAAAATCACGTTTCTTCATATTTTATTTGTATGGTTTGTTTATTTTCCATATGTTTAAAATTTGTTGCAAACAAAATTGGCACGCCCAGTGGGACAAAATCTGCCCTTCATCTCTTCTCTCTTAAATCAAATCTGGAAATCTGAAGGTGCAAACGTGGAAGAATGAGTACTTCAAGCCTCGTCTTTGAGTTTCACAAGTCTACACTCCGTCAAGCCTTGAAGCAGGGGGCATTTGTAGACATTGAAATTTTATGGGACTCTACAAGATGCATTCAATTCAAGTTGGGACTCTACAAATTGTGTTCATCTCAGATAAGGATTCTTGGAGGCTACTCAACCGTAAACCCTAGTTTATGTCTATATAAAGGGTACTAAATTCCCTTAAAAGGCATCTCGAAAAATCCACAAAGAGATCAAGATCTCGAATACTCCACAAATAGATTGATTATTCATATAGAGAGGTCAAATCTAAATCATCCTAGTTCGAGAAATACGCCACTAACGGCCCTCGAATCCTGGATAAATCCTCTTAGAGAGTAGAATCAAGGGAGGAACAGATTTGTACTCACAATCTTGATGAATAAAATCACGTTTCTTCATATTTTATTTGTATGGTTTGTTTATTTTCCATATGTTTAAAATTTGTTGCAAATAATTTTTTTTTTGAAGAAACAAGATTTTATTAATCAAGATAGATTGCGGGTACAATTCTAAAATTTGATGAGACAAAAGATAATATACATATCGCTTTGACTTTTCTTTGAATTTTAGTGGGAACATTTTTTTTGAGACTCATGCAACTGAGCTTAGAATATGGTTCTAAGCGCCTACGTACCTCAATAAAGAGGATCAAGTCACAACGTAGTTCTGGGGATTTGAGTGATTTTTTTTTTGTGGTTGTGCCGTACACAATTTATACTCTTGCGGTCCAGGAGTGACATGCAGTTTAGGCTCGTACCATAAGGAGCATCATCTTCCTTCTAGGATAGTATCTCTTTAGAAATTTGGCATTAATAGGACCGATCCTTAAGCCATCAGCATCAACAAGCTTGTAAGCACCATTTGAATATGCTTCTTGTATGACATATGGTCCTTCCCACTTTGAGGTAAATTTGGCCCCAGACTTGTGTAAAGTAATGATTGGTCTTCTTACCGTGAGAACTTGATCTCCAACTTGAAAGCACCTCAAGCGAACCTTCTTATTAAAAGCACGAGATAGACGAGCTTGATAACATTCAAGGTTTTGTTGGGCTTGTAACCTCTTTTCATCAAGTGCTTCTAACTCAGCAAGACGCAATCGAGCATTTTCTTCCTAGGTGAGCACTTCTTGAATAGGAAGCCTTAAGGAGGGTATTTGACGCTCGAGTGGCAGGACTGCTTCAACTCCAAAAGTAAGTGAATATGGTGTTGTTTGAGTTGGTGTGTGATATGTTGTCCTATATGCCCACAAAGCTTATTCCATTCTTTCATGCCAATCCCGTTTGGATTTGGATACAACTTTCTTGAGTAGGTTGCATAGAGTCTTATTGAATGCTTCAGCAAGACCATTAGCGGCAGCATCGTACATTGAAGATTTATGCTGCTTAAAGTCCAAAAGATCACAAATCTTGTTCATTAACTTGTTAACAAATGGTTTTCCATTGTCTGTTATTATATAGCGAGGGATGCCAAAGCGATAGATACTATTTACTCGGATAAAATTTGCAACATTCTCTTTCTTCACCTCTTTAAGAGCGACAACTTCAGCCCATTTTGAAAAGTAATCAGTTGCGGCCAAGATGTACAAGTGTCCACCAGAAGACTTTGGTAATGGTCCTACAATATCCAGTCCCCAAACATCAAATGGCCAAGATGCGATGGTTGGGTGCAATACTTCGGGTGGCTGATGAATGAAATTCGCATGAAATAGACAAGCATCGCATTTCCTGGCATAATATAAGCAATCTTTCACCATGGTTGACCAGTAATACCCCATCATCTTTATGTGAAAATGAATTTTTGGTCCAGATTGATGTGATCCACATACTCCTGAATGTGCTTCTTGCAAAGCTTGAGTCTCTTCTTCCTCTACCAAACATCGTAATAACATACCCTCAAAAGATCTTCTATATAATGTATCCTTGTAGTAAACGAAACGAGGTGCACGACGACGTACGTCAGTCCTTCTTCTTGGATTTTCTGGAAGTATCCCATAACATAGGTAGTCAATGATGGGTTGTCTCCAATCTTCCTTCGCAGCTTCAACAATGGCGACGATATGATCAAGCTTATTTACAATATATTCTTCCTCATTTGACGGTGGTACTATCCATTTTTTACAGACAAGTACTTGCGATTGATCAGGAAGGGTTAGCGTTGAAGCTAAAGTAGCCAATGCATTATCTTTCTTATTCTCTGTTCGACGCACATGTTGAAGGGTTACATCCCCAAGCCATCTTATCAACTTTTGAGCATAATCATGATAAGGTCGCAATTCAGGCTTTTTTACCTCATAACTTCCTAAGAGTTGATTAATCAATTGAGAGTCACCAAAGACCTGTAAATGTAATTGTTTCATGTCAACGGCCATTTCAAGTCCAAGTATCAGTGCTTGATATTCAGCGACATTATTGGAGCAACATTGTTTTAGAGTAAAAGAGAATGGTAGAATCTTTTCTTATGAAGTGATAAACACCACGCCAGCACCAGCTCCGTCGCGATGTGCAGCCCCGTCCACGTACATTTTCCAGGGAGCTTGAACTTCAATTAACATCGCATCTTCATCAGGAAACTTATCAGTTAACTCCCAATCATTTGGTATAGGACGGTCTGCTAAGAAATCCGCTAGTGCTTGTCCCTTCACGGATTTTTGAGGGATGTACACAATCTCAAATTGTTGGAATTGGAGGTACCATCTTGCTAGTTGGTCACTAAGGACAGGTTTTGACATAACAAACTTGATGGGATTTTCTCTAGAAATAAGGCGGACAACATGAGCTTGAAAATAATGCTTCATCTTTTGAATGAAGAAGACCAGTGCCAAGCATAACTTTTCAATTGGCGAATAATTTAGCTCATTTGGCGTCATCATTCTACTTAAGTAATAAAGAGCATTTTCTTTGCCTTCACTATTCTCTTGAGCTAACAGGGCTCCTACAGACCTTTCTTGTGCTGCAATGTAGAGTATCAATGGTTTTCCAGGTATAGGGGCTGCCAAAACCGGAGGTTTCGCTAGATACGATTTGATACTTTTAAAGGCTTCGCTACATGTTTGGTCCCAATTAAAAGGAGCACCTTTCTTCATGAAATTTTGTGTGACTTTACAAGATGCGTTCAATTTAAGTTGGGACTCTACAAATTGTGTTCAACTCAGATAAGGATTCTTGGAGGCTACTCAACCTAAACCCTAGTTTATGTCTATATAAAGGGTACTAAATTCCCTTAAAAGGCATCTCAAAAAATCCATAAAGAGATTAAGATATCGAATAGTCCATAAATTAATGGATTATTCATATAGAGAGGTCAAGTCTAAATCATCCTTGTTTGAGAAATACGCCACTAACGGCCCTCGAATTATGTATAAATCATCTTAGAGAGTAGATCAATGGAGGAAAAGATTTGTACTCACAATCTTGAAGAATAAAATCATGTTTCTTCATATTTTATTTGTATGGTTTGTTTATTTCCCATATGTTTAAAATTTGTTGCAAACAAATTGGCACACCCAGTGGGACCAAATCTGCTCTTCATCTCTTCTCTCTTAAATCAAATTTGAAAATCTGAAGCTGCAAAGGTGGAAGAATGAGTAATTCAAGCCTCGTCTTTGAGTTTCACAAGCCTACACTCCGTCAAGCCTTGAAGCAGGGGGCATTATACAAGATTGGTTCAATTCGAGTTGGGACTCCATAAATTGTGTTCAACTCAGATAAGGATTCTTGGAGGCTACTCAACCCTAAACCCTAGTTTATGCCTATATAAAAGGTACTAAATTCCCTTAAAAGGCATCTCAGAAATTCCATAAAGAGATCAAGATCTTGAATACTCCACAAATTGATGGATTATTCATATAGAGAGGTCTTATCTAAATCAAATATGCCAAAAACGGCCCTCGAATTATGGATAAATGTTAGGAGAGGAGAATCAAGGGAGGAACAGATTTGTACTCACAATCTTGATGAATAAAATCACGTTTCTTCATATTTTATTTGTATGGTTTGTTTATTTTCCATATGTTTAAAATTTGTTGCAAACAATATATATATATATATATATATATATATATATATATATATATATATATATATATATATATATATATATATATATATATACATTTTTCCTTATTATTTAGATTCATCCTATTAAGTGTTAATCAAATTTGTAATATAGTGTTAACATTCATGCTCATCAAAATAGTCCGTGTTATTCTACAAAACTTTTCATGCCTTTGAGCTTCTAATTTTCAAATTTTATTTTTTCACTTTGAATAAATAAATCTACTTTTTTAAAATTAAAAATGGAACATGGCCAAACGCCCCTTATTAAGTGCGAACAGACGAGGCGAAAACTCCCTTTGAAGGTTCACTTAAATTCTGCATATTATGGTTTAATCAACAATTACCAAATATAATTTTTATAACCAAATTAAGTGGTGCATATTATTGTTAAAATATGGTGTCAAGTTCAATATGATTGGTATAATAAGGTCTACATCAAGATATACCCTATAAACTTACCAAAAAAAACACCAAATATGTAAAATTATCATTTTAACTAGATGACGGTATATATTATGTTTAAAATATGGTGTAAAGTGCAATATGATACAAAATACATAATTTAAACCAATATATACACCATAGTTTGATCAAGAATTTACCAATTATTTTGTACAACCAAATTAATTAGAATTTGTGTACATCATTATTTAATACTGATTTTCAGATCAATATTATCCATAAATGGTGGTAAATATATAAAATTTGATTTATAATCGATTGTAACTTTTGCTCTTATTATATATATAAAACCAACCATTAAAATATCATAGTCTATAACTGATACTAAATGTTTCGTTTCAACAACTTCAGCAATAAAAATTAAATCTACAATTCAAATCCGTAAAAGAAAGATAAAATAATTTACAACTAGATATCGTAGGAACAATAATACCATAGCAATTATCCATACTTCTGATCATATCCTCGCAATTTTTTTTTAATCAAATTTTTGTTGGGCCCGTGACCATTATAAATTGACAAGCAAAATAGGTCTGGAAAAATGGCCCCAATAAGAAATAAAATGCAAGAAAATATATCATCCAGCCCAGAAAGTAACCCTATAAACTTCCGCCTCATTCTCACTTTCCTTTGTTATCCTTGTCGTCCATGTGCTCATATTCGGAGATCATTAGTACCTCCAACTTCGTCGTCTTCTCCTATGGGTTTGGTTCCTTCTTACTCCACCCTTCCTCCACTTTCTGTCGCTTAGCATTCACTAATAAAAGGTAACTCTTCTTAATTCTTTGTTTTGCCTCTTTATCCATTTCTTGATATTTAATATGTGATTGCCTTTGTTTGTGAAGTGAAGCCCACTAGTGTGTGGAAATATTGGAGGTAGCTATCCGGAGTGTGCAATAAGAACACAGGTTCCTCCTCTCCTTCTTTCGGATTGCACCACCCCTTTAGATCTGACCCTGCTTTAATTTCTTTTCTTTCTATCCTTTGAACTGTTCGAGTTGAATTTGTGCTTAAGCGCTCTTTTACTTTGGTTTCGAGCTGACCTGCATGCTCTCTTGTTAAAGGTAGTGTTGTACCCCTGTCTGTTTGGTGAAATTTTTTGCATGCTAATGTAGATTACTAAGAGCTTTGTAAATGTAGGTGTAATGATCCCTCATATGTGGGAGTTCTCTTATTTAATTATTTATGTTGCACCCCTTCCCTTCCAGATTAAGAACCTGATTGTGATTTGTCACGTGGTTTTACTGTTCTATCTATGTTTGTTGAATTATGTTCTTTAGATTGAGTGAATCATTTTCAATAACCATGTTCTTTAAACTATTCATAGCACTAAACCTTAAGGCCTCTTTTATTGCTCTTCCCTCCACTTTAATATTCATTGCAATACCAAGTTCACCTGCTTGCGCATAGATAAGGTCTGTAGTTTTGTTTCTTATGCAGAAAACATATGTACTCTTCCCTCGAATTCCTTTACCGCACCATCTATATTACATTTGTATTGATCTTCCTTTGGTACCTTGCATTGTATAATCTAGTAGTAAATTCTTGACTTATACGCTTCTATTATCTTCACTATTTCGGGCCAAGATTTTCCAGTTATTTTGAATTTTGAATTGTTAACTATCACCAGCATTTAAATGCTCATTTCTATTTGTTGTAATAACTTTTCAAAGGTAAACTAACCTCCATGCTTAATATGATTCCTTTTCTTCAACAATTTCCACATAATGAGAGCTGACATAAATCTAAAATATGTTTGAGTTCTGTAGGAGCTTTCACATACCACTAGCTCTTGATTATCTGCATCAAATTTCTGCCTTCTGTTTCCAGACCTACTCATGAAGCAAAACACTTCTAAAGCTTTTGGATAGTGTTAGATGTTAGAAAACGATTTGACATTTTCCCCATTTGTTGTATCTCATAAAACAAATATCGAGATAATGTTAATCTAATTCTCCTTAAATTGTCATATGTTGCAATCCTCCCTTTCCACGCCCTCCATAAAAATAAATTCATCTTAAAAGGCAGTTTTTCATCCAAATCATATCATATGTTTCCTCCTTCTCCTTTTTCTTTCTCATTTAATCCAAGCTGATTTAAATGAAAAAGAACCCTCTAAGTTGCCCATCCACCAAGATTTATCCTAATCTTATGTATTAATTACCGAAGAGATAGACCTCACAATGTGATCAATCATTTCTTCAGAATATACTGTAGGAGTTTCCTTCTACCCACTTATCTTCTATAACAATAATTTCACCTCCAGCTCCTCCTCCCCCTTTTTATTTTTTCCACGTAGTACTTAACGCCTTGTTTTTTCCAATCATCTTTCGCCATGAGATGTCTCATGTCTTTGTGCCATTATTGGATGCCATTTTTTACAACGTTTGTTTCACATAAATTTACTCCACAAAGAATTAGTGGATTTTCTTATTATCCATCATAATTTAGCAGATAGAGCATATGTACATCATGCATCGATCTAAAACCCAATCCTCCCTCTGATTCTGATAAGCACATTGTTTCCCAAACAATTTAGTGTTTCCCTTTTACTCCTCCTATGTGACCCCAAAAAGACATCACCGTAATCTTATGAATCTGATTTATTATGCCCTTAGGAGGATTCATAGCACATATAAGATAAATAAGCATGGATTGTAAAACATGAGCTATTAAACATACCTTTTCTATAAGTCAAAAGACGATTTTTCCACCCCCTCACTCTTTTGGCAACTTTCTTTATCAACTTTTCAAAATATGACTTCTATTTCCTCCCATAAAAATTGGGCATCCAAAGATACATATAAAGAAAGACACCTTGTGATACTCCAAAATTATTTTTTTAATCCCCTGAAGAGAATAAGGAACCTTTTTCATGCAGATATACATAACTTTTGTTCAGGTTTATGATCTACTCTTACACATATTCATATCTCCGCAGAATCTTTATTATTTTTTTCATGGACCTGTTATGCCATGAACAAAACTGATTGCATCATATGCCTAAGAAAAATGATTAATCTCTCTACTTTTTTTAGTCATTCTAAATCTCTTGAATTTTGAATCCTCATTTAGTCTATTGACACTTCTGGGTAATACCTCCGTTGCTCTGATGAACAAAGTGGGGGAGACAGGATCACCTTACTTCAGTCCCAAGAAGATTGAAAAAAACAGAAGACTTAATTAACACGGAGTACCATTATTAGATATTAATCTTCATACCAAATAAATAATCCTCTTATAAAACCCAAATCTTCTCATAACTTGAAGAACAAATATCTCTGTCACCCTATTATACACTTCAGGCATGTCCAACTTCCGTACAACACTATGGTATTCATTCCTCTTGGTCATGTCTCTTATTAACTTTTGCCCTTGCAAACCATTTTCAATAATACTTTTTCCTTTCATAAATCCTCACTGATTCTTAGAGATATTATCAGGTAGAGCCTTAATTATTTGTTCATGTCATACCTTTGAAAATCTTATTAGCAAAAGAGCTCAAGCTGATGGGGTCGTAAATCTAAAAATTTGTTGACCTTCTCTAGATTTAGAACTACATTCGTGTGAGAAATATATTGGTATTTCACCACCACAGAAAAATAACCATCACCATCAACGATATATCCTTCTTTATAATCTCGTGACACGTTTGGAAAAGCTCTTCTAAAAATCCATTAGGCCCACATGTGTTCTCTTTATTCAAATTGAACACTGCTTCCTTAATCTCTTCCTCTGTAGGCTCTCTTGTCATTTCAATATTTTATTTCGTAGTTATACTTTTTTCGAGCATTGCTTGATCCTCATATCATTGACCCCCTCTTTAAATTTTTTCCTAACATTAACAACTTCCTCTCCTATGTTTTGAGTTATACATATCGTATCCTCCACTCTAAATGAATTTTAATAATCATTGGTTTCCTCATGCCTTTCACGTAAGAATGAAAAACTTCATACTTCTATCTCTTTCTTTGACCCATTGTATCTCATCCTTTTTTTCTAGTAATCCTCTTCTAGTTAATGATATTGTCTTTCGAGCATCTTCTACTTTGGATGAATCCTCTTTATTTACCATTGAAGAGTTTATTAGCAATATCCTAAAAAGTGGCTATCTACACAAAGATATTCCCATTGGAGCAAAAGAGCAATAAAAGTAAAGATTGAGAAGTCACAAAAATCATTTCCAAGTTTAGTTTCCATGGAGTAGTTTATGAGGGTAGAAGAGCTTGAATTTAGCTAAGCAATACACAATTAAATAAGTCAAAGGGTAAAGAAGAAATTGAATTTGGGCTCCTTCTTTGGCCTGTTGTAGTCGTGTTTGGGCTTTAGCCTTTTTTTTTTTTGGGAAAATTTCATAAATAACTATAGTATGAAACCTAATGGGCTTCCTTAACTAGTGTTTGCCTATTTATTCAACATAACTATATTTTTTTGGAAAAATTTCATAAATAACTATAGTATGAAACTTAATGGGCTTCCTTAACTAGTGTTTACCTATTTATGCAATATAACTTGTAGTTTATATGAATTTTTTTGAGACCAGAGTTTCCTGTTTTCAATCTGTATTTCAGCATTTGACATGTTTATCTGCATTTTTTTACCTGTTTTTTTTCGCACTGTCCCTTGTATATCATTGTATACTAAGTGTATACATGCTGCATATCAGCCCCCTTTTGAAATTTGATCAATGATGAAGGTCGACTTGAAGAAATGAAAAGGACAAAAAGGAGTCCAATGGTCTCAAACCACGGGAGTTCATGCAAGAAAACAAAGAAATAATAAAATTAGCGCTTTGAGATAAGAATATAAAGGCGTCTCGACTTAGTTGAAAAGAGTAACTTAAGTAGTTCATACCCGAATGTAACTAAAGCTATTCATTAAAACTCAAACAAATAGATGTCTTTGAGGAAAATAAAAGAAAAATGAACTAACTATGCATTAACAAGCAACACATCTAAAACTTGGCAGTGGCAAAAGTGCATATGGACAGCAAGAACCAACTGTTGGAAAAAATGTATGCACAACGGAAGCATATAATTATCTTTACTACTTACATGAATAATAGATAACCAATACTGTTTATGCTAAAACATATATCATGCTAGAACACATAAACATAATGAAATTTAATTCAAGAATTACCTCTTGAAGCGTGAGCGGAAACCTTCAATCGAATCCCCAAAATAGACAGACCTTCAAGCGAATCTACAAGATAGCCAATTTCAAGCTCCTTTACCCTCATAAACGGATCCACAAAACTAAACTTGGCCACTATTTTTGTGACTAATTTTTAATCTTTACCTTTTATATTCTTTTGCTCTTAATTTTTATCTTTGTTTCATCATTTTTTATCAAATACTTGATTGCTTGACTTTCTTAGATCCAAGTCCTGAAATTCACCAATCTAAGTTAATTTAGGTTATTAAATTATATTCAAAGACACTTAAAACTCAATAAAAAGTGCAATTCATATGTCGGTAAGTTTGTCAACTTACGTCTTATACAAGGCTTATGACAGTGAGGAAAGAAGAAGAGAAGACTCTCACATCAAGTTTCTCCAGAAGTACCTCTTTAGAAAAAATGGGACGTTGAAGCAACTATGTGCCAACTTCAAGAAGTTTTGTGTTGCATTCCTACTTGGAAATATAATCACATATTAGGGACCATTTCCTTTTTTCACTGCAGACAAAGAACAACAAGAGCACCGCAACTTTGAAACTGAGTTTTAAGTCTCAAAAACCCAAAAGAAATCACGAGAGAGCAAAGGAAAAAATGGAAGTGTAGAAAGACCTAAAATATAACGTTATATAGTAGTTTACAAAGAACAAGTAAGAGAGATAGAGAGAAAAGGAGGGGTCATAAGAAAAATAGAGTGCATACACCATAGACAGCGCACATCTGTCAAATAGTCCTACACTCTACTACTGATATTGACCACTCTTATCTAGATTCATTCAACATTAAAACGTGCACTAATTTGTAAGGTCTGCTTATCTATATATTAAATGTATCTCTTCTATTTTGATGATATAGGACTTCTTATCTAGATTTGGAGTGTCACAAAGCCATTACAAGAAAATATTTTTGTTCAATTTCATGTAACTTAAATTTTAAAAAATATTATTAAAAATATTAAACAACATATAATTTTAAAAAAAGACACAAATATTGACATGAACTATAAAAATAATGAGTTTCAAATAATGATCTTGTGACGAGATTATAGGAATCTCTTCTTATGATTATGAAATTGAAGATCATAGCCTAAAGTTATGTACTAGATATCTTGTATGGGTTGTATAGACTGCATCTTATATATATTGTAAGAAAAAATATTATTTTTAACATGGTATCAAAGCGTAAACACATTCTTCAATAATTGAGGCTTCTTTATGTGGAATAAGAAAAAGTGAACTAAAAAAGACCAGAGCTTAAAACGTTAGGAGATTGTATCCTTCCAACAAATAATTTTCAATGAGAGAATTTCATCCTCGTTGACTTAACATCTAAGATATCTATAAATACGAGTTTAATAAACTTACAATATTTTATGTTATTGAAGCAAATCTGGAAATAGTTGGTATACCCAATCCCTGAAAATGCAAACAAATTCTGTCGTCTAATTTTTCTCCTTTTTTGAACTCATCATGAGGTACTTAACTAAAAGAATTTGGCCCATTAGCCCATATCCATTAGCCCAAATTCATTTAGTTAAGTACCTCATGATTAGAGATTCATTATATGGGGTTAAACTACGGCATGTAGATGCTTCTATGATTCGTAACTGGGTCCGTAGGTATTGCACCCAAAAATAACTTCCAAGACTTTTTTTTCCATGAGTGAATGGTACGGGTCATACTTTCATCTATGACCTCTATATGAGGTTTGTAGTTCATTGACTTTGTAACATGTATTGTGGTAGTCTTTGATAAAACGGTCATAACCTATACTCCGAACACTAAATGAGGCAAATTGGTGGCATTAAAAAAAAATTCTAATACTTCAATATTATAGGTTATAAGCTACCTAATTCGTTATATGCAGAGAGATATAATCACTTGAAATTAACTCTTGCATGAACTAATGAAGAAAACATAGCAAGTAGAAAGATTTGAACTCGACTAAGTACTAGAGATAAATTATGACCCAAAACCACTTTGAATATACTTTCCACACATAGAAATGAACCTTAACACATAAGTAAATAGGACATCACTCGGTTCAAGCTTATATAGAAACATTCAAATTCAAAGAATAGAGTTTCAAGATGTTACAATTTTTCCCCATGAGATCATTTGTCCTTGAAAGAGCATCAAAGCTAGAATAAACATGCCTCTTTTGCTTAAAGATTTTAAGATGAAACTCTTATAATATTTCGAGGGACTAATCATAGGTAAAATTTTCAAATATTTCTGTCCGGAGACACACCAAGATTTTTTATCTAACAATTTCATACAAAGAAATCTTAAGTTACTCAATTCACATTTTTTTTCTAGCTTTGATGCTCTTTCAAGGACAAATGATCTCATGTGGAAAAATGGTAACATCTTGAAACTCTATTCTTTGAATTTGAATCTTCCTATATAAGCTTGAACCGAGTGATGTCCTCTTTACTTATGTGTTAAGGTTCATTTCTATGTGCGGGAAGTGTATTCAAAGTGGTTTTGGGTCATAATATATCTCTAGTACTTAGTCGAGTTCAAATCTTCCTACCTGCTATGTTTTTTTCATTAGTTCATGCAAGAGTGAACTTCAAATGATCATATCTCTCTACATATAATGAATCAGGTATCTCATAACCTATCAAATTAAAGTATTATGATTTTTTTCCAATGCCACCAAATTTGCCTTATTTAGTGTTCGGAGTATAGGTTATAACCGTTTTATCAAAGACTACCACAATACATGTTTCAAAGTCAGTGACCTACAAACCTCATCTACAGGTCATAAATGAAAGTATGACCCGTACCATTCACTCATGGAAAAAAGTCTTGGAAGTCATTTTTGGGTGCAATTCCTACGGACCCAGTTACGAATCATAAAAGCATCTACATACCGTAGTTTAAGTCCATAGAATGAAGCTCTAATCAAAATTTCAGTTTGTCTTCCACGGATAAGATCTACAGTACACCAAACCAAAGCCCGTAGAACGCATTGTGGAAGGTTTTCGACAACTTTTTATTTGGGATTTTTTAAATCTTTTCCCACTTTTTCTAATTCTAAGCCATTACATTACACTCATCTTAAAAAGGATTTTCACGCTCAAGATCAATTCCCTCACTCCAACTCTCTCAAACTTAGAAATACAATAAGCAAGATAGAAACTAGAGTTTCAATTCTTTCAAGCAAGTATTTTTTTTTTCAAATCTCAGTCTCTCAAGTATGTGACGCTTTAGTGAGTGTATCACTTCACTCTCGTGCCTAAAGTATTTTGATCTTCAAGAATATTACTATATATCTATTATCAAAGTTAGTTTTTTTTATGAAAGTATGTTCTTTCCTAAATAAGCTATGCTTTCATTGTTTCACTTTGATTTTTAAACCTTTTGGTACTGATTTAGTATGACTCTTATGGTCATTAAAACCCTTGTGATTTTTAAGCCTAAAAACAAACCTGAAACTAATTAAAACCTAGATACAAGTTATTTTCAAAATATGACTTTTGATCTTAACATCATTTATAGTTCAAGATGATAAGAGGTTTATATACCTATGAGCATTTTATGAATATATGTTATTTTGGATGGACTATTTAGTACCGAGAGGATAGGGTTTAGAATATTCAAGTCTCATAACTTCGCGCCAACATAGAATTAAGTTTCGCTGCTTTATTTGTTGACCTTCTGGCCCTTGAGAGGCTCAAATTAGTCCATCCACATATGATATGATATGGTTCCACACTCTATCAAGGTATATGTCATCCCATCCAACTTGAATATAAGTTGGCATCGTAAGATCAAATGACGTATGTCAATTCTAAGGAACTCCTTAGTTACGCATTTTATTATATGTTTTCAGAGTATATGATTTCTTCTACATATGCTAGTTTGTATGTACAATTATGCAAGTTATTTATTTAGTACATTCAACATATGAACATATATATTTCTGTGTGATAAATCTTTTTTGACACAAATTCCAACATTAGCACTCAAATTCGTGGTTAGTGCTTTTGTATGGTGCGGTAGGGTTGATGCACCGACCACATATAAGCTAAGGTTGCACCAATAATAATAATCTTATGCTAAATTTTATGTGAACTTTATTCTCAAACATATATAGAAATTTAACTAATATAGATGGTTTTCCCACTCAAGAACTCTACCTTGTAGGCCCAAAACACTACTCTACATTATCTCTAAATATAGTTAATCTTGATACAACATCTTGAAACAGTTTCTAATAAAGGGATGGGTGGTAGGAATACATTTTTGTTTCCCACTCGATGTTAATATGTGATTGTGGTATTTAAAGTTTCGATTAAATCAGATTCATGTTGTCATTTTCCATTTTCAGAATTAATATACGAGTCTTCTAAATAAAGATAAAAAATCTTATTTATTTCAGTATAATCCTTTATAGTGATAGTGTAGATGACTATTCACATTATTTGAACATCATAGTTGAAGACCATCCAAAATTTTCCAATTCCATTTATGCTACTACACAAATAAATAATCAATCATAGTAATCTCAATTTTTTGCTTTATTAATTGCACATTGAAACTACTAGTTTGTTGTTGCTTTAATGAATTGCACATAGGCAATAAATAAACCTATTAGATTTTGTACCACGTAGTACTTATCTAGTCAAGAAGTTGCAATTTTTAGCCTATCAACTCAACCTTCTTTTTTTCCAGGATTCTTGGACTTAAAATGCTTTTATGTTGTTTATTTTTGCATGCTAGTACCCTATTTTACTCCTTTATGAGAAAAAATAAATTGTACTTGAACATAGTTATTTTATTCTTTAAATAACAGGTGTGCCACACAGGATATTATGGAAAGGTGAAGAACTAATGCAAATATGTTATTTTAGAGGTGAATCAAAATTCTCAGATCACAAATCAGTTTATTCACTTTTTCTCTAAATAATAGTGTTATCTAAAAATTACCACAGTAATAAATAATATTTATCTGTCTTTAGCCCAAAATCTTTTAAATAACACAACGGCTCAATTCAACTCAACCCGTTATAGCTATTGACAGTTAGTTATATGGGGCCGGATAAAGCGACATGTCGGTAACTGTGTGCTCTGTGTCAAACGTAATGGGGTTTTAACACGTGGCAATCAAGAAACGATGTTCATATTTTTTTATTTTTTTTATATTATAATTTTCTATATTTTGTTTTATTATTATTATTATTATTATTATTATTATTATTATTATTATTATTATTATTATTATTATTATTATTTTTATTTTGTGTTTGGGTTAGGAAAATTGGGAACTGAAGAAAAGTAAAGTTGGAAGGCTTAATTAAGCACATCTAAAGAGGAGTTTTTTCTTTCTTTTTTTTTTGTTTTTTTTTTGTTTTTGTTGAAATATTTTAGTTGAGGAACTTTAGGGAACAACAGCCTAAGGCCTAGTCAATTTTGTAATATTAATTTCAATGTACTGATTTCTAAATTCTGAAAAAGTAGAGTGGATCATATTGAATTTATATGTATTGTTTTTTTAGATAATTATTATTATTTTATTTAGAGAAAAATGATAAATACATTTTTGAACTATTGTTAATGATCTCTAAATATCCTCAGTTATATTTTTAGGACACTAATTTCCTTATCATCTAATAATTAGAGTGTATATACCTCTGACCCAAAGAAGAACTACATGTTGCAATTTTAACGACCTATCCAAATTTTATATAATTTAAACCCATAATTAAAAAATTGACCTGAATAATTAATTAAATAATGACAGCCAAGAAGACACTTTATAATTGAAAAAAATTATCAATCGCAGGTCCATGGATTGAGAAATCCCTTTTAAGTTCCACCTATACATTCAAAGAGTCTCTATTTGTGTCCTTTGTTATGTCTGAAAAGAATTTAGTGGATCTTAGTGTAGACATTGAATTTTGTGGGACAGTATAAGATGCATTCAATTCTAGTTGGAACTCAACCAATTGTGTTCAACTCAAATTAGGATTCTTGGAGGCTACTCAACCATAAACCTTAGGTTATGTCTATATAATGGGTATTAAATTATCTTAAAAGCATCTCAGAAATTTTATAAAGAGATCAAGATCTCGAATGCTCCACAATTTATGGATTAAAAATATAGAAAGGTCAAATCTAAATCATCCTAGTTTGAGAAATATGTCACTAATGGCCTCGAATCATGGATAAATCTTAGAAGGGTAGAATCAATGGATCAAAATAATTATACCCACAATCTATCTTGATCAATCAAGTTATGTTTCTACTTGTTTTATTGTGAAAATAATTATTTTCTATCACTTCAAAATTTGTGGTTAACAAATTGGCACGCCCAGTGGGACCAAATCTGTCCTTTATCTCTTCTCTCTTAAATCAAATCTGAAAATCTGAAGCTTCGAAGGTGGAAGAATGAGTACTTTAAGCCTTATCTTTGAGTTTCATCAGTTCTACACCTCGATAAACCTTGAAACAAGGGGCATTTGTAATATTGAAATTTTGTGGGACTCTAATAGATACGTTCAATTCTAGTTGGAACTCTACCAATTGTGTTCAACTCAAATTAGGATTCTTGGAGGCTACTCAACCATAAACCCTAGTTTATGCCTATATAAAAAGTATTAAATTCTCTTAAAACCATCTTAGAAATTTCATAAAGAGATCAAGATCTCGAATACTCCGCAATTTATGGATTATTCATATAGAGAGGTCAAATCTAATCATCCTATTTCGAGAAATATGCCACTAACAGCTTTGAATCATGGATAAATATTAGGAAAGTAGAATCAAGGCATTAACAAAATTGTACCCGCAATCTATCTTGATCAATAAAGTTACGTTTTTACTTATTTTATTATGAATGTAATTTATTTTCTGTCAATTTAAAATTTGCTGTAAGCAAATTCGCATGCCTAGTGGGACCAAATCTCCCCTTCATCTCTTTTCTTTTAAATCAAATCTTAAAATCTGAAGCTGCACAGGTGGAAGAATGAGTACTTCAAGCCTCGTCTTTGAGTTTCATCGAGTCTACACACTGTCAAGCCATGAAGCATAGGCATTTGTAGACATTGAAATTTTATAGGACTCTAGAAGATGCATTCAATTCTAGTTGGGACTCTACCAATTGTGTTCAATTTAAATTATGATTCTTGGAGGCTACTCAACCCTAAACCCTAGTTTATGCCCATATAAAGGGTACAAATTCCCTTAAAAGGCATCTCAAAAATTCCATAAAGAGATCAAGATCTCGAATACTCAACAATTGATGAATTATTCATATAGAGAGGTCAAATCTAAATCATCCTAGTTCGAGAAATATGTCATTAATAACCTTAAATCATGGATAAATCTTAGAATAGTAGAATCAATGAATCAACATAATTGTACCCGCAATCTATCTTGATCAATTAAGTTACATTTCTACTTATTTTATTGTGAATGTAATTTATTTTCTGTCACTTTAAAATTTGCTATAAAAATTGGCGCGCCCGGTGGGACTAAATCTGTCTTTTATCTCTTCTCTCTTAAATCAAATCTTAAAATATAAATCTTCAAAGGTAGAAGAATGAGTACTTCAAGCCTTGTTTTTGAGTTTCATCAATTATACACTCTGACAAGCCTTGAAGTAGGGGGCATTTGTAGACATTGAAATTTTGTGGGACTCTACAAGATGCGTTCAATTCTAGTTGGAACTCTACCAATTGTGTTCCACTCAAATTAGGATTCTTGGATACTACTCAACCATAAACCCTAGTTTATGCCTATATAAAGGGTATTAAATTCTCTTAAAATCATCTCAGAAATTTTATAAAGATATCAAGATCTCGAATACTCCGCAATTGATGAATTATTCTGTAGAGAGTTCAAATCTAAAGCATCCTAATTCGAGAAATATGTCACTAACGGCCTCGAATTATGGATAAATATTAGGAGAGTAGATTCAAGGTATCAATATAATTGTACCCTCAATCTATCTTGATCAATAAAGTTACATTTCTACTTACTTATTGTGAATGTAATTTATTTTTTGTTAGTTCAAAATTTGTTGTACACAAATTGGCACGCCCAGTGTGACAAAATCTGCCTTTCATCTCTTCTCTTATAAATCAAATTTGAAAATCTTAAACTGCATAGGTGGAAGAATGAGTACTTCAAGCCTCGTCTTTGAGTTTCAAGTCTACACTCCGTCAAGCCTTGAAGAAGGGGATATTTGTAGACATTGAAATTTTGTGGGATTCTAAAAGATGCTTAAAATTCCAGTTGGGACTTTACCAATTGTGTTCAATTCAGATTATGATTCTTGGAGGTTACTCAACCCTAAACCCTAGTTTATGCCTATATAAAGGGTACTAAATTCCCTTTTAAAGGCATCTCAGAAATGCCACAAAAATATCAAGATCTCGAATACTCCGTAATTGATTGATTATTCATATAGAGAGGTCAAATATAAATCATCCTACTTCGAGAAATATTCCACTAACGACCTCGGATCATGGATAAATCTTAGAAGAGTAGAATCAAGGGAACAACAGAATGGTACTCGCAATCTATCTTGATCTCTACTTATTTTATTGTGAACGTAATTTATTTTTTGTCACTATAAAATTTGTTGTATACAAATTTAGAATTTGTAGACAATAAAATTCACATCAAGAAAATAATAATCAAGAACGAAAAATTATAGCAACAATCGATTTATTATTTTAAGTGCGAGTGTTAATATCTCTATGATTCTTCTGAATTCGTCTTTTCTAATATAATTCAAGGGCTTTAATGCTTGATATTGAACTTGAGATTTATCTTGATCTTGATCTTGACCTTGGACTTGGACTTATACTTGATCTCAATCTCTATCTTGATCTAGGATTCGGACTTGGACTCGGACTTGGAGTTAATCTTGATCTTGATCTCGATACTTAGACTTGGACTTGGACTTGATCTTGATTTTGATCTTGACTTCTAGTTGGATCCAAGGTCTTCGAGCTTGATCATGATCCGGAGGTCTTGATCTTGAATCCGGCGATCTTGATCTTGACTTGAACTTTATCTTGATCTTGAATTTGAACTTGAACTTTATCTTGATGTTGAATTCTCGTTTAATCCAAAAGCTCGGATCTTGATCTTAAATCCGGTGTTGTTGATCTTTATCGTTCTTGAATGCTTGAATTCTTGAACTCTTGAACTTGTAGAGAAATCTGCAGCTTTTGATCCAGGAGCTTTCTCTAACTTCTTGTTAAAATCCTTGGTTCTCTTTTTTTGAATTATGAGAGCCCTATTTACAGTTTTACAATAGAGGAGTTGCGATTGAAATAGGACTCCCTTCGGCCAATCAGATTTATTTGACATGTCATATGGGCTTTATGTAGCGGGACTTAATTAAATTCATAATTATTTAAATTTAAATAATTAAATCAATTATTTTAATTCATAATATATATTTGGACTAATATATTCATTAATTTAATATAATCCAAACAACTTCATAAATTTATATTTAATAAATTTTAAGTGACTACACTTACTTTATTAATGATAATCATCTAAAATTAGGATAAAAATATGATATTTAACTAAAAAAAACAACCTCTAACCTTCTCTTTTTGGAAGGAAGAGATTCTAGAAGATAGTCTATTGAAGGTTTGAGGTTATAATTTGGTGGTAATCTTAAATTATTTGGGTTAGTTTTTAATCGGAAGGACATATACACTCCAACAGTTAGAAGATAAGGGCATTTATGTCCTAAAAGTGTATTAGAGGGTATTTCGATACCACTGACAGAAGTATGAGCGGTATATTTATCATTTTCCCTTAATCTACATTCCTAAGATACTTAGAACAATAAATTTGTATAACTTCATAAGAGACAATAAAGTTGTAAGTATAATTTAAAAATCAGAAAGTATAATTCAATAAAGAAAATATAATCCAAAACAACACCGAAAAGAAGAAAGTCGAGCTTACTAATTGTACAGTGTGTCCTTAGAAGAATTATTCCCTCATATATCCTAGGATAATAGAACGTATCCTCTCAAGATAGAATAATTTTACTCACCACTCACCAGTGTGTTGCTACCTAAATTATGGTGTCACCAAACCAACCAGACAGTAAAATACTTTAAAATTTATTTGTGCAGAATAAGAAGTTCATCAAATTCGTTATTGAATTATGAGAGAAAGACTCTTTATTTATAAACAACAAAGGGTATTATGATCGCAATCATTTGGAAAAGTCATAATCCTTCAAAAAGTCATAACCCTTTCTAAAAAGTCACAACCTTTTGCAAAAGTCATGACCTTTTGAAAAAATCGCAAATCTTTAGAAAAGTCACAATCGTTCAAAAATTTTCAATAAAGTTACAACCATCTTTTTTCGTTCATATCTTTTAAAACCTAATAGTCCCCCGCATAAATGGGTAATGACTCTAAAAAATGATACATGATGTATTATGATACAATAAATACGTTAAAGAAATCACATACCTAATTGATACTTTATGTTTCGATGAATGTCCTTCAACAATAATGTTTCCATTTGGAGGAAGAATTATGTCCAATCATGATTGTCCTTAAGGAGCATCTTGCCATTTTTCATTACAATCATGATTGGTCTGCTTGGTTATTTTCATAATTAAGACGGTGATCCAATTATAAAAGTTGATTAAAAATGATATATATCCATTCTTTTTACAGTCTTGTCGATGTGGGTCAGAGTTTAACTAAGTTTAGACTAATTTTAAAAGGTGTGGAAAATTTTAGTATTGAGTCTATGCAATTTCATGTAATAGGGTAAACCTTCACAATAACGTTGAGTCTATTAGAGGAGTTGTATGTAACACCCAAACATAAGATAAGGAGTTAGAAGTTGACAAAACTGAGAGAAAATCACATATAATCACAACTACATATATTATCAAACTTATAGTATATTAATATATTTCTCGTATATTGTCACGACCTAAATCGGGGACGCGACTGGCACCCACATTTACCCTCCTATGTGAGCGGACCAACCAATCTAAACCCAAACATATTAAACCAAATACAACGCGGAAGACTTAACTCATTAATAAACATCAAAACTATAAATATCCCCAAAATCTGGAAGTCATCATCACAAGAACATCTACGATCAAATTTCCAAACTAAGAGTATTTTAAGAAGCTAAAACAAATAGAAGCTAGTCCATGCCGGAACTTCAAGGCATCAAGACGAGAAGAAGAAGATCCAGTCCAAGCTAGAAGCATAGCTCACCCTGAGATCCGGTGCAGTGAAGACTGGCTAGAATCGCGGTCGAGTTGAAGACGACGGCACGTTTGCTGCACTCCACAAATACAAGAAAGAAACAAACAAGTAGGAGTCAGTAAAACCACACGTACTGAGTAGGTATCATCGGCCAACTCAGAATAGAAAACAGCATAAATCAGTTACTCTCACAAATCAACTATAATACTCTACATGTAGCAATAACAAGTACTATAATCATCAATAAGTACTATCAAGTTCATCCATGAGGGCTCAAGCCTCAATACCATACTCATTAGGGAAATAGGTTCATTAGATTGAGCATATTAACATATTTCAAGATTCAGAACTTATTCCTTTAGTGTCGGTACGTGACACTCCGATCCACTAATACTATGTGCCGGAACGTGGCACTCTGATCCACTAATACTATGTGCCGGAACGTGGCACTCCGATCCACTAATACTATATGCCGGAACGTGGCACTCCGATTCTCATATACTATCCTGGTACCGGAACGTGGCACCCGATCCATATACTATCCTGGTGTCGGAACGTGACACTCCGATCCTCATATACTATCCTGGTACCGGAACGTGGCACCCGATCCCCTAATTCATCAAGCCTTCTTTTATACTAAGGCATCACAATTCTCATAACATAGTTCATCAAGCTTTCTTTTATACTAAGGCATCATCAATAACAAAACATAGTTCATCAAGCCTTCTTTTATACCAAGGAATCATCAATAACAAAACATAGTTCATCAAGCCTTCTCTTATACCAAGGCATCATCAATAACAAAACATAGTTCATCAAGCCTTCTTTTATACTAAGACATCCTCATTAACAAGTAAATTAGGGTTTCTTCAAGATTTAGGGTTCAAAAGCTTCATCATGCTTATTTTATCATAAACATATAATCATACTCATACAAGCATACAATTAAGCATATAGAAGGGTTTTACAAGACTACCCAATACATATCATTTGCTATTAAGAGTTTACTACAAATAGTATAAACCATAACCTACCTTCACCAATGATTTGTGACCAAGTAAGAATCTTCAAGGTAGCCTTGCTCCTCCTCTCTCAAGCGCCTCTCTTTCTCTTCTCTTTGTCTTTCTAATTTCTTCCTCAAACCTTCCTCTTCTTACCCTAAATCACAAGATTTAAAGAATAAAAGGTGATGAAACCAACCCACCAATTAACTCAAAGTTAGTCTTTCAACCCCCAAGGAATTGAACTAATAACATTAACCCACTAATTTTATAAATTAAAGCCGGAATAGTCCAAAATGTCCCTTTAAAAATTAGCCAAAAATCCGACCCAGCCTGGGATTACTCAACCTGTGACGGTCCGTCGTGCCTGCGACGGTCCGTCCTGCATGTCCGTCGGAACGGTCAGAGACTCCACTTTCCTCGAAGAGTCTGTGACGGTCCGTCGTGCCCACGACGGTCCGTCCTGCACTTCCGTCACGACGTTCAGAGAGTTGTTCCCAGTACCAAATTCTCAAGAGTTGAAGTGTTTTGAAACGGGGCACACGACGGTCCGTCGTGATTGTGAAAGTCCATCCTGCAGGTCCGTCACAGAGTTCAGAGACTCAATTTCAGTACCCCAATTTCATAATTCTAAGTGTTTTGGAACGAGACCCCCTCGACGGTCCGTCGTGCCCATGACGGTCCGTCGTGGTGTCCGTCGTATCAGCCAATTTTTCCAGAAATAAAATCTTCTACTCAAAACGACTAAACAGGTCGTTACAATAGATACCAATTTACCCATCGTTCGTCCCCGAACGATCAAAAGAAGAAAAACAAGGGTGAAAAGGAGTACCTGAATCTGTAAACAGATGTGGGTATTTTTCTTGCATATCTGCCTCCTTCTCCCAAGTAGCCTCTTCAACCGGTCGATTCTTCCATTGAACTTTGATGCATGCAATCTCTCTCGACCTCAACTTGCGAACTTCTCTATTTAGAATAGCAACAGGTTCCTCTTCATAAGTCAAATTCTCATCGAGCAGAACCGAATCCCAACGAATGATGTAATTTCCATCCCCATGATACCTTTTCAACATGGACACGTGTAATACCGGATGCACTCCGGACAGCCCTGGAGGCAAAGCTAATTCATAAGCCACCTCCCCTACTCGCTTAAGTACCTCAAATGGTCCAATATATCTTGGACTTAACTTACCCCTTTTTCCAAACCGCATCACCCTTTTCATGGGCGAAACTTTCAACAAGACTTGTTCACCTTCCATGAACTCCAAGTCTCTGACCTTTCGATCCGCATATTCCTTTTGTCTACTTTGAGCCTCTAAAAGCTTTTCTTGAATAGCTTTCACCTTCTCCAAGGAATCCCTCAACAAATCAATACCCCAAGATCTGACCTCTAATGCATCAAACCAACCAATGGGAGACCTACATCTCCTCCCATACAATGCTTCAAATGGAGCCATGTCGATACTGGAGTAATAGCTATTATTGTATGAAAACTCCGCCAAGGGTAAGAAGTTATCCCAATGGCCACCAAATTCTATCACACACGCACGGAGCATATCCTCTAACACTTGAATCGTTCGCTCAGACTGACCATCGGTCTGAGGATGAAATGCAGTACTAAGATCCAATCTGGTACCTAATTCAGCATGCAATGTTCTCCAAAACTTAGAAGTAAACTGCGTACCTCTATCTGATATGATGGAGAGTGGAACCCCATGTAATCGAACGATCTCTGAGATGTAGATTTTGGCCAACTTCTCTGCATTGTAGGTCACCTTGACCGGAATGAAGTGAGCAGACTTAGTTAATCTGTCCACAATTACCCAAATAGAGTCAAACTTCCCCAATGTCTTTGGAAGACCAACCACAAAGTCCATTGCAATTCTCTCCCACTTCCATTCAGGAATGGGCATTCTTTGAAGTGTTCCTCCGGGCCTCTAGTGTTCATACTTTACTTGTTGACAATTTGGACATTTGGCAACAAAATCCACAATATCACGCTTCATTCTCTTCCACCAAAAGTGTTGTTTTAGATCACGGTACATTTTGGTTGCACCAGGATGTATGGAATATCCGGAACTGTGAGCCTCTGTAAGAATAGTGTGGATCAAGTCATCAACACGAGGCACACATACTCTTCCCTTAACCCTCAAAACACCTTCGTCATCAATTATTGCTTCTTTAGCCTCTCCTCGCAACACCATATCCCGAATTCGTCTTAGTTTCTCATTATCAAACTGTTTCTCCTTAATCTTGTCAAGAAAAGAAGATCTCGCCTCCACACAAGCCAAAAATCCTCCCTTCTCATTTACTTCTAGCCTCATAAAGTCATTAGCCAAGTTTTGGATTTCTCTCGCCAACGGGCGTCTAGAGACTTGCAAATGAGATAGACTTCCCATGCTTCCCGCTTTTCTACTCAAAGCATCTGCCACAACATTAGCTTTTCCCGGATGGTATAAAATAGTGATGTCGTAGTCCTTGAGTAGTTCCATCCATCTCCTCTGTCTCAAATTCAAGTCTTTCTGAGTGAAGACATACTGTAGGCTACGATGGTCCGTATAGACCTCACACTTAACCCCATACAAATAGTGTCTCCATTGCTTTAATGCA